>OY821517.1:140564716-141291985 GCA_963682025.1 Cordilura impudica | reverse complement strand
CAAAAAAGTAACATTTTAATAAAGAGTGGGAACCTGAGTTTTTCTTCACCCATGTTAATGACAAATCAATAAGATTATTTTGCAATTTTGTTGCAACATTATGCAAAGGAGGAAAGGTATTTTATTGAAAGCATTAAAATATAAATAGTGAAAGAAGGAAATTAGCAGAGCTAAAAATAAGCAAACAATGTTTTCAAGGCAGCTAAATAAAAATAGAACAATTACTGTCGGATCATTTCATATCTGTGAAATGTTGTTCAAGAAAAAGAAAACCATTTGATGAAGGGGAATACATAGAAGAGGTGGTTTTATACCCTCCCGTTTGTTAATCCGTTTGTAACTCATCGAAATAAATTCCAGAGACCCCATACACTATATATATTCGTAATCCTTATAAAAGGAGAAGTCGATCTCGCGATGTCCGTCTGCCTGTTTAAAACATTCTCCTGTCTGCAATAGGTCGCGTGAGTTGTACTATTTAAGCTTGAAATGTTCGCCATAATCTGCAGAGTACCCTCTAGACCAAATATTATAGGAATTAACTACGAAAATGTAAGGATACTCCGATACAATTTCATATTAAAAACTCAAAAAATAGAGAAAAGAGTTTATGCATTAGAACATGTTCATAATGATATGTATCAGCGATGCATACACATTTTCCTTGCTTGTTGACTTAGTTGTTTGTTTTTTGTTTTTTTTTTGTACATGTGAACCAAAATGTGTATGCATAGCTGATAAATGCTTATTGTATTGAATAATTGCTTTCAATTAAAAAAGCACGAAAACACTTAAAATTTTTGTAAATTAACTTATTAATTTTAATCATTATTATAAAAATTAATATAAAAGTAGCCATTATGTTAGAAATCTAGCCTTTTTGTCTCTTAGTTTTGACTAACTTGGTTATATATTATGTTAAGAACATAGGTGGAGGATATCAAAGATTCGGCACAGCCGAATTTAATACTTTTACTTGTTATATGCTGCTGACGCCTTATTTAACGATTCTCAAGAAAAAAATGAAATAATATCAACAATTAATTCAATGTAATTATCGGTAACTGTTAACAGCAGGGTAGAAATTTGGGAAATATTGAAATATAATATTGAAACCTTTTTTTATTTGAGAAAAAAATTATTTTGCAAAAATTGGTTACTATCACCATTGGTCATTCACTTGTGTTAATAATGGCTTTATAGCTCTTTGTTAAAAAGATATAGAATTCCCTAATATTCAGCCCAATTCTAAACAAAAATTCCGCATGAATTTTCTCACTTTTCCCTTTTCTCCTATTATGAATAAAAATTCCTTCAGTCGATGGAAAAAAAGTAATTATTCTCAATGCATTTGTATTCGGTTTTCTCACTAAAAAATTACACTTGCAAAACAGACCGGAGTTTACATAAAGATGTAAATAGTATTTTGAAAAAAGAAAATTTCAATAAAAATTAAACTAACCCATAAAAACAAAGTTTTTAGTCTTTCCTTAAGTGCTGTATGCGGCTTGCTAAGGAATCAACAAAAACTTCATATAAAAAAACGCTTCAGAAATGCTTAAGGAATTGTTCTGTCTAAAAATTTATGTTGTTAGTCTGCAGCTTTTTAAAAAAGTAGCATTGTTTTTACTACTCTTTTTTTGACGTAAATTAAGTTAGGCAACCCAGGCTTCGAGCAGGAATATCAAATTTTTCGTTATTTCTGAACGGAATTTTGACAGGAGAGGTAAGCATAAACAAAATGTAATAAGCTTAAAAAATTAGAAGTTCTTTTTCAGTTGCAAACGTAGTTGTTTTCAATTTCAACTTCACAATTCTTAATAATTGACAGAAAACAGCTGATTGCTACTGTTGCACTGAAAGGTACTTTTGTGCTTTTTTTTTTCTTTAAGAAATATATGAAAATTTTCTGCTAAGATTCCTTAACAAGCTGCATACAGCTCTTTATGCATATGAGTTTTGAATACCTCCGTGACTGTGCGTGACTGTGTGTGACTATCTTAAAATTAATATTTGTCCACAACAAGTCTATGGAAAAAGTTTCGATCCATCGGATGAAGGGAAGTGGGGTTTTAATCTCTCCGTGACTATGCGTGGCTGTGCCTGACTATGTCAAAGTTAATCTTTTTTCATAGCAAGTCTATCGACCAAGTTTCAGATAGATCGGATAAGGGGAAATGAGTGTCAAATCACTCCGTGACTATGCGTGACTGTGCGTGACTATGTCAAAGTTGATCTTTCTTTACAGCAAGTATGTCGACCAAGTTTCAGATCGATCGGATGAGGGTAAATGACATTTAGATCACTCCGTGCCTGTGCATGACCATGCGTGACTAAGTCAAAGTTAATCTTTTTTCGCAGCAAGTGTATGTACCAAGTTTCAGATCGATCGGATGAGGGGAAATGACATTTAGATCACTCCGTGACTGTGCATGACCACGTTTGACTATGCGTGAACACGCGTGACTGTGCGTAACTACCCCAAAATTAATCTGTAGTCACAACAAGGCTGTGGGCCAAGTTTCAGATCAATTGGATAAGGGGGAATGGGGTTGCCCCACGACAGACAGAGAGATTGAGTTAAAAGAAAGAATTTAAAAAAAATATTTTATTGTTTCTGTAGGTGGAACGCCACAAATAAAGCCCAACTACAAATTTTGTTAGCTTTATTGGAAGCCAATTCAGGCATTGATTGCCGTTTCCATAGATTCATAACGCAATTGTCTCTTAGCAATCATTTGCGTATTTCGCTGTTGTTATTCTACAACACCAATTTCCTCCACAAGTGCTCGCATCATTGCTATGCTATTAATTTTTTATTTAATTTTCCTTTCCAATGATTTTGCACACACGAAAAAATGGAAAATTAATTGTCAATAAGCAAAATAGCTACCTTCGAAATTCGATGATGCCACTGATCCATTTTTTGCTCACGCGTAATTTATAATTGGTGGATTTTATTCTCGAGAAAAGTATTTTCCGTGACAAAGAAATTCCTTGAGAATATTCGTAATTGTGCTGAATTCAAGCTAAAACTAGCTAATTTGAAAATAATTTTAAATTGAATAAAATTTTTAGTTAAATGTAGTGAAATTTGCAATCTTAGGCCGAGGCCACGCAATGAGCGGCAAAGCGGCAAGCGGCAGAGCGGCGCGTTTGAGCGACAAGTGGCTTATTACTGAGCGTCATTTCTGAGCGGTTAGTTGTCAAAATGCCATTGTCAATGTTATTATTTATTATTTCTATAAAAAGTTTTTATAATATAAGCAAAATATTTTCACTATTTTATGATTTTTATTTATGTATGACTACATTTCAATCATTTTAACTTTTTATCGATTGAAAAACAGCACAAAAATAGTTATCGTTAAGATAACAACAACAGCTGACTTTAGCAATAGCGAATATCGTTTAAAAATTTTACTGAATACCAAAATCGATAATTTTGTTGTTTTATTTTTCTAACGATTCAATTATCGTTAAAAAGAAGTTACTGAATCGCGCTACAGATTGACAAAACAAAGAAAAGCAATTTTTTATTGCCATTTTTGTTCTTTGCCGCTCAGAAAACAACTAAAAATTACAACAAGTTCTATTCCTGAGCGGTGCCGCTTAAACGCTCAGAAATGCCGCTCACATGCCACTCATTTAGCATTCAGCATTTACATTACCGTTGTTTTTGCTTAAATATGGCTGCATTTATGAACGTTCGCAAAAAAAAAACAATTTCATGTGCGGACCATTTCAAGCTTTGTATTTTTTTTTAAGTTGGCCAATTCTAATATCCTACCCAAATTTTCTTCAAGGAGTGAAGATAGTATTACCAAATTGTATTACCAAATTGTGGTAAAAATAATTAATTATATTCGTTCAAGAGCACTGCAGTTACATTTATTTAAAGAACTAACATCAGAACTTGAGTGCCAATATGGTGATTTACTCTTGTATACAACGGTACTACGGTTAAGTAAAGGTAAAGTTTTGTATTGAATTGTCACCACAAATCATTACTTTTTTGCAGGAAAATAATCAGATGAAGAATTAATTGATATTTCCGGGCTTAGGGACTTGGCAGTTCAGACAGAAATTAAATGAATTAAAGTGCACACTTCAATTTTTGATTTAAATTGAATGTTTTTACCTGACAAACTAAACATCAAGATAAAGAAAAAAATATAAAATGTTATAAAAAAAAAGTTTGGAATGTGAAAGCCAAAGCCTTTGTAGGTTTAACTACACTGGTCTAGTTAGTACTTTTTCCTTGACTTGGGATTTTTCAACCCCTAGAATGGCTGTACACTGTGTTATTGTTATGATGACTACTAATTTTGACCATTTTATCAAAGAGTTTGAACAGCATTTTTCAGATTTTAATGAAATTGAGCCAGTGCAAAAATTTGTATGTGGCCTTTCATTGATGCGGATTTAGAATCTATTTAAAAAAATAATAATCTATTTCACTATGATACAACTGAGATCCAAGTACAGATCATATCGTTGCAGAAAAATATGAAATTAAATTTTGAATTTTCTAGAGTTAAGGGAAATTTTTCACGATGTGTTCACGCAAGTTAGTGTCCGGTGCTGAAAATAGTGGCTTTAAAAGTAATGTGCTTATTTAGATCAACATATTTATGCGAATTCACTTTTCCAAATGTGAAATTTAGTAAGAATAAATACCGTTCAAGACTTAATGGTTATAATCTTTATAACTGTTTAAAAATGGCTACTACCAATTTTTCACCAAATCTGGAAAACTTATCAGATGAAGCCCAATATCATCCTTCTTAGCTTTTGCATTTTTATATGTACCAGCGGATATGCCCACTTGTCCAATCTCGCCCATTTTTTTCCAACTATTCACATTAATAACTCATGAACTCAGACAAATTTTTAAGGCTTTAACCCTTACGCTAATCCAGATATATGACATTTAATATTTACTTTGTATGGGGATGCCACACCCACTGGTCCGGTACCGCCCATTTTATGAGGTTGTTGCTTTGGATATTTCCAAGGCTTTCGATCGGGTATGGCACAGCGCAATCTTGTCAAAACTAAATGCTTTTGGTGTTGGTAATGATTTCTCTCGATTTATGTCGAGTTTTCTCAGAGATCGTGCTATACATATTGTTTTGAATGGGATCTCATCCAAGAAGTTTCAGTTAAACGCGGGGATACTGCAAGGTTCTGTTCTTTCTCCTTCACTTTTTCTTATTTTTCTCAATGACCTTCTGTGTCAAACTTCCAATCCTATCTACTTTTTTGCAGACGACAGCAATAATACTCATTCGATTACCAAGCCTTAGGGATATTCGGGCCATGAGGCAATATCCAGACCTTTTTGCAATATCCTCGTGTGGTCGAGTGAACAGGGTCGATTTTAATGCTCGTAAGACGCAATATTGTTTGTTGACCCAAAGACGGCCCATGTCCGTGGGAATAAACACATTTTTCAATTGTCGAAAGAAACTTTCCAGTGGCTAGGTTTTCTAAATCCGTGTAATAAATACTTCACCCCTTCTGATCTCCTTACGATTCAAAAACAATTTCTTCTGTTCTGTTTGTAGTGTTTTTCCCGGAATCTGGCGACAAATTTGCCATCTAATGCCAGTAGATAAGCATTATTTAAATTGCCAACACTTAAGAGTCGTAGAACCATGCTGAATGTGTCGTTTTTTCTAAATCTGATTAATGATGAAGTATCGTCAGAATTCTTGTTACGCAATATTTCATTTAATGTTCCTCAGCGACCTACACGTTACTTTCATCCACTTTCAATTCCTGTTTTCCGTACCAACTATACCAACGCCGCACAGTGGACCATTTGACGAGAAGGAGGTCAAAAATCTATAACTTTTGATTGGATTGGTATTTTGATATGCGTTTTTTTTTTTTTTTTGTTTGGTAGGTGAGAGTTTAGCCTTTAAGTTTTGCTATAAAACGTAATTCTCGACCAAAAATAAAAAAGTTACGGAGGGTTTAAAATACATTTTCATTTGTAGTTGAATTTTTGCACAAAAGTGAAGTGTTAAAAGGTAAAAAAAGGTTTTTATTAATATAATGTCTTATTTTTTCAGTTAATTTTACAACTTATACTTTTTAACAATTTTTTAAGTAAATTTTTTCAGAAAATGCCAAACTTTGGCCCCCGTAAACTTTTTAGTCCAAATGTGCACAAGGGCCAACGGTTGTTTTTTTTTTGTTTTTGGAAGATCCCGAGTTAAATTATAATTTATTAAGCAGCGAACGTAAAAGTTACCTTATATTAGTTCAAGATAGAGAAGTTTCAATGAAACATTCGTATGTTTTTGCTTTAGTTAAATTTTTTTTTATTGTCTTTTTAAATATTTCTATATCAATTTTTATGGTAAATTTATGAAATATAACAATTTTTATTGTAAATTTACTAAATATATAAATTTTTAAATCAAGAACATTTTTTAACTATATAAAAAAAGTGTAACTTATTGTTAGTGTAATCAAAAAGTACTTTAAATCAACCAATTTTAGTAAAAATTTATTCTAAATAGCCTTGATTTTCAACTTCTAGAAGTTGTTTAGCTTCTTTGTTTAATTCAATAGAGGTAGTTTTCCATTTTTGACGAATGTTGGACATTTATGGATCTGAAGTGCAGAACAAAATAGTGATAAGGTCTTCATTAGTACAACATCGGGACATTTTCCTTGTGTTGTGCTCGCGAAAGAATCTGTAGTCTTTGTTCCTTTTTTCTTGCGCTTCTTCAGATAGATCTCCTATTGGTAGCATATTGTTTTGAATTATTTGTTCCCCATGGTACAAAATTTTATGAACTGTGGATGGCATATATCTCCAAGAGTATTTTTCATTATAAAGTATAGCTGTTTTATTGGCGTACTCTCCAAATTTTTTGGCATTTATCTTTCTGCCGCATGCTAGAACTTGTAATATGATTTTGAATCGTCTTATTAATTCAAGATCTACACCTGTGATAGATGCTGCAGTTCCCGGATCGGAAAAAAATATCCTTGCAGTATGTCCATCATTTGTGTTTCCTTCCCCTTGTTTTGGTTGGTCGATTACGAGGCCTAGCTGTAGATATTTTTGTTGAATTTGTTTTTTTTTTGCTTTCTTTTTTCTTCATTTTCTTTGTTTTTTCTCACTGTTTCACCTAACGGACCAAATTCCAAATCATAACCCAATTTAAGAATATGATCCATGAAACGTATTCTAGCATGAAGAGGGGACATTCCAAATTCGTAGGCTTCCTTAAAACTATCGTCTTCTGGTGGGGGTTGGCTTAATTGACTTGATGTCTTTTGGCATATAATGCAGCTTGACGTTGACTTTGTTCCAGTTAAAGCTTGTGCAACTTTTCCATCAATTATTGTGAGACACATTTTAAAATGTACTTCAATGGCTTGGTCATCAAATTTAAATATTACTGGTTGAAGTTCCTTAATTTGATCTTTTATTTTTTGAACTTCTTCAGTTATGTAATTTTAATTTTAGTTCGGCTTGAGGTCATAAATTTTAATAAAATTAAATAAAACAGAATTGTTTTACATTTTATTATTAATTTTTTGTTTATTTAAAACCCAATATTTCGATCGAAATTTTCGATCATCTTCAGGGGATATTTTTAAAAAACAAATCTTCCGCGATTATTTCTGTTTGTTGTTTGGTTTATTGTCACTTTGTTAGTTATGACTTTGTCAGTTATGACATCTTTGGTTTCCTTTTTGAATTCAAATTTTATTGGTCTGCAATACTTTGTTGAAGAAGGAATTTCATTTTTCCATATATCAATTTCTGTTGCTCTACTAGTTGACGGCTCTAAGACGCTATACCTTTTTGTTAAGCGCAATGGAACGAAAGATACCATAAATAAATTAGCATGTGATGAATTAAATTGCTTGTATTGTTTCTGCCCAGAGGATCCATCACATCCCCATTTAAATTAAAGTAATGCTGCCATTATCAATTCTTTTTAAGTGATCAGTATCAAGCGTATTTAGCAATCGTTTTGCAGTATGTTCAAGGAGATCTTGCAATTTTATTTCTGCTGATGTTGAAATGACACTAATAGCAGATTGTGTAGGTAAGCATTCTTTTTTGGCAGAAACTAAATCTCGATACTCTGGAAAAATCCCACAATTCTTTTCATTGGTTCGCTTCCGCAATTCCTTATATTGATTTTTGGTCAATTTCAAATCCAAAAAACCGGCGTAAATTTCTTATCTTCAATTGGTGTAGGAATGCTTTTCAAAATCCTCTTTGTGCGCCTTGGGCTCGCCTCTACTATTTTTTCAATTATTTCAATTTTATTTTTTTTATTTTGGGTTGGTTGAATTTGGTGCAAAAATGAATGCTTCATAATTCTTTGAGAAATTTCTTCATTGATATTCTCCAGCTTGCGCCTTCGAGATCTTTCACTACATCCGTCAATTGGTTTTGCTGGTCGACCCTTTTTTCCACTTTCGTTGGCAGTTGTAGATGCACTATCAAAAATGAGTTCCTTTATTAATTAGTCTTGGTAACGTTTGTACATCTTTGCCTTGCTATGAGAGCATTCTATGTACCGTCTTTTCAAATTCGATGCAAAATTAGTAATTTTTCCTTTGTGCATTTCAATGTCTTCTAGGTTACAATTCTTAAAGAAGTCGTTGCTCACTATGTGCAAAATTACATATTCTACATCATTTCGTCGAAAATAAATATCTGCCGGATTTCTGTAACAGTACTTAGCCATTGCACAAATTGTAATGAATAATAAATGTGGAAACATTATTATAAATACTCTTTCTTGCAATTATGTAAAATAAAAATGTTTGTCTTTTATTACCACTTTTGGAAGCATAAAAAACCCACACCCTATCCCCTTTTAACAGGTGAAACATACCTGCTCATATCTTAAAGGGCTATGTCGCAATAGTTTTTTTTTTACCATTCACCTGTTATTTAAATTGTTTCCCATTTTGTCAGGTATTTAAACTATATAACTCTAATTCAGACTATTAATGTTTTGGTGCATGCGGGCGGAAACTGGTGGGTATATAATGGTATAGGGGAGGGTCCGGACTATAGAAGAGTGGAAGATTTTTTCTGACTGATTTTGACTGGCAGGAGTTATGCTCTAATAAGTAGGAGATTTTTTTTTTAAAAAATTTTTTTTTTAATTTCGGAATGACTCAGCGATTTTACATTTTTAACATTAATAGTATGGAATTATACAAAATTTATTTCACTTCAAAATCTTTTAAATCAAAAAAGTTACAGTCATTCAAAAATAAAAATTTACAACGAAATTTTTAATTTTAGCAAAATACTGAGAAAGCCCATTTTCGAAGACCCTGTTCGCTGTGAAATAGTTGGCTCCCGAGGTTTACTAGTATTTACTTTCAAATGAATAACATAACTTTAGTATCGGTAACAAAAAAAAATGATTTTTGGCCGCCTTCTCAAAATATGGTCCTTGTGCGCCGATCCGTTAAGAAGATTATATACTAACTTTAATGATTTGTATCAATTTGTTGATTATTCTGTAACCATTACTATTGTAAAACGTAACATTATTCTGTATTTAAACCGTTAAATTTACAAATTAGTCATTTCGTATGGTAAAATTTTTTATTTTATATTTTACGATTTTAATGTCTGTAAGGATTTATTCCATAGACTTAAATAAAAAAAAATAAAAAAAAAATACCATCTATATCCAACTTCACAGTCTATTCAGGTTCAGCTTCAGGACCGTATGCAATGGAGGGCGTTCGTGTTTACCCATGACAGTAGGGTAACCAAATCTATTGACACATTGGAACATCGTCAGAATGTTGTTTGTCTGAGGTAAGTGAAATCATCCCTAGAGCCCATATTTTTCTACGCATCACTCGCTCATCCAGTCGACCACGTCCATTTGCAGCTTATTCTCCAGTGGATCGCACATCCGCATTACCGCGAAAATTCGTTCTTTAGCCGCACAAGCCGTATGTGAAATAAACTTCCCGCTGAGATCTTTCCTGTCACTTACAATATAGAAAAATTCCACCTCTTTCCTCCTACCCATAACATATTTTCCTAATGTCAGCACAATGCACTACATTAATTGGGAATATCCCCTGAGTGTTGATTTATACAAAAAAAAAACATTTTTTTAAATAAATTAATTTATTAATTTATGATTTTATATAGATGATCGAGCGGAATACTTCGAATTTATTCTGAGGTGATAGTATTATTGAAAATTCTGCCGAACTTTGGTATAGAGTGTAAAAATAATGTCTTAATAACTGTCACTGTAACTGTAACAAATTCGTACTTTGAAATAAATACAATTACCGTCAAAATAACTTCATAAATGGTTTTTTACATGTGACTGAGTGTGGAAGTGAATTCAAAAGTATAATTTCCATCTAAATAAAAATTAATGTTGCTGTTTACTACACAAATAACTTAGCTGTAGTAATAAATTGCAAATATTGTCAACGTGTATTTGGATATTTTAGTTGACTCAAACTGATGGTAAAATGGGGAGTTTCCAGCATATTTAAAAACAGGTGACTAGACCACACCTATATTAATTGTAACGTATCTGTTGATATTCTATATGATGTTTAATGAAAATGCAATTATTGTTTTCCATAAGTTTCCCTTTCCCAAATAATTTATTATATTTTACAATTAGAAATTTTCGCCTTTTCATCTTGAATGTGCCATGTTAAATCTTTCTGATTTTTTGGATTTTTCTTTTTTGTGCATAAGAAATGCATGAAGGCATCAAAGCATTTAACACACTTGACACTTCTAAAAAGTTCATTAAATGGAAGTGAAACAAAAAATTTCTATTTCGTTCTTAATGAGAACGCATTTCGGTCTTACCATTAATAACATTTGCACTCAATAGTAGTTGTGTAATACTGTAAATGTTGTGATTTTTTAATGTTGTCGCTGTTGTCCTTAATAGGATTTGTGTTGAACATAATTGTTTTTATTAATCTATGTAGTGTGGATTTTCTTTTTGTACATAATGTTAACAGTTTTCTAGTTCGTTAAATATTCCATTAAATCAGTTACATATTTCGTTATGGCTTTAAGTACTATATCGCATGTTACTATTTCAAACAACATTAAAATAATTATGGAATGCTACAAAAATATTAAAGGTACTTAACACATTCTGTTCGTAATGCATGGAAAAATGCATTTCCTTTAAAAAAATATCTAAACACCCAACTAATTTGGAGATATCTTTAGCTCAGTAAATTCCTAAAGAAAATATGAAAACTTTTGCATGTGTTTACTTATAACGTGGACCCCTATTCTGTATAAAATTTAACTAAAAGCTCACTTACCATTAAAATATATCAAGCTAATATTTAACTTTAAACATTTAGACAAATTACAGTGAATCAATAAAAAAGATGTACAGTATACTTACATATGTTTATGTGGCATTATCTTTGAAACTATGTACACTAGATATATAAAGTAAAATGTTAAAATATTGTGTATTTTATTCACTTTTCAAATAGTTTGAAGAAAATTTATGAAAATATCATGTTCTTAACAAAAATTAACAAAAACAAAAAAAGTACATTTCATGAAACCAAAAAAAATCTTGTACGTTTCAGAAATTCTTAAAAAAAATAGAGATTTCTCGTCATTCTTTTTAAAAATTAGTATTTTGTATGATGACCCGTAGCAATTATAACGGTGTGTAACCTTTTTAGCATTGATGAAGACAAATTTTGTGTGATGTCAAGTGTAATTGATGCCCGTATGTTTTGGATTGCAGTTTTAATCTATTTTGTATTTTTAACGATAATAATCTTAGTTTTTTTCATATGGTCACACAAATGTTCAATTGGATTTACATCGGGACATTCGGGTGGGTGGAGTAGCACTTTTCACAGTTTTACAGCAGTCATTCTTTAATCACAAACGAGGATGATTTAGATCGTTGTCATGAACTTAGCTAAAATTTACGGCTGTTTGTCGCAAATTTTTGTTTAAAATGTTTAAATAATCAAATTTGTTCATCGTGCCTTCAACAAACTGAAAATTTTTAACACTATTAGTGTTAAATGTTTGAACGTTTTATAAAGATTTTTTGGGTACAATGTTGTACCCTTCTTTTTTCACACAAAACGTTGTCCATCATATCCAAATATATTGAACTTTGACTCATCTATAAATATCACGGAGTATCAAAACTCTAGTGGTTTCGAGACATACTCTTTTGCATATTCCAATCGCTTCTTTATATTTTTTGCTTACAACAGAGGCTTGTTTCGGGGTTTATACCCTCTTTTGCCTTCCGAAAGTAAACAATTTCTTACAGTTTGTCGGTGTACCTGAAAAATTCAATGTTCGCGCAAGTTTTGTGCTATTTCGATTGTCGATATTTTGGAGTTTTCACTAATGTTTCAAACTATTTGCCTTTGCGTTTGTAAAGATGAAATTTTTTGGGTTTCCTATTCCACTTGGTTTAATTAAAAACCCATTTTTCTGGTAATAATGAATTTGACGGTAGAGTGCGGCTTTTTTAAAATTTTTATAAATTTTCCACAAAATCTTTGTCTCTTCTCAAAGATTTATAATAAATTTTTACATTTCTAATGAAGTTTGCTTTGAATCCATATCTTTATTTTTTTTCGCATAAACTGACATTTGCACATTAGAAATATAAAGAGCAATCTGCGAGTGGCATAGACAACTGAAAACAAAATTGGGTTTGATAACGGTACCATTCAATACTGCGTAACTTGAAGAGTGTACAAGTTTTTTGGTTTTGTGAAATGCACTTCTTTTGTTTTTTGTTAAGAACATGATATTTTCACAAATTTTCATCAACCTATTTGAAAAGTGAATAAAATACAGAATATTGTAAAATTTTATTTTATATGTGTAGTGTACATAGTTTCAAAGATAATGCGACATAAAAATTTTTTCGGCTAAAACTAAACCATGGTTTTCTACTGATATTAAAGTATTAATTCAAGACAGATATTTCCTATTCGATGTGGAAACGATTCAAAACACCTGAATCAAAAGCTAAATAGCGTGTGGCTAGACGTAATGTCAATAACAAAATTAGAATTGCCAAAACACAATATTAATCAAACCGCTTTGTATCTGCTCCAGATTCGAAGAAAACTTGGAAAACCATACGTGAAATAGGAATTGGTAAAGACGTTAGAGCAAATGACTGTCAAGTTGATGTCAATGAACTAAATAGTGCTTTCACAAATTTACCAATGATACAACCTGACAAAAATTTCTATAATTTTTCAACTACAGGCAATATAAATAATGATGATTCCGATGCGTTCGAATTCTCTTGCGTCTCTCAGTCTGAGGTTCTTTCAATTGTTGCGAAAATTAAATCTAATGCAGTTGGACATGATAACATGCACCCGAAATTTATAAATATACTTTTGCCATTACTTTTACCATATATTACTCATTTATTTAATAATATTATTACGTCAAGCATTTTCCCGTCAGTATGGAAGCACGCTAAAATTATACCAATTCCAAAATCTGATACACAGTTCCGACCAATTGCCATTCTTTGCTTTCTTTGAAAAGTACTGGAAAAGATTCTACATTCTCAAATGTGTAAATATATTAAGGACAAATGTTTAATGACTGAAAAACAATCAGAATTTCGCTCAAACCACAGCTGTGTTACTGCTTTGGGTGATGTTGCAGAAAATATTCGAAGTGAACTAGATGATGAAAAAATTAATTTTTTGGTGCTACTTGATCATTCTAAGGCATTTGAGACACAGTTGACCACTAAACTTTGTGCATGAGACTTCAATGTTTCTTTAAATTTTCATCAACTTCAACGCGGCTCTTATTTTCATATCTAACGGAACGAACACAATCCGTATTTTCTAATAATACTTGGTCTAGTCCATTAACCCTTACTAGGGGAGTTCCACAAGGGTCGATTCTGGGACCATTACTTTTCTCACTATATGTGAATGATTTGCCAAACCAACTTTCTCATAGTAAAATACATTTGTATGCGGGTGATGTCCAATTATATCTGAGTAGCCCAATGCAATCAATTGATGCAAATTTGATTAAGCTAAACGTCGATCTTAGAAAAATCTATATATGGGCAACTGCAAATGGACTGTTTGAATCCAAAAAAATCTAAATGTATGGTAATTCAAAAAAAAACTGTTCCTACTTTCAATGAATTTGTAAAAATTAATAACGAAAGAATAGAGATCGTGCAAGCAACGAAAAATCTCGGAATTATCTTCAACAATCATCTTACCTGGACAAGTCACATTAACTCGCTGGTTGGAAAAACGTACATTAAACTTAGGTCCCTCTGGTCAACGCAGTATTTTACACCTTTAAGAGTTCGGATATTGTCGGTAAAATCATACCTTATTCCTGGTCTAATGTATGGATGTGAGCTCTTTGCAAATTTTGATGCCAGTAGCAAACATGAGATGAATGTGCTGTATAATAATATCGTTAGATATATCTTTGGTATCAGGAAGTTTGAACATATTTCATCCTTTACAAAAAGCCTTTTGAAAACTTGCTTAAGTTTCGAGTACTAATATTTTTTCACAAAATTATTTATAATCAAAATCCACCATATCTTTACGCAAAAATTCGTTTCGCAAGATCACAAAGAGGTAGGAAGATCATTCTCCCTAGGCATAAATATATTGTGTCAGAATGGCAGTTTTATACTAGTGCTATACGTCTTTGGAATATTATTCCACAAAACCAGCAACTTAACAACAACGCAAACACTTTTAAACTATTTTTATTTAAATTTTTTGCCTGATTTTAAAATAATATTATATTGTGATAAATTAAAAATAAATTATTTAAAATATTATTATTAGTTTTAAGTATTCAAATTTTGTAAACTTGCACATCTAACAATAATGCTTTCCTGTACTGTAATTATAAGATTTAATCTTGTTGTACAGGAAATTATCAAACAAATAAATATAAATAAATTATTTCCAATAATTGCTTATAACATCGGAATGTAAAAAAAAAAACTTAAGTGTACTGTACAAGTTTTTTATTGGTTTACTGTATGTTCCCATCTTTCCTATAAGGTGTCCTCGTATTTTATATTAAGGATTCATGAAGTAGATTTGTTTAAGCTTTTTAAGCTGATTGGGCTAGCCCTGCCAACAGGTCACGTACATTAGGTTGGTCAAACCCAGGAATTTACCATAACTGTATATTACTTGCAATATGAAGATTATTCTTTTATAAATATAATGGCTTGTACGTTAAAGTAAATAAAATTCTACATCACTATCTGCTAAAACTATTATTCCAAGCTGTTACCTTTTCCTGCAGTGTGTTTTTCAGCACAAAAATCGAAAATCAACTCATTTCAAGTTAATATTTTTGTATTTTATATTTGGTAAATGCGATCGATATTCCTGCAGTAATTCAAGATTAACTAGGACGTACATGGGTAAATATGTTTACATACTTAGCATTAAAATACTAGCAGCGACCGTAACAGTTCTATCCTTTAGCACAAAGAACATTTTAGAATATACATTTTATTTTGCTCGAAAAAAAATAAAAATAAATTTTATTTCAGCTCAAACAAAAAAAATCAAATATTAAATTTAATTTTGCTTGAAAAAATAAAAATTGAAAATAAATTTTATTTCAGCTTGCAAAAACTAAAAATCAAAAATTATCTTTTATTTTACTGGAACATACATAAATGAAAAACTTTTATTTCTGCTCGAAAAAAATAATAATAAAAAATTTGCTTTAATTTTGCTCGAAAAAATATAAGTAAAAAAATCTTTTATTTCTGCTCCAATATCTAAAAATTAAATATAAACTTTTATTTATGCTCCAAAAAATTAATATCTGAAAATAGCAGTTATTTCTGCTCAAAAAATATGAATAAAAAACGTTATTTCTGTTCGAAAAAATAAAAATAAAACAAGTAAGAAAATTATTTTCGATCTGGACCGACTAAACGATACCCTGGACCTAATTAACTATAGAAAACAAGCATTAATCAAATTTGAGTGGCATTGTTATTATTTTTTTTTTTTAACTTTCAGATATGAAAAAGATCATATCGAATGGGGACTTATTGTTTACAAAAACATATACAAACCAAATTTGAGAAAAATCTGTGCATTATTTTTGTTGTTTCATCGATTAAATAGAGGACCGGGAATTAGCTTCATATGGGGGCTATGTCTAAGAATTGTTCTATAGGGTTTATTTACTGATTAATGGATGTAATAAACATACACAAACCCATTTTGACCGAGATCTACATGATAATTTGGATATTATGGCACTTTAAGTCGATCTCATAGGGGTTATTGGTATGGGGACTAGGTCTGAACATGAGCCGATTTTCACCAATTTCAATGACGTTCATCCTATTTGCGATAGAAGCTTATATACTAAATTTCATCAACATACAGTGGTGTGAAACATAATAAAGTCACCCCCAAACCTCAATTTCAATACTTAAAAATTTATACAGATAATAATTTTCTTTAAACGTTTTTGTTGTTTTTTATTAGGTATTATTGTAATATAAAAAAAAAACATAAATTAAATATTTGAATTCATTGGCCAAGTCGATGCTGATGCACTAAATAACTCATTTACTGATATACCTGTGATACCAATCAATAAAAGCTTTTACAACTTTTCATGCTTGAATACAAGTTATGCCTCAAACAATGTTAATAATTTTGAATTCTCTTGCGTTAGCCAATCTGATGTCTTTTCAAGTTTTTCGTCTATGAAATCTAACGCTGTGGGCTGTGATAATATGCATCCTAAGTTTATAAAAATATTACTGCCATTAGTCTTAC
Source organism: Cordilura impudica (assembly GCA_963682025.1). Taxonomy (NCBI): domain Eukaryota; kingdom Metazoa; phylum Arthropoda; class Insecta; order Diptera; family Scathophagidae; genus Cordilura; species Cordilura impudica. Next base: position 141,275,140 of record OY821517.1, on the reverse strand, counting down.
CTTATGTGACGTACTTATTTAACACTATCATTATGTCCAGTACTTTTCCATCTAAATGGAAACATGAAAGAATAGTTCCACTACCGAAAGCAAATACGGAGTTCAGGCCCATAGCTATTTTATGTTATCTATCAAAAGTGCTAGAAAAACTTTTGCACCTGCAAATGATCTTATATATCAAAGAAAACAATTTGTTAACTGATGCACAGTCAGGATTTCGTTCAAATCATAGTTGCGTATCTGCTTTGTTGGATGTCTCCGAAAACATACGCAGTGAACTAGATAACGGTAATTTAAATTTTTTGGTGCTTCTTGACCATTTGAAGGCCTTTGATACGGTTGACCATAGAACACTTTTTTAAGTTTTCTGATGCCTCAACGAGGCTTCTTTCTTCTTACCTAACAAATCGTTGGCAATCTGTTAATGTGAATAACACATGGTCTAATCCTTTAAGACTCGTCAGAGGAGTGCCTCAAGGGTCAATCCTAGGACCCTTACTTTTTTCAATTTATGCAAATGATCTACCAAAACAGCTTTCACATTGCAAAGTTCACATGTATGCAGATGATGTTCAATTATATCTAAGTAGTCCAATGCAATCTGTTGCCGCTAATATAGCTAGGCTAAACGATGATTTACAAAGGATTTTTCTTTGGGCAACAGCAAATGGACTTTGTCTTAATCCAAATAAGTCAAAGTGCTTGATAATTCATAAAAGAACAATCGATCCTACCATAAGTGATGATATTTTAATAAATGGGGAAAAAATTTCAATTGTAAATTCTGCCAAGAACCTTGGGTTGATTTTTAACAGCAATTTAACATGGACAAATCATGTAAACCTACTAGTCGGACAAACTTACAATAAGTTAAGGACGCTTTGGTCATCACAATATTTCACCCCTTTACGAATAAGAATTCTACTCGCTAAGACATATCTAATTCCAAGTTTAATTTATGGATGTGAGCTTTTTGCAAGCTGCGATTCTACCAGCAAAAGAAGACTTAACGTTATATTTAACAATATTATTAGATATGTGTATGGATTAAGAAAGCACTCTCAAGTCTCCCACATATCAACAAATCTTTATGGCGTCTCGTTCGATAGCCTTCTTAAGATTCGTGTACTTCGTTATCTACACAAAATTATCTATACACAAACCCCACTATACCTTTTCGAAAAAATTCGGTTTGCCAGATCGCAAAGAGGAAAAAACATTATTATTCCATTTCACCGTTGCCTTGCATCTGAATGGCAGTTTTACTTGTATGGTTCACGTCTTTGGAATATTCTTCCACATACCCAACAACTTAATAGCAACGAAAATAGTTTTAAGCAGTTTTTATTTAAATTTTTTGAACAAGCTTAAATGTAATTTACTATATATGTTTTTTTTTTTTTATTGTTCAACTATATCGTCGTTCGTAAATTATTGTGTTCTATATGCTTTTTGTTAAAGTTTAGTTGCTAAAGTTTAGTTGCTAATTAAAAAAAACTGAACCGATAAAATTGTTGCGACCTTCCTACCAAGGAAAGTACTATAGTTTGTGGTTTTTTCTGTTTAAAAAACAATCCTCTTTGAAAACGCCTCTAAGCGTAAGAACTATTAGAACTTAAACATGGATTAATCAAAAAAAATCATATAGAACACAATAACTTACGAACGACGATATGTTTGCCTTAATGTAATTCTTGGATATTGAATTCCTGTACTTTAAATATAAGATTAAATCTTGTTGTACAGAAAATGGAAAATAAAAAAATAAAAAAATAAATAAATAAAAAATGTCGGTATATACATTTATTTTCTCTGTGAAAAAAAAAAATAGAGCCATCTAAACAAACCTCCTAAAATTATTAAAAAGAAAATATAAATAATATGTTCAATAAAATAATTGCTTACATAACTGCTTATTAGGGCGGGTCGATTTAAAAATCGGCAAAGTGACAAAGAAAATCGTATTCTAGGGATCAATATAAGAAACTTTGCCCGAGGAACCATACCTCTAAAACGAATTCTGATGTCCCGACTTTTGACCTGTCTGTCTCTCTGTCTCACTTTGGCCCATTTAGAGTGCCCCAATCGAGTCCAAATCTATGATCGACCCCCACTAACTTTGGAGGCCGACCCACCCATACATACATTTCAAAAAATTACCATTTTTGTTTAGAATTGGGCTGACTATGATTGATATAATATTAAAATTAACACTCATACGTATACGTATCTTCTACTCTGCTAATAAATAATAATCATACGCCTTGACTATGTTATGTTATTCAAAAAGATCGATCGGATGAGGGTAAATAACTTTTTGATCACTCCGCGACTATGCGTGACTCTGCGTGACTACCGCAAAATTAATCTGTAGTCACAACAAGACTATGGGCCAAGTTTCAGATCAATTGCATGAGGGGGAATGGGGTTGCCCCATGGCAGACAGAGAGACAGACAGGTTAAAATCCGGACCTCAGAATTCGTTTTAGAGTTATGGTTCCTTGGGCAAAGTTTCTTATTTTGATCCCTAGAATATGATTTTCCTTGTCACTTGAGCGATTTTTTGCCTCCCTACAAATCGACCGCCCTACTGCTTATACTACCTCAATACTTAGTAAAACTGCCATTATTTTTTATTACTGCGAAGCAGCGCTTCGTCATAGAGTCAACTAACTTTTGACAAGTCGTGACTAGAATATTCTTCCATGCAGTCTCAACCATTGTCCACAGATGAACTTTATTTGATGGATTCTTTCCTCTAAGACCTCTTTTAACCTCACCCTACAAGTTTTCGATGGGATTTAGATCTGGTGACTGTGAAAGCCATTCCAAAACATTCCCATGTTTGTCCATGTTTCCATGTTTGTCGATGAATGTTTTGGATCATTGTCCTGTTGGAATATCCCCCTCCATGTTTAACGGTTTTAATGGTATATTGAGGACAACATTTATTTTTGGGTCTCCGAACTTGAAGATAACTTCGATCCGAGTTAAATTAGATACGCCATTTAGATACGGGCCTATTTATGTGTTCCTTTGCGAATTCAAATCTTTGTTTTATGTTGCGCTTTGATAGAAAAGGCACTTTACGTGCACTTCTTGCTTTTAAATCATGTTTAATGAGCATAAACCGTATTTTGGAAGTATCTATATCAAGTTTATATTGCTTTTTAAGGGCGGATGACGTCACAAAGGGTCCCATTTCAAGTGACGCATTATTTTACGTTTTAAAGTCTCATATATTTTGGTTTTTCTTTCTCTTGTTTCTTGTTTCTCTTCATTCTTTATAGCATTTTCTACCATTTTCTTTGAACATCTAATAATTTCAGCTATTTTTCTCTAAGATTTACCCTCTTGATGAAGCTTTTTTTATCAATTTTCGGCCCTTCACGCTACAGTGTTTTCCTCTGTCCATTCTGTTAACTAATTATACAATATTTTTTTTTTAAATTATAATAGAAATAAGATAGTCTGTCTTTTTACTCACTTTATCAAAAACAAAATTAGAAGAATTTGCTTTTTACTTTAATATTTTCTTTTTAACTTTAAAATTGGATCTATTTTATTTCACATTTGTTTCTCTTCAATTTACATACAACCACTGATATAATTAGAAGTGTTGCTTCGATTACAGACAAAATAACGGGCTCTATTATTTTTCACACAACTGTATAATTCATATTTGCAACAACGGACGGATGGGCATCGCTAAATCGACTCAGAAAGTGATTCTGTGATTGTGTACTTAAATCAGTTCTCCGAAATACATATATGAGTTTTTTTTTTTTTTTTTTTGTTAAAAGAAAAAATCAAAATAACTGTTATTTTTATTTGGCCAATTGATATGAATTCGTTTGTATTTCCCTTTGTAAGCTGATACGGCCTAAATTTGTTATGTAAATGAAAATAAATTCACATCACATATGACATATGACAACACTTACGAAAACTGAGAATATAAGTATAAATAGAAGTATAAATGCAAAAAATATTCAAAATTCAAAAATAACGATTGTTTGTTTGGACAGAGTTGTGTCTTCTGAAATTAATACAAAGTAAAGCTATATGGTACGAAAATTGATTCTAACCACACTGCTCGTAGGCCTGACTTTAGGTGAGTGTGTTAAAGCGCTGACCAAAAAGTGCAAGTACGAGTGTATGTGAAGGTTCATGGTTCAAACCTCATGGCCGCTCTAAGTAGAAAAATTTCATATAGAAGCAAGCTATTCAATTAAAACATAACAATTATCACAATGTTCAATAAAATCGCTGATGAAGGCTGAAATGCCAGAAACCGGTCCGATTAAGAATACAGTGCAGTTATGAATTTTTGAAATATATGCTTTCTTCTTCTTCTTTACCACGCACCATTGAAACAAATTTAAAATTTGCATATTAATTACAGTATTAATTGCAATATGTCTGAAAAATGACTATAAATCTTAAAAAAAAAATTAATTCATTTTACAAATTTGTCCCGACGTTTCATCGATTGTTCGTCAATTTATTTAAAAATATATATAAACATACAATTAATATTGAACATTACACCATATAACATGTATCTTAAACTCACAATTATATAGTTTACATATAAAAATTAAATTACATTTAGCACAAAACATAAAATCACAAGTTTAATGCTGGCTACACACCAGGCAACGGCTGTTTCAATGTGTTGTAGCAACAATGATACACACTTAGCAATGGTTGCTTCAACCATAGAAAGTTACAGCTAAAATTTCGAATCAAGTTCTTTTTTTTCGAAAAAAAAAAGCGCCTAACAGGCTTAAAAAATTATGTCATCAATAACAATAATAATATTTGGAACAATAAAAATATTACGATTTTCCTATAAATCACAATTTTTGCCTATCGTTCAATCCACTGTATGACTTATGGAAAAGCACCACCTCGAGGTGGCCACCAGAGCCTCGTTAGCGTTAACAGGGGAGAGGCTGACATTTAAAAGGGAGCGTCTTTGTTTACAAAAGATGTTTCATTTGCAATCACTTCAGTTTCCCTTCAGGTCCCCTTAAAGTACATACACACAGAAAACAATTCGCCAACCAAATTGTTGTAAAGTGCAGCAGCTGAATTTTCGATTCTATCAACAGATATTTTATAGGAACTAACTATTTACTATTGTGATAAAATATTTACTGTTAATACAATAGATTTGCAATTAACTTCATCTCAATTCGGTTGGCAATAAAAGCCACAACGAATCTGTTTTCTCTGTGTGTGCACTCGTATGTTTAGGATTTATCAAAGGTTTTGTTATTAAAAAAATATTTTTGATTTTGTTATCGATCTTAAATAACATAAAAATGTTTTATAACTTTTATACTATTTCAACAGTTATGATTTTTATATTGATTTGTAAAACACAAAGTGAAACCAATACAAATTTTTTAATATCAATAGTTAAAACAATACGAACTTTTTTAGCACTAAAAAAATTAGTTTTACTTTCGTAGGGATGTGATTTAGAGAACACGGGCGAAAGACTTTTTTTTTGGAAATGACATGACAACTTCAAAAGGTGAAACTGAAATAAAAGTTTTTATTTGACTTTTATATTTCATTGGAAAAAGAATAGAGTTGCTGATTTTTATTTGAGAATGGTATATAGAATTGTATGATATTTGACAAATGTTATTTGACAACTGATGAGACTCTAAAAAAAGTATTTCTTTTTCTGAGCAATATAATAAAAAGCAAGGCAAATTGCTTTATGTGACTTTTATCAAAAAATTAAAATAAAAATGTTTTAATACGTAATTGGATAGATATTTAAAAGAAACTGCAGCTTATTTTCTTTTTAATGATTTATTTTTTAATTACAGTTATTTTCGATCCCCTGACAAAAAAAAAATATTTGTTGAGATTTCCTAAAGTCCTTTTTTAATACAAAGAGCTCTGAGGTCTAATTATGCTTACCGGGTGAGGTTTGGTTAGGATAAGATATTAGGCCTGGTTAAAATATGTCCATTTTTATTTATTACTAGCTGAACCCGGTGTGCTTCGCTACCCCTAATCGTTATAAAAAAAATAAAATAAAAAAAAATATACATTAACAAAATATATATATACATTAACAAAATAGATATACAATATTTTTAGTTTGTCCAGCTGGAGCATAAACATATAAGTCGGTGGGTTTCCCTACACGTGAGCATGCAACATAAAGCTGTCCATGCGAGAAACATAGATTTGCTAAATTAAGCCGACAACTTGAAGAGATTGACCTTGAGCTTTGTTAACAGTAATCGTATACCCTAATCGAACAGGAAACTGTAATCGTTTGAAGTCGAATGGTAAATCAGTTGGGATCATTGCAATGCGTGACAAAAGTACATCTATTCCTTTATATTTTCCTGTTATAATGGTCGCTTCTATTAAATTATTTAGCATTTTTTTTACTGCAAGTCGAGTGCCATTGCAAAGCCGTGGTGGATCGATATTGCGCAGTAAATATCATCGCCGTAGGTTAAGAAATGGCCGAGATATGACGATTTTAAATTTTGAGTTATATGGGCGGGACCACGCCCCTTTGCCCACTAACAACTTTATATAGTTGAGGACTTATTATTTCGCAAAAATATCCTTTTGTGAAAATTTCATGACGATCCTTCCAGTAGTTTAGAAGATATTACGATTTTTTATTTTTCTAAAAAGGGGCGTGGTCCCGCCCACTTTTCTTCTGGTATGTATTTCTATTCATGCCAATACCATATGTACCAAATATGACCGCTGTAGGTCGAAAAATTCCCGAGATATGACGATTTCAAATTTTGGGTTATATGGGCGTGGCACCGCCCCTTTGTCCAATCACAAAAATTTATATAGCCTATTGTTCCTTCCAGAGACACAGTAACACGGTGTGATAATTCAGGAAGATCGGTTCAGGGGTTTGGCCTCTTATAAAGCACAAACAAACACACATTCATTTTTATGTAAAGGGTCCGCCATATAACTTTTTTTTTTTTGAAAATGCTATAAAAAAAACTGCTGAATATTATCTCAAATTTCTTTTTTTATTTGAAAGCACAATCCTTCCGGTTAATAATGGAAAATAACTTCATTCAAATGGCTGCCTCGGCTGGCCATGCAGTAGCCTACTCGATCGGTCCAATTTTTAAGCACATTATCGATTGTGTGCAGCTGTATTTCACCAATGGCTTCACGCATATTGTCCTTTAAAGCGTCAATTGTCTCTGGCTTGTTGGCGTAACACTTATCTTTGAGGGCACCCCACAAATAATAGTCCAACGGTGTCAAATCGCAGCTCCGAGGTGGCCAAACGACATCAGCTCTGCGGCTGATAATGCGATCTTCAAAAACAGGGCGCTGTGTGGCACGTAGCGCCGTCCTGTTGAAACCAAATGTTGCCAAATCCTCCTCTTCAATTTTTGTGAACAAAAATTAGTTCAACATGGCCCGATAGCGAACGCTATTGACTGTAACGGCCACTACTTGCTCATCTTCGAAGAAAAATGGCCCAATTATGCCTCTGGACGAAATCCGCACCAAACAGTGACTCGTTTTGGGTGTATCGGCTTTTAAATGTATGCGTGCGGGTTTTCTGTGCCCCAAATGTGACAATTTTGCTTGTTTACATACTCGCCAAGATCAAAATGAGCTTCATCTGAAAAGATGATTTTTTTTTGGCAAAATCGGCATCTTCTCTAAGTCGATTGCAGGCCCACTTAGCGAAGCGAAAACGCATTGGATGGTCAGTTGGCTTCAACTCCTGAACAAATTGGACTTTGTTTGGCGTCATACCAAGGTATTTATGCAAAATTCGTCTCAATGATGCCTCCGAAATGTTCAATTCTTGAGAACGACGGTGAATTAATGTTGATGGCGCTTCACGCACACTTTCTGCCACAGCAGCAATATTCTCGGGTGTACGCACTGTTTTTGGCTTTTCACGCTTTGGTTTATAAATGAGGATGCCAGTTTCTTTCACTTTTCTCACAAGATAACGAACATATGGAGCTGACGGTGCTTCTCTTCTTCCAAAATCCGTACGCAATTTTCGCACACATTCTGCAACATTACCATGATTTTCAAAGTAATGTCTCAATATTTCGCAGCGTTGTTCAAGCGTATACACAACCATATTCGTTCAGCGGAAGGACAAAACTAATTATCTGTCAAATCAGACATGAGCTAAGTATTACCATTCACGAAATAAGCACAAGTTGAAAAAAAAAACGTTAGATGGCGGACCCTTTATATAGATTGGTGGTACAATATGAAAATTGGATTTTGCCACGCTTTCCGCCCACATACCGAAAATCAAAAATCAGACTTCACAGTGTCACCCGCCTAAATATTCTGAAGATTCCCTGAAAATTTTATCAAAATCGGCCCAGCCGTTTTGGAGTCCTTACGTTACATACATACACACATCCTGTTTTATATACTATATATAGATATTTGACACATTATTTAACCGCATTTTTCAAACTGAATTTTCAAATAATAGTATTTATTTTTTATCTATTTTTTTAATGAATTTAACAAACATAAAAGACATGGAGAAAAGAAATCATTCTAAATATAGAAAAAAAAAATACAGTACTATAGTTTCAAACCGGTCTTTACGGTCTTTTATGAAACCGAAAGATTTTTGCTACTGTCTTTGCGGATTTTAGTAAAAACAATAAATCGTTTCCGGATACGTTATCCGTTTTATTGAGATAAGGTCATGAGAAAGGACTGACAATAATGCAAGTTTGGATTCTTGTATTAATATTGAACTGCTTCCCATTTTTTACAGGTACAGAATTTATCAACTAAGGTGTCAATGGTGTCAATTGTGAACGAAAATGATCCATTATTACCTCTGGATAGCTTGTCGTATACAATAAATCGAAAAAAAGATGCTGATAAAACTCGAAAAAAAATTCTAATCTTCACTCTGTGATCTCTATTTAATAATTTAATCTTCACTCTGTGATCTCTATTTAATAATTTACGCCAATAACAAAACGTACAACAATATAGTTGGTCTAGACCGACTATACCATACCATAAGTTTAGATTTAGGGTCGAAGTCCAATTTGATATAGAAAATAAGCATAAACAAAATTTGAGTGGCATTGTTATAAATTTGTTGCCTGACGATATGAAAGAGTTGATGTCGTATGCTTTTTTTTATAAGGGGACTAGGTCGAGAAATGAATCGGTCTTGACCATCATGACCGTTCATACTATGGCCGACAAACTATCATCAACGTACATTCATATTTATGACCTGTAGTTGGATTGGAAGATTTGCATAGACATACAGACGGACGGACGGTCATCATTCAGATATTTTTGGTAGTTACAAACATCAGCACGAACTCATTATACCATGACCCCAGACTGGTATAGGGCATAAAAATGTAAGTTCAGTCATCAAAGGGAAGATTGATGAAGACATTTGTATGTTCTATAACCAAGACTATTTAAACCAGATTTAAATGAATATTGAAGACTACTTGATGTGGAGACTATGACTAAAAAATGATCCAACATTGCTTATTGTTTGCACCAATGATTTATGGATTGACCAAGATATATCAAATTGATTGAGCGATTTTGTATTTTATTTTATTTTAACAATTTACAAAATTAACAATCAAATATTTCTTTATAATGTATGTATATTCCATTCAAATTTTCCTTTTTTTTTTATTTTATTTGTAGTGCGGTGAAAACTTTCCGATTTTAAATGCCCGCAGGCAAAGCAGATCCTTGAGTTGCTGCGGCAGCAGCAGCGCTTGCAGCGGCTCTGGCAGTGGCTTCGTCATCAATGGCTTTCAATTCATTTTTTGATAACTGCAACTGTAAAGCAGCGCAGCGTATCTGCATCCAAGGTAAAGTGGCTGTGGTGGAACAATTATTAAAACCCTGTTCAGAATTCGCCATTGTATCTAAAACACGTTGTCTTAAATCTTCAGGTAAGTCTGGATTTGCTAATAGCTTTTGCGCCTCCGATTGTATGACTATAGTTTGAAAGAATTGTCCTGGCGATAAACCGGCAAATGGTGTTTTTAAGCCAACAAATAAGCCCGTGTTAAGTTGAGCCTGAATTAAAGTTAATTTTTAATAATAATTTTTAATAAAATAAATGCTGCATTAAATATAAATAATACCTGAGTGCAGCCAAGAGCACATACAAATAGTAGAGCCAATATTATTTTCATATTGATAAACTTTGTTAAAAGTTCCTTTTCGACTTTCGTTGTTAGATATTCGTTTAATTACTGATACCTTAAGCTGTTTGTAGTATAGTTTTTATACTCGATAAATAAGCCTACACTTTGCCTTTTCAAAAATCTTATCTCATTTTTTTCTTACTCTGTCTGGAATACTGCATAGGACTACGCACTATTTGCAATTGTTTTTATAATTTACATTTGCTCTAGAATGCACTTTTTACGATGTTGTTTCCTTTTAGTCGTTTTAATTTTGTTTATCTCACTTATAATAAATCTGTTAATGTTATTTATCATGATGATATTTAATAAGTGTACGTAATATGTTTTACGTGACTAACAATAAGTGGTTAGTGACGTTAATGAAAACTTATTTTTTTTAATAAGGTAAAGTTTTACAACTAAATAATAAATAAAATTCACAGCACACTTAATACTTTTTTTTTCAAGGATATTGAAAATTTCCAATAAATTCATTGGGAAAAATATAATTTCGATGACTAAAATACTTAGTAAACTTTACCAAAATCTCTAAGTTAAAAAATTTAAAAAAGATAATTTATAGTTTTTCATTTTGGGATCTTGTTTCCTTTTAAAAGGACTTAAAATTTTCAAAGAATTTAAATTCACCAAAATATATATATCCGAAAATCAAGGTTCAGAAAATACACACATGAAACACACAATGTTCTGTTCAAAAGCAGCCAACACATATCTTTATTTTCATATCAATTATGTGCGTTTCTAAATTTTCTACGGTGCCCAACACAATCATGACTGTGTTCGTTTTAATATTTCGTTATTTACACGAACATTTTTGTATCACGTACTTTTTGTTTCAATCACACATAAACCACACATTTTTGAGTGTTGCTTTATTTGAAGTTCATGTTCTGGTACGTGTACTGAAAAAAAAACAGAACATGTACAATAAACAGGTTCGAGTTCAGTTATATTTTAAGTCGTGTTCTGGCTCGTGTACTAAGAAAAAATACAACATGTACAATAAACAGGTTCGAGTTCAGTTATATTTTAAACATGACTTAAAATATAACTGAACTCGAACCTGTTTATTGTACATGTTCTGTTTTTTTTTTTTTTTTCAGTACACGTACCAGAACACGAACTTCAAATAAAGCAACACTCCAATATGTGTGGTTTATGTGTGATTGAAACAAAAAATGCGTGATACAAAAATGTTCGTGTAAATAACGAAATATTGAAACGAACACAGTCATGATTGTGTTGGGCACCGAAGAAAATTTAAAAACAAACATAATTGATATGAAAATAAAAATATGTGTGTGTTGGTCTAAGTTATGTTTGTTTACATATATGTACGAGTTTTTTATTCAGTGTGTGTTTTTTTCTGAACTCTGCCGAAAAGCCACTATCAGTGTCAAAAGGGTAAAATGTTTCAACTTTATTAAAGATTTTATTTTAAAATATCAGGACCTTACAAGAGTTTATCCTTTAAAATTTCTAGTAAAATCTTTCAAACCAAAAATTATGTTGAGGACTTAAATATCCTTTCATCCTTCCAGTTGTATTAGTTATTAGTTAATTGCTAATTGTTAATTTGTTCAACAAAATACATGCCCATAAAAAACTAATTTATACAAAAATCTAACATATTCTCCATTGTTGACATCCTGATTTGAGAAAATTAAAAATTACACAAATTCCCAAAATTCTCCTCTTTCGTTGGACACCGATTTTGGAATCACAGGACTATAATAAGTGTTAAAAATTTAGTTTTTTAAACCTGTTAAGTGTGTAATGAAATTTTTGTTTGTTATCGGACGGTGCACTATTTGACCCAAATAATTGGATATAGTAAATAAGTATATACCAAATTTGAGTGGCATTGTAATTTTTTTTTTGCCTGCAGATGAAAATGTTAATATCGGATGCTTTATTCATATTGCTATTTTTGTTTTTTGATAGATTTAAGTGAAGATCGGGAAACACTTTTTTATGGGGGCTATGACTAAGTATTATCCTACAGAATTTATTTTTGAACTTCTAATTAAACTAAATTAAGTTTAACCGGGATCTACATGATAATTTGGATCTTATGGCAATTTAAGTCGATCTCATAGGGGCCATTTGTATGGGGACTAGGTCTGAACATGCATCGATTTTAACCAATTTCAATACCGTTCGTTCTGTGGTCGAGGAAAACTTATATACAAAATTTTATCAAAATATATTCATATTTGCGACCTGTACTTTGTTTTCAAGGTTTACATGGACACACAGACACAGAAACAATTTAATCAATTCCCAGCCGGAGATCGAACTGGTACCCAACTAATACTAAACTAGTACAGAAATCACCAGTACTAGTTCTCGACTGTAAACTTTACTATACCATCTTAATGCTCAAATTAGCATTGAGTGTGCTTGGAAAATCACTAGTACCATTGGTTCTAGACGTGTGCTAGTACACTTGGACCCAATTGGGTGTTTTAGAACCAGTTTGTTACTAGTTCTTTTGTATAGAAAAATTTTCCATAATAGGACTATTTACTCCCTTGATGCTCTAGTGAAAAGTACTAGTAAATCAAATTTATTTTTCTGTATGGTTTTATTTATTAAAATACTTAAATACAAAAAAAAATAACTTAAAAATTAAATATTTTGTAGTAAGATAAAATGCCCATTTTTTCAAGGCTGGTTAGACCTTATGATAAAAAAAAACAAACTATAAATAATACCACCAAAAGTTGTGTAAGTCGATTTTTCATTTTCGATTTCTACATTGTTTTCTTTAAATTTTTCCAAACGATTGGATTTAAAAATTCTTTTTTTTTGCAGTTGAAATGCCTTTCTCAACGCTGTGTCAGGCTCTCCAGAAAATACAGCAATAGCTTCTAAATAATGAAATATAAAATATACTCAAAGGATTAAGAAATTTGTTAATTGTTTATTAATTTACCTATCAAGGCAGAATAAAAGTTTTCAAATTTTTTAATGCCCTGTTTTCCATGCGTACCATCAACGTTAAAATCATGGATTATGTTGTGTCCCAAAATTGCATTTAGATATCGCCCAACTTTTCCTTTTAACAACGATTTCGATATCCGCGAAAAAGCAAGCATTAATAATTTTTTTTTAATTTAATAGATGTACTTACATAAGGATCTGCCTGCGACTGCATCAAAACATTCAGCTCCTTAATTTATCTTCTGTTGTTATAGGAAAGATTTCCATGATGTCGTCTAGAACTTTATTTTGGACAACTATTTTTGAAAGCAGCACTTTATGTTCCGCTAATATTTCAATTATGCTGTTGCTTTACTGGTCAATGGTATCTAATAAAAGACGTATATTTATAAAACTATAAAAGAAAACTTATATTTATAAAATAACTTTGTAGACTTTGAACTTTTGCTGAGAGCTCTTCACAGTGAATGCACTTTTTTTCGGCTAAAAACAAAAAGGTAGATCATAAGAACAGTAAGTACAACAATTCAAACAATTTAAGACAATTAAAAACCTACCTTTTGGATAATATTTCAAAGTCGTTTTTGAGGGCTGTGGGTCGAGGTCGTTTGGCATGACTGCGGTAAGCAACTGTGCAAAAGAGGAAGAAGTATAAAATTATTTACAAATGGCAGACAAATAAACTTGAGCTCTCTATATGAGCTCTTCAAAAAAACTTTCAGTATTTAAAATAGGTCTTCCTTCAACCAAATGTTCATATCCTCTTATAAATTTCTCAATTTTTATTGGGATGTGTTTGCGTGCCGAACAAAAATTATTGGGGCTCTTTGTTGAAAAATAGCAGTCATTAATAAATAACTCAACTATTTCATTTCCAAAGCAAGCAAAGTCACTTTTTTCGGTTTTTGTGAGTATTTCATGTTTTTCCTTATTTACAATTTGTTGAAGAATCCCGGTTGGTTTTCGTACGTGTTTCTTCAGAATCTGTAATTTATTTTCGAAATCGTATAACATCTACAATATTAATAGGCTAGGCGATTTCTTGTTACCGTTATTTTGTTCTACCATTTTATGTTGTCCAAACGTATATTATTTGAAAGGTATTTCTTTTTTGCTGTTCACCAGATTTACAGATTTTTTAATTTTTTCCTTTATTTTAAGTAAATTGCTTTTAAAGTTGCTACTTACACATACATAAAATTATACATATGCTATGTGTGTGTTTGTTAAATTTTTTTGTTTATAAATTTGTTCCATCTCCGGCAGGGTCCTCATTCACAATAATAATAAACCAAAAAGTGTTGGTTTGTGAATTGGCTAAGTTGAGAAATAACGTTGCTTAGAAATTGCACTAGAATTTCGAGTGCTGGAATCTGCTAGTTACAATTATTACAATGTTTAATATAATCATTAATGAAGGCTAAATGCCAAAAACCGATCTGATTAAAAATATTTACAGTTTAATTATTATTTTTAGAATAATATATGCTTTGTTCTTCTCTACAACGCACTATTGAAATCAATTAATTTACATTACATTTTGTTTGTTTGCAAACTAGGGCCTTTCGCGCTATATGTAATGATTTTTGATAACCTAAAAACCGAACTTTTTGCATTATTATAATAAAGCGCTTTCCATTCCCCTTCTTAAGTGCTATTAGCGTTTTTTAATTACTACAGTTAATTGTATATATTTCAACTATGTACTACATATGTAATTTATAACTTGGTTGACTTAAATTTTATTAGATGTACAAAAAGATAAAAAATTAACAACCAGGATAATTGCATATGAAGGATGAGATCGAATCTGTACTTTGCTGTTAAGTTATATTCAGGGCTGTGGAGTCGGAGTTGCGGGGTTTATACCGACTACGACTCCAAAATTTATCGTTATTGCATGTGCATGAAAAATTCATATAATTTTTTGAAATATTTGCAAAAAAAATTCTTCGAAATTGGTTACCTAATACTTTAGAGATCACAATGAATAAGACGATTTTAATTTATTTAATGAGTGTAAGTTCGTTCAAGTATTTAAATTAAATAATATAAAAGTGTTTCATAATTTAAATTATTCTGGAATTTTATTCATTAGTTCGGGCAAGAGTCTAAATTTCATTAGCAGAACTTATACTCGGTTATTGATCAAGTTGAAAATAGATGTTTGTGGTTAATTTAATTGAATTTGAACAATATACAGCATAAAATTAAAATTGATTTGTTTGCGTTATAAAATATTATAGTTCATACCTATAATATTAATAGGCTAGGCGATTTCTTGTGACCAATGTTTTGTTCTACCGCCTTATCCCGATTTTGACCAAAGTATATTATTTGAAAAGTATTTCATTTTAGCCGTTTTGCAGATTTACAGATTTTTAAATTTGTTCCTTTATATTGAGTAAATTGCATTTAAAGTTGCTACTAACACATACATAAAATTATACATATGCTATGTTTGTTTTATTAAATTTGTTAATGTGTTTGTTAATGAGTTTGTTATCTTCATTCACAATAATAATAAACCATAAAAGTGTTGGTTTGTGAATTGGCTAAGTTGAAAAATAAAGCTGCCTAGAAATTACACTCGAGCGCTGGAATCTGCTAGTATTATACTTATAATAGGTCTGGTGTTTTAGTTAATTTCTTATTAAAAAAAAAAAGAATTACATTGAAAACTGAAAGTCAAAGTGGAGTTTAAGCTTCATATAATTTTATTTTTTTAATATAAATTTAAAAAAAATTTTATGTACACATGATGATTTCGAAAAAAATTTAGACGAAAGTAGCGGAGACAGAGAATCTCCAACAGTCTTAGCTACATTTAAAATAGACTTTTACCAGGTATTAAATGAGGTAGAGCAAATTGATAGTTTTTCAGATTTAGCAAAAAAGATGCAATTCCAAAATACCCTGAAATTATTCAGGGTGCTGCTCGAATCACCGCTGCATCGCCACCGAAACAAGTGTCCGCAGATGTATTATCTTCTGTACTCAGAATCATCAGATCCAATTTGATAGCATCAATGAAGCCAGATATTCTTGAGGCTATCCTATTTCTAAAGACAAATGCAAAGTTATTTCTTTTAAGTTTTCTTATTTTATTTGAAGTTTTGTTATTTTCAGTTTCCGACGTCATAGTATTTTATATATTATTTAAAAAATTATTTAAACTAAATAAGATGTTTAAAAATAAATTAAGTATATTGATTCACTGGCATCAATTACCCACAACGTAGTTATCACTGTTTTTATAAATATGTCTATATACATACATTTAGCATCGGAATCAGATTTCGAGTAGCAGTCGGACCTTAAAAATTTCAGTGGATGGAGCCGGAGTCGGAGTTAGAACTTTTTTTGACGACTCCACAGCCCTGGTTATAATTTTGAAAAGGTATGCTTTGACAACAATATCAGAATCAGACAAACAAATTATCAAATATCAGTTAATTGAGTTCCTAAAATATTTTATTATCTCTATAAAAATTCCATTTTCAAAAAATAATAATAATAGTTATTTTATTAATTTTAAAATAAAAATTTAAAATTTAAAGTAATCTAACCCATAAAAACAAAGTTTTTATTAAAACTCTCTCCGTGACTATGCGTGACTGTGCGTGGCTATGTCAAAATTAATCTTTTTTTCAGAGCAAGTGTATGGACAAAGTTTCAGATCGATCGGATAAGGGGAAGTTGAGGTTTTAATCTCTTCGTGACTGTGCGTGACTATGTCAAATTTAATCTTTTTTCACAGCAAGTCTATCGACCAAGATTCAGATCAATTGGATAAGGGGGAATGGGGTTGATCCACGACAGACAGACAGAGAGATTGATTTAAAAGAAAGTGTTTAAAAAATCGAACGGTGGAAAATCAATACAAACCTGATTTCTTTTAGAGCAAGTCAATTAATATCCGTTTTAATACCCTGCAAACCACAGTTGCAGAGGGTATATAAGGTTTGTCATTCCGTTTGTAACGCTTCGAAAAACTAATTTCCGACCCCATAAAGTGTATATATTCTTGATCCTTATCTCGCTCATTCACAAAAAAAACTGGGTAAAGTACCGATATTATCATTTGCCATTGTTCCCACCAGGTTGATATTTAAAATAGGGTACATCGGGCATCACTGTGCTTAGCTCAAGTCGATATAGTGATATAGCGATGCCCGTCTGTCCGCCTGTCTGTTGAAATCTCGCTCATTCACAAAAAAACTGGGTAAAGTTACGATAATATCACTTGCCATTGTTCCCACCAGGTTGACATTTAAAATAGGGTACATCGGGCATCACTGTGCTTAGATACGAGCAAAAATATGTAGATACCTTTAAAAAAAACATAAAACCCAGTGTGTTTGTTGTAATATTTTAGTGGTTGAACATAATAATAATACAACACCATTCACAATTCAAAAAAGCCGCAAAAATTATGCAATCATACCAACAAACACAACTACCATGCGCTATGTTAGTAGTATTGGCCATATATATTTTTTTATCGTTATCACGATAAAATAAAAAAATCGCCAATATGAAAGAAAAAATATAATCCCTAATGAAAAAGGAAAAATAAAACATGGAAAATTGAAAAATTAAAAATGAAAATTGAAAAATGAAAAATGAATAATGAAAAATGATAAATGGAAAATCAAAAATTTAAAACGGAAAATGAAAAATTAAAAGCTAAAAACGAAAAATGAAAAATTTATAATAAAAAATGAATAATGAAAAATCAAAAATTACAAATCACAAATTAAAAATTAAAAATTAAAAATTAGAAATTAAAAATTAAAAATTAAAAATTAGAAATTAGAAATTAAAAATTAGAAATTAAAAATTAAAAATTAAAAATTAAAAATTAAGAATTTAAAATTAAAAATTAAGAATTTAAAACTAAAAATTAAAAATTAAAAATTAGTTTCTTACCTGTTATTATTTTGTAATTTGTATTTTTTTTTTTTAATTTTTTTTTTTTGTATTAAATGTATCCTTAAATAAACATATTACTAGCTAATTCAGATAAAAATATTTTAAAATTTGCTTAATAATTTGTGATGGTCGGTACGACTTAATGACACTTCGATGAATTTCATCGAATTTTTATTTTTAAAAATCATACGACTGAGTGGTATCGTGTAAATGGGCCGTTAAGGTGTGGGGATGCTTATCTTCAAAGGATCTCGTCCAGCTTCACGTCAATAATGGAACTATAAATGCAGAAAAATATATTTATATATTGCAAGAAAATTTCATTCCATTAGTACTAAAGCTGAATAGTGTCAAATTATTTTTATAAAATATTATGAACTATCCGTTAATTTTTAAAACATTCTGCCATAATTTGTGCACATATTTTTATGAATTTAAAGATAATAAAACAATCTTTCAGAAAATTCTACAATGTATTGACAAAAAATTCATTCTTCCTTGACAACTTACAGAAACCGACTTAAACTTTTCATTGTGCAGGTATTTTGTATATATTTCCTAATATGAAAATAGGAATAACTTGTGCCCTTAATCTGGCACCACTTGAAATTGGAATGGATGTAAAGCTTTGCCACTTGTTACAACCAAAACGTTGCCATTTTTTTATCATCAGATTGTGAATGAATTTCTTTAAAAAAATTACGTTGAAATTGAAAATTATTTTAATAAATTCAGTGTAACTTTAATGATTTTTATATTTTTTACAGGATTATTTAAGTTCAGTTAAATTCATTATAATGTATTTTATTATATTTACACTTATTTCAAAACTGCGAACAATTATAAACATTATATTTAAGACATTTTAAAATTCAAAAAAAATATTGATTTTTCGCAAACAGATTTACATTTAAGAGATGCCACCCTTTGTTATATGATTTATAATTAGAAAAACATATAAAATATTTCAACTGTATTTTCCTAGCTAAGCTTTTTCACTAATTCAATCGTATATATATATATATATATATATTTTATTTTACTCATGTTATTATTCATTATTGAAATATAGGCAATGAATCAAAATGAAAAAGCACCCACCTCCACAATAGCCTTCAACTTGACATTTATTGTACAAAAGAAAACGTAAAAAAGTCTGGTAACACAATGTTTGCGATTATGCAGAAAAAGTAGATGAAAAAGGTTGTAGAAAATTTTTATACACAGTAAGAAGAAGCTTTAGTAGCAGAAAATATCGATTTGCCATACACACTATAGAAAGAAAAGAAAAGTGATAAAGAAAAGTTATTTAAATAAAGTCAAAAGAGTTATAAGCTTTGTATTATTTTAGATAAAAAAAAAACGAACAAACGTAAATTGCACAATAATTAAAGAATAAGAAATAGGAAACAAAACGTTGAACGCAACTTTCAAATCTGCAATAAAAATTACCAGAAGTGATTTGATTGATTTTTTGCGTTTAAATCTTTTCAAGTGTGTGTATTGGAAAAGAAAGTTCACACACAAAGTCGTCCACACATACCCGTTTTAAAGAAGAAAATCTAGAAAGAAAAATCAGGAGAAATGGCTTTTGCCGGATTTAAGAAACAAATTAACAAAGCCAATCAGTATGTAACAGAAAAAATGGGTGGTGCCGAGGGCACCCGTCTCGATGTCGACTTCATGGAAATGGAACGTAAAACAGATGTAACTGCTGAACTTGTTGAAGAATTGCAGGTGAAAACAAAAGAATTTCTGCAGCCGAATCCAACGGCCAGAGCTAAAATGGCTGCCGTCAAGGGTATATCGAAATTGTCTGGCCAGGCAAAATCGAATACGTATCCCCAGCCTGAAGGTCTTTTGGCTGATTGTATGCTGCTTTATGGCAAAAAGTTGGGTGAAGACAATAGTGTTTTTGCGCAAGCGCTAGTTGAGTTTGGGGAATCGCTGCGGCAAATGGCCGATGTTAAATACTCGCTCGATGACAACATTAAGCAGAACTTTTTGGAGCCGCTGCATCATCTGCAGACCAAAGATTTGAAGGAGGTTATGCATCATCGCAAGAAGTTGCAGGGACGTCGACTCGACTTCGATTGTAAACGTCGCCAGAAGGCCAAGGACGATGACATTCGTGGAGCCGAGGAAAAGTTCGAAGAATCTTTGCATCTTGCTCAAATGGGTATGTTCAATTTGCTCGAGAATGATACCGAGCAAGTATCGCAACTCTGCTCCTTTGCCGAATCTCTATACGAATTTCATCTGCAGTGCGCTGATATTTTGCGCGGCCTTCAGGAGACGTTAGCTGAAAAACGCGAAGAGGCCGAGTCACGTCCCAAGCCAGAGTTTGTGCCGAAATCTTTACTCGAATTGAATTTGGATGGTATGGGCAATGACACGGAGAGCTCGGGCACACCAGCCCACCAAAGGGCGGCTGGAGCGTCTCCGCTGCCATCGCCCATGCGTTCTCCTGCCAAATCGATGGCAACAACACCTTCACGCCAACAGATGCAGCCCTATTGTCAGGCTTTGTATGATTTCGAGCCGCAGAACCCCGGTGAATTGGGTTTTAAAGAGAATGAGAATATAACACTACTGAATCGCGTCGACGACAATTGGTTTGAAGGTTCAATCAACGGTCGCACCGGTTATTTCCCACAATCGTATGTACAAGTGGTGGTGCCCCTACCAAATGGCAATTAAATTATGAATGGTTAACCACAACCACAAAAAAAAACTAGGAGGCTGATGATAACATTGATAGATAGATAGATGAAGTTCATGATATAATGATAATTAAGAAGAAAAGTTAACTGATAAAGTGTGAGTTGATTTATTAAACCGTATGTATGTATTTTTTGATGTCTATGAAAGAAAACATTGGCAAACAATAACTAATTTATTAAATTATAAAATTAATTACAAAAATTTACAACTTAAATGTTAATTACAATTTATCTACAAACATAAAATGAAAATGCAACCAAAAACTATTTAAAAATGAAAATTTAGTCAAAATTATTCAAAAAATAATATAATGCTTCAAATTTTTAATAACAAAAAACTAACCAATACTAAATGATTTTCTTGGTTTTTACTTTTAGTCCGCTTTTCTTTCCTTATTATTCAACGTTAAATAAAATCAAAAATTATTATTAACTTTTTTTCAATATATAAATAACTGTTATCTTTATTTAATTCTCTCTCTCCCTCACTCCCTCTCTGTGTTAGTAGTACGTGTAATTTTAAATGTTATAATTAACAGGTGTTTTTATATTGCTACATTTAACACTAGATTTACTAAACTTGTCATATTGACAAATGTTTGTCAGTGATGCTAATTGAAGAAGGGGTATCCTTGACATTGTGTTAATTGTGTATCCTTGATGTCAAAATACGAATTTTATAATTACTTTGAAATGATTTGTTATGACGTTATCTAGATGATAATTGCACAATAATGCAGCATATAAAATTTCATTCAATTGCAATATTGCTTTAAAATTTTCACATTTTTTTCAATAAGTTGCCATAAAATTACCTTTCCCATAAAAATAAGAAAATTTTGCAAAACCTTTCTTGGCACAGCCTCTGATTCATTTTTTTAAATCGATTATTTCAACTGTTGTCTGTTTCAAAGGTCAAGAGAACTTTTATGTATTTTATAAATGTTAAAATGGATTTTTACGTAAATCTAGTGTTCAAATTGCCAACGCCAACCTGTTTAAACTCAAAATAAATTAATTTAAAATGTTTTCCCTAATTAACTGCATTGATATGATAAACTTAAATTTAAAATTAAAAAAATATATATTTTAATGTTTAATGTATTTCTGAGCTCATTAGGTTTACTTTATAAACAAGCAGTAACGTTCATTTAATGATTTTATAAATTTTTGTTGTACGTTTTATATGAGGCACATTCATAAATACGTACAATTTTTTTTTTTTTTTTTTTGAAATTTTGCCAATAGGAAACTAATTTATTTCATAAATTTTTTGTAATTAGTTTGTTATGGATTTAAAATTGATTTTTCGTCATATAACTTTTGGGTAGTTCTTGCGATTTTTTTTTTTGTTAAGTTTTATATCATATTTTAAATTCGACTTCTTAAAAATTACTTTCATTTTTAATTTACTCTGAGGAATTAAATTTTTAATAACTGCTGTACATTATATTTTAAAATTATTCTTTGTTTATGTAAGCGAACATAAGTTTCACTAAATTGTTTGAAAGCACTTATCAACATAATTTTTCCTAATCAAACTTTTATCATTATCTCGTATTGGTTCTAAACCAGACCATTATTCATTTTGTTATTTTATTATATATTTTTTTTATTTATTATTTATTTTATTTATTATTTTTTTTTATTCATTATTTTTTTGTTATAATTTTTCTAAATTATGTCTACCCTGAAGCTTTTCGCGTTTACTCTTTATAAGAATTTAAAAATTAAATTGCTTCACAAGTTAAATTATATGGACATTCCAGTCATTAATTGTAGTTCCTAATAAAAAATCTTCTTATATATTAAAAAAATTAAAAAAAGGAGAGTTATGAAAGGGAAATTAGTTTTTAATTATTAATATGAAAATTATATGACATAAAAAATATTTTATAAGAAGTTTATTCAAAAGTCATGGTATTGTTGCTCTTATTTCTATCCCAATCAGAATTCATGTTCCAACAACTATTTTTGTAATATTGATTTTTAACTTTAATCCGCTTGTTATATTCAAATTACTTTTCCAAATTACTTTTTCCTAAAAATGAATCAGTAATACTTTTCTTTATTTTTTTTTTAACTTCTGATGCAATCTTAATTCACCATACATTATACATTTTCTGTTTATTTTATTTCATTTATTCAACAATTTTCTATTATCTTTGGAGTTCCGATTATCTCTTTGTATGAGAATTCTAATTCGAGTTTAACTCCCCAATGTTGCTCGGTGAAGGTCGATTAAACCACACCCCCCAAAACAGAATTCTATAGTTAAACCAGAGTTAGCTTAATACTTTTAGTTAAGTCAAATCCACAAATCGTTCTAAGGGTTCTCACTCTTGATTGCAAATAGCTCTAGCACATCTTGTAGATGGTGGAAGTCGAGCATTTAAATATAATTTGTTGATGGGGAACTCAACATCCACATCTACAATATGTGCTAGGGCTTTTTTCTACTAATAGATAGAATACTTTTTATTGATTCACATTTTGTTCAAAATGAGCTTATTCCAAGTGGAAATTTAAATCATGTATTTTTTGGTGTATGAAATAAAATTCAAATGTTTCAATGATAGAACTCATCAACATCATTTAGAAAAAATTACAAAATTTAGACTTATAAATTGAATTGGACTTCTTCATCATCAATCATTTTGCTAACCATTTATGTTTTTAACGCTTAAAATAAATAATTTGAAAGTAATATGTGTTAAAAAAATATGAGTTTTACTAATCCAAGTTTAATTCACATGCCAAAAATTCGACCTTAAAAAATTATATATTTCACATTTATTAAATAAACACATATCTTTTTTTTTGTTTTATTTTAGAATATCCTTATGCCTGCAATTGCCATAGAAATTTGATTGAAATGTCGTACTTTTTATTTTGTAATGTAACAATTTGTTTTCATAAACTGCTTGTTTAAAAAGTAAATTATAAATATGTTTTTAATATATTTAAAAATAAAAACTACTCCTCTCTCTCTTTATTATAAATGTGTGTTGTTTAATTTTGTTATTTATTATTATATTTAAATTATACAATATTAATTATTAAGGCTAAAAATAAATTTTTAAAAATACAATTAATAAGAAACTAAATTATATACATGTATATTTATTAAATTATATTTATTATTATGATTATATAAAATAAAAACTACGAAAAAATAAACTCCTACATTGAGTTTTTTCTGATAATATAAATGGAATAAATAGTAGTTTATTAAAAAGATTTTAAAAACAAAAATAAACTGAAAAACAAAAAAAAAAAAAGTCTTATTACCCCTACAAAATGAAAAGCCATTTAAGAAAATTACATTTATTTCATCGATATAAACATTTTAAATTTGAACTTGCTAAATTAAATAATTTTTCAATCCAATTTTAAAGTTCATAAAATTTTTTCTGAAAATTTTATAGTATTTTTTTTAAACTGTGAGTTTTTAATATTTAAAAAAGTAACAAAATTATAAAATATTCGAAATGTTAAAAGCCATTAAACAATTTTTAAACAAAACTCAAAAATTGTGTTTTATAAATGTAATTTTCGGAAGTGAAATTAATGTTTAGCCATCACAACAAATAAAAAATTGAATATAAAAAAATTATTCCATAAAATCAATGCAGTCTCATGTTGGAAAATTATTAACATATACACCCTTACTACAATTTAAAAAAAATATATATAATTATATATAATATTTACCTACCTACCTATTTAAACATGAAAAAAAAACAATAATATTTATAAAATGAAAGAAAAAATGTTAAAACAAAAAAAATATATATTGAAACAGAGTTTCGCTGAGGAGTATCCTTAGCAATTAAGCCTCTATATACATACTCGTATATTACTATAAAACAATTTACGATTAAAATTTAATAAAAACCATTGACTTTTTGAAATTAAAAATAAAATGAACATAAAACAATAATAATTGTAATTTGCAAACAAAGAAAAAATACCACAGTTATATTTATTGATAATAAAGAATAAAACAGAAATAAATTATATTATTGTAAAAAATGGCTATAAAAAAATATGAAATTACTTAAAACTAAACATAAATATAACAATGACTAATCCCTCCACTTGTTAAAGGAGATTTATTTAATTTTGATTCGGTATTCATTCTCTAACCGTAATATTAATGTTATAGCGGATATAGTTGCAAGTGTGTAATATATTACAGGTAATAGTTGGTCACAAGTATTTGACCATATTTGTATAAAAAAAATCATAATCGAGTAGCTACAGTTTCAAGTAAGTTAAAGGCCCATTTAAATGATACCACTCAGTCGTATGATTTTTCGAAATAAAAATCGGATGAAATTCATCGGACTGTCATAAAGTCGTACCGATATTATTTTTGCATACTTAGGCCATTTACATCATCACACTCAAGTCTTATGAAAATTTATTTTGAAATTTATATTTTATTTCCACTTTGTTTTTGTTTACCTTTTTTTTAATATAACCAAAAAACAAGTCTGGTCCGATAAAAATGGCAAGTTTTTAGTTTTCGGACTTCGAATATAAAATCCTACAGACTGTCAATTTCCTCAATAAGCTTTTAACATGATACGACTTTTTCATAATACTCGACGTTTAGACAGGTCGTATTACAAAATGTGATAGTGTAAATTAAATTATTTATTATATTTGAGAAATATAAACCTGATAAAAATTCTATTTTTAACCACCTCCAGTTTGCGAGATATTTATGGTATATTTTAACCCTTTCATGCCCGAATTAATTGGGGCGTGGTTAAACATTTTTCAAGTTTATGTAGTTGTTAGTTTAGACCTAAATATGAATTGATATCAATTTCAAAGTCATATGTATGTATCATGGTTTAGCCATTATGAAATGTTGCCTATAGGCCATTTAAAAGTATTTTTTATTTTTTTCTAATTTTCTTACCTTTAAACAATATTTTTAAGCATTTAAATTTAAACTTTCAAATATCTTCATTACATTTTTTGTGATTATTAGTAAACTCACTTTTTGAAAAAAAAAATTGTACATGTGCAGTCAAATAATATTAGCTTTCACATGACCTCTACAATACTTACAATAAAATATTTGCAATTAGGCTTGCACAATATATCAAGCTATTCTGAGAAAAAAGGCCGTAGGAGAAAAATAAAAATTACGGGACTTATAAACTAAAATATACGATGTTGCCTATTGGTAACATCGGGCATTAAAGGGTTAATTTAATTTATTTTTTTATTTTTTGCCTGATAAGTGATAAGTTCAAAAATGATTTTGTCTAAACAACGTCTAACCGAAACTTTCTAATCTCCTCGAAAACCCTGCGTAGTTTGTAATTGGCAAAAATTAAGTTTAATTTAAACTGAAAGTGAATTAGGGAATATAATGCACTCAATATATTTTTTTAATTAAATAAATTTAATAACCCTGACAGCTTAGTTAACATTTAATTCAATAACACAAGTTAACAAATTCAAATTCCATACCTCTTCAGAATTTTGAGGTTTCATAACCAAAAAGTTATTTCTTCGGCATTTCCAGTTAATAAAGCTTCGAAAAGCGATGCTATTCCTTTATTTGACCAACAGATTCTGATTACTCATAATTTTATCTATGGAAATAGCTGTACACGATTGTGACATGGTCAAATATTTAATATCAACATATATAACAAATATTTCTTATGCTTTATATGTAGTTAATATAATATTACTCATACAGTGTGCTTAACTTTTAACGTGATTCCCCTTATAAATAAAAAAAAATATAATTATAAAAATAAAATACGTACGAGTAGGTACCTCCAATATCAAGTAACTGTGGTTTAAAGAAATAAAAGCTTCAAATGAACTTAATAGGTCACTTGATTTAATTAAAAATCTACATTAAACTCAAAGGCCAAGTCAAACAAATATAGAGCCATACATAAACAATCATTTAAAAAAAAAGCAATACAAAATAAAAAATTCTCTGAATATATCAAATTTATTCTTCATATTCAATTAACAATTAAAACTGTCACAAAATCTCCTAGATTATGTATGCAAAAAAATTAAAGTGTACTTCAAGTAGACTTTATTGTATGTTTTTCATACAAAATTGTTGATAAAGTCTACTTGAAGTACACTTTAATTTTTTTGCATACGGCCCTAAGTTTTTAATTTTTTAACGAAAAAATAGATAAAACTAACACAAATTATAATATCATCCTAAAAAATTAAACTAAAAACTTCAATAATTAGCGTTGGAGAATATTCGAAACTAAATATTTAAATTCCCTTAACAAGTGGGAATACTTATACATTTAAAGAAAAAAAATAAACAAATATATTATATTAATATTTATTTAAAACATTTACAAATTATATTTAAAAATTTTAATAAAAACTTTAGTTTATTATTTTCGTTATATTAGATTTTATTTTAAAATCTTTTCTCATAATAACTGGAGATGCTCTTCTTTATTTTAATCTTACACATACTTAGTTAAATATTGCGTCAGCAT
Organism: Cordilura impudica; assembly: GCA_963682025.1. Lineage (NCBI taxonomy): Eukaryota > Metazoa > Arthropoda > Insecta > Diptera > Scathophagidae > Cordilura > Cordilura impudica. The sequence continues at coordinate 141,247,804 of OY821517.1, read as the reverse complement.
TTCTCTTTTTTACGTATAAAAACCGAAAATAATAAATAATTTGACCTCTTTAAAGTCCTTTTTTTCTTGAATTGTTTCCTGTTTGTTTTTCTTCTTATTCACGAACGGTGTTTTTAATTCTCATCTCTAAGAAGTCAACTCCCTCACCACCAGCACCTTCATTTATGTATGCCAATGTTATTTCTATCACCCAATACGCATAGTACTACACACGTTTTATTGTAGGCGTATTCATTCATGTTTATAATTCCTATTCTTTATTTTCTTATGTCCATGATTTTGTTTTAGTTTTTAATCGTTATTTTTTTTTTTGACATTGACCCTGAAACAAAAGAGTGTGGTATAATATATATGTGAGTTATGCTTTTGGTTCATATATATTTCTTTACATGGGTATGTAGTTGACATATGTACATATACACTGTAATATCCTTCAATTTGTTTACTGTAATAATGCAGTATTATAAAACTTAATTGTGTTTATAGTAATTTATTTTTGATGAATCATGAGTATTTTGGGCTGATTTTGTTAAACAAAGTTGTAGTCGGAAGTTAGGCGTTTTTACTATAATGTCGTCATAACGGCATTTTTAATTTTTTTGCTTAAATTGACATTCAAATGTTCTTACAAAGCGTCTGAATTGCAATGAACTATATAACTCTATTTTAGTTGAAAATATTAATGGTTTTACGAATGTTTATTGAGCAGTTATGCACAGCCTGCCAAGGTTTCTCACTACTATCGTAAGTTCAACATTGACTTACGCATCGTCCATCCATCCACGTTTAGTTTCATCTAATCATAACAAACATCTAATCATAAGAATGAAGTGTTACACTTAGTGATGATGGTAATTAATTCACCGAATCAGTTTCATAGTATCTTACTACATCAGAGGTAAAATGACGAAAATTACCAATGTATATTTTGGAAAGAAGTTTTTCGCCCATTAACGAACTCGAAAAGGTACGTTATTTATTGTCCCCAGAAGGAATTTTCATCGGATTTCACACAAAAATATGAGAGTTACTTCCAGTTGTAGCAGACAAGTAAACTCATTTGCCGATGAGCTTGAAGTAAGATGCTCAAGTTTAGTTGATGGTGAAAACTCTTCAATATGAAAACTGTTCTTTTCAATCAACTACTTTAAAGACTGTCATCTGGCTTGAATGCCGTTTAATAACTGTATGCTGGACAACCATGGGAACCACACACAATACATAATAATAATAAAAAATGCTAGTTTCTCTTTTTTAGATTTAAAATTCAATGGCGTTGTATTAAGGCCAACATAATGTTATTATTTCTATCATTATTATTATATTATTTCTTCTAGTCCCCCTTAAAAAACCATTACCAATGGAGATTAGGGAGAGCTATTTGATATTCAAACATTTAAAACTAAAACGAGCATGCAGAAAGGTACCGTTAACCTAACTGTATGCTAAGCAACAATCACGAAGGCCACACGGCAACCAAGAAAAGCTTTAGTTTATCTTATTGAAAATAATAGATGACAACTATTATTATTATTTGGTTATTTATTATATTTAAAATTACAATAAACTTAATTCTAAAGCATAAAGCACTAGCAACTTAGGCAATCAATTCAATTATATGTTCTTCCTTTATTTACATATTTTAACGAATTTGATATTTACATATGAGATCTTATCTTTACATATAGATATTGCAACAAATAGTATATAGGATCTAAAGATATTAAATAGTTATTTTATTTTTTAATGATATTTAAAGGAAATTGGGAGGACAGAAACCTTTATATGATTTAATGGATTCAAACAGTGTTGCCATTTTAGCATTTTAGTTGCTAGATTTAGCAACTTTTTTGTCGCTTAGGATCCAAAATTTATGAAAAGATGCTAGATGCTAACTTAGCATCTTTTATTAATAAAAAGTTGGTTTTCTTTTTTTTTTTGATTTTTTTTTTCATTATTTTTAAATATGGGGGGTTTCATGTCAAGTGCACCAACTTTTGAAACCGATGTCTTCCGACCGGGATGAAATTTGCACCAAGGTTAGTCCTATTGGATAGTAGTTTAGACACAATTTTTCAATAAGATCGGTCCAGATCTCTCTGAGTTAGAGGGGATCAAAATTTGACATTTTGGCCAAACAGGTGTTTTTTCTCATCCATGTAACTTATTACCTATTGTTCTTAGAAAATTTTCTCCCAAATAGTTTAGATAGCTATTTCTTCAATATTTCGGAAAAAAATACTTACAAAAAAAAAAAAAATTTAGACTTTTTTTTTTGCTAAATTAAAGCATTTTTTGCCTTTTTTTTCAAAAAGGGCATTTTTTTTTTTTTTTTTCATAAGAAAGCTTAGGATTTTTCCTTTAAGAGCTTTTTGGTCGCTTAGTGGGATGGGAGTGGGATATCTATCAAAATAAATGTTTTGTAACTCAAGACAACGGTTTTTCAATTTTTCACAAATGCACTATTATGCTGAGAAACTAGAGAAATTAACCTTTCCGAAGGTATGTAACATACCTTCATAACATAACAGAAGAGAATGGTTATCTGTAACCTGAAAGAGTTATTTGCTACATTTCAATCTGAACACGAGGATGTTAAAATTGGCTTCACGAAATTTACCCAAATGAGGCCAAAACATTACGTTTTGGCATTTGGCGTTTGAATTTACCATGAAAATATTAAACTGATGTTGAAGGAAATCAACTTAAAGTATTTAACAGGTGATTCGGCAGAAGATTTACACGATTACCGCGATTGCCTTAAATTGACTATGTGTCCTAATGCAACAACTTCTTGCCACTTAGGTGAATGTACCAATTGCCCGAAAACCACATTCATCAAAGAAAATTTTTTCACCTCTTTAGATCGAGAATATATAGAGGAGGTCAAATTTGATTATTGGATTCAGACTGACAGATGCACATTGAAAACAATAATTTTAAATGTGGATGATTTTGTGGAAGAAATGTGTACAGGATTGCTAAACTTGAGAAACCATGACTTTTAAAGTCAAAGAGCAATGGTCATTCTTCAAGGATTTGAAGATACAGTTGAAGTCTGGTGAATTCGTTATTTCATATGATTTCGCAGAAAACTATAAATATGTTCTTCAGGATGCCATACAAGCATTCCACTTCAATAACGACCAATCAACTATATTCACAGTAGTTATTTACTACATGAAAGATGAAAAACTGGAACACAAAAGTATGGCAATCATATCCGACGATTTAAAACATGATACCGTTGCAGTTTATGAGTACCAGAAGATAATACTAAAATATCTAAAATCTAAATTTACAGTAAAGAAGGTATACTACGTTTCGGACGGAGCTCGTCAATATTTTAAAAACAAAAGTAGCTTCGCAAATCTTATGGCCCATGAAAAAGATTTTGGAATGCCAGCTGAGTGGCATTTTCATCCTACTGCTCATGGTAAAGGAGCGTGTGATGGTATTGGAGCAAACCTTAAAAGAAATGCAGCGAAGTATAGCCTCCAGTGCTCTCATCAAGATCGCATCTTAGATGCGACTGCTTTATTCCATTGGGCAAAGAGTTATTGTAAAGAAACTAAAATATTTTTTAGTAGCAAAGAGGATCATCAGGAAACAATGAAAACACTGAAGAGCAGATTCGATGCTGCGGTAACAATCGATGGGACCGCTCAATACCATGCTTTTACACCGATGTCGATGGAAGATTCAAGTTGAAAAAGTTTTCTGCCTCTATTCAATGCGATTTCTTTCCAAAGACAACAAATAAACCAGCAGCGAAATCAACAGCTGAACCTAGTAACGCCAAGAAAGGATTGACAAAAAAACGCAGTAAATAAAGGCGACAAAAAAGCTGGATGAAAGACTGGGTATTTAAAAATTTACAAGACTTAAATACTTCATCAGCTACAATAAATTAAGTATAAAAATAGTTATGATATAAATGGATCTAATGCAATTAAGATTAAATTTTAATAAATTATTTATCTTTTTATTTTTAATATTATTATTATTATACAATAATTTAATTATTATTAAAAATAAATAAAAAATAATAATTTTTCAACATTTCTATATAAAAAAAGCGATTTTTTTTCCTGAGGTTAACATTCTGGGTATTACAGTATCGAGGGTATAAAATTTTAGTTAGGTATGTTATATACCTTCGGAAAGTTTAGTTTGTCTAGTTTCTCAGTATAAGTTTTATTTGTAAGGTTTTAGACACAAATAGGAAAACATTCAAAATAGTGCATTTGTGAAAAATTGAAAAACCGTTGTCTTGAGTTACAAAACATTTATTTTGATGGATATCCCACTCCCATCCCACTAAGCGACCAAAAATCTCTTAAAGGAAAAATCCGAAGCTTTCTTATGAAAAAAAAAAATGCCCTTTTTGAAAAAAATGCTTTAATTTAGCAAAAAAAAAAAGTCTACAAATTTTTTTTTTTAAAGTATTTTTTTTTTTCCGAAATATTGAAGAAATAGCTATCTAAACTATTTGGGAGAAAATTTTCTAAGAACAATAGGTAATAAGTTACATGGATGGGAAAAAAAACACCTGTTTGGCCAAAATGTCAAATTTTGATCCCCTCTAACTCAGAGAGATCTGGACCGATCTTGTTGGAAAATTGTGTCTAAACTACTATCCAATAGGACTAACCTTGGTGCAAATTTCATCCCGATCGGACGACATCGGTTTCAAAAGTTGGTGCACTTGACATGAAATCCCCCATATATATAATCTTAATTTTAATGGTATTGATATGTTTAAATTTCTCAAAGAGTAATACGAGAAATTTGTGTACTACGCTTTTTACCACTCTGCTCGTTTCTTTCAACAAATATAACAAAACAGTTTGCAATAGAAGAATGTAAACAGCTACAACAGTTTTTAATGAATTATAAAGTCGATTGCCAAAAAATATAATTGCAATAAAAAAATGCCAAAATTTTCAATACAAAACACATTAAACCGGGTAAAAAACCGATAACTAATATATTAGAAGAGTTAGTTAGTTAAATGTTCTTTATTTCAAATTAATTTTTGTTTTCTGTATTACAACGTTATAAAATATATATTTTAGAACATACGACTATGACATAATGTCGTCAGTCGGAAAAAGATAATACATAGTGTATAGCAAATTGTGTTTTATGGGGCATTTAAATTAATAATTAAATTCATTTATTAACATCTTCCTGTAACCTATCGCATTTATAATATATCGTGATAAATCTTGAAAATTTTCTTTAGCATTTAAAATATCAATCAACTCATTTTCTGTTAAGGTGGGTTTTTTAAAGTTTTGGTATCTTATGTGTCTTAAAATAGGACACTTGGCTGTAAAATGCAGGATATTTTCTATTTCATTTAAATTGATAGCGAGCATATACGGGGTATATTCTGTTGGAACCTTGTACCATTCAGCTCAATTAAGTCACATCTGGCTTTGAATATATGTATAACTTATTGCTATTATTTTACTGTTTTCAAAATAGGGTTGCGGCTCTCCGTAATTTAGTTTTGCATAAAAACGGTCTGTATTAGCTGCTCTACGTAGGTATAACTCTCTTTCTTTGATTTTTAACCCAGTTATAATATTTATTCGTAAAAGTTCCCAGCTCTGCCTTGTTGAGCATTCTGAAATTCGACTTGAATTAAAATCTAGAGATAACGATTCAATATGTTCATGCTAGTATGCTTTTTGTTGAATTATCAGTTTTGTAAGCTGCTTTGGTAGTCGGCTATCATTGTATTCGTACAGAGTTTTAATAATATATAATATAATATATAATTATTTTCAGTACCAGTTTCCAGCATCAATGCATATGTGGGAGTAATTGGTGGAAATTTCAGAATTTTTCATAGAAAATATCGTTGTAGTTTATCTACGTCTTCAAATAGGGTAAATCCCCATATTTGTGCACCATATGATTGTATTGCACGGCATACCGATTTAAATAGATTCCATTTGCATTCAGGCCTATATCTCTTTTTGCCAAAAAGTCTTTCCACGTTGCATTAAGCCAATTTTTTGCAGACAAATGTTAAATGTTTTTTAAAAGATATTTTTGATGACAGTGTAACGCCCAAAAATGTATAATCATTTGTGATTCTTATATGCTCACCATTAAATATCCATTGCTCACATGCAGACGTTCTACCTCCACTTCGAAAAATCATCATTCCTGATTTACTCAGATTTACCTCCAGATTCCATATTGCACAGCAGCTCTCAAGCTTATTGATCATATTCTGCATTGTTTCTACATCATCAGCTAAGATCACAATATCATCCGCATATATTAATAATCGAATGTGTATTGAACTGACTTTTACACTACCTCCTATATATAATTGAGTGCAAATCATTAAGATATATAGAGAAAAGAGTTTGGGAAAGCAAACATCCTTGTTTTACTCCAGATCCTGTATTAAACTCGTCAGATATTCTTCACCATTCCAGACCTTAAACTTAGTGTGACTATATATAGTTTCAATCATTTTTATAAATTTTGTTGATAAGCCAGTACTATAAAGTTTATAGATCAGAGATTTTCTTGATACTTTATCAAACGCCGCACAGTGGACCATATTTTGAGAAGGCGGCCAAAAATCATTTTTTTTTTGTTACCGATTTTAAAGTTATGTTATTCATTTGAAAGTAAATACTAGTAAACCTCGGGAGCCACAAAATTGCGACTATATCTCAACTATATATCACCGCGAACAGGGTCTTCAAAAATGGACTTTCTCAGTATTTTGCTAAAATTAAAAATTTCTTTGTAAATTTTTATTTTTGGACGACTGTAACTTTTTTGATTTAAAAGATTTTGAAGTGAAATAACTTTTGTATAATTTTGTGGCTTCCATACTATTAATGTTAAAAATGTAAAATCACTGAGTCATTCCGAAATTTAAAAAAAAAATTTTTTAAAAAAGGTCCAAATTTTCCGAAAATCTCCTACTTAATAGAGCATAACTCCTGCCAGTCAAAAGCAGTCAGAAAAAGTCTTGCACTCTTCTATAGTCCGAACCCTCCCCTATACTCCTATACCCCATTATACACCCGCCAGTTTCCGCCCGTGTGCACCAGAACAATTTTTCTGATCCAAGGTTAGATATTTTCTGCAAAATTTATGAATACAAAAGTTGTCCATTATGTGGTTAGGATATATTAAGTTTGAGGTGATGTTTGTAACTGCCAAAAATATTGGACCTTTATCAATCTTTTATTATACGGATCGGAGTCGATTAAACGATGTCCGTCCGTCCGTCTGAGTGTTATGAATACAAAAGTTGGTCGTACCGGTGCACCGCGTTGTATTTTTTTGCGTGTCGGTAGAGTTGTCAGGAGTTGTTATATACTTATAAAAAGGGTTGAGATATAATGCGCTTAATTGTTACATGTACATTTACATAGGTATCTTTCAAAAACATTAATAGTCTGAATTAGAGTTATATAGTTTAAATACCTGACAAAATGGGAAACAATTTAAATAACAGGTAAATGGTAAAAAAAAAAAAACTATTGCGACGTAGCCCTTTAAGATATGACCAGGTATGCTTCACCTTTTAAAAGGGGTTAGGGTGTGGGTTTTTTATGCTTCTAAAAGTGGTAATAAAAGATAAAAATTTGTAAATGGTAAAAAAAAAACTATTGCGACATAGCCCTTTAAGATATGAGCAGGTATGCTTCACCTTTTAAAAGGGGTTAGAGTGTGGGTTTTTTATGCTTCTAAAAGTAGTAATAAAAGAAAAAAATTTTTATTTTACATATTGCAAGAAAGAGTATTTATAATAATGTTTCCACAATTATTATTCATTACAATTTGTGCAATGGCTAAGTACTGTTACAGAGGTCTGGCAGATATTTATTTCCAACGAAATGATGTAGACGATGTTATTTTGCACATAGTGAGCAACGACTTCTTTAAGAATTGTAACCTAGAAGACATTGAAATGCACAAAGGAAAAATTACTAATTTTGCGTCGAATTTGGAAAGACGGTACATTGAATGCTCTCATAGCAAGGCAAAGATGTACAAACGTTACCAAGACTGGTTAATAAAGGAACTTATTTTTGAGAGTGCATCTACAACTGCCAACGAAAGTGGAAAAAAGGGTCGACCAGCAAAACCAATTGATGGATGTAGTGAAAGATCTCGAAGGCGCAAGCTGGAGAATATCAATGAAGAAATTTCTCAAAGAATTATTAAGGATTAATTTTTGCACCAAATTCAACCAACCCAAAATAAAAAAAATAAAATTGAAATAATTGAAAAAATAGTAGAAGCGAGCCCAAGGCGCACAAAGAGGATTTTGAAAAGCATTCCTACACCAGTTGAAGATAAGAAATTTACGCCGGAAGAAGCGTTCGCCCTATTTTTGGATTTCAAATTGACCAAAAATCAATATAAGGAATTGCGGAAGCGAACCAATGAAAAGAATTGTGGGATTTTTCCAGAGTATCGAGATTTAGTTTCTGCCAAAAAAGAATGCTTACCTTCACAATCTGCTATCAGTGTCACTTTAACATCAGCAGAAATAAAATTGCAAGATCTCCTTGAACATATTGCAGAACGATTGCTAAATACGTTTGATACTGATCATTTAAAAAAAATTTGGTAATGGCAGCATTACTTTAATTTCTAAATGGGGATGTGATGGATCCTCTGGTCAGAAACAATACAAGCAATTTAATGCCGAAAATTCATCAGATGCTAATTTATTTATGGTATCTTTCGTTCCATTGCGCTTAACAAAAAAGTATAGCGTCTTAGAGCCGTCAACTAGTCGAGCAACAGATATTGATATATGGAAAAATGAAATTCCTTCTTCAACAAAGTATTGCAGACCAATAAAATTTGCATTCAAAAAGGAAACCAAAGATGTCATAACTGAAGAAGTTCAAAAAATAAAAGATCAAATTAAGGAACTTTAACCAGTAATATTTAAATTTGATGACCAAGACATTGAAGTACATTTTAAAATGTGTCTCACAATGATTGATGGAAAAGTTGCACAAGCTTTAACTGGAACAAAGTCAACGTCAAGCTGCATTATATGCCAAAAGACATCAAGTCAATTAAGCCAACCCCCACCACAAGACGATAGTTTTAAGCAAGCCTACGAATATGAAATGTCCCCTCTTCATGCTAGAATACGTTTCTTGGAGCATATTCTTAAATTGGGTTATGATTTGGAATTTGGTCCGTTAGGCGAAACAGTGAGAAAAAACAAAGAAAATGAAGAAAAAAGAAAGCAAAAAAAAAACAAATTCAACAAAAATATCTACAGCTAGGCCTCGTAATCGACCAACCAAAACAAGTGGAAGGAAACACAAATGATGGAAATACTGCAAGGAGATTTTTTTCCGATCCGGAAACTGCAGCATCTATCACAGGTGTAGATCATGAATTAATAAGACGATTCAAAATCATATTACAAGTTCTAGCATGTAGCAGAAAGATAAATGCAAAAAAATTTCGAGAGTACGCCAATGAAACAGCTATACTTTATAATGAAAAACACTCTTGGAGATATATGCCATCCACAGTTCATAAAATTTTGTACCATGGGGAACAAATAATTCAAAACAATATGCTACCAATAGGAGATCTATCTAAAGAAGCGCAAGAAAAAAGGAACAAAGACTTAAGATTCTTTCGCGCACAACACAAGGAAAATGTCCAGATGTTGTACTAATGAAGACCTTATCACTATTTTGTTGTGCACTTCAGATCCATATATGTCCAACATTCATCAAAAATGGAAAACTACTTCTATTGAATTAGACGAAGAAGCTAAACAACTTCTAAAAGATGAAAATCAAGGCTATTTAGAAGAAATTTTTACTAAAATTGGTTGATTTAAAGTACTTTTTCATTACAGTAACAATAAGTTACACTTTTTTTATATAGTTAAAAAATTTTCTTGATTTAAAAATTTATATACTTTGTAAATTTACAATAAAAATTGTTATATTTCATAAATTTACCATAAAAATTGATATAGAAATATTTAAAAAGACAATAAAAAAAATTTAACTAAAGCAAAAACATACGACTTTTTCATTGAAACTTCTCTATCTTGAATCAATATAAGGTAACTTTTACGTTCGCTGCTTAATAAATTATATTTTAACTCAGGATCTTTAAAAAAAAAAACCTTTGGCCCTTGTGCACATTAGGACTAAAAAGTTTACGGGGGCCAAAGTTTGTCATTTTCTGAAAAAATTAACTTAAAAATTGTTAAAAAGTATTAGTTGTAAAATTAACTGAAAAAATAACACATTATATTAAAAAAAACCTTTTTTTACCTTTTAACACTTCACTTTTGTACTAAAATTCAACTTCAAATGAAAATGTATTTTAAACCCTCCGTAACTATTTCCGGTCGAGAATTACGTTTTATAACAAAACTTAAAGGCTAAAGTCTCACCTACCAAACAAAAAAAACCGCATATCAAAATTTCAATCCAATCAAAAGTTATAGATTTTTGACCGCCTTCTCGTCAAATGGTCCACTGTGCGCCGCTCTGAAGTCTACAAAAAAAGCATATAGTTTTTTCTTTTCTTTAAACTTAAAATGTGCTATTGCTGGTAATGTGTACAAATTATCGACAGTTGAATAACCTTCTCTGAATCCTGCTTGGTACTCTGTAAGGATGTTATGTTTGTTCAGCCAAAAACTAAGTCTTTTATTTAGTATGCCCATGAAAATTTTTGCAACTGTATTCATAAAAGATATACCACGATAATTATTTACAAGTTCTTTGTCACCTTTTTTATAAATTGGGAAAATTATGCTTGTCGTGAATTGATCGTCTAATTTGGCGGATTCATATATGATGTTGTATGATTTTGCCATCTCTTCGAAAAACATTTCCGTTGCGTTCTTAAAGAATTCGTAACTAACACGATCTTCTCCTGGAGTCTTGTTATACTTAGTTTTTGCTAGTACATTTTTAATTTCTGTTGGTGTTATAGGCCTATCTAAATCATAATCATGTTTCATAACTGCTGCATACATAATATCATTTGAAGTTTGGGGTGGATTTAGTAATCCAAAAAAGTATTGTTTGATATCATATGCTGAAATTCCTGGGTTCGACTGTATTTCTTTGTTTTTAATATCTTTCTTTATTGTTTTTTACCAGATTGATTTTCATTTCTATTCTTCTATAATGTTCTGCTTTACTTTTTTCGCATACATCCTTGTATTGTTTGTTGTTCACTACATATTTTTCCTTGTTATCTTTTGACGGGTTTTGCCGGAAGACTTTCAAAGCGCTAAAAGATTTTTCCCTTGCATTGTAGCATTTAAAATTAAACCATTTATTTTCTTTTGTAAATAGGCCTTCATTGCAATTTTTAGTTGGGTTTGAAGCATTTATGACTTCTACAAGAGCGTGCAAGTTCAGTATATTTTTCTGTTGCTTATATAAAGTAAGCTGTTGGTTGAGTCTTCTTTTGTAACTTTCATTTTTCCTCTCATACCATTTCAGTTTTGGAAGCAAATTCATTGGATGTTCTAAATTTCTCCCATTTATATTCATCTTCAGAGTTATTGGCATATGATCAGACCATATCTTATTTTCTATCTTAAAACTTTCAATACTATTCAGATTATCATAGGCTGAAGCACAAATATCATTGACTGATTCATCAACACCGCTTATAAAAGTAAAATTACCAAGTTCATCATCTTTTGTACACCCATTTAATACATGCAAACCGAAGTCTTGGCATAACTCAAGGAATAACTTGCCTTTTGCATTTATAGTGAGATCTTTAGACTTTCTTTCATCAAAACCAGCTTTAAAAGTAGATTTTCTAAATTCATGTAATGGTATCCGAATATTTAGATCACCAATTAATATGGGGTTTTCTATATCATCATTTATTAAAAATCTCCTCACATCTTCAAAATTTTCATTCCAAGTAGCTGCTCTAAGGTATAAAGGTATTATATTAATTGATTTGTTTGAAGTTTAGATTATAATTAATTCAGTTTTTTCAGTTATTCTGAACTCATTTGAGATGTTCTTTTTTTGTAGATCTTTCTTAATACCATAAACAGAACCTGCAATTCCCCTTCCAAATCTACTGTTTTTTAATGCAGGCTTCTATAATGTTTCATAACCATCGAAATACTTCTTAAACCTGTCTACCTTCTCCTCAGATATATGAGTTTCTAATAATATAAATATATCATAAGTTTTAATAAATTGAAAAAAATCATTATATAAGACTTTTTTTTCTAAGACATGTGTATTATTCGCTAAAATGTTTAAAGATACTAAATTTTTTCTTTCATTATATATGCGACTAGCTGTTTTTACCCGGTCTTGCCCGGGATACAAAGGCCTTTGACTATGTTTACCAGGCGCTGAGTACTTAGTCCCCAATTAACAAATTCCTCAATAAAATGAACTTTATTTCAATTAAAAATTTTTTGATTTTTAATTTAGAAGTTTTTTAAGATGCTGCAGCAAAAATTCTTCAAAAATAAGTTGCGGAACCGCTTTAAGTTTTTTTTTCAGTTTATTTATAAACATCAAATATAACGGAATGGTTCGGAAATTAAAGGAATCACAACTTTTAAAAATTGAATTACTTCATTCAATAAGTGATCATCATTGAGCAGAGACGTCAAATTCAAGTTTCGGAAATGAAAGACTAATGCGACGTTTAATATTGTGTCGCAAGGTTTCTTTAAGCAACTGCTTATAGTATATGTGTGGCCTATTTTGATCAACAGGTAATTATTTCACATACGTAGATAAAATTTATCATACGACATTTCACTAAGCTGTGTTCCGCGAGCGAGTCGCGCACGATTCCGCGCGTTTGGCAGCCACACCCATGCTGCCGTGCAGTTGTTGTCAAATTATTTTAATCGCCAAAATATATTTTTCAGATCATTGCGATATTTTTGCTGAGCTGTGTTCCGCGAGCTCGTCGCGTCCGCTGTCGCGCACCGCGAACCGCTTCCGCACGTTTGGCAGCCACACCCGTGCTGCCGCGCAGTTGTTGTCAACTTATTTTAATCGGCAAAATATATTTTTCAGATCATTGCGATATTTTAGCTGAGCTGTGTTCCGCGAGCGTGTCGCGTCCGCATCCGTCGCGTCCGAGTCCGCGGTCGCGCGCCGCTTCCATGCATATGGCAACCACACCAGTGCAGCCGCGCAGCTGTTTCCAACTTATTTTAATTGTCAAAATATATTTTTCAGATCGTTCCGATATTCTAGCTAAGCTGTATTCCCCGTGCGCGTAGCTTCCGTGCACCAAAATGACGCTATTGAAAAGAATACTCATTTTAAATGCATTTATTGTAGGACATATATTGAGAGCAGTATGCAAATGTTTACTAAAATAAATATTTAACAAAATTCATTAAATAAAAATATGTAAAAATTTAAGAATGAATTTGGGGAGTAAGTTCATGCGTTCTTCCGATTAAAAAAAAGGGGAATTTGTTCATTTCTTTTGGGTAACTTTTTTTTAAGTTTGGGGAATTTGTTCACCGTGTAGTTATTTCCGTGTAAACCAAATATCAGAGAAATCCGTTGAAAAATACAAATTTGTATAGGGAAGAAATATACCACACAACAAAATGTGAATTTTATATGAAAATTGGGCATAAAAGTAGGCGTGGTCGGTAAAAATCATATGGCGACCTTCCCTTGAATATGTACTAAATTTCGGAGAAAGCCATTGAAAAATAAAAGTTTGTATAGCAATCAAATAAAGAAACAAATAAAAGGAAAAAAATAAGTTTTATATACATAGAAGTTGGCGCAAAATAGGCGTTGCCTGTAAGAAGCATATGGTGACCTTCCCTGTAGTATAGAGATCGTGTGACCAAATTTTAGACATCCCTAGAAAAATAAAAATTTCTATAGTGCACAAATATACCAAAAAACAGAAAATTAATTTTGTATAAAAAGTGGGCGTAGAAGTAGGCGTGGCCGGCAAGAATTATATGGCGACCTCTCTGGAGTACAGAGATCGTGCGTAGCAAATTTCAGAGAAATCCGTTTAAAAAAAATTGTGTAGCGAACAAATGTACAAAAAAACAGAATATGAATTGTATACATAAAGTGGGCGCAGCAGTAGGCGTGACCGGTACGAAGAATATGTCGACTTTCCCTGGAGCAGAGAGATCGTGTGTACCAAATTTCAGAGAAATCGGTTGAAAAATAAAAATTTGTATAGCGAAAAAATATACCAAAAAACAAAATGAATGGTATACAAAAAGTGGGCGTAAAAGTAGGCGTGGCCGGTACGAAACATATGGCGACCTTTCTTGGAGTACAGATATCGTGTGTACCAAATTTTAGAGAATTCCGTAGAAAAATAAAAATTTGTATAGCAAACAAATATACCAAAAAACAGAAAATGAATTGTATACAAAACGTGGGCGTTAAAGTAGGCGTGGTTGATAAAAAGTACATGGCGACCTTTCCTGGGGTATAGAGATCGTGTGTACAAAATTTCAGGAAAATCCGTTGAAAAATAAAAATTTGTATAGCGGTCAAACAAACAAACAAACAGAAAATGAATTTTATATATATAGATTAGGCTTTACATTTATATTTTTATTTAATTTATTTATTTGTGAAATATTATTTAGATTTACAATTGTGTTTTGAAATAATTTATTTCTTTCAGATTTTTTTAATTGTTTTTTGAAAAAAGGTTAGATAGAATTTCATAATAATTTAAATTAACAGATTTAATACCAGGCCCATATAGTCCTTCAAGAACAACATTTGTATCTTGGTTTCCACATAATAATTTTTTGTTTTTATTCCACCAGAACCACTTTTCGCCAATTTTCATTTTTTCGTTACGTACCAAAACATGCTGTTTCCTATTTATATATTATATTAGAAGGGTTTAAATTTAGATCATCTGAAACAGAAAAAATTCAAATCCAATTGAGTTATATCACAGAACAATATTGGGATACAGCACTAAATACAACCTCTTTATGGACTGAAGTTAACAAAAATTCTATTGGCGAAAGTCCAGTTAAAGAGTTATCCACATTTGTATTGTCTTTATTAGTTTTGTTTTTCTCAAATGCCGGAGTTGAACGTTCGTTTAGTTTAATGGCTTTAGTTTAAAGCAAACTTTGCAACAGAATAAAATCCGAGTTGTTATGTTCTGTAATACGTATAAAAGGTTTGAAATTGAAAAATGGGTGCTATTAGACTTAAAATATACCGAGCGATGTCGTTGATAAATGTCGATGGTCAGCAAAGTATCAGTGCCAAGAACAACTTGAAGATCAAGACATCACAGAAGTATTAGTTTCCATAAACCAATTATTGTAATATACTCGTCTCTTTTGATAATGTAAATTCTGTTATATTTGAAATTAAAAAAAAAAATCTCTTTAAAATTAAAAATATTTAATTTAAAAAATTTAATTAAAAAAATTACAGATAAAATTCAAAATAATTTTATTTAAAATTTAAAAAATATAAATCGAAACATGTTTTATATTAATTTTTCCATTTAAAAACCAAAGAATTTATTTATAAGTACTTAATTTTTCAATCAAAAGGTAATGAAATTTAAAAAGAAAAATTTAGCATCTTTTATTTCGACTCCAGTACGTTTTAGCATCTTTTTTTTTTTGCAATTTAGTATCTTTTCAATTTCAAATTATGGCAACACTGGATTCAAATACTATCTGAAAATATATAGGAGGTCGATTAGAAATAATAGACGTCTATAAGCACATAATTTTCAATTTGGTGATTTCTTTTTAATTTTTAAGTTATTTCTCTACATTCTCTTATCAGTGGGTAAGAGGAATTTTCAATTTTGGCAAAGTAATTGTTATTAATCCTTGTTATGAAATCGATAATTTTTCATAACCTGTTTCTTCATGAAGAAGATTTGTAGGACATTTGTTTTGTATAATTTGTAAGCGTTTTAGGTGGCAGTTGGCAGCATCACTCCAAATAGGACACGCGTATGTTAATATTGGCTTTATAACACTTTTGAAGAGTAAATTTTTGTTTTTCGTATTTTGAAATGACCTTTATTTAGTAGTGGCCATAACGCTTTAAATGATTTTATAGCTTTTTGGCACTTAGCCGTAATATGTTGTTTAAAAGTAAGCTTTTTGTTCAAGACAACTCCGAGATATTTGACATGATTAAGTACATTTATGGTATTATTTCCAATATGAAGATGACGTCTTTGCAGTCTTTTGGGATATTTGTTGAATGGAAAAATAATTGCTTGGGTCTTGTTTGGCTTAATTTTTATTTTCCATTTGTAAAAATATTCACATGACCTCTACAATACTTACAATAAAATATTTGCAATTAGGCTTGCACAATATATCAAGCTATTCTGAGAAAAAAGGCCGTAGGAGAAAAATAAAAATTACGGGACTTATAAACTAAAATATACGATGTTGCCTATTGGTAACATCGGGCATTAAAGGGTTAATTTAATTTAGTTTTTTATTTTTTGCCTGATAAGTGATAAGTTCAAAAATGATTTTGTCTAAACAACGTCTAACCGAAACTTTCTAATCTCCTCGAAAACCCTGCGTAGTTTGTAATTGGCAAAAATTAAGTTTAATTTAAACTGAAAGTGAATTAGGGAATATAATGCACTCAATATATTTTTTTAATTAAATAAATTTAATAACCCTGACAGCTTAGTTAACATTTAATTCAATAACACAAGTTAACAAATTCAAATTCCATACCTCTTCAGAATTTTGAGGTTTCATAACCAAAAAGTTATTTCTTCGGCATTTCCAGTTAATAAAGCTTCGAAAAGCGATGCTATTCCTTTATTTGACCAACAGATTCTGATTACTCATAATTTTATCTATGGAAATAGCTGTACACGATTGTGACATGGTCAAATATTTAATATCAACATATATAACAAATATTTCTTATGCTTTATATGTAGTTAATATAATATTACTCATACAGTGTGCTTAACTTTTAACGTGATTCCCCTTATAAATAAAAAAAAATATAATTATAAAAATAAAATACGTACGAGTAGGTACCTCCAATATCAAGTAACTGTGGTTTAAAGAAATAAAAGCTTCAAATGAACTTAATAGGTCACTTGATTTAATTAAAAATCTACATTAAACTCAAAGGCCAAGTCAAACAAATATAGAGCCATACATAAACAATCATTTAAAAAAAAAGCAATACAAAATAAAAAATTCTCTGAATATATCAAATTTATTCTTCATATTCAATTAACAATTAAAACTGTCACAAAATCTCCTAGATTATGTATGCAAAAAAATTAAAGTGTACTTCAAGTAGACTTTATTGTATGTTTTTCATACAAAATTGTTGATAAAGTCTACTTGAAGTACACTTTAATTTTTTTGCATACGGCCCTAAGTTTTTAATTTTTTAACGAAAAAATAGATAAAACTAACACAAATTATAATATCATCCTAAAAAATTAAACTAAAAACTTCAATAATTAGCGTTGGAGAATATTCGAAACTAAATATTTAAATTCCCTTAACAAGTGGGAATACTTATACATTTAAAGAAAAAAAATAAACAAATATATTATATTAATATTTATTTAAAACATTTACAAATTATATTTAAAAATTTTAATAAAAACTTTAGTTTATTATTTTCGTTATATTAGATTTTATTTTAAAATCTTTTCTCATAATAACTGGAGATGCTCTTCTTTATTTTAATCTTACACATACTTAGTTAAATATTGCGTCAGCATTTCTCTTTTTTACGTATAAAAAACCGAAAATAATAAATAATTTGACCTCTTTAAAGTCCTTTTTTTCTTGAATTGTTTCCTGTTTGTTTTTCTTCTTATTCACGAACGGTGTTTTTAATTCTCATCTCTAAGAAGTCAACTCCCTCACCACCAGCACCTTCATTTATGTATGCCAATGTTATTTCTATCACCCAATACGCATAGTACTACACACGTTTTATTGTAGGCGTATTCATTCATGTTTATAATTCCTATTCTTTATTTTCTTATGTCCATGATTTTGTTTTAGTTTTTAATCGTTATTTTTTTTTTGACATTGACCCTGAAACAAAAGAGTGTGGTATAATATATATGTGAGTTATGCTTTTGGTTCATATATATTTCTTTACATGGGTATGTAGTTGACATATGTACATATACACTGTAATATCCTTCAATTTGTTTACTGTAATAATGCAGTATTATAAAACTTAATTGTGTTTATAGTAATTTATTTTTGATGAATCATGAGTATTTTGGGCTGATTTTGTTAAACAAAGTTGTAGTCGGAAGTTAGGCGTTTTTACTATAATGTCGTCATAACGGCATTTTTAATTTTTTTGCTTAAATTGACATTCAAATGTTCTTACAAAGCGTCTGAATTGCAATGAACTATATAACTCTATTTTAGTTGAAAATATTAATGGTTTTACGAATGTTTATTGAGCAGTTATGCACAGCCTGCCAAGGTTTCTCACTACTATCGTAAGTTCAACATTGACTTACGCATCGTCCATCCATCCACGTTTAGTTTCATCTAATCATAACAAACATCTAATCATAAGAATGAAGTGTTACACTTAGTGATGATGGTAATTAATTCACCGAATCAGTTTCATAGTATCTTACTACATCAGAGGTAAAATGACGAAAATTACCAATGTATATTTTGGAAAGAAGTTTTTCGCCCATTAACGAACTCGAAAAGGTACGTTATTTATTGTCCCCAGAAGGAATTTTCATCGGATTTCACACAAAAATATGAGAGTTACTTCCAGTTGTAGCAGACAAGTAAACTCATTTGCCGATGAGCTTGAAGTAAGATGCTCAAGTTTAGTTGATGGTGAAAACTCTTCAATATGAAAACTGTTCTTTTCAATCAACTACTTTAAAGACTGTCATCTGGCTTGAATGCCGTTTAATAACTGTATGCTGGACAACCATGGGAACCACACACAATACATAATAATAATAAAAAATGCTAGTTTCTCTTTTTTAGATTTAAAATTCAATGGCGTTGTATTAAGGCCAACATAATGTTATTATTTCTATCATTATTATTATATTATTTCTTCTAGTCCCCCTTAAAAAACCATTACCAATGGAGATTAGGGAGAGCTATTTGATATTCAAACATTTAAAACTAAAACGAGCATGCAGAAAGGTACCGTTAACCTAACTGTATGCTAAGCAACAATCACGAAGGCCACACGGCAACCAAGAAAAGCTTTAGTTTATCTTATTGAAAATAATAGATGACAACTATTATTATTATTTGGTTATTTATTATATTTAAAATTACAATAAACTTAATTCTAAAGCATAAAGCACTAGCAACTTAGGCAATCAATTCAATTATATGTTCTTCCTTTATTTACATATTTTAACGAATTTGATATTTACATATGAGATCTTATCTTTACATATAGATATTGCAACAAATAGTATATAGGATCTAAAGATATTAAATAGTTATTTTATTTTTTAATGATATTTAAAGGAAATTGGGAGGACAGAAACCTTTATATGATTTAATGGATTCAAACAGTGTTGCCATTTTAGCATTTTAGTTGCTAGATTTAGCAACTTTTTTGTCGCTTAGGATCCAAAATTTATGAAAATATGCTAGATGCTAACTTAGCATATTTTATTAATAAAAAGTTGGTTTTAACTTCTTTTTTTTTTTGATTTTTTTTTTTCATTATTTTTAAATATGGGGGGTTTCATGTCAAGTGCACCAACTTTTGAAACCGATGTCTTCCGACCGGGATGAAATTTGCACCAAGGTTAGTCCTATTGGATAGTAGTTTAGACACAATTTTTCAATAAGATCGGTCCAGATCTCTCTGAGTTAGAGGGGATCAAAATTTGACATTTTGGCCAAACAGGTGTTTTTTCTCATCCATGTAACTTATTACCTATTGTTCTTAGAAAATTTTCTCCCAAATAGTTTAGATAGCTATTTCTTCAATATTTCGGAAAAAAATACTTACAAAAAAAAAAAAAATTTAGACTTTTTTTTTTGCTAAATTAAAGCATTTTTTGCCTTTTTTTTCAAAAAGGGCATTTTTTTTTTTTTTTTTTCATAAGAAAGCTTAGGATTTTTCCTTTAAGAGCTTTTTGGTCGCTTAGTGGGATGGGAGTGGGATATCTATCAAAATAAATGTTTTGTAACTCAAGACAACGGTTTTTCAATTTTTCACAAATGCACTATTATGCTGAGAAACTAGAGAAATTAACCTTTCCGAAGGTATGTAACATACCTTCATAACATAACAGAAGAGAATGGTTATCTGTAACCTGAAAGAGTTATTTGCTACATTTCAATCTGAACACGAGGATGTTAAAATTGGCTTCACGAAATTTACCCAAATGAGGCCAAAACATTACGTTTTGGCAGGAAGCAGCGGAACTCACACAGTATGCGTTTGCATTTACCATGAAAATATTAAACTGATGTTGAAGGAAATCAACTTAAAGTATTTAACAGGTGATTCGGCAGAAGATTTACACGATTACCGCGATTGCCTTAAATTGACTATGTGTCCTAATGCAACAACTTCTTGCCACTTAGGTGAATGTACCAATTGCCCGAAAACCACATTCATCAAAGAAAATTTTTTCACCTCTTTAGATCGAGAATATATAGAGGAGGTCAAATTTGATTATTGGATTCAGACTGACAGATGCACATTGAAAACAATAATTTTAAATGTGGATGATTTTGTGGAAGAAATGTGTACAGGATTGCTAAACTTGAGAAACCATGACTTTTAAAGTCAAAGAGCAATGGTCATTCTTCAAGGATTTGAAGATACAGTTGAAGTCTGGTGAATTCGTTATTTCATATGATTTCGCAGAAAACTATAAATATGTTCTTCAGGATGCCATACAAGCATTCCACTTCAATAACGACCAATCAACTATATTCACAGTAGTTATTTACTACATGAAAGATGAAAAACTGGAACACAAAAGTATGGCAATCATATCCGACGATTTAAAACATGATACCGTTGCAGTTTATGAGTACCAGAAGATAATACTAAAATATCTAAAATCTAAATTTACAGTAAAGAAGGTATACTACGTTTCGGACGGAGCTCGTCAATATTTTAAAAACAAAAGTAGCTTCGCAAATCTTATGGCCCATGAAAAAGATTTTGGAATGCCAGCTGAGTGGCATTTTCATCCTACTGCTCATGGTAAAGGAGCGTGTGATGGTATTGGAGCAAACCTTAAAAGAAATGCAGCGAAGTATAGCCTCCAGTGCTCTCATCAAGATCGCATCTTAGATGCGACTGCTTTATTCCATTGGGCAAAGAGTTATTGTAAAGAAACTAAAATATTTTTTAGTAGCAAAGAGGATCATCAGGAAACAATGAAAACACTGAAGAGCAGATTCGATGCTGCGGTAACAATCGATGGGACCGCTCAATACCATGCTTTTACACCGATGTCGATGGAAGATTCAAGTTGAAAAAGTTTTCTGCCTCTATTCAATGCGATTTCTTTCCAAAGACAACAAATAAACCAGCAGCGAAATCAACAGCTGAACCTAGTAACGCCAAGAAAGGATTGACAAAAAAACGCAGTAAATAAAGGCGACAAAAAAGCTGGATGAAAGACTGGGTATTTAAAAATTTACAAGACTTAAATACTTCATCAGCTACAATAAATTAAGTATAAAAATAGTTATGATATAAATGGATCTAATGCAATTAAGATTAAATTTTAATAAATTATTTATCTTTTTATTTTTAATATTATTATTATTATACAATAATTTAATTATTATTAAAAATAAATAAAAAATAATAATTTTTCAACATTTCTATATAAAAAAAGCGATTTTTTTTCCTGAGGTTAACATTCTGGGTATTACAGTATCGAGGGTATAAAATTTTAGTTAGGTATGTTATATACCTTCGGAAAGTTTAGTTTGTCTAGTTTCTCAGTATAAGTTTTATTTGTAAGGTTTTAGACACAAATAGGAAAACATTCAAAATAGTGCATTTGTGAAAAATTGAAAAACCGTTGTCTTGAGTTACAAAACATTTATTTTGATGGATATCCCACTCCCATCCCACTAAGCGACCAAAAATCTCTTAAAGGAAAAATCCTAAGCTTTCTTATGAAAAAAAAAAATGCCCTTTTTGAAAAAAATGCTTTAATTTAGCAAAAAAAAAAAGTCTACAAATTTTTTTTTTTAAAGTATTTTTTTTTTCCGAAATATTGAAGAAATAGCTATCTAAACTATTTGGGAGAAAATTTTCTAAGAACAATAGGTAATAAGTTACATGGATGGGAAAAAAAACACCTGTTTGGCCAAAATGTCAAATTTTGATCCCCTCTAACTCAGAGAGATCTGGACCGATCTTGTTGGAAAATTGTGTCTAAACTACTATCCAATAGGACTAACCTTGGTGCAAATTTCATCCCGATCGGACGACATCGGTTTCAAAAGTTGGTGCACTTGACATGAAATCCCCCATATATATAATCTTAATTTTAATGGTATTGATATGTTTAAATTTCTCAAAGAGTAATACGAGAAATTTGTGTACTACGCTTTTTACCACTCTGCTCGTTTCTTTCAACAAATATAACAAAACAGTTTGCAATAGAAGAATGTAAACAGCTACAACAGTTTTTAATGAATTATAAAGTCGATTGCCAAAAAATATAATTGCAATAAAAAAATGCCAAAATTTTCAATACAAAACACATTAAACCGGGTAAAAAACCGATAACTAATATATTAGAAGAGTTAGTTAGTTAAATGTTCTTTATTTCAAATTAATTTTTGTTTTCTGTATTACAACGTTATAAAATATATATTTTAGAACATACGACTATGACATAATGTCGTCAGTCGGAAAAAGATAATACATAGTGTATAGCAAATTGTGTTTTATGGGGCATTTAAATTAATAATTAAATTCATTTATTAACATCTTCCTGTAACCTATCGCATTTATAATATATCGTGATAAATCTTGAAAATTTTCTTTAGCATTTAAAATATCAATCAACTCATTTTCTGTTAAGGTGGGTTTTTTAAAGTTTTGGTATCTTATGTGTCTTAAAATAGGACACTTGGCTGTAAAATGCAGGATATTTTCTATTTCATTTAAATTGATAGCGAGCATATACGGGGTATATTCTGTTGGAACCTTGTACCATTCAGCTCAATTAAGTCACATCTGGCTTTGAATATATGTATAACTTATTGCTATTATTTTACTGTTTTCAAAATAGGGTTGCGGCTCTCCGTAATTTAGTTTTGCATAAAAACGGTCTGTATTAGCTGCTCTACGTAGGTATAACTCTCTTTCTTTGATTTTTAACCCAGTTATAATATTTATTCGTTAAAGTTCCCAGCTCTGCCTTGTTGAGCATTCTGAAATTCGACTTGAATTAAAATCTAGAGATAACGATTCAATATGTTCATGCTAGTATGCTTTTTGTTGAATTATCAGTTTTGTAAGCTGCTTTGGTAGTCGGCTATCATTGTATTCGTACAGAGTTTTAATAATATATAATATAATATATAATTATTTTCAGTACCAGTTTCCAGCATCAATGCATATGTGGGAGTAATTGGTGGAAATTTCAGAATTTTTCATAGAAAATATCGTTGTAGTTTATCTACGTCTTCAAATAGGGTAAATCCCCATATTTGTGCACCATATGATTGTATTGCACGGCATACCGATTTAAATAGATTCCATTTGCATTCAGGCCTATATCTCTTTTTGCCAAAAAGTCTTTCCACGTTGCATTAAGCCAATTTTTTGCAGACAAATGTTAAATGTTTTTTAAAAGATATTTTTGATGACAGTGTAACGCCCAAAAATGTATAATCATTTGTGATTCTTATATGCTCACCATTAAATATCCATTGCTCACATGCAGACGTTCTACCTCCACTTCGAAAAATCATCATTCCTGATTTACTCAGATTTACCTCCAGATTCCATATTGCACAGCAGCTCTCAAGCTTATTGATCATATTCTGCATTGTTTCTACATCATCAGCTAAGATCACAATATCATCCGCATATATTAATAATCGAATGTGTATTGAACTGACTTTTACACTACCTCCTATATATAATTGAGTGCAAATCATTAAGATATATAGAGAAAAGAGTTTGGGAAAGCAAACATCCTTGTTTTACTCCAGATCCTGTATTAAACTCGTCAGATATTTCTTCACCATTCCAGACCTTAAACTTAGTGTGACTATATATAGTTTCAATCATTTTTATAAATTTTGTTGATAAGCCAGTACTATAAAGTTTATAGATCAGAGATTTTCTTGATACTTTATCAAACGCCGCACAGTGGACCATATTTTGAGAAGGCGGCCAAAAATCATTTTTTTTTTGTTACCGATTTTAAAGTTATGTTATTCATTTGAAAGTAAATACTAGTAAACCTCGGGAGCCACAAAATTGCGACTATATCTCAACTATATATCACCGCGAACAGGGTCTTCAAAAATGGACTTTCTCAGTATTTTGCTAAAATTAAAAATTTCTTTGTAAATTTTTATTTTTGGACGACTGTAACTTTTTTGATTTAAAAGATTTTGAAGTGAAATAACTTTTGTATAATTTTGTGGCTTCCATACTATTAATGTTAAAAATGTAAAATCACTGAGTCATTCCGAAATTTAAAAAAAAAATTTTTTAAAAAAGGTCCAAATTTTCCGAAAATCTCCTACTTAATAGAGCATAACTCCTGCCAGTCAAAAGCAGTCAGAAAAAGTCTTGCACTCTTCTATAGTCCGAACCCTCCCCTATACTCCTATACCCCATTATACACCCGCCAGTTTCCGCCCGTGTGCACCAGAACAATTTTTCTGATCCAAGGTTAGATATTTTCTGCAAAATTTATGAATACAAAAGTTGTCCATTATGTGGTTAGGATATATTAAGTTTGAGGTGATGTTTGTAACTGCCAAAAATATTGGACCTTTATCAATCTTTTATTATACGGATCGGAGTCGATTAAACGATGTCCGTCCGTCCGTCTGAGTGTTATGAATACAAAAGTTGGTCGTACCGGTGCACCGCGTTGTATTTTTTTGCGTGTCGGTAGAGTTGTCAGGAGTTGTTATATACTTATAAAAAGGGTTGAGATATAATGCGCTTAATTGTTACATGTACATTTACATAGGTATCTTTCAAAAACATTAATAGTCTGAATTAGAGTTATATAGTTTAAATACCTGACAAAATGGGAAACAATTTAAATAACAGGTAAATGGTAAAAAAAAAAAAAACTATTGCGACGTAGCCCTTTAAGATATGACCAGGTATGCTTCACCTTTTAAAAGGGGTTAGGGTGTGGGTTTTTTATGCTTCTAAAAGTGGTAATAAAAGATAAAAATTTGTAAATGGTAAAAAAAAAACTATTGCGACATAGCCCTGTAAGATATGAGCAGGTATGCTTCACCTTTTAAAAGGGGTTAGAGTGTGGGTTTTTTATGCTTCTAAAAGTAGTAATAAAAGAAAAAAATTTTTATTTTACATATTGCAAGAAAGAGTATTTATAATAATGTTTCCACAATTATTATTCATTACAATTTGTGCAATGGCTAAGTACTGTTACAGAGGTCTGGCAGATATTTATTTCCAACGAAATGATGTAGACGATGTTATTTTGCACATAGTGAGCAACGACTTCTTTAAGAATTGTAACCTAGAAGACATTGAAATGCACAAAGGAAAAATTACTAATTTTGCGTCGAATTTGGAAAGACGGTACATTGAATGCTCTCATAGCAAGGCAAAGATGTACAAACGTTACCAAGACTGGTTAATAAAGGAACTTATTTTTGAGAGTGCATCTACAACTGCCAACGAAAGTGGAAAAAAGGGTCGACCAGCAAAACCAATTGATGGATGTAGTGAAAGATCTCGAAGGCGCAAGCTGGAGAATATCAATGAAGAAATTTCTCAAAGAATTATTAAGGATTAATTTTTGCACCAAATTCAACCAACCCAAAATAAAAAAAATAAAATTGAAATAATTGAAAAAATAGTAGAAGCGAGCCCAAGGCGCACAAAGAGGATTTTGAAAAGCATTCCTACACCAGTTGAAGATAAGAAATTTACGCCGGAAGAAGCGTTCGCCCTATTTTTGGATTTCAAATTGACCAAAAATCAATATAAGGAATTGCGGAAGCGAACCAATGAAAAGAATTGTGGGATTTTTCCAGAGTATCGAGATTTAGTTTCTGCCAAAAAAGAATGCTTACCTTCACAATCTGCTATCAGTGTCACTTTAACATCAGCAGAAATAAAATTGCAAGATCTCCTTGAACATATTGCAGAACGATTGCTAAATACGTTTGATACTGATCATTTAAAAAAAATTTGGTAATGGCAGCATTACTTTAATTTCTAAATGGGGATGTGATGGATCCTCTGGTCAGAAACAATACAAGCAATTTAATGCCGAAAATTCATCAGATGCTAATTTATTTATGGTATCTTTCGTTCCATTGCGCTTAACAAAAAAGTATAGCGTCTTAGAGCCGTCAACTAGTCGAGCAACAGATATTGATATATGGAAAAATGAAATTCCTTCTTCAACAAAGTATTGCAGACCAATAAAATTTGCATTCAAAAAGGAAACCAAAGATGTCATAACTGAAGAAGTTCAAAAAATAAAAGATCAAATCAAATTAAGGAACTTTAACCAGTAATATTTAAATTTGATGACCAAGACATTGAAGTACATTTTAAAATGTGTCTCACAATGATTGATGGAAAAGTTGCACAAGCTTTAACTGGAACAAAGTCAACGTCAAGCTGCATTATATGCCAAAAGACATCAAGTCAATTAAGCCAACCCCCACCACAAGACGATAGTTTTAAGCAAGCCTACGAATATGGAATGTCCCCTCTTCATGCTAGAATACGTTTCTTGGAGCATATTCTTAAATTGGGTTATGATTTGGAATTTGGTCCGTTAGGCGAAACAGTGAGAAAAAACAAAGAAAATGAAGAAAAAAGAAAGCAAAAAAAAAACAAATTCAACAAAAATATCTACAGCTAGGCCTCGTAATCGACCAACCAAAACAAGTGGAAGGAAACACAAATGATGGAAATACTGCAAGGAGATTTTTTTCCGATCCGGAAACTGCAGCATCTATCACAGGTGTAGATCATGAATTAATAAGACGATTCAAAATCATATTACAAGTTCTAGCATGTAGCAGAAAGATAAATGCAAAAAAATTTCGAGAGTACGCCAATGAAACAGCTATACTTTATAATGAAAAACACTCTTGGAGATATATGCCATCCACAGTTCATAAAATTTTGTACCATGGGGAACAAATAATTCAAAACAATATGCTACCAATAGGAGATCTATCTAAAGAAGCGCAAGAAAAAAGGAACAAAGACTTAAGATTCTTTCGCGCACAACACAAGGAAAATGTCCAGATGTTGTACTAATGAAGACCTTATCACTATTTTGTTGTGCACTTCAGATCCATATATGTCCAACATTCATCAAAAATGGAAAACTACTTCTATTGAATTAGACGAAGAAGCTAAACAACTTCTAAAAGATGAAAATCAAGGCTATTTAGAAGAAATTTTTACTAAAATTGGTTGATTTAAAGTACTTTTTCATTACAGTAACAATAAGTTACACTTTTTTTATATAGTTAAAAAATTTTCTTGATTTAAAAATTTATATACTTTGTAAATTTACAATAAAAATTGTTATATTTCATAAATTTACCATAAAAATTGATATAGAAATATTTAAAAAGACAATAAAAAAAATTTAACTAAAGCAAAAACATACGACTTTTTCATTGAAACTTCTCTATCTTGAATCAATATAAGGTAACTTTTACGTTCGCTGCTTAATAAATTATATTTTAACTCAGGATCTTTAAAAAAAAAAACCTTTGGCCCTTGTGCACATTAGGACTAAAAAGTTTACGGGGGCCAAAGTTTGTCATTTTCTGAAAAAATTAACTTAAAAATTGTTAAAAAGTATTAGTTGTAAAATTAACTGAAAAAATAACACATTATATTAAAAAAAACCTTTTTTTACCTTTTAACACTTCACTTTTGTACTAAAATTCAACTTCAAATGAAAATGTATTTTAAACCCTCCGTAACTATTTCCGGTCGAGAATTACGTTTTATAACAAAACTTAAAGGCTAAAGTCTCACCTACCAAACAAAAAAAACCGCATATCAAAATTTCAATCCAATCAAAAGTTATAGATTTTTGACCGCCTTCTCGTCAAATGGTCCACTGTGCGCCGCTCTGAAGTCTACAAAAAAAGCATATAGTTTTTTCTTTTCTTTAAACTTAAAATGTGCTATTGCTGGTAATGTGTACAAATTATCGACAGTTGAATAACCTTCTCTGAATCCTGCTTGGTACTCTGTAAGGATGTTATGTTTGTTCAGCCAAAAACTAAGTCTTTTATTTAGTATGCCCATGAAAATTTTTGCAACTGTATTCATAAAAGATATACCACGATAATTATTTACAAGTTCTTTGTCACCTTTTTTATAAATTGGGAAAATTATGCTTGTCGTGAATTGATCGTCTAATTTGGCGGATTCATATATGATGTTGTATGATTTTGCCATCTCTTCGAAAAACATTTCCGTTGCGTTCTTAAAGAATTCGTAACTAACACGATCTTCTCCTGGAGTCTTGTTATACTTAGTTTTTGCTAGTACATTTTTAATTTCTGTTGGTGTTATAGGCCTATCTAAATCATAATCATGTTTCATAACTGCTGCATACATAATATCATTTGAAGTTTGGGGTGGATTTAGTAATCCAAAAAAGTATTGTTTGATATCATATGCTGAAATTCCTGGGTTCGACTGTATTTCTTTGTTTTTAATATCTTTCTTTATTGTTTTTTACCAGATTGATTTTCATTTCTATTCTTCTATAATGTTCTGCTTTACTTTTTTCGCATACATCCTTGTATTGTTTGTTGTTCACTACATATTTTTCCTTGTTATCTTTTGACGGGTTTTGCCGGAAGACTTTCAAAGCGCTAAAAGATTTTTCCCTTGCATTGTAGCATTTAAAATTAAACCATTTATTTTCTTTTGTAAATAGGCCTTCATTGCAATTTTTAGTTGGGTTTGAAGCATTTATGACTTCTACAAGAGCGTGCAAGTTCAGTATATTTTTCTGTTGCTTATATAAAGTAAGCTGTTGGTTGAGTCTTCTTTTGTAACTTTCATTTTTCCTCTCATACCATTTCAGTTTTGGAAGCAAATTCATTGGATGTTCTAAATTTCTCCCATTTATATTCATCTTCAGAGTTATTGGCATATGATCAGACCATATCTTATTTTCTATCTTAAAACTTTCAATACTATTCAGATTATCATAGGCTGAAGCACAAATATCATTGACTGATTCATCAACACCGCTTATAAAAGTAAAATTACCAAGTTCATCATCTTTTGTACACCCATTTAATACATGCAAACCGAAGTCTTGGCATAACTCAAGGAATAACTTGCCTTTTGCATTTATAGTGAGATCTTTAGACTTTCTTTCATCAAAACCAGCTTTAAAAGTAGATTTTCTAAATTCATGTAATGGTATCCGAATATTTAGATCACCAATTAATATGGGGTTTTCTATATCATCATTTATTAAAAATCTCCTCACATCTTCAAAATTTTCATTCCAAGTAGCTGCTCTAAGGTATAAAGGTATTATATTAATTGATTTGTTTGAAGTTTAGATTATAATTAATTCAGTTTTTTCAGTTATTCTGAACTCATTTGAGATGTTCTTTTTTTGTAGATCTTTCTTAATACCATAAACAGAACCTGCAATTCCCCTTCCAAATCTACTGTTTTTTAATGCAGGCTTCTATAATGTTTCATAACCATCGAAATACTTCTTAAACCTGTCTACCTTCTCCTCAGATATATGAGTTTCTAATAATATAAATATATCATAAGTTTTAATAAATTGAAAAAAATCATTATATAAGACTTTTTTTTCTAAGACATGTGTATTATTCGCTAAAATGTTTAAAGATACTAAATTTTTTCTTTCATTATATATGCGACTAGCTGTTTTTACCCGGTCTTGCCCGGGATACAAAGGCCTTTGACTATGTTTACCAGGCGCTGAGTACTTAGTCCCCAATTAACAAATTCCTCAATAAAATGAACTTTATTTCAATTAAAAATTTTTTGATTTTTAATTTAGAAGTTTTTTAAGATGCTGCAGCAAAAATTCTTCAAAAATAAGTTGCGGAACCGCTTTAAGTTTTTTTTTCAGTTTATTTATAAACATCAAATATAACGGAATGGTTCGGAAATTAAAGGAATCACAACTTTTAAAAATTGAATTACTTCATTCAATAAGTGATCATCATTGAGCAGAGACGTCAAATTCAAGTTTCGGAAATGAAAGACTAATGCGACGTTTAATATTGTGTCGCAAGGTTTCTTTAAGCAACTGCTTATAGTATATGTGTGGCCTATTTTGATCAACAGGTAATTATTTCACATACGTAGATAAAATTTATCATACGACATTTCACTAAGCTGTGTTCCGCGAGCGAGTCGCGCACGATTCCGCGCGTTTGGCAGCCACACCCATGCTGCCGTGCAGTTGTTGTCAAATTATTTTAATCGCCAAAATATATTTTTCAGATCATTGCGATATTTTTGCTGAGCTGTGTTCCGCGAGCTCGTCGCGTCCGCTGTCGCGCACCGCGAACCGCTTCCGCACGTTTGGCAGCCACACCCGTGCTGCCGCGCAGTTGTTGTCAACTTATTTTAATCGGCAAAATATATTTTTCAGATCATTGCGATATTTTAGCTGAGCTGTGTTCCGCGAGCGTGTCGCGTCCGCATCCGTCGCGTCCGAGTCCGCGGTCGCGCGCCGCTTCCATGCATATGGCAACCACACCAGTGCAGCCGCGCAGCTGTTTCCAACTTATTTTAATTGTCAAAATATATTTTTCAGATCGTTCCGATATTCTAGCTAAGCTGTATTCCCCGTGCGCGTAGCTTCCGTGCACCAAAATGACGCTATTGAAAAGAATACTCATTTTAAATGCATTTATTGTAGGACATATATTGAGAGCAGTATGCAAATGTTTACTAAAATAAATATTTAACAAAATTCATTAAATAAAAATATGTAAAAATTTAAGAATGAATTTGGGGAGTAAGTTCATGCGTTCTTCCGATTAAAAAAAAGGGGAATTTGTTCATTTCTTTTGGGTAACTTTTTTTTAAGTTTGGGGAATTTGTTCACCGTGTAGTTATTTCCGTGTAAACCAAATATCAGAGAAATCCGTTGAAAAATACAAATTTGTATAGGGAAGAAATATACCACACAACAAAATGTGAATTTTATATGAAAATTGGGCATAAAAGTAGGCGTGGTCGGTAAAAATCATATGGCGACCTTCCCTTGAATATGTACTAAATTTCGGAGAAAGCCATTGAAAAATAAAAGTTTGTATAGCAATCAAATAAAGAAACAAATAAAAGGAAAAAAATAAGTTTTATATACATAGAAGTTGGCGCAAAATAGGCGTTGCCTGTAAGAAGCATATGGTGACCTTCCCTGTAGTATAGAGATCGTGTGACCAAATTTTAGACATCCCTAGAAAAATAAAAATTTCTATAGTGCACAAATATACCAAAAAACAGAAAATTAATTTTGTATAAAAAGTGGGCGTAGAAGTAGGCGTGGCCGGCAAGAATTATATGGCGACCTCTCTGGAGTACAGAGATCGTGCGTAGCAAATTTCAGAGAAATCCGTTTAAAAAAAATTGTGTAGCGAACAAATGTACAAAAAAACAGAATATGAATTGTATACATAAAGTGGGCGCAGCAGTAGGCGTGACCGGTACGAAGAATATGTCGACTTTCCCTGGAGCAGAGAGATCGTGTGTACCAAATTTCAGAGAAATCGGTTGAAAAATAAAAATTTGTATAGCGAACAAATATACCAAAAAACAAAATGAATGGTATACAAAAAGTGGGCGTAAAAGTAGGCGTGGCCGGTACGAAACATATGGCGACCTTTCTTGGAGTACAGATATCGTGTGTACCAAATTTTAGAGAATTCCGTAGAAAAATAAAAATTTGTATAGCAAACAAATATACCAAAAAACAGAAAATGAATTGTATACAAAACGTGGGCGTTAAAGTAGGCGTGGTTGATAAAAAGTACATGGCGACCTTTCCTGGGGTATAGAGATCGTGTGTACAAAATTTCAGGAAAATCCGTTGAAAAATAAAAATTTGTATAGCGGTCAAACAAACAAACAAACAGAAAATGAATTTTATATATATAGATTAGGCTTTACATTTATATTTTTATTTAATTTATTTATTTGTGAAATATTATTTAGATTTACAATTGTGTTTTGAAATAATTTATTTCTTTCAGATTTTTTTAATTGTTTTTTGAAAAAAGGTTAGATAGAATTTCATAATAATTTAAATTAACAGATTTAATACCAGGCCCATATAGTCCTTCAAGAACAACATTTGTATCTTGGTTTCCACATAATAATTTTTTGTTTTTATTCCACCAGAACCACTTTTCGCCAATTTTCATTTTTTCGTTACGTACCAAAACATGCTGTTTCCTATTTATATATTATATTAGAAGGGTTTAAATTTAGATCATCTGAAACAGAAAAAATTCAAATCCAATTGAGTTATATCACAGAACAATATTGGGATACAGCACTAAATACAACCTCTTTATGGACTGAAGTTAACAAAAATTCTATTGGCGAAAGTCCAGTTAAAGAGTTATCCACATTTGTATTGTCTTTATTAGTTTTGTTTTTCTCAAATGCCGGAGTTGAACGTTCGTTTAGTTTAATGGCTTTAGTTTAAAGCAAACTTTGCAACAGAATAAAATCCGAGTTGTTAGGTTTGAAATTGAAAAATGGGTGCTATTAGACTTAAAATATACCGAGCGATGTCGTTGATAAATGTCGATGGTCAGCAAAGTATCAGTGCCAAGAACAACTTGAAGATCAAGACATCACAGAAGTATTAGTTTCCATAAACCAATTATTGTAATATACTCGTCTCTTTTGATAATGTAAATTCTGTTATATTTGAAATTAAAAAAAAAAATCTCTTTAAAATTAAAAATATTTAATTTAAAAAATTTAATTAAAAAAATTACAGATAAAATTCAAAATAATTTTATTTAAAATTTAAAAAATATAAATCGAAACATGTTTTATATTAATTTTTCCATTTAAAAACCAAAGAATTTATTTATAAGTACTTAATTTTTCAATCAAAAGGTAATGAAATTTAAAAAGAAAAATTTAGCATCTTTTATTTCGACTCCAGTACGTTTTAGCATCTTTTTTTTTTTGCAATTTAGTATCTTTTCAATTTCAAATTATGGCAACACTGGATTCAAATACTATCTGAAAATATATAGGAGGTCGATTAGAAATAATAGACGTCTATAAGCACATAATTTTCAATTTGGTGATTTCTTTTTAATTTTTAAGTTATTTCTCTACATTCTCTTATCAGTGGGTAAGAGGAATTTTCAATTTTGGCAAAGTAATTGTTATTAATCCTTGTTATGAAATCGATAATTTTTCATAACCTGTTTCTTCATGAAGAAGATTTGTAGGACATTTGTTTTGTATAATTTGTAAGCGTTTTAGGTGGCAGTTGGCAGCATCACTCCAAATAGGACACGCGTATGTTAATATTGGCTTTATAACACTTTTGAAGAGTAAATTTTTGTTTTTCGTATTTTGAAATGACCTTTATTTAGTAGTGGCCATAACGCTTTAAATGATTTTATAGCTTTTTGGCACTTAGCCGTAATATGTTGTTTAAAAGTAAGCTTTTTGTTCAAGACAACTCCGAGATATTTGACATGATTAAGTACATTTATGGTATTATTTCCAATATGAAGATGACGTCTTTGCAGTCTTTTGGGATATTTGTTGAATGGAAAAATAATTGCTTGGGTCTTGTTTGGCTTAATTTTTATTTTCCATTTGTAAAAATATTTACTGCAATTTACAAGTCGCTTCTTCAGAAGTGCACTTGAATTTTGGGACTTTAAAATCGGATATATATAGCGAGTAAAGAAATGGCGACAGGACTGATCCTATAGGTAACCCTGTGGTAATGGTTTTTAGAGGTCATGTTTCATTATTCATTGCAACTTTAAAGCTTCTGTCGTGAATGAAATCTGAAATAAGTTTGCATAAATATTTTGGTATATTTGCATCAAGAAGTTTAAATAAGAGGCCATTATGCCATACGGTGTCAAACGCTTTTTCGATATCCAACAATATTAGACCCGTTGAACGTTTATTGTTTTTATTGGTGATTATTTGATTTTTAGTTCTGTTTATTTGGTGAGTAGTGCTATGCTCTTTTTAAATCCAAATTGTTCTTTAGCAACAAAAGAATTGGACGTTACAAATTCACTAAGACGAGAATGTAGTATTTTTTTCAAATATTTTTCCTAAGTTACTTAAGTTACTTATACTAATAGATCTGTAGCTGGTTGGTTACTTCTTCAAAGGATGTATAAATTGCTGATTCAGAACTAAGATTTTCTTAAAATCATTTACTGTTGTATTTATTAATGTATCCGCTGAGTGAAATAGCAACTTATGCTATCGGCTTACTTTTGAATAAAAAAGTGTTCATATAAAATTTTTGAGACCATTTAGTTGCAAAAGTAATTTCAGATCTAGTTATATACTTTTATATATTGTACATAGAAACACATAAACTTTGTTTATATTTTTTTCTGATGGGCATTTTAAAAACTGAACTAGTTATTTTCTCTTAACAATATGTTAAAAACAACGAAGACTTTTAATTAAAGGTTCCATAAATTTATTACAAATAAGCCAACTTAGTTCGTCATTTGTTCACTGTTTAATTGTTTGTTTTTTTTTTTTTAGATAAAAAAAAATCATACCGAGTAAAACAGCGTAGGATATGTTTAAAAGTAACAATTTTTATAACCTGTCAAATCAGAGCCAATAATTAATTAAGCAAACGAATAAAAGATAATGAAAATGTTTAATTTGGTAATACTTACTATTTCAGATAAAGAAATTAAGCAGAAAGAATTGCTTCAATCAAAATATTCTTCCGAAAATAGTATCACAAAATTACTATATATGTACATTAATTAAGATTGTTTAATATATTCAACAGCATTTCTAAATGTTCATAGCGTATTTACTTAAATCAACTTTTATGTTTTTTTTTATTTCGATTGAACAACGGAAAAAATTTTAAAACTTCTTGAATGTACTTATTACTTTGCTTATCATTCACAATAGTTTTAACAACGTACGTGATTACCCCAACTGTTAAGTCGATAATATAGTGTATACCCATTTCTACTTGCTGTCATTTCTAATGACGTTTTCATTTTTCATTCTAAACTTCATATACGTATTTATCAGAGTTGCATCAGTAAATTCCGTACGTGAACATAAAGCGGACGGGTGAATTTTCTTTTTTTTTTCGTTTTATTATACCATTTAGAAAATTGTTTAAAAAAATAGAAAAATTTTATATTCTAAAAAAATATCATTGAAAAAAACTAAATTATTGTATGTTACAACTGCCAATTTAAAAAGCAAAAAAAAAAAATATTTTATAAAAACATACATATGTGTAAGCAAAATCATTAAAAAAGTGACGGAATTTTTCCAAAAATAAGTTTTGGTATTTTGCCTGCGTGAATCATTTAAATACACCAATTTGACTTTTACGTTTTTTGTGGGGCGGTGGAATCAAACAATCAAATAGTAATTAAGAGTAATATAAGTACTAGGAATTTTATAAATCAAGAGGAATAAGAAATCAACAAAATGTTTAGTTTTTTGAAACGTGAAAAGAACCACCAAGAGGTGGTGGAAAATGTTATTGGAGAATTAAAGAAAATCTACAAAAGCAAATTGTTGCCTTTGGAGGAGCATTATCAATTTCATGATTTTCACTCGCCTAAATTGGAAGATCCAGATTTTGACGCTAAACCCATGATTTTATTAGTCGGCCAGTATTCGACGGGTAAGACAACATTTATTCGCTATTTACTCGAACGTGATTTTCCTGGTATTCGTATTGGTCCTGAACCGACAACTGATCGTTTTATTGCTGTAATGCATGACGATAAGGAGGGTGTTATTCCAGGCAACGCTTTGGTAGTAGATCCAAAAAAACAATTTCGTCCCTTGAGTAAATATGGAAATGCTTTCCTAAATCGTTTCCAATGTTCCTCGGTAAACTCTCCTGTATTACAAGCTATTTCCATTGTGGATACACCCGGTATATTGTCGGGAGAAAAACAGCGTATTGATCGTGGCTATGATTTTACCGGAGTTTTAGAATGGTTTGCCGAACGTGTCGATCGTATTATTCTATTGTTTGATGCTCACAAATTGGACATTTCTGATGAATTCCGTAGATCTATTGAAGCTTTAAAGGGACATGATGATAAGATACGTATTATTTTAAATAAGGCGGATATGATCGACCATCAACAATTAATGCGTGTCTATGGTGCTCTTATGTGGTCTTTGGGAAAAGTTTTACAAACCCCTGAGGTGGCTCGTGTCTATATTGGCTCCTTCTGGGATCAACCCTTACGTTTTGATGCAAATCGTCGCTTGTTTGAAGATGAAGAGCAGGATCTCTTCCGCGATTTACAGTCATTGCCTCGTAATGCTGCCCTCCGCAAGCTAAACGATCTAATTAAACGTGCTCGTCTCGCCAAGGTTCACGCTTTCATTATTTCCGAACTACGTAAAGATATGCCATCGGTATTTGGTAAAGAAAGCAAAAAAAAGGACCTGATTAAAAATTTAGGCCAAGTTTATGATCGCCTTCAACGTGAACATTCAATTTCTCCTGGTGATTTCCCAGATATTAAGAAAATGCAAGATGTGCTTCAACATCAAGACTTTACAAAATTCCATTCTCTGAAACCTCACCTTTTAGATATTGTTGACAATATGTTGGCCAAGGATATTGCTAGATTAATGGAAATGATTCCACAAGAAGAGATGACATTAGTATCCGAACCTGTGATCAAGGGTAAGTTTGAATCAGTATATTTATTAAATATATATTATTTCATGTTGCTAATTTTCAATGTAACAGAAATATCAGATATTAAACCATATATTTTATTGCACTCTTTTAAAATGTTTAAAATTTTCGAGATTATAAGATTTGTCTGCTAATAATTATTCTTATCTGTTTAAAAATTTAAAGAAATTATAACTACATACTTTAGAAAAATTATAAACTACAACGATTTTTGAACTCATTTCACTCTTTAATTTTTTAAGAAGCACATTTTAGCACAAAATATTTATGATTATAAGATTTGTTAATTTATTTTTCGTCTCCTAACGATTTACCGGTTTACATATATCATGCAAGTAGACATACAGTATTGTGCACAACAGTGGCGACAATTTAAAATATAATTATAAAAATTATTATTTTATTTTAATATATTTAATATATGTTTGCACCCTACAGCGATAGGAATAAGTTCAATACTCATGCTATTGCAAAAACTGATATTATATTTTGGATAATAATATAGTAATATTTTTTATTTTAGTTTTAGTTAAAATAGTAAAAATATAAAATAAATACACCCAAGACCCATCTACCATTTATTAACCGATCGACTCAGAATCACTTCCTGGGTAGATTTAGCGATGTCAGTCTGTCCGTCCGTCAGTCTATGTGTCCATGTAAACTTTGTAATCAAACTACAGGTCGCAAATATGAATATACATATTTTAATGAAATTTAGTATATAAGCTTCTATAGAATGAACGTAATAGAAATTGGTGAAAATCGGTTCGTATTCAGACCTAGTCCCCATACAAATGACCGCTATGAGATAAACTTAAATTGCCATAATATAAAAATTGTCATATATATCTCGGTCAAATTGAGTTTGTGCATGTTTATTACATCCATTTATCAGTAGTCCAAAAATAAACCCTATAGGACAATTCTTAGTCATAGCCTCCATATGAAGCTGATTCCCGATTAAGTGAAATCTATCAAAAAAAAAACAAAAATATTGCATAGTTTTTTTTATCAAATTTGGTTTGTACACTACACGTTTTTGCAAAAAATAAGTGGCTTTACTAAATATAGACAGGAACGGTCCGTTTTCCGACGTAGTCCCCATATAAATATAGCACCCGATATGAACTTTTTCATATCCGAAAGCAAAAAAATGAATAACAATTCCACTCAAATTTGGTCTAGACAGACTAAAATTTTCTTATTTGTAATTTTTGTTTTTGTTTTCACATTGCAAACAACAAATAATATTTTCAATTATGTTTTTCGACGTGACAAAGCATCTGACATCAGCTGTTTCACCAAGAAACAATGAAAAATCACCTATTACAAAATAGAGGTTAATTCAGACGGAATTATATATGTACCTTAAGGTGGGTCGTTTTAGAAAATAAAATTAAGTGACCCCCTGAAAATGGACTTTGGCATTTTCTAAAAATAATCGCAAAATATTTCGTGTTTTGAGATAACCGTTAAAGAGCTGAACCATTTTTAAAAAGGTCTACTTTTTAGTTTTTTAAGATATTTTTTTTTTTTGTTCCAAGATCATTTGAAGACGCATCTAAAAACATAGACATCATAACTAAATTAAATTTTATCACTTTATTTGGATAATTTTAAGGAATTGTGTAAAGAATTTTTTTTAAATATGTACTACTAAATTTAAATAAAAAAATAAATACATAAACAAATCTTTGCGCGATATGTCTAGATTTTTTTAGATCAAAAAGTCAAATTATAATCTATAATTGATTTCACTGAGGACGTATTTTTTTCATTTTCTCATTGTACGAGTATTTATTTATATTTTTGGCGTTTTTTGGAAGTTCAAACACATTTTCAATATGTAATCCACTTGGTCTAGAAACCAAATTTTCTTTATTGTAAAGAAACGTAAAATTATAAAGTTGAATAAATGAAAATTTACTGTTAGATAAAATAAATTAAATTATTTCTTAATTAGAAATATTGAGAGCATAATCGATAGATAGTAATTGCAGCTATGACTTGCAACAATCATTGATATCTTACGAAGATGAAACTAATCAACATACCTTTCTTAATTGCTCGAAAAACTAATACACCTTCGTAAATATTAAAATTAAGAGTTTTTTTATAATATATGTTTTTAGATGCGTCTTCAAAAGATCTTTTATAGGATACGACATTTGTATATATTTTCTTCGAATGAACACCTCAAAAATATATATATATTTTTTTTTTTTGAGCGATTCGGCTCTCTAACGTTTGTTGCAAAACAAAAAAATATTTTGGAAATCGTAAAAAATGTCAATGAGTTAATTTTTGGTGGCCACTAAAAAATAGTTGTGATTCGACCCACTTTAATGTAACTGCGAACTTAAAAGTTATGAATCGTCTGTAAAACGTTAATTTTGACACACATGAATTATATTTATAAAAGTGACATTACATGTAACAAATACAGCTCGATGGCGCAATATAATGAAATCTTTTTTGTAAAAAAATTTGCAACATCCATTTAGGTTCTGAAATCTCTAAATTTAAATCTGCTTGAAATTACGATCACCCAAAAGGAATTCTCAAAAGCAAAACAGAGAAAAAGGTAGTTTTTCAATTTGAAGTTGGATATGTACCCTCAAAATTTGAAAACAGTTTATTTCAGTGACGAACCAATTTAATTAGCTCAGACATTAGTCCGGTCTTATTTCAAGTAATTTCAACACATTTCAAAGCTGTATTTCCTTAAAAAGAGGTATCCAATTTTTTCATTGGCCCAATCACCTAACTTAAATCCCATTGAAAACCTTTTTCGAATTTTGAAGCGAAGTGTTGCCGGTCAGAAGCTTTCTAATGAGGACGAATTGTTTGAAGGCTAATATCCAAGTGGGAGGAAATTCCGTAGACCAATTTAAATATTTGCTCGATTTTTTTTGTAAACAGATTCAAATTTGAGTTCTTTTAAAGTTTATGTTTTATTTAATGCTTAAATATGTACATAATTCCTTAAAATTCAATCTTTTGTATCAGTTATACAAATAAGTTTCGTTTATCAAAAATTTGGCATTTCTTGAGAAAAAGTGGAACTTTTTGTTGTAATTGATGTACTGTGCATCGCCCGCCACTCATTTCTCCCATCTTTCTGGCAGCATACGGTTACCACTTGTGACTGGCACGAATTTTGTGTCTTCAAAACTTTTGGCCTTCCGCTACGTTCTTTGTCTTTGATGTCAAATTCACCGTTCTTATACTTCTAGCATTTAAGGCAGCTTCTCCATATACAAGGTACATATACTACATACATACGAAAAAGTAGAATAAGTTTCCACCGTTTGATGTAAAACGTCATTATCGTCAGGTTCAAGAGGTGTCCAAACTGACTATAATGACGTTTTACATCAAACGGAGAAACTTAACCTACTTTTTTGTATGTACATATGTAGTAAAGAAAAACTTCTAAAGATTGAAAAAATAATTGTTTCCATTAAAAATAAATTGTGGTAACATTTTCATCTGCGAAACCGCTGTCCATTTACAGAAGAAAATCTCTGATTTTGTAACTCGAAAAGATTATCAGCTAGAGATTTATTTGATGAATTATGTGGTCAGGGTATAATGATTATGTGCTGATGTTTGTAACTACCAAAAATACCCACCTTTTATTAAACCGATCGACTCAGAATCACTTTCCGAGTCGATTTAGCGATGTCCGTCTGTGTGTCCCCGAAACCTTGTAATCAAACTACAGGTCGCAAATGTGAACATATTTTGATGAAATTTTGTATATAAGCTTCTATCAGCCATAGCATGAACGGTATTGAAATTGGCGAAAATCGGTGCATGTTCAGACACAGCCCCATACAAATGACACCTATGAAATCGAATTAAGTTGCCATATGATCCAAATTATCATATAGATCTCGGTTAAATTGGGTTTGCATATAATCAGTAGTCCAAAAATAAACCCTATATGACAATTCTTAGTCATAACCCCCATATAAAGCTGCTTCGCGATCTTCACTTAAATCTATCAAAAAACAAAAATTTTGCATAGGTTTTTCTCAAATTTAGTTTGTATATGTTTTTGCAAAAAATAAGTGACCTTACCAAATATGGTCAGGATCGGTCCATTTTTCGACCTAGCCCCCATATAAATATAGCATCCGATATGAACTTTTCCATATTCAAATGAAAAAAAATAACAATGCCACTCAAATTTGGTATATGCTTATTTTGTATATTAAATTAGTTGGGCCTAAAAGATAGGGTCTCTAAACGCATGGTATAGGGTATCGTACTTGTTTGAAACTGCTTTTTTACTTTAATTATAACTAGTCTGATTACAAGGTGGACATGAATTAGAAAAAGACCATCTAGCCGAGTTTTTTTTATGTCTGCCTAGCTTGAAATGACCTTTTGTTCTGATTTCTCTGTTAATGTGTTCCGACAGATGCTCGAACGAGTTAAGGTCCGGGGACTGCGGCAGCTGATCAATTGTCTGAGCTTCAACCGTGTTTGATAGCGTTGGTATGACACTTTTCTTTGAAGGCTTCATTCTTAGCACGCCAAATTTTGAATGTGCTCTCATATGTATATAATATATTTTCCCAAAAATATGGCCGCTTGCCTGGAATCCTTCCATGTAAGCCATTTTTGTGAAGCGATCTCCTTGCTGTACTCGAACTAACGGGTTTGCCTGATGTCTACGTTATGTTTTCTGAAAACTTTAACTGAACTTGAGGCTGGGTATCTCTTTATTTCTCTTACAACAGATCTAACTTCAGTACCACTAAGCCGCTTTGGGCTTCCAGTTCTCGATGAATCTTCAACCTGATGGTGTTTGGAGTATTAATCAACTTTTTTTTATATAGTGGTTCGTACCCATAATTTCTCTAATTTCACGCTAGGATTTACTTTTTACTTTTAAATCGAATATAATTTTCCAAGTATCGGACGATGTTTGCTTTCCCATAGTGAGATTATATTTTTTTACATCTTTATTAGTACAAATTATTAGTACAAATTAACTTAAAATGATTGTTAGTGAAGTAAAACAAGTGATCAGTACAAATTTGTCACAAAAAGTTTAGGTTCTTCCCCGAAGCATAAAGTAAGTTTTACCACTGTTTAATTTTTTTTTTTTTTTTTTTTTTTTGAGTCGTAAAATCTGATGTATTTTCACTTGTCACTTGTTTTAATTTTATGTTTTATAGTACAGCAAATCCTGGTTACGGTTGTGACACAAAGTACACTTTTACTGGATGATTGCAGCTATCCTGTCTTATGAAAACATTATGAACAACGTTTGGGGTTTAGCACTCACCTTAAGGTACAATTATGGAAACTTCACTTATTCAATTTACTATTGTACTTATTGCAAAAAATTAATTTGCTGTTGTTATGGTTGTGACACAATTGGTGACACATATTTTTTCCCTTGATGATCATTTCACGTTTTATGCCCCCTTGAGCAAAATACAGAAATAAAAAAAATGTAATTGTCAAAACAGATATATATTTAACTATTTAGAGTTGTATTCAAAAATTTTTCTCTCTTGGTCCCTTAGAAAAAAGATATTAAAAAGTTGTTACGGTTGTGACAGGTGCGTTACGGTTGTACATAGTACATAAATAAATAGAAATTCAGCATTTATCATAGAGTTTATGCAACCCACAAGCGAGAAACTTTCAAGGAAGAAAAAAAACAAATGAATTGACATTAGTTCTATTACAAACAATTTCCATTACAACGGTCCCTTGGAGTTAGTTGTAACTATATAGCTATTACAATACTGATATTACAACGTTATGAATACACTAAATTTAAAAATTTGTTATCTTTGAAATACAATTTTCCCCGAACTTCTTTAGGAATAGACAAGTAGTCTTTAATCTGTTCTCTATCTACTGACTTATATTTATATTGAATGACTACATATTTCTTAACCCATTCGATTCCACTGTACTCGCTTGAGTACAAAAAACGTCAATTTTGTGATGCTATATCTATCAGTGTCCGTCTGTTTCAATTTCACTTCGTCCGTCTGCTATTCTGCACTCATTGCCCTTTAACACTTACCGATCTTCTTAACCCTTCTTTGTACGATCCCATATATATTGTTGAATTAAGAAATTCAGTCAATTCAATAATAAATGTGTGTTCTTACATTGTGTATGAGTGTTATTTATACATCGTGTGATTGCTTTGCATTGTGTATGATTGTTGTTTTGTGTGGAAAC
Source organism: Cordilura impudica (assembly GCA_963682025.1). Lineage (NCBI taxonomy): Eukaryota > Metazoa > Arthropoda > Insecta > Diptera > Scathophagidae > Cordilura > Cordilura impudica. Next base: position 141,204,424 of record OY821517.1, on the reverse strand, counting down.
TAAATTTTACCCCATATTTATAGTTTGTAAATAACAGCAACAAAAATGGCATGTCACAACCGAAACATTTTGTGTCCCAACCGTAACACCATGTGTGTCACAACCGTAGCACTAATTAAATATAGTTATAACTGTGCAAAATAGCATTTTTGTTTATATTATGTTTGCATACATGGCCAGTATTACTTTTGATATATTACACATGTTACAAAACAATAATGAGTACAGAATCCTTTTTATTCTAACTGAAGGGATACTTTTTGTTGCGGCTGTGACATGCTAATTAGTTTTTCTAAAAAAAATATTATTTACCTTTAAGCTTGAGGCTTTGCAATTACTTTGATAAAAAACACACCACTGATGTCTCTACCAACTTAGAACATCAAGTCAGCCATTTTGGACTGCATCGCTTGGAGAAAAACTTGTTACCAGATTGCAACTAATATAATAATTTAATAATGTTGAGAACAATCATCACAGATATGGCTATAGTAGTACCATTTCTTAAAATAATTAAATTATTTTCTTAGATTATTGAAGTAGAGATCTTGTGCTTTAATTTGATGTATGACATGTGCATATTAAATATTTTTTTTTTTTTTGATTGGTGTTCACCTTTTCTCAGGATTTGCTGAGTAGTCAATCTCTAAATGGTATAGTAGTATCGTAAGTCGAAAATAACTTTGTTATAAGACAAAATTGGTGTTCACTTTTTTTGACGCTCACAGTAGTTTGAATCAGTTCTGAGACTCTCTTCCCATTTGTATTTTTAACAAAAAGTTTAAAATTTAAGCAATTATTAATAAACATTATTATAACATCCGCACCCTGTGCAGAGTGATACATATCAGTTTGTCATTCCGTTTGTGACCCCATAAAGTATATCTATTCTTGATCCTTACAACAACTCGAGTCGATGTAGGGATGTCCGTTTGTCTGTCCTTCTGTTGAAATCACGCTCATTCACAAAATAAACCATTTGCGTGGATTTATCATTCTTAATTTATCATTATTTCGAGCAGGTTGGTATTTAAAATGAGGTAAATTGAGCATCATTGCGTCGAGATAAAAATGCTAAAAACTCAAGTGTGTTTGTTGTAATAATTCAGTATTAAGTTTATCAAATTGTTTCCTTTTTCAAATATTTTGTTTACATAAGTTATAAATAGTGCAATAAGTCCAGGTATTAAAATAAACGTTAAACCCAGGTGGAGGGTACCAGCGATTCGGCATAGCCGTACTTGACACTTACTTATTTTTTATTTGTTTACAAATCTGTGTTTGTTGCTCTTTGTTTTGAGCAATTGACCCAGTTGATGGAAACAAAATTATCTCTAATAGTCATAAAAAAAGTTTAGAGTACAAAAATAAAGAGAGAATAATGATGAAAAAAGCGAAAATAGATAAGTGTAAGAATAATCAAAATGTTTATATAAAAATCAAAGTTTTAATTGTTAGAATATATTGAACGAATAACTTGTGTAATGCCCAACAACACTTTGCACCCAAGTTAATCGTTCGCAAAATAGACAAATACATTTTTTTATAATTAATCACAGAAAAATTTCTCTTATCATATGCCATACATAATCCATAATTTATACATAATACATAATTCAGAAAAATTGTGAGAATTCGAAATAAATAAATATTCCATTTATAAAATTTTGAATGAAAATTGAATTATGTACATATATATTTTTTAAAAAACTTATAATAATTTCAGTAAAACATTTTGCTTTGTAAAATAGGATATCACAACGTTATTTGAGTTTTATCAATTTCCATTAGATATTGTGTAAATTCAAAACTGAAATCCTATAATTTAAAATTCAATCAATATCTTTATTAACAACAAGGTTCTATATTTGATTTGAAGGTATAAATAATTCATTAAAGTATTTCGATGACGTACTTAAATTCGTCATTTTGCACTTTTGAATTGATAAGATATAAAAAGTGTGATGCAATGTCGAACTTGTTAATTACATTTTTTTTTTGCAATTTTGTCAAATTTATTTAAATATTGATTTTTTTTAATGTGCCATTAAAAGCGAGCTCCTACTTTAATACTTCACATAATTTGATTTGACTCATCTCTATAAATATACAAAACCACAAATAATAAAATAAAAAACAATTTACACTTGAAAGCATTTCAGTGCATTATGAAAAAATCAGAAAAGTAAAATTAAATTTAAAAAGTTATAAACCATGACTTTTTTTTTATTTTTTTTTATTTATACATACTTCAAAACCAACATATACTCCTATTTTTGAACATTTATTTCACAAATGAAAGCCTAGGTTTTGTGTATCATCGATTAGCGTTTCATTACTTTTATTTTTTTCTCTATAAACCTACAACAACACATGCAATTGAGAAATTTATTGTGGTAGTTTTTTTATACTCTACTAAAAGAAGAAATAAAGTATTCGTTTGTCATGCCGCTCGCATAAAATTAGTGGATAAACTAAATAATCGACAATAAAGAGTAAGATTGAAAAAATCTTAACATACACAAAATGTAATACGAGGAAATTATTGAACTTAGAGTTTTGAATTTTTTCATTTAATTGAAATTATATTAAAGCTTACAAAAAAGTAACTTTTATAATTCTAATCATTACTTATGAACTTGTACCTTTTCTGGAAACCCTTCCATTGGGGATTTTACAGTGGTTTCTATCACTTTTTGGGACAGGTAGTCTTTTTTCGTTTAAAATCTTCCACATTTGTCAGTGGAAAATTTGGAAGCACCAATGTTAATAAAACTGAATTCTGATGTTTAAAATATACTATATACTAGCTGGACCCGGCAAACGTTGTTTTGCCCTCAATGAATTTTTCATTTTAGTTAGAATCAGTATATACATATATAAAAAAACGTTTGTGCATTTGCTAAGATCAATCGAAAACTGTTAAAGAAAAAACCATGTTTTATTTATGAAAATGAAAATAAATATTTATGGTAACATAAGTATAAGAATGACCAATATATTTCCATTATTGCAATATGCTAAAAAGAGTGAACAATATTTAATTTCATTATTCTCGCAGTAAATGCTCGTGGGAAAAACAACTGTTTTCGAGGTCCAAACCACATATTTGCAATGACTGTCCTCGAGATTTATTAATGGTCCTGGCAAAGCCCAATCTGATCGGACATTGCAATCTTTTGAATGTTATCGGTGTGTCGGTAGGAATCATAGGTATTCTTGGCAGCAAAACATGAGTTTTGTGGTCTTAATAACATTGGGCATTATTTTCTCAACAATTTACCTGGTTCCGTTATATAGTCTCGGAGCGTTGAGGTTACGTAGCAAAATTATTGGAGAACCATTTTAAATTTTAATAAATGTGGCGGTAGACCGGGCACATCAAAATACTGTTGGATAATTGACTGCTTCATTTTCGTACTCGCATGTTTGTTGTTAATTTTATAGTTTGAACGCTACTCCATAATGTTGATGATTTTCAGCAGGTATTTATTTCGTCAGCATAGGTTGATTTTGGTATGACTGGCAATGTTTGGCGAAACTCTCCAGATAATAAAATGAGAGCTCCACCAAAAAGTCTTTCATTGCCTTTCAAATCTTTTAAAGTTCTATGTAATGCTTCTAAGGAATGTTTCTGAGCCATGTTACATTCGTCCCAAATAATAATATTGCAATTTTGCAGAACTTTTGCCACACCGGAATGTTTTTTGATATTACATACGGCATTCTCATTTGTTGGTACGTTTAACGGTGATTTGAGTGCTGAATGAGCTGTACGACCACCATGCAATAATGTTACGGCTATTCCGGACAAAGCAATAGCCAATACAATTTTTCCTTCCTTTTTGGTTAGAATATTTATATGTATATAAAAACTTTTGTGAATTTTGTAACTTATAAAATTTAAATAAATTTGACAACTCATTATTTTTCGAACGCCAGCGCCATCTACCGGGTCCAACAAAAAATTTTTGGCATCATCTAACATAAATACATGTACATTCTTAGTTTCAGTAAAATCGCACCGTAAATAAGAATATTCGGAATACTTTACCCCAGCGCCACCTATCGGGTTCATTTATGCATACAAAAATTTTTTATGACGAAACATATATACATTCCGAATTGCAGTCAAATCGCACTGAAAATAGGAATTTTGTTTTTAACTTGAGGGTTAAAACTAAAAAAACACAGGAGAGCTCGAACCGAACCTATGGTGCAAATCTTAGGTCGACAGCTCTTATGGTTCCGGTGATCATTCGTTACAAACAAATGCACCAACGTTTTTATATATATAGATGTATATGTATATTAGCATTGATATTGGATTGAAAAAATAAAAATAAAAAATAACTTTTATTTTTGCTCGTAAAAATAAAAATAAAAAATATCTTTTATTTTTGCTCAAAAAAATAAAAATCAAAAAATAACTGTTATTTTTGCTCGAAAAAATAAAAATCAATATGGTATATATATGCTTTTTTGTTTAAAATTTAAAATAACTGTTATTTTCGGCCCCTGAGCAAAAGGTTCACTGAAAGTACTATAAAAGCTTATGGTGGTATTCCTGGAAAAATGAAATTTTTCTTACAAAACAATTAATTTTGCATAATAATACATAGATTGTTAATTTAATTAATGTTCTAAAAAATTGAATTTAGTTTTTATTATAAGCGGTTATTTCGTTCAAAATTTATTGCTATTTATTTCTGTAAAAATTTTTGTGGAAAATTTTAAAATATATCTCCCCATGCTTTTATTTAATTGAATTTTCACTAACTTCCTGACTATATAGAGCTTCGAAACTTAAAGCATTTCAATGGTGCGTGGTAAAGAAGAAGAAGAAGAAAGCATATATTTCAAAAATTCATAACGACACTGTATTCTTAATCGGACCGGTTTCTTGCATTTCAGCCTTCATCAGCGATTTATTGAACGTTGTGATAATTGTTATGTTATAATTGAATAGATTGTTTCGATATGAAATTTTTCTGCTTAGGGCGGCCGTGAGTTAGAATCAGTTTTCGTACCATACAGCTTATACTTCGTATTAATTTCAGAATATACAACTCTGTCCAAACAAACAATCGTTATTTTTGAATTTTTTTATATTTTTGCATTTATACTTCTAATTTCCACTATTCTCAGTTTCGTAAGAGTTGTCATATGAAATGTACGGTTTGTACATACTACATATTGCACTTTTTACACATATTTGAGATGATGCTTTGAAGCGAATATTTTTGTTTGTTAGATTTGTCGTCATTTTTCAGACATATTGCAATGAATATTGTAATTAATATGAATTTAAGCAAAGTGACAAGAGATTCAGCCCGATTCTAGACAAAAATTCCGCATGAAATATCTCACTTCTCCCTTTTCCCCCATTAAGAGCTGTACGCAGCTTGTTAAGGAATCTTAACAGAAAATTTTCATATATTTCTTAAAGAAAAAAAGCACAAAAGTACCTTTCAGTGCAACGCTAGCAATCAGCTGTTTTCTGTCAATTATCAAGAATTGTGAAATTGAAAACAAATCAATTCTTCGGTTCTGCTTTATTTGGCCTGCTAAACGCTTTTTAAGCTCAGTATCAAAATTACCCATCCGCTTCTTGTTTTTCTTTGCCGAATTTTGTTCGTTTTTTTCCATGTTTGCAACTGAAAAATAACTTTTATTTTTTTTAGCATATTACATTTTGTTTATGCTTACCTCTCCTGTCAAAATTCCGTTCAGAAAGAACGAAAAATTTGATATTCCTAACTTAATTTACGTCAAAAAAAAGTAGTAAAAACAATACTCCTTTTTTAAAAAGCTGCAGACTATCAACAGAAATTTTTTGACAGAAAAATTCCTTAAGCATTTCTGAAGCGTTTTTTTATATGAAGTTTTTGATTCCTTAGCAAGCTACATACAGGCCTTTATGAATAAAAATTCCTTCGGAAAAAAATTCGATGGGAAAAAAGTAGTTATTCTCAATGCACTTTAATTTTTCTTTAAAATAAATTTATTTTCGTTTCCACCACACAAAAAAATAGAAAATTAATTGTCAATAAGCAAAACAGCTGGCTTCGACATTCGATGATGCCACTAATTAATTTTTTTGTTCACGCGGAATTTATAATTGGAGGATTTTTTCTCGAGAAAAGTATTTTCCGTTAGAAAGAAATTCCTTGAGAATATTCGTAATTGGGCTGATTATTTAATAAATTTTTACGAATTGTCATTATTTCTCGCGGTTAACCTGAAAGCGTTTACATATTTTATTAAAAATTTTTGAATATGTGATACTGACCTTTGACCTTTCGCAAATATAATTTTGTTACATATCATTGTAAAGAATATAATCAGACAGGAGATCTTGACATATTTTGAAGATAAACGCAATTATTCTAGACCACTTCAGTGAATTTTATATGATTTGCACTTTTCGCGGCGCTAGATTTCACGATATGTTAGAGCTAGAGGTCCAAAATTTTGAAATATTTCTTAGAACATTCATTTTAAATTTTATCAAAGTCAAAGAGGGAGAGATCTAAAAGTTTTAACTTTTTTTTGTTAGAACATATGAAAACTTTGACGAAAATTTTATTTTTAATGTAGAAGAATAGCATGTTTCAATAAAATATAGGTTAGTGTAGAATAAGTTAAGAAAATTGAATTGACCTAACAAATGTAAAGTGATAATTATACGCTTTTTTTATACTTGTTCCATTTATTGTGAATATGATTAACGTGATTCATTTTACTACATAAAACGTGTATTAAATCGTTTGTTTTTTCTTTTGAAAAATATTTAAACTTATACTGAAAAATATTTAAACTTATTCATAATAAATTAAAATAGTTTTATAAGAATTTGATAAGAAAAACAGTTTTCACAAATACACATATTATTGTAGGCTATAACCTAGGCTATATCTAACCTTTATAAACATACAATAATAGAAAATGCTATTAGAATATCCAAAAGTAAAATTTTGGTCTGTAATAAATTCAATATCTAGGGAACTAAAAGATTGAAATACTGGCTACAAATATATCTAAATTGCTCGTCGGGAAACAGTTCGACCACATATTTGTAACTATTTGACACATTTTTAGTACAAAAATCCTAATTTGTTTAAAAAATTAATTAAAAAAAATTCAAACAAAATAGTGATGTATATAAAATCAATACATACCCGAAATTCGAATATATCTAGTAATCTTACTAGAAAAGTTATCAAAATCGTTTGAGCATAAATAAAACTTATGGATTGAATTTTTGTTTAATATCCAGATTTGTTTTGCCAGGGGTTTGATGTCTAAGCTTCAGCTTACACAATGCCATTGGTGTACCAACGCATTTCAATTCCCTGGAACCTGTAAGATCATCAGCCTTGCAGTTTTGCGGGATATCCCTGTTCTCTGGAACCCATATGAGTCTAATATCAAGCTTAATCATTTCATTTGAGGACATTGAAGGCGGTTTTTGATTTCAGGAACATTGATTCCTTGGATATTACTGCGGTTTGATTATCAGATTTAATGTTATACTGTGGTTGTACGTGAAATATTTCGACCCAGCCAATCAGCAAGTTCCTTAATACCATCACCTTTTGCGCCAGACTCAATCCCTTAATTCTTTATGTGTAAAATTAAAAATAATTAAAATACAAATTCTCCAATTCATCAAGCTGAAGTATTATTGACTTTTAATAAATTAGTCGAGCTCTAGGTCACGTCCCTCAAAGGTCGAATAATAATTCATCATTTATCTGAAGTATTATTATTAGAATTTCATCTCGAATTTTTTAAGCTATTATATAATTTTCTTGTATGGTGTATTCAAATTTTATTATAAATACTTATATAATTTTAAGAAAGAAATTCACAATTCCTTAAACGAAATATTATTATACTTGAATAGTTTAATATTATAAAGTAGATTTCATAAGCGCCTTTTTCCTGTCTGGATTTAATTGTTGATGTTTATGAAGCTGAACTGAATGAATTTGAGATCTAAACAATATATTCAAATCAGCATGATAATACACAACACATTACACATGACGACTTTTCTATTAAGTTTTTGGTATTCTCTTGCTTGAAATATAAACTAATTCACAATTGTAGATTATATTTTATACTCTTGAACCTAGGCGCAAGTTTCGCGCCAATTTTTATTAAGCCCCAAGTATATACTCACAAAAAGCACAAACAAAACTATATTATTTATTCAACATTAATTGTATTGAAAAATATGCATATGTACTGTAGAAAGTATTGAAGGTAATATTAAATATCTAAGTAACAAACGCGATACTGCTTTAATTTTTTTAATATTTTTTTTTTTTTTTTTTTTTTTTGCAATTTATGACAAGAGTTTATTAGAACAAATAAAAGAAAATTGTAGACAGCTAAATCTAAATAGATAATAATATATTTACATACACGTCCATATGTACGTACTTTAGGTTATCCTGCTTTAAAAAATTGCATATAACACTCAAACAATTTGTGTAAAAAAAAATTCTTTATATCGACTTATTTTAGCCGTTTGTTAATTCGAATTTTTATAAAAATAGTTTTTAATCTAGTTTGTGCTAAGATAAATTTTTAAAAGTCCCTCTGGTTGGAAATTATTGATGCAAGATTTAAAGACTTAGAGTACCGTAGCTTGATAATACGTAACATTGTAACCAATTAACCAAATTATTTCGTCATAATGTACATACATAATTATACCCTATACCACTATGTGGTTTGGGTATAATGACTTTGTGCTGCTGTTTGTAACAACCAAAAATATTTGACCCAGACCCATCTTTAATTATACCGATCGAATCAGAATCACGTTTTGAGTTGATTTAACAATGTCCGTCCGTCCGTCCGTCTGTGTGTCCATGTAAACCTTGTAATCAAACTGCAGGTCGCAAATATGAATATATTTTGATGAAATTTGGTATATAAGCTTTTGTCGGCCATGGGATGAACGCTATTGAAATTGGTGAGAATCGGTCCATGTTCAGACCTAGCCCCCATACAAATTACCCTTATGAAATCGACATAAATTGCCATAAGATCCAAATTGTCATATAGATCTTACTCAAATTGGGTTTGTATGCATTCATTACATCCACTAATGAGTAGTCCAAAAATGCTCCCTTTGGCCCAATATAGAGCTGCTTCCCGATATTCACTTAAATATATTAAAAAACAAAAATATTGCACTGATTCTTCTCAAATTTTGTTTGTATATGTTTTTGCAAAATACAAGAGACGTTACCAACCATGGTCAGGATCGGTCCATTCTTGGACCTAGTCCCCATGTAGATATAGCATCCGATATGAACTTTTTCAAAATTATTTCAAATTTGGTTTTTGCTTATTTTCTATGTCCAGTTAGTTGGGCCTAAGAGATAGTGTTTCTAAACGCATGGTATAGGGTATCGTATAGTCGGTCTAGACCGACTATAATTTTCTTACTTGTTTTATTTAATGAATATGTGAATCTAAAACAAATTGGAAATGTTGTATTATTTGATAATTTCTGTATCATTGAAATGTCTTATCTATTGTTTAACTTATTTAAAGTTAATTATAATAGTTTTTTTTTGTTTTTGTTTACACGGAGGTTTCAAACGGAAATTGTTTATGATATCATATATAAAACTAGTTAGATGTAATACGCCTAAGGCTCCCGTTGTAAAATAAAAATACTTTACTTTAATATACACGAAATATTTATTAAAAATTCATTTCTATTAATATTTCTTTTAATATTGTGAATTGTGAATATAAAATAATTCACAAAATTTTACGAACTGGCAACTCTAAAAATAATTATTGTTCAGTTCATATGAAGATTTGTGGCTAGGGGACAAATTTTGCTCTACGATGCTTAGTTTTCGATTTTATGTTTTCGATCCGTAAGCTTTAGCATTAGTTAGCCCACTATAAGGACGAGGTAGTTCAAAGAGGGGACCAAACTTTAATCATTTTGCTCTACGACGCTTAGTTCTTTAAATATAAGCGATCGTTTCTCGATCTGGCAACCCTGAAAATAGTTACCAAAGTGTTAAGGCTAGGGGGCAAAATATCAATCATTTTACTCTACGATGCTTAGTTTTCGATATATAAGTGATATATGATATAATGTCATTTATTCTGGCAACCCTAGAATTTAGGTATAAAATTTCAGAAATTTTGCTCTAAAACGCTTAGTTTTTTATTTTATGTTCCCCGCCAAAATCAGTACTTAGACGCATGAAATGGACAATTAATCATCTGTGTAAGTAAAACATTATAGAATCAACAGATCAGTGATGAGCGTAACTATTATCATGATATTTAGTTTACATTTGATATAAGAAATAGTCTAGAAGCATTTTAGAAATATATTTAGTTATAATAGCGATTAGGGTTGTCAACTTTGAAATATCAAAAAGCACCGTTATAAAAACACGTAATTTTCACAAAATCATAAAATTTTCGATTTTTTATTTTTTGCTTTTTACAGTAAAAACCTCGTTATCCTGAATGATTGGGAATGAGAGACTACGGGTAATTGTGTGTTTCATTAAAATCAGACATTTTTCGAGAATTTCGCTTGATTGCTTTATCTTTAGCATTCTCGTTTATTGGTTTTCAAATAACAATAATCCATGAATAATGTGAATCCCCGAATAATAAAAAACGTAGTTTCTCTTGTGAAAGAGAAAAAAGCAAAAAAAAAATATATTAAACCAAAACAAGTAAGAAAATTATAGTCGGTCTAGACCGACTATACGATATCCTATACCATGTGTTTAGAGACCCTATCTCTTAGGCCAAACTAACTGGACATAGAAAATAAGATAAACCAAATTTGAGTGGGATTTTTATTAATTTTTTTTGGCTGCAGATATGAAAAAGTTCATATCGGATGCTATATCTATATGGGCACTAGGACTAAAATTGGACCGATCCTGATCATGTTTGGTAAGGTCTCTTGTATTTTGCAAAAATATATACAAACAAAATTTGAAAAGAATCAGTGCAATATTTTTGTTTTTTGATAGATTTAAGTGCAGATCGGGAAGCAGCTCTACATGGGGCCTATGACTAAGGGTTGTCCCATATGGATAATTTTTGGACTACTTATTAATGGATGTAATAAACGCATACAAACCCAATTTGAGTAAGATCTATATGATAATTTGGATCTTATGGCAATTTATATCGATTTCATAGGCGTCATTTGTATGAGGGCTAGATCTGAACATGGACCGATTTTCACCAATTTCAATAGCGTTCCTCCTATGGCCGATAAAAGCTTATATACCAAATTTCATCAAAATATACTCATATTTGCGACCTGCAGTTTGATTACAAGGTTTACATGGACACACAGACGGACGGACGGACGGACATCGTTAAATCGAATCAGATAGTGATTCTGATTTGATCGGTATAATAAAAGATGGGTCTAGGTCAAATATTTTTGGTAGTTACAAACAGCAGCACAAAGTCATTATACCCAAACCACATAGTGGTATAGGGTATAATTAAAATTACGGTTAACTGAGTGTTCTGGTTAATTTAAATACCGCATAATCGGGATTTTACTGTATTTGGTAAAGTTAAATATTCTTTGTATTCTATACAAAACAAGAATTTTTAATTTAAATTTGTAATTTAAAATATCACTTACTTATTGAAAGTCTATTGTTTCCTCATCATCACCTTTCATCCAGCCATCAAACGGTTTAAATTTCAAATTCTGATGATTTATAAACATCTTACTATTAATTAAAATTAGCATAGCCCAGCCCTCGAAATTCGAGTGCAAATTCTAGCAGAATTTATTTTCTCATTCAATTATAAATATTTGTTGAACACAGAACATATATGAGTATAACTGGGTTTGTTAATAAAGAATTTTATAAGAGCCTAAAGGTATGCTAATCAATTTTAGCCGATTCACAATTCAACACAAATTTAATAAACACAAACACAGCATTCTATAGTTTTTTATTTGAAGCTTAAATATGTGATTTATGTATGTCTTATTAGCAACTTTAAATGAATTTTACTCCAGACGGTGCAAATCTGTGAAAAAGAAATACCTTTTAAAATCGGTTGGTAATTGAAGGTTTAAAATCGGTCACAAAAAAACGCTTTGTCTATTAATATTATAGATATCTACGTCATCAGGTATTTGATATCTTTCGCAACAGAAATTTTCTCTTTTCAATCCATTTTTAATATGAAGTAAAGCATTCGATTTCTTATTTTGGATTTGAAATGGTTCATGTCGCTAAAAACTCTTTCAACTTCAGCGTTTGTATAAAGGAACGACAAAAGTTTAATTGCAAGAATAGCTAAAGCCTCAAATGGTTTTAAATCAGTTGCATCCTTATATGATTTCATTTCATTCCAAAATTCAGTTGCAGATTCAACAATATGCCATTTAAAATACTTGACAAAATATCAACATTAAGTTCGACTTGTGCGGCTAACGGCAAATTAAAGATTTGGTGTCACAAAAAAAAAAAAAAAAAAACCAATATGTACTTTCAAATGCACTTGCAAATTTTCGCGTCGAAATATTAAAAAGCTAAATTAAAAGCTAGCAGTGCAAAAAGCACTGAGTTGACAACCCTGACGATGATACAAACTTTTTACAAGTACAAAGCGCAAAACAGTATCCCAAAAAGCGCTAAAAGCCGCTTAATTAGAATGAAACTAAAAGCGCTAAAAAGTGCTAGTTATATGTTTGTAAAAAATATTATTTTTTTTTTTTTTTTCATTAAAAACTTCATATCGCAAACTTTATATGCTTAAACTATGCACAATACACTTGTTTATCTATTAAAAAAATATCAGTGTGTTTTATTGTTGTTAACTATTGCTAAAAAACAGTTATGTCTTTCTTTATTTTTTAATTGTTTCAATTGTCCATTTCTGAAAAAAGAAAATTTTGAGTTGAGTCACTTTTGAACTATGTGTGCGATATACATATGTATCGTTATTATCATTTAGTATTTAATGAAACGTTACACAAATAAAATACGGTAAAAACTTGTCTTACACCTGTTTATTCTTAAATAAAAACGTGTAATTTTCTTCCTGATCTTCAGGAAATTATATTGCTTTTATATAAACTCTTTAATTTCTTGCACTGAACACTTTCGATGTCAGCGTTTGTGAACCGAAACGTCAATATATCTACAAAGAAACTATAATTTAAAAAACAGGAATTCATTTACTGATTTTTTGAAGCTATGTAATTCAATCCAAAATAAATCAGTTCTATTTCAATTTTTCTATTTACGTAGTTTTATATTGTTGAGACAATTTTCGTGCTCTGCGATTTATTTTTTTTATCTTTTACGAATTTTTTTGTTTTTGAAAAAATCATATCCATGCTGAGTAAAGAAATTTTTTTAATATTTTAAAATTGGATGGCAATTTAGCTCTTAGCTAATAAATAATAGATTTTGTGAACTCAATTAACATTTTTTGATTAATTGATTGTCCGATTCTTCATTATTGACAAAACTATAACCTCAATAGCAAATTTCATAAAGTACAGGATCGATCTCATCCGCAAAATAATACAAAATTGACGCATAGTTGCAATTATCCTATTTGTTAAACTTTTTAATAATTGATACAACTCACCAAAAAGTCCTTCGTGGTCCGCATTTGGGCTTCGAATGCCAGATTAGTTTTTGTTAAAAAAGTCGTATTTTCATAATTCTTTTTTGAAGATATGAATAATGTTGGATTATTTATTTCATATAAACGTTGTAGCATAACATTTGTAGAATCTTCGAAAAAATTTTCAAAAATTTGTTGTGAACATCATAACTCGTTACCGGATCATGTGAAATAAAAAAATCGAAATGCGTTTAAAATCTGACATGTTTCCTGAGGTAGCGCCAAAGAGTTTTTTAAAAATTTTGTTTTTGGCAGTATTGGAAGTGAAAAACACGATTTTTGCTATAAAATTTCGGGAATTTGTTGTTAAAAAATGGGGTAGAAAATGGAAAATAAAAAAAAAACTCCTCGTGGTTACCTGACGATTTATATGTAGATATAGTTTGTAAAATTTCAAAAGAATCGGTCAAGTAGATTTTGAGTTATGATGTTCACGGACTCGAAGTCCATTTATTGGCGAAAAAATCGATTTAAAGTTTTTTTAAAAACTGATTTATATACGATATACCGTATCAGCACGGTCGCTGGAAACGCTGTATCGTCTTAAGTTTTTCTCCGATTTACTTGAAATTTTGACACAACACTCTCGACATGTTGTACATTTAGAAAGAGAAATGCAAAAAAAGGTTTTCGACCCGACCACATATTTTTAGTTTCAGAATATTAATGAATATTATTAAATTATTTTGTCTTTGACTCGTTTTACGGAGCCTGCGCCTAAATGTAGAGTCGTTACCGTAGTACCTCTTTAAAAATATTTTTCGATAATTTATGAAATTATGGATTTATTCATAGAATATTTCTCAAAAATTTTTTTTGCTTAAGACCAGTAGTAAAATCATCTATTATTCTAGATTTTAACTCTACAGAATTTTATTCATGCCATTATTTTATAATAATTAATTATAAGATTTATACATTGAAAAATACAATTGTATTTAAAAAACAGTTAAAAGAAAACGTCAGAAACTATAAATATTTAAATAACGGCATAGAGTTTATACATTTTCTTTCATACCATCTTCTATTTTTATTGTTTTAATCAATTCTGGTACCGAAGTTTAATAGTTTCCATTGTTTTGTTGTCACCCACTGTATATGTGTGTATACAACAGTTTGTCCCGTCAAACGCATTTATTATACCCTATACCACTATGTGGTTTGGGTATAATGACTTTGTGCTGCTGTTTGTAACAACCAAAAATATTTGACCTAGACCCATCTTTAATTATACCGATCGAATCAGAATCACTTTCTGAGTTGATTTAACAATGTCCTTCCGTCCGTCCGTCCGTCTGTGTGTCCATGTAAAGCTTGTAATCAAACTGCAGGTCGCAAATATGAATATATTTTGATGAAATTTGGTAAATAAGCTTTTATCGGTCATGGGATGAACGCTATTAAAATTGGTGAGAATCGGTCCATGTTCAGACCTAGCCCCCATACAAATTACCCTATGAAATCGACATAAATTGCCATAAGATCCAAATTGTCATATAGATCTTACTCAAATTGGGTTTTGTAGTCCAAAAATGATCCCTTTGGCCCCATATAGAGCTGCTTCCCGATCTTCACTTAAATCTATTAAAAAACAAAAATATTGCACTGATTCTTCTCAGATTTTGTTTGTATATATTTTTGCAAAAAACAAGAGACTTTACCAAACATGATCGGGATCGGTCCATTTTCGGACCTAGTCCCCATATAGATATAGCATCCGATATGAACTTTTTCATATCTGCAGCCAAAAAAATTAATAAAAATCAGACTCAAATTTGGTGTTTGCTTATTTTGTATGTCCAGTTAGTTGGGCCTAAGAGTTAGGACATGATATAGGGTATCGTATAGTCGGTCTAGACCGACTATAATTTTCTTACTTGTTCTTAATTGATGTAGTAATACCTAAAATGTGGAGTTTGGACGACTCGATACGGAATACGGGTATTTTACAGTCAGCCTAGCCCGATTATAACTTACCTTGTTTTATTTGGATTGTTATATTGTTAGTTCTGCTGCTTATCACTAAAAACTATCTTAATCATAATAATATCTCTTAGCAACTATTTTTTTTTTATTCAAATGCTGATGTCACTTTCATGCGAAAGTTTTTGGATTAGAAGCAAAAGACAAATTGCCATTGACGAAAATCTATTAAATTTATATTTTGTTAAAAACATTTAAGTTTACGTAATTTCTAATTACTATCAAACTACTATCACTACTATTTAAGCCAAACCCAAAGTAACATTTATTATATATAAGTATTTTTTACTTGTTGTAAAAGTACTATTACTGAAAATTCTACTGTTTGTGCTACAGAAAAAAGTATGTCATACTATCTTTTCAAACTTCTAATAAAGCATCATTATTTAAACAAGAAAATACGTGTTTATAGTCCCAATATTCTATGTATGGCACATAAGCTTATCAACAGTCTTTATCAGTTGCTATAAAAAGTACTCGTTTAATAATTATTAAATAAAAAAAGCAATACCGCAAATAATATTAAAATTACATAACTGAATATAAAAAAAAAAGCTGTATCGCAAAAAAAATTATTCTTCTTTCTGCCATATGTATGGAATTATCATTTACTAAAGGTTGAAATAACCAAAACTTAAATCATATTTTTTATTTATTTATCCAATAAAGCTTTTTAAGCTATTTTGTTTCTTATTTCTTTAGTACTAACGAAAAATTAATAAATATTATTTAAAATTTGATTAGTACAAATAACATCTAGTAACATCTAGCCTTTAGTTAATGTTGTACATATAATATTTGCGAGGCCATATTCCTCCTAACTTCTACTATATAGTTTGCACTAAGGCTCCTTCTTAAGTTTGGCCAGATCAAAGTGGCATGAGAATTTATTTATCTATTTATTTTTATTTATTTATTTGGTTTCCTGCACAACAAGACTAAGAGTCTTATAATTAAAGTACAGGATCGGTATAATGTGATACAGTATTTAATGAAAATAAAGGGTTTTTCAATAAGAGCGATACAAAAGTTTTTTTTAAATAAAACAAAAACGGTTTTGGATATCTATGAAATTCTTTATTCCTGTGAAAGTACGTTCGATGCCATTATGTATGGAAATCGATCTCTTTTGCATGGCCGCCGCGGGCACGCTTGCAGAAGTCCAGACGCTGAACCCAATTTTCGACGGTTTTCAAGCATAAATCGGCCGATACTGCTGCAATTTCACGTTCGATATTCGTACGAAGTTCATCAATCGTCGCTGGCTTGTTGGCATAGACCATAGACTTGACGTAGCCCCACAGGAAATAGTCCAACGGCGTCAAATCGCACGACCGAGGCGGCCAATCGACTGCACCATTTCGTGAGATAACACGTTCTCCAAACTTGGTTTCCAATAAATTGATTGTGACATACGCTGTGTGGTTTGTGGCGCCGTCCTGTTGGAACCACATGTCCTCCAAGTCCATATCATCCAATTGGGGCCAAAAATATTCGGTTATCATTGAACGGTAGCGATTACCATTCACAGTAACGTGCCGGTCTTGATCATCGCGGAAGAAGTACGGCCCAATGACGCCGCCGCACAGTGGTCAATTTCGCGAGATAGCGGTCAAAACTCTATAACTTTTGACCGGATTGGTATTTTTTTACGCAATTTGTTTTGTTCAATAGGAGGGACTTTAAGCTTCAATATGCGTGTTCAAACGTAAGTAATTTGGAGTTAAAAATGCATTTTAATTTTTTGTTGAGTTTCCATGTAAAAGTTGAATATTTTGACATTTTAAATAGGTATTTTTTTTATAATTTCTTATTTTCATCAATCGTATTTTACAACCAATACTTATTTATTATTCCTAAACTTAATTTTGGTCAGAAAATGCCAACATTTGGCCCCTGACATTTATTTAGTCTCAATATTCACAGGGGCCAAAGTTTGGTTTTTTTGGAAGAAAGCTAATTCTTGTGAGGATTAAACTGAAAAATAACACTGAAATTCCGAACAATATCAATACCATTTGGATATATTATATACAGAACACAACATCGATAAAATTTTAAGTAAACTTTTACTATTGATTTAAAGTGCACATATATTTTATTTAAATGTATTAATAAAAATTTATACTAAAATTAGAAACAAATTATAATCTTTAAACTAGTATAAATTAAACAATGTTAGTAAAAATTTCTTCCAAATAGCTTTGATTTTCATTTTGCAGTAGTTGTTTAGCTTCTTCATCTAACTCTAATGAGGTTGATTTCCATTTTTGTCGAATACTGGACATATATGGGTCTGATGTGCACAACAAAATATTAATAAGATCTTCATTAGTACAATATCTGGAAATTTTTCTTGTATTGTGCTCGCGAAAGAATCTGTAGTCTTTGTTCCTTTTTTCTTGGGCTTCTTCTGAGAGATCTCCAATTGGAAGCATATTGTGCTGAATTATTTGTTCCCCATGGAACAAAATTTTGTGAACTGTGGTTAGCATATGTCTCCAAGAATATTTTTGGTTATAAAGGGTTGCTGTCTCATTAGCATACTGACCAAATTTTTTTGCATCTATCTTTTTGCTACATGCTATAACTTGTAATATGATTTGGAATCGTCGTATTAAATCATAATCTACTCCAGTTATAGAAGCTGCAGTTTCTGGATCGGAAAAAAATCTCCTTGCTGTGTTTCCATCATTAGAATTTCCTTCTCCTTGCTTTGGCTGGTCAATTATAAGGCCTATCTCACGGTATTTTTCTTGAATATCTTTTTTTTTGCTTTCTTTTTTCCAAATTTTCTTTGTTGTTTCTCACTGTTTCGCCTAACGGGCCAAATTCCAAATCGTATCCCAATTTAAGAATATGCTCCATAAAACGAATTCTAGCATGAAGAGGTGACGTTCCAAATTCATATGCTTCATTAAAACTATCGTCTTGTGTTGGTGGTTGGCTCAATTGACTTGATGTTTTTTGGTATATGGTGCAGCTTGACGATGACTTTGTTTTGGTTAAAGCTTGTGCAACTTTTCCATCAATCATTGTGAGACACATTTTAAAATTTACTTCAATGTCTTGGTCAACAAATTTAAATGTTACTGGTTGAAGTTCTTTAATTAGATCATTTATTTTTCGAACTTCTTCATCTATGACATCTTGAGTCTCCTTTTTGTAAGCAAACTTTATTGGTCTACAAAATTTTGTTGACGAGGGAATTTCATTCTTCCATACATCTATCTCTGCAGCTCTACTAGTTGACGGCTCTGAACCAATATAAGTTTTTGTTAAACGTAATGGAACGAAAGAAATCATGAATAAATTGGCATCTGATGAATTTTCCGCATTACATTGTTTGTATTGTTTCTGGCCAGAGGACCCATCACATCCCCATTTAGAAATTAAAGTCATGCTGCAATTTTTAAACTTCTTTAAATAGTCAGCATCAAATGTCTTTAATAATCGTTCTGCAGTGTGTTCAAGAAGATCCTGCAATTTTATTTCTGCTGAACTTGAAGTTACACTAATAGCAGTTGGCAATTTTATTTCTGCTGAACTTGAAGTTACACTAATAGCAGTTGGTGAAGGTAAGCAATCTTTTTTGGCAGAAACTATATCTCGATATGATGGAAAAATTCCACAATTTTTTTCATTGGTTCGCTTCCGCAATTCTGTATATTGGTTTTTAGTCATTTTCAAATCCAAAAATAGTGCAAATGATTCTTCTGGAGTAAATTTATTTTCTTCAGTTGGTGTCGGCATACTTTCTAAAATCCTTTTTGTGCGTCTGGGGCTTGCTTCCACTATTTTTTCAATGATAGCAATTTTACCCTTTTTAGTTTTCGATGGTTGAATTTGATGCAGAAATGAATCCTTTATAATGCTACAAGAAACTTCTTCATTGATATGTTTAAGCTTGCGTCTTCGTGATCTTTCACTACAATTATCAATTGGCTTTGCTGGTCGACCACCTTTTCCAGTTTCCGTGGTAGTTACTGATGGCTTTTTAAAAATAAGTTTATTTCTTAGTCATTCTTGGTTGCGTGAGTAAAACAATTTCTTGTTTCTGGAACATTGATTGTACCGTTTTCTTAAAGTATTTAAAAAGTTTTTTATTTTTAAGTTATGAATTTTAATTTCTTGTTTGTCGCATATTTTGAACAATGGATTATTCATTATATGTAAAATAATGTCGTTTTCATCTTTCCGTTCAAAATATATATCAGATAGAACACTATAACTGAATTTAGCCATTGTTCAAACAATAATGAAGAAAAAAAATGAATGCATGGATTAATATACTATTGCTCGAAGTTTCAACATGATCTTTTTTACCTCTTTGAAACATAATATAACAGGTAGTTGGTTTTACCAGTTATTTCCATTGGTTTTAAATTTATTTGCAATTTTCACGTATTTAAGTTGTGTAATATTAGATGGCAATAAAATCTTTTTTACCTTTTCCAAATGAATTGCCAGATACCACATAATTTGAGAGTTCTATTGTCATTTTTGTCAAAATTTTGATACACCCTTCTATGTGGACTAGGTCCAAATATGGGCCAACTTCTCCTAATTTCAACAGAATTATTTTTTGGGTCAATAAGAACTCTTGTACAAAATTTCATCAAAATATATGCATAATAGCCACTTTCACATACAAATAACTTCTCAAAAAATATGACGTGCATTTGTACCGAATATCTTACCTTGGGTCAGAAAAATTGCTGTAGCTCAAAAAGTGCAGTCCCGATGCATGGACATGTATATATAGGAATGTAGGGGAGAGTTAGGACTACAAAATAGTAAATTTGTGTTTTGACTCAGCTTGACTCACAGGAGTTGTGCTCTATGAAGTAGGAAATTTCCGAGAAATTTGACCTTTTTGAAAAAAAAAATTTAAATTGCTCTGAAAACAATTTTTTTACCAGTAATAGGAAATAAGTTAAGTTACAACACAAAATTTATTTCGTCCAAAAATCTTGAAAAACAAAAAAAGTTATGATCATTTAAACTTTAAAAATTAACTAAAAATATAAATTTACTAAATTCTGAAAAAGCCCATTTTGGACCACCCTGTTCTCAGTGAAATAGTTGAAATAGAGTTCTAATTTTTTGGCTCCCGAGGTTTACTACTGTCTACTTTCATATGAGTCTAATAACTTTAAAATCGGAGAACAAAAACCAAAAGGAGTTTTGGCCGCTATCTCAAAATATTGACCACAGTGCGCCGGCCCACAAACCGCACGAAATTTTTTCGGGTTGCAATGATGACTCATGGAGTACGTGTGGATTGCTGTCTGACCAATAACGCATATTTTGTTTGTTGACGAAGCAATTCAGCCGGAAATGAGCCTCATCGCTGAAGAAGATTTTGCGATGAAAATCCGAATCATTTTCAAGTTGTTGCTCAGCCCAATTCACGAACATACGACGCTTCTGGTGGTCAAGCGGCTTCAGTTCTTGCGTCTATTTGATCTTGTAAGGATGTAGGCCAAGATCTTTTCGCAAAATTCGTCACAACGACGTCACAGAGATGCCCAACGCTTGAGAACGACGTGTGAGAGACACATTTGGGCTTTCTTCAACTGAAGCCTCAGCGGCAGCAATATTCTCGACACTACGGGCACTTCTTTGTCTCACTGGCACGGGAACATTTTGTACCGTGCCTGTGGATTCAAATTTTTCCACTAGACGCTCAATTGTTGATCTGCTAGGATATCTTTCCATCAAGAAATGGCAAACCTTACTGAAGAGAAATGTCAAAAGAGCGGCAAGAAATATGGCGTCGTTTGCTGTCCCTGTCTTTCTACTTTTGTAGCGTCCCTGTTGAAAAACCTTTTATAACATAGTTTATAATTTTTATATAAGTAAGATAACAAATATTATTTTACATATATTCAAAACAATATTTAAATGGTATTGAAAAATTGGAAAACTAGTTTCCTAAAATGTCCTGCGTTGCTTAAATATTGTAATGTTGGCGGTAGCAAGTTCCAAAGACGTATGCATTGTATATAGAACTGCCATTCAGAGACCAAACTTTTATGCCTTATTTGAATTATAGAATTATTTCTTCTTGAATTAGAAAAGGATATCCGATTATGCATCAGTATCAATGATCGTATCTTCAAGAGATCGCAAAAATTCACACCGTAAAGTTTTCGTGCATACGGTGTTATGTGGGATGATCTTTTCAAATTGTATACGTATCTTAATATAGAATTAAACGTAGTTGTTAATTTCATAGAGCTAGCAAATAGTAAGAAGTTGAGTTTTCCACTAGGATCGAAGCATTGAATACGTTTTTCCAGAAGCGACATTTATATGATCAGACCAGGTGAGAGTTTTATTGAAAATAATTCCAAGATTTTTGGTTTTTTGTGTAATTTCAATAATTTGTCGGTTAAGGATAATATCTGGTATAGCAAGAGGAGGCACAGATCTTCGAGTAATAATGATGCATTTAGACTTTGAAGGATTGAGACATAGCCCATTTGCCATAGCCCATAAATGAATTCGTTTAAGATCCACATTTAGGTTCGCAACACAGTTATTAAGTTCATCGAAACGACTACAAACGTAAAGTTGCACATCATCAGCATACATATGAACTTTACAATACGAAAGTTGCTTAGGCAAATCATTTATATATATAATAAAAAGAAGTGGTCCTAGAATCGAACCTTGCGAACATTTGATATTTGATTATTGGCGTTAAAATATTGTTGTCGATTTTCTAAATAAGACGATATATGACGAGTTGCGGAAGGAGAGAAACCAAGAAAAGTTCTAAGCTTCATGCAGAGTATTTCAAATGTATCAGTATCAAATGCCTTCGAATGATCTAAGAGCACTAGAAATGCAATGGTACCACTATCAATATACCCACGAATATCTTCAGACACATCAATGAGTGCAGTTATGCAGCTATGTTAAGGACGAAAGCCGAGAGTAGGCCCTTGTTCTTGACATGTTTTCCAATTTGCTGATGCATTTTCCGATAAAGTTGAACTAATATCAGTATTGCGGGTATAATATCCATCGTTTTTGGAGATGTCAGGGATATTTGTAAAAGATTCGTGAAGCGAATCAATATTTCAGAATTGACAATTTCCTTAGATTTGCCGACACCACTTTCGCGTATAATTTTCCATGCTAGAGTAGTATGCAGATTTAGCAGTTTTTATCATTTTGTTAACTTGTTTTCTAGCTTTGGAATATTTGTCAAAATTATCTGTTTTAAACAGTTTCCAACAGATTTTATCCTTAATCTGTTGATTGAACCAAGTTTTCTTTTTGTTATTGTATTTTGTCGTTTTTAAAGGTACAGATTTGTGGAACACGTGCCAAATTTTGTTCTAAAAAACTGACCTGATTATCAACCGAAGGCATGTAGTAAATGCAGTCGCGTTTCGATCCATTTGTTTTAAATCATAATAAGTAACAACGTCATCCACCACTTGCATTTTAAAGTCAAACGATAGAAAAATTAAGTCATGTTTTGAAAAACAAGGGGCTGATCGTAGAGTAAGATTTTCTTTTTACTACTGACAAAGAAAAGATCAAGTAACGAGTTACTTTTAGCAGTAAAATGTGTTGGAACTGTAATGCTAGTTGGAGAAAGGCCAATTGATTGCATTATGTCTAGTAAAATAGTCTCATTGATAACGTTTGAATTAAAATCCCCACATATTATATCTTCATAATTGATAGTTATAGTTTCAAGTATATTTTGAAAAACATCAAGGTCTATTCTTTTATTTGGTCTATAAACACATCCAACAAGTAATTGTTTTCCATAGGAAGAAACTTCAACAAATATATGTTCAACCTTTTCATCAGGTTTAGATTTGCTATGAAATTTACACATAATGCCTTTTCTGATAAAAATGGCTACACCATCACAACGAGTATTTAAATAATAATCAAATGATCACTGATTTTTTCTTGCAAAATCAGTATTCTTATTTCAATTCGGAAACCATTTTTTTGAAACCAAACAATTAAAATGTTTTTAATTGCTGTCTGATTTTGAGATAATTGCCCATTAATATAAATATTTACTTTGAATATCTTTAATAGGTTGAATTCTTAAGAAGATTTTCAACTTCATACATATCACTTTAGAATTTCGTTTGAAATCTTTTTATGTAAATATTTATTAATATCGTGTTTAATATTAAAATACTCGTACACTGGTCTACTTATTTTTTTTTGGTAAGGTGATTCTTGCTCATCAAAGAAGGATTTCCCGCTGTCTCGCTAGTCGTATTTTATGGCTTTTTTTTGGTCAATACTGTATGTACTAAGTTTTAAAAACAATATAAATACCCCGCTGAACATCCTCAATGATATCCTCTATAATATTTCAATATAATTTTTTTTAGAACATTTTGTCTTTTTTAGTTATATTTTAAGAAAAAGAAAAATCGGTTGTAAAATATATGCTAATTGAAAGCCTAGATCATAAGTATATCGCATATGTCAACAGAAGTTGTGTTATAACACCGTTCTACACACTTTTGCGCACATGAAGAAGACCTATGTATATATTCGGAATCCACGTTGAAAAATAAAATACCGTGTCTCCCAGTTTTTCTAGATCAATTCGTAGTTTCGCAAAAAAATGTTAGTAACGGATTAATGTAAACGTGGTAATTAAAAAAAATACCATAAAAATTCCAAATTTTTTTTTTGAAAACAACGATAATATCAACTTGTTTAATAGAAAATATTAACACGTGCATCATTGATCAATTAGTATTGTTTTAAATTAACCCTCTCCATGTCAAAAATGATATAAAAATCTGAAAATTTGTAGCTTGTTACGGTGATAAAGCCGGAAAAAATATAATTTTTACCTATGATTTCTCACCTAACAGGTAGACTATATATTTATATATTTTTTAATCATAGAAATAAAGCAATGCAAAATTTAAATATGCCGTTAACTTTTTAATTCCATTCAATGCCTGCTTTGATGTCGAATTTATTCGACAAGAACAGGGAAAGGGTTATACTACTGTACTTTTTGAAAACTAAGTGACAACTGAAATTGTGGCATTATCTTAACATTTCTAAGTCGTTTTCGAAGAAATTTCCACACACAATGAAATTCCAATTGAAGTACAATCAACCAGAGAACGGTCTCCATTGAAATTTTTACCTTCAGCTAGTGAACTTGGGTCTTCAGTACCTCAGTTCGTGACACAAGCTGATGATTTGATACGAGACACTGGCGTTTCGAAAAAGTCGGCGGACTTAATAGGTTCCCGGTTAAAAGAATGAAGATTTCAAAATTACAGCTGGTCGTAAACGTGCGAAGTCGAATCCATTTAATGAATATTTCATTATGCACGAAAAATTGATCTGATACGAAGCTTTATACGAACACTAAATAAAGAAAGTATTTCAAATAAGATGTTGAAACAAATTTTTCAAACATTATTCGATGCGAAAATTGAAGCAGGTAACCTAATTTTAGAACATTTTTATGACCTGATTTGTAACAATTATATTTTTATAGGTCCACAAACAAAAAACTTTTAAGTAGTACAGATTTCAAAAATGCACTAATCCCTGGCGAATGTATAGATTTTGAAAATGTTACAGAGAAATTTCTTGGCAATAAAAGAGCTACCGAGAGATGGGAGTAAACATGTCACTTAAGATACACTTCCTCTACAACCATTTAGATTTTTCCCATCGAACTTAGGAAGCTTTAGTGACGAACATGAAGAACGCTTTCACCAAGAAATAGAATATATGTAATTTAGGTACAAAGAAAAACAAATAAGACACATGTTGTCAGAAAACTGTTGGTTGCTTTGTCGCGAAATAAATAAACGACGAAATAAGCGTCCAAAATTTCCTAATAATTAATTTTATCTTAATAATTTAATGAATTTAATAAATTTTTTGCAAACGACAATTTCTTTTGTGATTTCTTATGTACATAATTTAATATTAGAAGATTTGTAAACGCATCTGTTAATACTCAAAAGAAAAGAATTTATTTATGTATTCATCTCTATATAAACATACAACTTCATATCCGGATCTCCTGTCCTGTAAGGGATTTTGATAAAGGCGATAACAAAATTTATTATGTGGAATACGGGTGGTATGATTAATTATTTTTTTTATATAAATTTGCATTTTTTGCAAATATACGAAGTATTTTATTTCTTGCTCCTTTTTCAGAATATGTGACCTTCTCCGAGAAAAGGGAGCTCGTGTGTCAAAAAAACGGGTTATGTCAAAAACGGTGAATTCTGGTACCTAAAAGGGTGTAGAAACTTTAAATGGGTTTTTTCTCAAAACTTAATTTTCACACACTAGGTCCCTTTTCTCGGAGAAGGTCACATATACTAATTTTTTCATGTGTGCAACCAAAAGTTTAATTTTGTAGAACGATGTAATTAATTTCAACTTTTTTTTCAGTGGAACTTATATTTTTTAAGCTAATAAAAAACATTTTACAAAACAAAATCTCAAAATTCCAATTTTTTTTATGCAAAATTTTTATTTTATTGCTTTTAAAAGATATTTTGGAAAAAAGACATCTCAAAACTCCACTTGCTCTCTTAATAGAAATAAGTTTTTTGAAGATACATTATGAAGCGACGCAAAATAAAATTATTTTTTATATGTTTTCAAATAATTTTTTTAATATTTTGGAATATTTTCTACAGGATCCATATCACATCACCTCGAAAAATCTTAACATAAATAAAATGTAATATTAAGACAACCTTTAATTGTTTTTAATTGAAATTATATTAAAGCTTACAAAAAATATAACTTTTATAGTTTTAATCATTACTTATGGACTTATGGACCTTTTCTGGAAACTCTTCCATTAGGGATTTTATAGAAGTGTCTGTCACTTTTATAAAATCTTCCACATTTTGGGACCCCTTTTTTGTGTTTTTCAACTCTTTTTTCGGAACAGCCAATATCTCTCCACTGGCCGAAGCTCTGGACAGTTTGGAGGATTTATCTCCCTTCGTACAAAAACGAAGTTGTTCTGGTACCACTCAGTAGGGAAGGGATGCCAAATGGGGCCAAAAATATGATGTCGACACATTTGGCAAACACTCCCTAATATAAATTTCGGTATTTATAGAGACCGTTGTATCAAATGACTCGCTTCTTTTGCACTAATATTGCTTGCCATACCAATAACTTTTTTTTGGAAATTTCGTCTGCTTTTGGGTCCTAAACTCTGCTTTGACATTTCTTCTAGCATAGCAACATACAAATTTTGTTCCGGAAGAAAAATCTGCCAGTACATATGTTTCGACGTATTTTATGCATCAGGATTATTATACCCTCATCACCACTGTGCAGAGATAATAAATCAGTTTACCATTCCGTTTTTAATGCATAGAAAAATGCATTTGTGACCCCATAAATTATAAATATTCTTGATCCTTATAACAACTCGGGCCGATATAGCGATGTCCGTGTCCATCTCTCTGCTGAAATCACGCTCATTCCACCATTTGCCTCGGCAAAGTTGTGATAATATTGCTTGTCATTATTTCGAGCAGGTTGCTATTGAAAACGAGATAAATCGAACATGATTGTGATATGTCCAAAAATATGAAGACGCCCCCAAAAAATTTTAAAAATTCAGAGTGTTTGCTGTAATTATTAAATATTAAGTTTATCAAATTGAGGCCCTATGCTCCTAAAAGGAACAACGGGACTATATATATATATATATATATATATATATATATATATATAAGTTTATCAAATTGTTTACTTTTTAAAATATATTATTTACATTTGTTATAAATAGTGTGTAGGGTACAAAATATTTGGCACAGCCGAATTTAACACTATTCCTTGTTTTTTATGAACCATGATCTTAATTTCCGTGCTCTCTAAATTTTTTTGCAGCGGTCCTGTGTGGAACGTTTTGGACTTTTTATGGTTTTGAACCTACATTTTTTTTATCTTTTTGCACCAAATAGTCCGGTCACTGAGCTAACTTGGCTGCTTTTCTACCGGATGTGCTGCAAGTTCTTTTCAATATGTTTTCTATTTCCTTGGCCTTACAGACATCATGTGGACCTTTCTTTTTTTCCAAACCCGGTTTCTTATCAATGGCCAAATTTTCCTTTATAATAACCTTGGAAACAGTTTGATGGTAAACCTTTGATTCTTTGGCTAACTTTTGTGTAGGACCAAGTTGGATTTTGTTGAAAATATGTAATAATTTTAGCACGTACTTCTTTTGCATCACTCATTTTAATCAAACTAACAAGAAAAGAAAATGATTGTCATTAAACATAACTGACATATTTTTCAAAGATAACTTGATCAAAAAAGAAAAAACTGAAATAATGCTTGCAAAAACAGTTGAGAAGAAGAACGTGTGTTAGATTTTTTCGATCTTACTCCTTATGTTAAATTAGTAATTTTGTATGGAAAAATAAGTCGTCCTTAGAAGTTTAAAAAAATAAATACTCTTAGATTGTCAATATTTTTTAGAATATTTTATACGCTTTTTATCTGTCTTAAAATGGAGCATTTTGAAAAACGTACAAAATTTTTATTTTTTTCTTTAAATAATATATACTTTATCGCATAAAAAACAATTTAATAAAAGAAAGTATATTGTTTAAAACCAATCAAATAGTTTTAAGGAAAAATACCTGATATTTTAAATACGACCATATTAATCGAAATTTAGCTGTTATTAACTTTATTAAACAGAAATTCGTTTACTCTGAAAAATTTCTTGCATCTTCTGACCCTTATATTTCACCTAATAGAAAATTTGTACATACTAATAATTTAAACTATCTTCAAATCTGTCAGAATCTGATGACGATGATCAATTATGTTAATATGGCAACCCTATTCAATGTTTCGTAAGGTAACTAATAATAAAAGAATTGCTCGTAAAACTATAAAGATTTTTGGTTTTGTTTCCGCAGTCAAAATAGATATCCTATTATTGTGGTATAACATAATATTGCGAAACAACCTCTATTTGCAAATTAATACGAGTACCTATTAGGTGGCGCATAAGTAACGATATGATTAATGAATAATTTTTTTCGTTCTGATTTTATTTAACGTTGGCATTTGCTCAAATTTTGATTATTGTTTGGAAATATTTCCACATTATGTTTTGGGTATAATATTGTTCAAATATCTATTAGGCCTTACGTTTGGTTTGTAATTACCACCGATTGTTGCACTATTTGACTTGGAATAAGGGGTTTGTTTATAGCGGCATATTTTACAAAAGTATTTGTTCTGCATATTTCCACTGCACTAGCAATAGGTTCGTGGGTATGCTTTTTTGGATATCTTATTAAAACATGCTCGTTATTTTCCATTGCTGTTATTATTCGAGAGGAACACTTATCTGGAATTCTTCTCGAGCACGTCCAATTAAAGGTACCTTTTTGTCTTTTCATTTCCAAATAATAAAAATATCCGTTGAGACACAACATTTCTTTATTTTTATTGGTTTTTATTAATTGCAGTTTATTCATTTTTATTTTTTTAAACACGACACATTAAACAACACAATTGAGACTAATTTTAAATAAAATTCTGGAACATAATTTTTGACCAAACACACACAGTGTATGTGATGCATTTTATTTAAATTTGCAAAGTGGTTTTTTTAAACAGTATTTTTTTTTAAATGTAAGGGAAAGTTAGGGCAAAGTGATTTCTTAATTGTTTTATTTTTATGTATGTGTTTGTAATTGCATTTTCAGTTAATTAAAAAAGTATTTGAAAAAAATCGCGCGATTACAAACAGAATTTTATGAACCAGAATTTTGTGAAACAGAATTTTGGAAACCAGAATTTTGAAAAACAGAATTTTGTAAAACAGAATTTTGTAAACCAGAATTTTCGTCGAACAGAATTTTATACCCAACCCACATAGAACACATACTGTGTGTGTTTATTATAAATATCAGAAGCCCTCTGTTGAATTGTGAATTGGCTAAAATTGATTAGCATGTCTTTAGACTCCTTTAAAATTACACTACTGAACAAAAAAAATATCCTCGACATTTGATACATCATTTCTAAGTAGAACAAGTTTTTGAGATATTGCAAAATTACCGTTTTTTGGTTATAGAAAAAGATGACCTCTTTTTTTATGTAATATATTCAATATTTGTTTTTTATTTTATTTTTATCAAATGAAAGAGAATTAAATAATCTTTTCTAAAGGGAACAAGTTATTTAAATTCGTCGAAAAACAAAAGAGTTATGCTTAATCAAAGTCTACAATTTGTGTAAATTTTCTTCATTTTTAGCTATTTACCAACTTTTACAAAATTTTTTGTAACATAAACGCCTTGTAGATCGATAGTTTATTTTGTAACGAACATTTTGAGCCTCTTTTGATTAAAATTGCTGAAAAAATGACTGAGTTATTTGCAATTTAGCAAAAAAAACCTGTTAAGCATAAATCTTTTGTTTTTGTTTTTTGTTTTCGCAATCTTTAGGATCCGGTAGCCATCTGGTTTTTTGTCCAAAAATTTTTTTGCTATTTTTCCTGTAAAAGGCTCCTAAATCCCCATCTTTTGGGGGGGCAAACATTTTCAAATTCGAAAAAAACGAGATCGGGACGCGCTACTGAAGGTGTAGCATAATTAAAGAGTTCTAAATATGGTAGCAGCAAACAACAATTGAGTTTGTTCGAAATTTTTTTAAAAAAATATTCCAAATATAGAAAATATTCCTTAAAAGTGGCCTTACACGACTTGTAATCTGTAATTACGCCAGTCTCTTAAAATTGGTATTTTACAGGCGATTTATGAATTTTGAGTTCAAACGTACATGTGTGTGTAATTATGGCTGACATCAAGAACAACAGCTGATTTTTGTTGCCCAGTTGTTTTCGTGTTGTGTCCTGTGAAAGTAGAACATGTTCTAATTGAGAATGTGTCAGCTGACGCTGCATATATTTTACAGAAGCCCACCTTTAAGGAATATTTTCTATATATGGAATATTTTTTCAAACACATTCAATTGTAGAACTTTTAAATTATGTTACACTTTCAAACTTTCAGTCAGTATACTCAAAATAAGTGGTATATAATTTAAAACAACTGCTATTGTACCTTTTAGTAATTTAAATGATTATTCTAACAACCTTGGACTTTATGTCGTTTTATTTAGTACGTTATAACATGTGCAACAGAGTGGCCCGAACTTTAAACCTTGTAAATTCGAAAAGCTGTTTATTTTAGATTTGGGATTTCAAATGGGAATTAAACGGGAACTTGGAGATGTATCACCTACACTATATAAATTTTTTAAATATATCCTCTTAATGGCTGAGCTTTGTATAAGTTTAAGAATCGACAAGCGTTGAAATTCGTCTCACTCTAATAAACAAATAATAGTCAAATTATAGAATAACATTCATTATTTCTAACAATATGTGAAAAGTTCAGTAAAAACAATTGATTATGATTCACTTTGGAAATAAAACAGATAGAAATATTGGTAATAGAGAAACATTTTACGAGTTTGATGTAAATACCCTCCTGCAACTACG
The DNA here is from genome assembly GCA_963682025.1 of Cordilura impudica. Taxonomy (NCBI): domain Eukaryota; kingdom Metazoa; phylum Arthropoda; class Insecta; order Diptera; family Scathophagidae; genus Cordilura; species Cordilura impudica. The sequence goes on along the minus strand of OY821517.1, from coordinate 141,173,208 downwards.
AGTAACCCTAGAAACATTTTATGATGATTGCCAAAATTCTTCGGCTACAGCCATAAATGTCCGTTTTATAAATGAAAAACGGATAAACATGACCGAAATTGCAATATTAAAATTTTCTTGAAAATCGCATTAAATAAATATTTCTATCTTCATAATAAAATACGGTTATTAATCCAATTTTTTTTTTTTTTTTTTTTTTGGAAATATCATACAATATGTCGTGGTTTAATTGCAGCATTCTTATGTATTGCAGCATTCTTATGGCCTAACATTTTTATACTTCAACATAATTTCCATTTAGTGAAAAGCACTTGTAACAACGATCCTATCCTTTTTATACCATTTGAATAGTACGATTTGTCAAACTCTTTAAATTAGAACGCTGTTTCCGATATAACTTCCTCATTCGTATAAATATATTTTCCAAACTTGTAAACAAATAGTAGTCATTTGCGGGCAGATCTGAAGAATACGGGATATACAATTTGTAATACAGAGAGTTAAAATTTTCCATATCCAAAACAGATGAATGAATTAATGAATGTTAAAGAACGGGAAATCCCCTACGCGCATAGAGCCTAATCATTTCTGTAGTCGATTTAGCGATGTCCTTCCGTCCGTCTGTGCATCCATGTGAACCTTGTAATTAAACTACAGTTAACAGATATGAATATATTTTGATGAAATTTTATATATAAGCTTCTATCTCTAGTTATTACCCCAGCAAACTCGGTATAGGGTCTGTAAGTTTCTTACTTGTTTATTATTGAATATGAAGGTAAAGATTCGCCATAATGTTTAAATTCTGTGATACTAGCGTTAATATTGATCTCTGAGTTCTGTGTGTTGTGTTTTTATTATTTATTTATTCATATATATTCTGTGTCGTGAAGTCGTCCAGTTTGGGAAGTTGGGAAATTTAAGTGATTATTATTTAAATATGTAATATAGACCATCCAGCTGGTAGGAAAACACCATTTACAACGATTCTCTGGCTTAGATAGTATTTTTCCCATAAAAAACAATGTTAAATCAAAATCGAAACTTTGAAATCCATCCGTTTTTCAACTTTAAGAGGCATAATTTTTAGAACGGTAAAATTTTTTTCTAATAAACGAAATGTCATTAAATACATTTGATGTTTGATAATTTCTGAAAATACATTTGATAATTTCTAAAAATCAATTAATGTTTTCTGAAAATTAATTGGTCATTTCTGAAAATCAATTAATGTTTTCTGAAATACTATTGATTATTTCTGAAAATCAGTTGATGTTTTCTGAAATACTCATGGAAAGGGTGTAGTTAAAGTTAGTAGTACTAACTATACTAAAATATTGAGCTAGTCCCGCCACCTGCATGTGAGGCCACGGACTCCATGCAATAACTCCAAGTTTTGAAATTCAATTTTTTTATGAAAATATCTGTTCAATTCGTAAAAATCATTCAAATTGGACTCTAATTTTTTAAAGAAATATAAAATTTTTTTTATAGAAATTATTTTTTTTAGTGACATACATAAATATAGTAAATATTTATTATAATCAATTTATATTGTTCTGCCACCTGTTTTTTACTTAATTTCTTGAGGTTGTAAATAACAATAATTAGCACTTTGCACTCATAATGAGGTCATAAAATTTTTATTTTAATACAATATAAAACATTTGGTTTGTTGGCACATTCATATTAATAAAAAAAGTAAGGAAGTCTAGACCGACTAGAGGATTACCTCTACCATGAGTTTAGAGAATGGGTCTTAGGTCCAACTACATTGAGGTCTAAATGGACATAGAAAGTAAGCATAGATCAAATTTGAGTGACATTGTTATAAATTTGTTGTCTGTTGATATTAAATGATATTTTTATATGGGAACAATGTCATGACCATAGTTAGTAAAAGCACTTACTTATATTTCTCAAAAATGTATACGAACTTAATTTGAGTAAAATCGATGGCATTTATTTGTTTTCTGATAGATTTAAGTAAATATTTGGAAGCAGTTCTCTATGGGGACTGTAACTATAAATCTGGGCCTAGGCCCTATGACCGATAAAAGTTTATATACCAAATTTCATAAATCTATAATATTAATAGGCCAGGCGATTTCTTGTGGCCGATGTTCGGTTCTACCGTTTTATCCCGATTTTAACCAAACGTATAGTATTTGAAAGGTATGTCAATTTTAATTTTTAATTTTTCCTTTATTTTAAGAAAATTACATTTAACCCTAGAACACACACCCGGGTAAAAATGTATCCACTTGCAACTTTGCAGTGCTGTAACTCAGGAACGGCTTAACTTAGGGCATAGAGATCTAGGAAACATAAGTAATTTCTAATCTTTTAAAGGTTATTTGATCCAATTCGGATCAGTGGGTCAGAAGCTACGAGCTTCCAAAGTCGACACACCTGCGTAAACACACACCCGAGATACGTTTGTACCTACTAGCTTATTTTGGCTTTTTCTAATGTTTAAATGGTCCAATTTCATTATTTATAGGCAAAGAAGGTCACGGGAATGTGATAGGCAAATGTTGCAAAAACAACCCTTGGAAAATCCAAATACTACAAAAACTGGGTTTTCACTTGATTTTGGTTGCTACATAATAGTGGCTTGTTTCATGTTATACTACACATTTAACAAATTTTGTTTTGTATTCATCAGAAATATGAAAAACAACATGTGGCTATCCAATGCCCGTTACCTTTTTTGCCTAAATCTCTTGAACCAGGTAGAATATTTGCATGAAACAAAAACTAAAACATTTGTAATTGTAATTGGGTGTGTGTTCTCGAAGAAAAAGTTGGGTATGCACATCGTACGGTTAAAGTTGCTACTAACACATACATAAAATTATACATATGCTATGTGCGTTTTATTAAATTTGTTAATGTATTTGTTAATGAGTTTCTTATCTTCATTCACAATAATAATAAACCATAAAAGCGTTGGTTTGTAAGTTGGCTAAGTTGAAAAATAAAGCTGCCTAGAAATAGCACTCGTATTTCGAGCGCTGGAATCTGCTAGTATTAATAATTGCGACCTGTAGTTTGAATGCAGGGTTTACATGGATTCACAGGCAGGCAGAGAGACAGAAGGTCGCACGGACGGACATCTCAAAATCTACTCAAAAAATAACGCGAACGGTATAACAAAAGGTGTATTTTTGGTAGTTACAAACATCAGCACACATTTATTATGCTCATAACCTGACTACATAGTGATATAGGGTGTAACAAACATGGGGCGTTTCATGTCAAGATCCAACTTTTGAAACCGATGTTTTCCGATTGTGATGAAATTTGTTCCAAGGTTAGTTCTATTGGATAGTAGTTTAGACACAATTTTTAAACAAGATCGGTAAAGAACTCTCTGATTAAGAGGGGGTAAAAATTTGACATTTTGGCCAAACAGGTGTTTTTCCTCATCCATGTAATTTTTTACCTATTGTTCTTAGCAAAATTTGTCCCAAATAGTTTAGATAGCTATTTCTTCAATCTTTCGAATAAAAAATTTAAAAAATTTTTTTTGATTTTTTTGCTAAATAAAAAAATTTTTTGACTTTTTTGCTCAAAAGAAAACTTAAGATTTTTCCTTGAGCAGCTTTTTGGTCGCTTAGTTTGATCAAAATAAATGTTTTGTAACTCAACACAACGGGTTTTCAATTTTTAGCATATGTAATATTTTTAATTTTTTCCTATTTGTGTGTAAGTGTTTCTAAAATCTTACAAATAAAACTTATACTAGGGAACTAGACAAATTAAACTTTCCGACGGTATGTAACATACCTAACTAAAATTTCATACCTTCGATACTGTAATACCCGCAATATGTTAACCTCATGAAAGAAATCAATTTTTTTATAGAAATGTTTTTTTAACTCAAAAAAATTTTTGATTTAGCCTAATTTTTTTGGAAAGAATGAATAAATTGCTATCTAAACTATTTGGGTCAAATTTTGCTAAGGGCAATAGGTATAAGAGTTACATGGATGGTCTTAAATTATATAAAGGTTTTTCCTCCCATTTTCCTTTAAAAATCATTAAAAAATAAAATAAAAACTATTTAATATCTTTAGGTCCTATATATTATTTATTGCAATAAGATAAGATCTCATATGTAGATATCAAATTGGTTAAAATATGTAAATAAAGGAAGAATATATAATTGAAATTGAAAGTTACTTGGATGAGAAAAAAAAATCATGTGAGTCCGATCACAGCGAAGATGTGTAAACATCTAGTAATTAAAGATTTTTATACCCTATACCACTATGTGGTTTGGGTATAATGACTTTGTGCTGCTGTTTGTAACAACCAAAAATATTTGACCTAGACCCATCTTTAATTATACCGATCGAATCAGAATCACTTTCTGAGTTGATTTAACAATGTCCGTCCGTCCGTCTGTGTGTCCATGTAAACCTTGTAATCAAACTGCAGGTCGCAAATATGAATATATTTTGATGAAATTTGGTATATAAGCTTTTATCGGCCATGAACGCTATTGAAATTGGTGAGAATCGGTCCATGTTCAGACCTAGCCCCCATACAAATTACCCCTATGAAATCGACATAAATTGTCATAAGATCCAAATTGTCATATAGATCTTACTCAAATTGGGTTTGTATGTGTTCATTACATCCATTAATGAGTAGTCCAAAAATGATCCCTTTGGCCCCATATAGAGCTGCTTCCCGATCTTCACTTAAATCTATTAAAAAACAAAAATATTGCACTCATTCTTCTCAAATTTTGTTTGTATATATTTTTGCAAAATACAAGAGACTTTACCAAACATGATCAGGATCGGTCCATTTTTGGACCTAGTCCCCATATAGATATATCATCCGATATGAACTTTTTCATATCTGCAGCCAAAAAAATTAATAGAAATCCCACTCAAATTTGGTTTTTGCTTATTTTCTATGTCCAGTTAGTTGGGCCTAAGAGATAGAGTTTCTAAACGCATGGTATAGGGTATCGTATAGTCGGTCTAGACCGACTATAATTTTCTTACTTGTTTTATGTAATTTTTTAAAATCAAACAGAAAGCGTCATCTATGTATCACTTATAGCAAAAACTGTTTCAGCTAATTCAACAAACCTTTGCTGTAAAACGTTAAAAATATCCCAATATAAACGTATATAAGTGATGTCATAGATGACGCTTTTAAAAAAGTGGCATAAAAAAACAATGTTATATCATAATTTTTTCACCAATACAATCATAAGTCACACAGCGTTATCTGTCCACTCTCACCTACTACGTGTTACACTGTTTTTGTGATTGTATTGTGAAATGGAAATTTACCCCTCTGCGCGTATAGATGTTTACACATCAAAAACTTGTCTGGCCAAAATGTCAAATTTTGACTCCCTCTAACTCAGAGAGTTCTTGAACGATCTTGTTGAAATGGTGCAAATTTCATTCCGATCGGAAGACATCAGTTTCATTAGTTGTGTCACTTGACATGAAACGCCCCATATACATATAAATTTTAGCGCGTAAGTTCTATGAAATTTATTATTTCTTAACTTTTTACTTTAGTTTAAATTCATAATTTAGCATTGTACAAACAGTTAGGTATGCTGTTTGTCAATGTTATCTATCACTATTTACAATTGTATAAAAATAAATATTAGTAATACATATGTGTTTTAAATAGAACTATTTCAAGTTGTATTTAGTTAACAACTCGTTTTAATGTAGCGAATTGGCAAAATAACCAGACCGCCAAATTGTTGACTTAATTATAAAATAAGACATTTTTTTGTACTTAAATTTCAAAGAAAATTCTTCATTAGAAGTTTGTGTTGTAATAAAATGTTAGAAAAAAAATTTTTATACCTGTTGGTACTAAACCTCAATAAGAAATAGGGTTTACGTTAGAGAGTTTATAGTGTACGGGTATATATGTACACTCATGCAATTTTTGCAAAATAGATTATTGTACTTAACGTAGATTTTTTGTTGTCGTTCGTTTATTACATGATGTGTTTTTTTTAAGTTTTGTTCTTTTTGTTGTTCTTTTTTTAGTATCCAAAAATATGCTTACAATTAATTTTTTAATTCTGTATGCTTTTTTTTAACTCTATTTGTTTGTTTGAATCGGATTCTTGTAACTTGTAATTTGCACCAACTTCCCGGCTATCTTAGAGCTCTGAAACTTTCAACATTTATCTAAAGTGAATGACAACATAACATTTAATAATTTTCTAAATAAAAGCATGTTTTCAAATTGTTATACCTTATACCATATGTGGTCGCGGGGTATAAAGAGTTTGTGCCGGTATTTATAACTACCAAAAATATATGACCTAGACTCATCTGCTGTTATACCGATCGACTCAGAATCACTTTCTGAGTCGCTTTAGCAATGACCGTCCGTCTGTCCGTCCGTCTGTGTGTCCATGTAAACCTTGTAATCAAACTACATACAGTACGCAGATATAAATATATTTTGACGTAATTTGATGTGTAATCTTTTATCGACCGTAGGACGAAAGTTTCGTATGAACTTTCTCCAACTTTTCACCAACTAGCGAGAGCTCTGAAAATTTTTACATTTACCTAAAGTGGATGTTAACACATATGTTAATCAATTTCTAGATAACCTGATTAATTTTGCTTGCTATAAAATGTCTTCAAATTTGTTTTTTGATTTTTACTTATACTCTTAAGAATATTTGTTTAAATACAATTTTATTTCACGCCAAACATTGCTAGTTTAAATAAGAAAATAAAAAACCAAAGGAGAAATCTGTGATTTTTACTGCTTTTTCGGTAAAATGCTGTTGGTCAAATAAAACGATTTGTTAATTGTTTTTACTACTTTCTCAGTTGTTTGTTTTGTGGTTTAAGAATAAATGAAAAATACTCGTGATTCAATTAGAAATCTATTGTTTTAATATACAAATCTATTGTTTTAGTTAATTTTAACGACAAAATATTTTTAGTGATATAGATATAAGTTGTTTCTTTTCCTGTTGGTCAGATACAAATGTTCATGTGTTGTGCAATACAATTATGAGAACATCATATTTACTGAACTAAATATGATTAATAACAAATACACAAATATTCTGTGTACTTTCAGTAATAAACGATAAGAACTGTTAATTTTTCTTTTTCAAACACTCCCTTACAATAATTTACTAAGAAACTAATCATTGTTCTTAAAGTAAACGCGCTTATAAATCGATATCACTGTTTGTATAAACTTACAACTGATGATAAATATATTTAATTTGAAACCAGCATTGAATATTTAAATGGCATCGTATTAATAAAACGAAAGTGAATGAACTTTAAAAAAAAGAACTTTTAATATTTTGTTATATGATAGACGTTAACATGAGTAAATCAGCTCTGCCTAAAATGTTATAAATCGAAAGTTCAGTGACGACATATTTAGAGAAATATTTGAAAAGTAAAGATATATTTTTGTTTTTGTTATATTGGCAATGAAATTGAAAAGCTCAAATTTGTGTTTTTTTGTTTTTTTTTTTTTTTGGTATCACCCAGCATTATTTAGTTTATTTTATTTTTTATTCGTTTTAGTTATTTAGTTGATTAATTTTTTTTTTTCTTTTGATTACTTGGCCACATGACAAAAGCAAAAATGTCTTCGCACTTAAGATAATCGGGTATATACATATATGAATGTTGTATTATGTTTAGCTTTCTTTTTGTAACACATTGACATATTTGATATCTGATCCTGTTCTGAAAAACGAAATTTTTTTAATCATAATGGCTATAAATTTGCTTGGAAATAAGCACCACAAAAAATTTCTTTTCTATTTAAAAAAAATATATTACATTATCAATATTAAGTTTGTAGTGATTAATTGTTATAACTAAGCCATATTTTTTAAATACAAACAGGACATACAATACTAAAATAACGCATATAAAATGGTTTTTAATTATCAAGTGTTTTTAAAGTATTAGTTGTTTATTCAATTTAAAATCATAAAATGAAATAAACGTAAAAAAATTAACCCTTTCAATATATTTTGTATTATATATATTTATTAAAAACGATGATTTAAATAACCTAACTTTTTTCACGTGCATGTGTGGCGGAGCGACTAGTTTCATACTTACCAATGACTGTCATTTCAATCCATTAGTAGTTCACTCAAAAAAAATTATTTCAATTAAAAGTAAAACAAAAACTGTATTAGCGGTTTTCTTTCAACATAAAATCCGTTTTTTGAATAACTGGTAGATATCGTTGAAATAATAACTGGAATTATTACTATTATTTAACTTTACGTATTATTTTTTAAATTCAATTAGCTTCGCAGGAAAAAAAGGTTATGGGCAGAAGAAAAGATGGAGTAGTAATTGTAGACATATTACTGTAATTTTAGTGTTAATAATAGTAATAGTAAAAAGATCGGGTTATTGAGATAATTCTTATATCGTTTTAAAAAACCAAAACACTCGAATGCTTATTTCGGCACCTGAAAAATGTGTTTGTTCCAACAAGAATCCCATGATGCCCAGTACATCTTGAGTAACATTGAAGAGTGTTAAAAGGTTATGGTTGCAAGTGTCATTCAGAAATTGCGTTATGCACCCAACATACAAGATTGGCCTATACAAATTAATGTCAAAGGTAACTGGCATATGCGGAATTAGATATTAGGTTTCACTAAGAGGTCATTGACCCATTTCCTTCCAATTTTCGATTTTTGGAACAGCAAATTTTAATTTTTATAAGATTTTTTAAATCCGTGTTCACAGGAATGCATCTTGAAACCTTTTTAGTCATATAAGAATTTTTTGACCATTTAAAAAAAAAAAATTACCAAAAAAAAAGAAAATACGGAATTAGAGAAATATATTTCTTAAAAAACGAACGGTCCAAATTATAATAGCTGATGTTGTTTATAAGAAGTCTGACGCATCTACTTTTAAATGTTCGAAAAATCTTATAAAACCATACTTATTTCAAAAATGCAATAAATATTGAAATTAAAATGTTCTTAATGCGACTATTAGAAGCAACGCTTTCAATTAATGGCAGAAAATGGGTTAAGAAAGAAAATAAAGGGAGGTAACAGAACTAAAGCTTGCGGTACCTCTGAATGTAGCTGAAACGCCGTATATAATGAGTTTGTTCCGATGTCTGTAACTACCTAAACTTACATATTTTCTGAAATACATTATTAATTTCTGAAAGTAAATTAACGTTTTTTTAAATACAATTGATAATTACTGAAAATCAATTGATGTTTTATAAAATACAATTGGAAATGGTGTAGAGAACTGACTCTGAAAATGTTTGGCTTTCAAAAATGTGTTTCATATCTTTCGAGGAAATATAAAAAGTAAACACAACCAAAAAATAAGTTTCACGGTAATATTTAATTGGATTTTTTTTCACGAATTTTTCAACTATTTTATCTAAAATTTTTTGTCAGCTCGAAAACAAAAACCAAATAATAAAATTATAATAAAAGGCATCATTATTACGATCCAGCAAGTCCAACTTAGCGCTTTTCGCTCAAGATTTAGCAAATTTTGACAACCCAAAAAGCGCCCTTTTAATTCAGCGTCTTTTATAAAATAGCTCTTTCCGTTTTACTTTTTAAGTGCTTTTTAGCGTTTTTCAACTACAACAGTTCATATTAAACAAATTTTTTGAAGATGTTATTCATTTTATATAAGAATTTGTAAAAAGCGTCTAATATAAAATTGGAAGAATGCGCAAATTGTTTTAGCAATAAAAAAAAAGTAAATTAAAAATCGAGACAGAACTGATGTAACTTCAAAAAGTCTTCATTGAATGCGATATAAATATATTGTTTTTTTCCATACTCAAATACTGAGGTCTAATTTTCGCAAAAGCAAGCGAACGTATTTTTATTCGAACGTGCGAATTTTTGTACTTTTGGGATTTTCTTACGCGTTAACGAATAATTTGTACTTTTGGGATTTTCTTATACGATAACGAATAATATGTGAAGAAATTTCGGATTTTGAATGCAACCTTGCGAAATTTTACTCGTTAAGGTGTGTTTACACTATGTGTATTTTCCATATGTAAATTCAGTTTTACGATCCATACGTAATTCCTTGTGTGTGTGTCAAAATTGGCGTTTTACATACCATTCATAATTTTTGCGTTCAAACGTACACATGTATTTCCGTATGACAGAACCTCTAAATGTAAACAACAGCTGATTTAATTTGTGAATTTAAAAAAATTTATTGTTAAAAATAAAGTTATATATTTTATATATTTTTTAATTGTTAATTAATAATAAACAATTTATTTTTCTTTCAATATTAAGCTTTATAATTTATGTATTCAGAATCACTTTCTGAGTCGATTTAGCGATGTCCGTCCGTCCGTCCGTCTGTGTGTCCATGTAAACCTTGTAATCAAACTATAGATCTCAAATATAAATATATTTTGATGAAATTTGGTATATAAGCCTTAATCGGTCATAGAATTATTGCTATTGAAATTGGTGGAATTCGGTCCATGTATAGACCTAGTCCCCATACAAATGACCCCTATGAAATCGACATAAATTGCCATAAGATCCAAATTATCATATAGATCTCAGTCAAATTGGGTTTGTATGTGTTTATTATATCCATTAATCAGTAGTCCAAAAATAATCCATATAGAGCTGCTTCCCGATCTTCACTTAAATCTATCAAAAAACGAAAATATTGCACAGATTTTTCTCAAATTTGGTTTGTATATATTTTTTCAAAGTATAAGTGACTTTACCATATATGGTCAGGATCTGTCCATTTTTCGACCTAGTCCCCATATAAATATAGTATCCGATATGAACTTTTTCATATCTGCAGCCAAAAAAAAATTAATAACAATGCCACTCAAATTTGGTTTATGCTTATTTTCTATATCCAATTAGAGATGGGTTTCTAAACCATGGTATCTGGTATCTGGTCTGTCTAGACCGACTATAATTTTCTGACTTGGTTTTTATTGATATACATTCAAAAAGTAACATCAAACACCAGCGCTTTTGGTTTCATTTTAATTAAGCGCCTTTTAGCCTTTTCGAGGTACTCTTTTGTGATTTTTTCTTAAAAAAAAAGTTCGCATCGCTGTTACTTTCCCTGATTATCAATCATCAGTCTTTCTGTACGTTAGTCATATACATCTTGTAATCAAACTACGGTAATCAGTCAAAAAATAATCATTAAGGACATTTGTGTACATTGTTTCCATATAAACCTTCACGATATTCACTTAAAACGATATACAAATCACATCAACATTCGTTTTGCAGCTTTCTATTAAATACAGTGAACCATTAAAAAAGTTGTACAGTATACTTACATATGTGGCATTATAAAATAAAATGTTAAAATATCCTGTATTTTCAAATAGTTTGAAAAAAACCTGTACATTTCAGAAATTCTTAAAAAAATAAAGATTTTTCGTCATTATTTTTAAAAACTAGTATTTTGTATGATGACCCTTTGCAATTATAACGGCGTGTAGCCTTTTTGGCATTGATAGACAAATGTTGTGTGATGTCAAGTGTAATTGATGCCCATATGTTTTGGAGTTCAGTCTTAATCTATTTTGTATTTTAACGGTATTTTATCTTAGTTTTTTTTTTCATATGGACACACAAATGTTCAATTGGATTTACATACATCGGGACATTCAGGTACATGGGGTAGCACTTTTTACAGTTTTACAGCAGTCATTCTATAATCACAAATGAGGAATGCTTTAGATCGTTGTCGTGAACGTAACTAAAATTGTCGGGAATTTCCAATTTTGCGGCTTCAAAATGTTTAAATAATCAAATTTATTCATTATGCCTTCAACGAACTGAAAATTTCTAACACATAAATTTCTAACCATAACGCTGCCGCTGCTATGTTTGAACGTTTTATAAATATTTTCTGGGTACTATGCTGTACCCTTCTTTTTTCGCACTGAACGTCGTCCATCGTATCCACATACATATATTGAATTGTGACTCATCTGTAAATATTACGGAGTACCAAAACTCTAGTGGTTTCGAGACATACTCTTTTGTATATTCCAATCGCTTCTTTATATTTTTTGCTTACAACAGATGATTGTTTCGGGGTTTATACCCTCTTTTGCCTTCCGAAAGTAAACAATTTTTTACAGTTTGTCGGTGTACCTGAAAAATTCAATGTTCGCGCAAGTTTTGTGCAATTTCCACTGTCGATATTTGTAAAGATGCAATTTTTTTGGCTTTCCTATTTCCCTTGGTCTGATTAAAAATCCTTTTTTCTGGTACATATCAATAATGCATTTGACGATAGAGTGCGGCTGTTTTACAATTTCATAAATTTTTCTCAAAATCTTTGTCTCTTCCCAAAGATTTATAATAAATTTTTACATTTCTAATGAAGTTTGCTTTGAATCCATATCTTTATTTTTTTTTCGCGTAAACTGACATGTGCACATTAGAAATATAAAGAGCAATCTTCGAGGGCCATAGACAACTGAAAACAAAATTGGGTTTGATAACAGTACCTTTCCATACTGCGTAACATGAAGAGTGTGCAAGTTTTTTGTTTTTTTTTTTTTTTTTTTTTTTTTTTTGTTTCATGAAATGTACCTTTTTTGTTTTTTGTTAATTTTTGTTAAGAACATGATATTTTCACAATTATACCCAAACCACATAGTGGTATAGGGTATACAAACAATAAAAAACGAATTTACGTTTAATGAAATAACGTATTTTTTTAAGATCATTTACTCTGACTTTTCACGACAAATTTCGGCAACGTTATTTTAAAGTATGTTAGTTTTACTAAATGAAGATACACGCATTTCTACTAGACCACGCCTAGTGACAATATAGTTTAAGAAGATAACTATCCAATTCAGAGAGGGGGAGTCCAAATAGTTGTAATTTCTTCGTTGAGTTAAAATTAAGTTCCCACATACTTATTAAAATAAATATTAAACTCAACATTTGTTTAGCCTACTTGTTTTGTTTTTATTAAAAATCAAAAAATCCGGGAAAATAAAAAAATTTATATAATTCACATTGTCGTACGATATTACTTGTACGATATAAAAAATTTTAATCGTGACTCAATTTGGATTATTGCTTGCATAAATCATACGATCGTTTCTTTTTTTCCGCCTGCTGTAGTGTATAAAACAGTTCGATGTTATACATATGTCATTTGTTTAAAATTGTTGTATTGTTGACAGATTTTACTTTTGTTGTTCCATTTATACTAAGCATTTGTTGCATATATTTTTTTTTAATTTGTTTTCTGCTTTCGGTATGTTTTTTAAAGCCGTGCGTTCATTAACCCCACGTGTTAATGAACTTGTTTATTTTGACATATTTTTAACGAAAGTCGTTTGGCCCTTACAACGGTTAGTTTTGTTTTGCAATTGACATATTTGTAAGTCACGTTTGCACATTTCAAAATTAACTCTCTGAGAGTCGAGCTGCAAATGTTGTAAAAAGAAAACTTAATTTTTATTTATTTTTTGTTTTCGTTAAATAATCATTATAACAATAGTTGCATTTTCCAATCCCTTAGATTTAATAAAACTTAATTTTATTAATTGAAATTTAAAACAGATGGCGCAGCACAAACTGCGAAAAATGTACATATAGTGTTGGTCAGAACAAAAGCAACCAAAATCAGTATTGACCTTTTTTGTATTTTTAAGCATGCTATTGTTGTTTTCCCAAAATTTTCTTTATCATTTCTTACTCTTTATAACATTACAAATAAAAACACAAAACTAAACTGGTATACAAAAAGAGCCGTTATATTTTTGTTTTGTAAAAAAAAACTCAAAATGGCACTAGAATCCGTTGTTTTTTATAACTTCGCGGCATCTACGTGGCATGTATTCAATAAGGTGGTTGATAATATTGACTGGAATCTTTTCCACTCAGCTTCTAGCGCTTTTTTTTAAAGGTTGCTTAAAATCGAAAGCCCAACCAGCAACTCGCACTTTAAAATGCCAAATAAGTTCTCAATAGGGTTCGAACCCATTTTCAGTGAGACACTCTTACCAGTTTCGATCTATGTTTCGGGTCGTTGTCGTGTTGAAATATTTAACGAAACGGCATCTCTCACTCAGAGTGTGGCATCATAACATTAGCAAGAATGTCTCTATATATAAATCTGTCCATTTCGTGGATCGGTCCAATGCCAAAACCAGAGAAGCTTACCCAAATCTTAATTTATCCGCCACCATACTTCACAGTTGACTTGCAGTGGCGTAGGTTTAAACAATCTCATTTCTTGCGGCGAACAGTGTACATTCCGTCAGAGTTAAACAAATTAAATTTTGACTCGTCGCTAATAAAACAGTTTTCCATTTTTCAGGCGTCCAGTTTTGATATTTTTGTGCAAAATGAAACCTAAAAATATTGATATGCTAAGCATTTTAGCGAAATAGAATTGAAATAAATAAATTCTACCTTTTTGCCAAATGTTTCTTAGTGAGGAGTGGTTTTCTTGCTGGCTGAAGCTTCGGAAACCTGCTTCTAATGTTTGGCGACGAACAGTCCTTAAATCTAAATTTAAATTTAACTCATTTAAAATAGTTTTTGATGTTTTAAATGGATATTTTTGCACAATTTGTACAATGTGATGGTCTGTCCTTTAACCTGTCTTCCGTGGTGCACCTCCCAAATGCAATGTTTTTACAGATTTTGTTGTTTTATATTTATTTTTTCAGCCGAGGATTGACAGATTTATTAATATAATGCTTTTTTGCTAGTTCTATTTAACTCTTTCCATTTAAAAAATTCTTAATTATTTTATTTATTAAGTTTTCGGCGTATTTATCACGACCCATGACGAATTGATTAAAAATATGATCAATTTCACAACGCAACTAGTTGTCAGTAAACTTAAATTAAATTAAAATAGAATACAAAAATAAACCGTTAAACTTGAAAGTAGAGACAATCCAATTTGCGCTTGCTTAAAGTTGCTTTTGTTGTGTCCAGCGGAAATAGTGACATTTTGAGTTTTTTTTTTTTTTTTTTTTTTTTAAATTTTTACCTTTCTTTTAGTTTACAATTTTAGTTTTGTCTTTTTATTTGTGATGTTATAAAGAGTAAGAAATGATAAAGATTTTGGAAACACAATTTAAAAAAAATACAATAAAGGTCAATAATGATTTTGGTTGCTTTTTTTCTGGCCAACACTGTATACGTACAAAAAAATTTTTTGGGGGATTTAATGAAATAATCCTGCTCTATGAAATTATGTAAATCTAATTAATTTAAAAATGCGACTTATATTGTCTTTTTAATGTAGTTAAATAATTGTCTGTCAAATGCAAAATACGGTTAGCGGTAAATGACAGCGCTCTTGTAGTCTTAATTTATTTAGAAGTTCATAACTTTCAACAATTTCAACATTATCTTGTACTACTTAAGTTGTTGTATTATATTTTTCATAGCACATTATTAGTTAGTTAACTTTAAGTAAATAGAATTTCTACTAATTCTCTAATATTTCCTTTGAATTTAATTTATTTGCAAAATCTTTTGTATTTTCACTTCAACGAGTATTGTTCAAAATGATTGTGTAATTAAATATTTTATATAAATTTTATTTTCATATCTATTGTTGCCATGCTTATCATATACACCCGAACTTATGGTCTTTTTAACTAGTATTTACTTTAATATGTTTCCCCTTCTTTAGCTATTTCATATATTTTTTGTAGTTTTAGTTTATATCACATGTTTAGCACTGAATTGCTAAATAACTGAAGGTGTGTTATTCGTAGTTTTCTTTTCGTTTTGTTTGTCTCTTTATTATTTTACATGTTCTATATTTTTAACTTGACACAGCAAAAATTGTTTCATAGTTACACTTGCCACAAAAAGTATCCATACACCTAAAATTAAAACTCTCACATTACGAAAGTAAGAAAAAATTAACTGAGCTGAATAATTGAGTTTTTGCAAATAAATAATTAAGCTGTTTATTAGTTTCTTTTATATTTATTTATTGTTTATTGCCTCTAACAAATTTTTTGCAGATAATAAAGGTAAAAATTTAGACGAAAAAGTATTCGCACATTTTATATTTTAATTTAAAAAAAGCAAATTTACATTAAATATAGCTTAAAAGTTAGTCACTTGTGGGATATCCCTTAGGAGCTCTGTGAGCAGCTTTGGCATCGACTTAACCAACTTTAAAGAATCCTCTTTACTTATTTTATTCCACTCATCCTTTGAGGTTATTTTATGCTGATGGATTCTGCGCTTCAGTAAATCCTACAAATGCTCTATAGGATTAAGATCAGTTTATGATTTTAATTGATTTTTAGTATTGTAGAGCTAACAAAGCTTGACATTGTGCACAGTATATTTTGGAATATTATCATGTTGGAACCAAAAATATTCTCCAAGGTCCACGCCTCACGCTGAATGCCTCAAGGTCTCGTCAAATGATTTCTGTCGTAGCTGCAGGATGTGGAGGAGGTGGAGAGTATAGAACATTTCCTTTGCTATTGCCCGATGCTCTCCACATGCTTCTCGTTTCTTCACGATCTCTCGACCTCTCAAATGCGGAAATTTCACATCTCAGGGGCTACATCAGGAGCTTAAACTGGTTTTCTACGATGGGGACTGAGGGGAACAGCCATTCGTCCCGTGGTAGCACATCTGACCCCAGAGTCTAAGTTTGCTCTTCTTTGGATTAGCAGCCACTTGTAACCTAACCTAACCTATGTATCCAAATTGATCGATTATAGACTCAATAAATACGAGTTTGCCAAACCCGTTGCCTGTTATACTTCCCCACACCGTAATGCAACCTCCACCGAGTGTAGCCGTTAGCAAAAGATTTTCTTTATTTTATGCAGTTATTCTTTATTTCTTTAATGCCGAAAATGCAAAACTTGGTTTCATCTGCAAATTAAACATGTTACCAGAATTCTGGAGCCTTGTTTACATACTCATTTGCAAGGGCCATACCTTTTTTTCTATTGACATCGGTAATAAATGGCTTTCTACGTGCACACGAATATGTTGCGAACGATATCTTCATAGATGTCTTAACCGAAGGGTTATTTAATTTTAGAACTAATTTGAAAAGCAGTAATTATGGGATTCTGTTTTACTGACGCCAAATTAGTTTGCTTTTTGCGCTCAATCCGTTTGTATGGGCGACCAGAATGAGGTTTTGAAAAATTCTATTGGTGGATTTGTAGTACTGTACTAAGGAGTGACTAACTATTTCACGAAATATTTACCCCCATTTCTAAGCTTCAGGATAATATAGTTTGCAAATATAGTTTCTAAATATACATAGTTTCCAAAAGAAATATAACACTTTTAAAATGGCCTAGTTGAGCAAACACTGTAGTTATCGACAAAAAAAACTTTTCGGACTAAAACCAGTTTTAAACCTATTTTAAATTATTTAATAGTTTCAGGAAGATGAATAGTTGAGCTTCCCAAATGTATACATATACATATATATATTAGAGCGACTCACAAAAAAAAAGTGAAAAAGGTGCGCCCCTAGAAATCTACCTTGGTTTGTTCTATAAAGATTCCCAAAATATTTCTGGTCTAGAGTTAACCCAGTCCGAGCTGGACCGTTTTTAAAAAAGGTATATTTTTTTTGTTTTTTGAAAATATTTTAATTTTTTCCACATCAACATATCCAATATGGGTATGACATGATAGGTTTCTTCAAGGCACGTTTAACGGTATATAGAACATGTCCAAGCATGTCCTAACTATTGTGATATTCAATAAAATATGTAATTTTTGATGGGTTTTGTATTAAATGAGTCAATTAGAAAATCAAATGAACATATTTTTAAACATTACTCGATTGGATATAACATTAATTTATTTATTTTTCCTTAATATGTACTAGTTCGCGTTTTAACTAAAATCTAATGGCGTGGAAACAATATGGTTAAACATAGGCAATATGGGTATAAAAATTTTTCTTTTCTCAAGTACATTTCGGTTCTGTGAAAAAAAAATGGAATTTTGCTAATTTAATACATTTTTCACTCTGCTCCGGAGTAAATTTAAACAAGAATGTGGGGTTTATTAAATTTAGAAGTGAATTTAGTTTCTAAATGACACCAGGATAAATTTCAGACCAAAAATTAAAAAAATTAATTAAATTCTTATTGTAATTTAATTGATATTCTATCTTCCTCCAAATTGAAATTTTGCTTAAAACTTTAATTTGAGCCTTATTCCATATTTCCAAAATCTCATTTATTGTTATTTTGAAATACTTGGATAGGCCAATCTTTTTATTTTATATTTTATAAAAAACAAATGTCCCATTATTGCGCACTGTGTTGGTAGTTTAGTTTTATCTAATTTTTGAGGAGAACAAATTTTTTGTAGCCATTTTTTTAATGAAATTTGTTTTTAAAATAATTTAAATTATTTTAATTTTTTCAAACTCAAATGCCTCAATATAAGTGCATGGTGCATAAATCAATTTTTGAAACTTTGGATGACATAAAGTTTATACAAGTAGAAAATAAATAAATTTATGTTCAGCCCAATTCTCAATAACAATTCCCTGGGAATTTTTTCCCTATTCCCTGTTCCCCTATTCTTAATAAAATCTCCCCGGGAATTTTTTTCTCTTTTCCCTCTACCCTTATTCTAAAAGAACTTCGAAAATGGGAATCTCTTCCCCGGGAAAAAAGTAGCTATTCTGAATGTCAATAAAAGGGAGAATAATTTGGGAATAATTCCGCCAAAAAATTGAGAGGGAGTGCTGCGAAAAATGTATTTAATATTTTGAAAATGAAAATAGTAATATACATATATCATCTAAAATTTTGTATAATAATATTATTATGGCATTAATGTGGCTTTCAGGTCAAAAGCAACAAAAAAAAAAAAAACAAATTCATGTTCATTTGAACACAATGCAAGCCAACCCTGATGTTGCATGCGGTATATACAAAGGAAGCAAGGAGGAGCTAAGCCGGGTATGGCGCAATTTGGAGGGGAAATTAAACTCAGCAGGCAATTCAAGTGGGTTGCTGGCATCACGTAGTTTCTTCTTGCCATGCTTTGCTGCGTCTTGTCCTGCTGCTGCTCTTCTGCTTCAGCTACCATCAGAAACGCTACACTGAACATTTTTTGTATTTATTTTAATTTATTAAAGATTTTAAAAAAAGTTTTACTATTAATTTCCACAAAAATTTTTAAATTTGTAAACAAAACAAAACAACTGAAGCAAAACAGCTGTCCTCGAATAATCGAAATTCTCTCTCCCATATTATTCTTCTCCCCGCCTGTTTAGAATAGGAGGACTTATTCCCGGGAAAAATGAATTCCCCGGGAACTCATTTCCCTGGGAATATTTACAATTGGGCTGGTTATTTTCAATGTTGATTTGATTTTCTAATTAACTCATTTTAATACAAAACCCATTAAAAATTAAATATTTTTTTGAAGATCACAACAGTTAGGACATGCGTGGACATGTTCTATATACCGTTGAACGCGTCTTGAAAAAACTTATCATGTTGTACCCATACTGGATATGTTGACATAGACTAAACAATAGACCTTTTTTAAAAACGATCCAGCTCGGTATGGGTTAACACTAGACCAGAAATATTTTGAGAGTCGTTATAAAACAAACCAAGGTAGATTTCTAGGGGGGCACTTTTTTCACTTTTTTCTCTCCATACAGAGTGAGTCGCTCTAATATATATACATACATATATGTATATTTATACTTTTAACAAACCAATGTGAAAATATCCAAAATAGTTTAAATTTTTAAATTTTTTTTTTAACTTTGGCGCTTTTATTTTCTAATAATTCATTTGCAAACCTACATTTTCCTTATTTTTACTATTAGTGTTAGAATCGGTTAAAAATTGTTAAAGTTTTTTTTTAATAATAATAATAAAAATAAAAATGTTTCCGTCTAAAGTAGTATTTTATTTTAATTTTATCAGAAAAAACTTTAACAATTTTCAACCGATTCTAACAAACAAGGACCTATTTTACTCACTAATAAACGTAACGTTTAAATCGGTTAAAAATTGATTTAGTTATAAATATTTTAGTCCGAGAAGTGTTGAAAAACGAAACGTTCCGAAATTATTTTGGAAAACAATTCAAATTCGCAATTTTTTATTAATATGATTTTTTTTTTATTAATATTTAAAATTTTCATCTTCAATTGTACGGATACTTTTTCGAGCAAGTGTACATGCATACTTTCTTCTAGTGTAAATTTATACTTTATATTTCTATTTTCCATTATTTTAGACGACACTGTTTCCTCGCATTCTGTAGAGATTATTGAGCATGTACAGTTAAACCTAAGACAGCGATTTTGTGAGTTGTTAGAAAGATTGAAAAAATCTAATCGTACTAATTTTCAAAATTTAAAAAAGTAAGATATTTACTCGTATATATTTGTTTTTGTTAATTCTCTATACTTTTTTGCACTTTAACCCTTAATATCACAAGCTTAATATAAACTATATAATTGCAGCTAGATAATTAAGTTGAAAGCGGATCGCATAAATATCAAATTGATTTAAAACTATTTTTTTGTGTAATTAAAATGTTTATAGTTTAAGTTAGTTTGTTATACCCTATACCACTATGTGGTTTGGGTATAATGACTTTGTGCTGCTGTTTGTAACAACCAAAAATATTTGACCTAGACCCATCTTTAATTATACCGATCGAATCAGAATCACTTTCTGAGTTGATTTAACAATGTCCGTCCGTCCGTCCGTCCGTCCGTCCGTCTGTGTGTCCATGTAAAGCTTGTAATCAAACTCGTAAATATGAATATATTTTGATGAAATTTGGTATATAAGCTTTTGTCGGCCATGGGATGAACGCTATTGAAATTGGTGAGAATCGGTCCATGTTCAGACCTAGCCCCCATACAAATTACCCATATGAAATCGACATAAATTGCCATAAGATCCAAATTGTCATATAGATCTTACTCAAATTGGGTTTGTATGCGTTCATTACATCCACTAATGAGTAGTCCAAAAATGATCCCTTTGACCCCATATAGTGCTGCTTCCCGATCTTCACTTAAATCTATTAAAAAACAAAAATATTGCACTGATTCTTCTCAAATTTTGTTTGTACATATTTTTGCAAAATACAAGAGACTTTACCAAACATGATCAGGATCGGTCCATTTTTGGACCTAGTCCCTTTATAGATATAGCATCCGGTATGAACTTTTTCATATCTGCAGCCAAAAAAATTAATAAAAATCCCACTCAAATTTGGTTTTTGCTTATTTTCAATGTCCAGTTAGTTGGGCCTAAGAGACAGGGTTTCTAAACGCATGGTATAGGGTATCGTACAGTCGGTCTAGACCGACTATAATTTTCTTACTTGTTTTTTTATTATTTTTTTTTTATTTTTTTTTTTTACATAAAGTACTAGCATTTTCTGAAATTTATAAAAATCTCTCCAGTATAGTTGTTTACGTTCTACAACCGTTCAATTAGTAACAATAAAATAAGTTTTATTTTGGATTTTTAATACCATTGTACTATGCGCCATACCTCATTGTCATTTTTATAAACTACTTGAGTGTGCGCGCAATTTCATCTGCTTGTAACTTAAATGCATCAAATATATCTAGACCAGCCGTTCTCAAATGGGGTCTGTAAAAGTTTCTTAGGATTCTCCAAATTCCAAAGCGCTTTCTATTTGAATAAAATAAATTTAAAAAAAAAACATTTTTATACCAGGGTATAATGAGTTTGTGCTGATGTTTGTAACTATTTACTAAAAATATATGACTTGACCCATCTTTTATTATACCGATCGACTCAAATTCATTTTCTAGTCCATCTAGCGATGTCCGTCCATGTAAACCTTGTAAGCAAAGAACAGATCGCAAATATGAATATATTTTGACGAAATTTTCTATCGAAGACCCATAAGATCCAAATTATCATAAAGATCTCGGTCAAGTCTGGTTTGTGTAAGTTTTTTACATCTATTAATCAGTAATGCAAAAACAAAACCCTTTTGGGTTCTTGTAAATCTATCAAAAAAGAAATATATTGCACAGATTTTTCTCAAATTTGGTCGTATATGTTCTTGCAAAAAATAAGTAGCTTTACCAAATGTGGTCAGGATCGGTCCATTTTTCGACCCAGTGCCCATATAAATGTAGCATCCGATATGAACTTTTTCATATCCGAAGGCAAATCAATAACAATGCCATTCAAATTTGTTTTATGTTTATTTTCTATATCCTGTTAGTTGGACCTAAGAGAATGGGTATCTACACGGTATAGTGTATCGTATAGTCGGTCTACTTGTTTATATTTTGCTTATGCTAGTACATTCTGAGATTTCCCAGAAAATCAATCAATTTTGAATCAGTTTTTATTCAATCTTCCAAATTTAGTTTTTTTTCGGCGCTAGCCGTTAGCCGTGTTTTCACTATACCTGGTTTTTCTATGTTATATTCACTGAAAAGGAAAAATTGCCTCTATGCATTTTATAAACTGATAAAAAAAAATCCGGTTTTTGAACGAAAGCAACTGTTGCTAATAATTTAATTTTTTATGTCTAACATTGCGATGTGTTACAAATAACAATATATTGTGTAATGAAACCTGATTTTAATTGTTTTGAACTGCTGAGTACAATTTTAACCTTTTATTTTTTTAAATTTATTTACGTTCCAGTTTCACGTTACAGTTTTTTTTTGTGAGGAAGATTTTGGATAATTTCATATAGTTTTTTCTAGCATAAGAGATGTACTCATATAAATATCTTACGATATTCAGTAGCTGTGTTCTATAACTCTCCATCGAGAAAGCTTTCTCATGAAACTTGTAAAATGGAACAAAATATTGTGTCTCGCATATGACCTTATTTTATAAAAACTAAATGGCACGCAATGATTTTCCAAGTAGCCATGTAAAAATTTTGTAATATTTCTGACAACTTTACACACAATTTAACCAATGTGAGATATGTGAATTATTAACTAAAAAAAGTAAAAATTAAATATTAAATCAAATAATGGCCTTAAATAATGCATAAAAATGTATGATTAAAATATGATTTAATGAATTTTTTACTTTAATGTTAATTTTTTTTAATGTTCATTTCTAGTTAAAAATTATTATTTTTTAGAAAAACTTATATATTTGTATTGTTTTTTTTTTTTTTTTTTTCAAGCGAAACAGTGTTGTCACTTCTCAGATTCTAATACTGACTCATTTTTTTTTTCTTACATTTAGAGAAAAATTGAAATTTTTTGTTTCAAACTTTTTCGATGCGAAAACTTTTTACATAAAATTCTGAAAAAAAATATTTTAGCCGTATTGCTGATATTTTAATTTATACACCTTAGTTGAAATACCTCATTGGGGTTGTAAAGCAAAAGTTAGTTGTGAACCCCTGTTGCACATAGTTAAGATGCATTTTGTTGTAGTGGCACGATCAACGACTATGTTGCCATGAAGTTTTTTAGCACTGAATATTTACAAACGACTACTTTTATTATTAGAGGCAATTGAAGTTTAGTCCCAATTTATTTCATGATTGTTGCCGTTTGTGGATTACAATTGATTTGTTTTATTTCAAGCGAAAAACTCTTTGCCTTCATATGCTCATTCACATTAAATGAAATACTGATATTGTTAAAAATCTAAAATAATAGCGGCTATTTTTGTTTTATAAATATTTATAAATGTCGTTTCAAAATTCACGCAAAAACACAGATATTATACCCTATATCACTATGTGGTCATGGTATAATGACTTTTGGTAACAACAAAAAATATATGACCTAGACCCATCTTTTATTATACCGAATCGCTTTAGCGATGTCCGTCCATTCGTTCGTTTATCTGTCGATGTAAACCATGTAATCAAACTACAGATCGCAAATATGCATAGATTTTGATGAAATTTTGTTTATGTATAAGCTTTTATCGGCCATAGGACGAACGCAATTGAAATTGATCGATGCATATTCAGATTTAGACGCCATGACTTAAATTGCCATAAGATGCTAATTATCATACAGATCCCGGTCAAGTTTAGTTTTTGTGTGTTTATTACGTCCCACAGTGGCTGAAAATCGCTTTTCATTTCAACCGATCAAAATATTTTAGCAATTTTTTTAATTGATAGATATTTAGTTGAACTTGACTCAGGTTTAATTTCATTAAAATTGATTGAGTACTTTTTAAGGAATTCTAGCTCAAAGTTGAAATTTTGATATTTTTTTTTTAACTTTTTTTAACTTTTTATTATTATTTTTTTTTTATTATTTAAAAATGTCATATTTGGATTTCAATAATAATTATAAACATTTTTTTGAATTAATGGGATTTTTTCATATTTACACTCAAAAAAATTTTTACACTTAAAAAAATAGTAAAGAAATTTTGCTATTATACTGAAAAATTAAAAATTTTTTGCTTTCAAATTTGCAAATTTGTTTACACTCATCGAATATTTACACTTAAAGAAACGATAATATTACCTAAAAATCTTGCTATTACTACAGAAAAATTTATTATTTTTTGCTGTCAAATTTGTTAATTTTTAAAAAAACAAATCTGTACATTAGCGTAATGATTCTGATTTTTTTTTTTTTAATTCTGATATGAAAATATGGGTTTTTATGTTTTGAATCTTTCTTATTTATTAAAAGATTTCATAAATATGTGAGTAGAAAAATCTTTTGAAAATAAAAAATGCTTTGCTAACAATGGGAGGATCTGTTTATTATTATTTTTTACTAATACTCAGTCCAATTCTAAACAAAAATTCCGCATGAAATTTCTCACTTCTCTCTTTTCCCCTGTTATGAATAAAAATTCTTTCAGAAAAAAATTCGATGGGAAAAAAGTAGTTATTCTCAATGCACTTGAATTTGAATTTTTCCCTCAAAAAATTTCCCTTGCAAAACAGACGGGAGTTTACATAAAAATGTAAGTATTTTGATAAAACAAAATTTAAATAAAAAAATAATATTTAATTGTTCTTGTAGGTTAAAGAACACAAATAAAGCCCAACTTCAACGTTTGTTAACTTTAATGGAAGCCAATTCAGGCATTGATTGCGTTTTCCATAGATTCAGCCCACAATTGACTTCTAGCAATCCTTTAGCTATTTCGTTGTTATTTTATAACACCGATTTCCTCCACAAGTGCTCGCATCATAGCTATGCTATTTATTTTTTTATTTTTCTTTAAAATAAATTTATTTTCGTTTGCACACACAAAAATATAGAAAAAACAGAAATTGTCAATAACAAAACAACTGGCTTCAAAATTCGATGATGCCACTTATTCATTTTTTTTTGTTCCCGCGGAATTTACAATTCGAGGATTTTTTTCTCGAGAAAAGTATTTTCCATGGGAAATAAATTCCTTGAGAATATTCCTAATTGGGCTGACTATGTTTTTCGTACTTAAATAACAATGAAAGGCAATTATAATTATTACTCATTTGATTCAAATATTGATTGCAAATATTCCATATTTTGTTCTGTGATATTTCTGTTCTTTAGTATGTTTCCACTGATTTCGAATACTGGAGATGAACTGATCTGACGTTGTCAATAACATATTAAATAGATCTTCATTTGTGAAATTTCGTTAAATTTTTCTAGTATTGTGCTCTCTATAATATCTGTAATCCTTATTTCTTTTTTCCTGAGCTTCCTCTGATAGATCTCCAACTGGCACCAAATGATTTTTAATGACATCTCCATGATAAAGGACTTTGTGAACAATTGAGCAATTGAGTTTGTATTTAAATGTCACTTTCTTATAACCCTTTTCATAAGCCATCATACTATGATTCTAAGTAAACTAAAAAGGTAAGAAAATGGCATTAGTGCATTACTAGCTTAATTAATATATTAAAGAACCCACTATACAAATGAATTACCTTTGTGTGTTTTATTACTTACATTAGTGCACTGCTAGGAAAAATAAAAATGTATAAAAACAAAAACAAAATTGTTTTTACATTTAAAGGTGACCAAGTAAGCTTACTCTAATCAACAAACGTATAAAAAATATATAATAATAAAAATCTAGGTAACAAATGAATTACATCCTCTGTGTATTGATATTCTTACTATTACTGGTAATAGAACAAATAATGACTATTATAAACTAAAAATACCCGAAGCACAAATTTAACACACCATTGCATGGATCTGATGAAAAGCAGTAAGTTTGGTGTAAGCCAAATACTGAGTTTTTGCCTAATAACACTTGGGCTACGGCAAGCATGCGGGATGGTCGGTGATGGTGTGGGGATGTGTTTCATTTTATAGAGGGAATTTTGACATTTTGAAACAAAATTGTGAAGAAAAGTGCAGAAAAATTAAACATATTGGACACATTTTCTTTCTATCAGGATAACGATCCGAAGCATACTTCATAAGTGGCGAAAATGTGGCTCATTCATAATTGTCCAAAATTACTGCAAACACCGGCACAGACCCCCCAGATCTCAACATTATTGACCATGTTTGTGAAGATCTTGCCCGCAAGTTCTATAAATCCATTTTCAACACAGTGAAGCAGTTGAAGGAGGGATTTTGCGCCAATCTAGTGCAGTCGATTCCCTGACGTTAGGAAGCAGTGATAAAAGCAAAAGGTTTAGCTTTCAAGTACTAAAACTATATCTAATATTTGACTGTCCTATTATGCGTTTGACATGAAATTTGTTAAATATGCCTTCTTTATTTTTAAAATGATTTTGAATTAAACAAGCTAAGTATTATACATTGTGTTTTAAAGGTTTTTTAATAATCTACAACTCTGAATCAAGGGCTTTTAGATTTGTTTTCATTGAAGTGAAAAAATTGGCATTTCAATAATCTCATACCTAGGTCCAATTATATGTTTGAGCCACTGTATAGGAACTTATTTTGTAAATGTCTTTTGTTTGGAGAATGATATTCTACGACTGGTATAGCAGATTTTGGCGGCTTTCCCGGCTAATGTGTTTCCTAATGTACCAATATAACTAGGAATCCATATGACTTTAAATTTAGTTGGCAACTTGATTAGGATATCCCTAATTTTCGAGATGATTGTATTTTTATTACTGATATTTTGAATTGCAGTTACTACAGATTTAAAGTCCCAGCATATTAAGTATATTCTAGGAAAAATTTTGTATTTGTTTATAGCATAACAAATAGCTCTTGCTTCGGCTGTAAAAATTGGTGACCTGTAGCCTAGAGTTGCTTGAAAGTCGGTTTGAAAATTTTCCTTTATAATTGCTATTGCGGTATCTGTTTTTGAACCTCTGTGTAGAGAATTATACAATTTTTTTTCTATCAAGTAGTCATTTCTATAATATTAATAGGTAAGGCGATTTCTTGTGACCGTTGATTTGTTAAGCAGTTTCCTCCCGATTTTTACCAAACGTATCTTATTTGAAAGGTATTTCTTTTTAGCTGTCCACCAGACTTACAGATTTTAAAATTTAATTTTTTTTTTTTTGGGAGTTATGCTCATTTAAAATTGCTACTAACACTTACATAAAATTATACAATGTTATGTGTGTGTTAATTAAATTTGTTAATGTGTTCGCAAAAAAAAATCAAGGGGGTTATTATGTAATTCTATTCGAAACGAAAATATTTTCGAAAGGAGTTTCCTTTCGAAAATTGAAATAGAAATAATAGTACGAAAGCGTACTACAAAGTACAACTTGTACGAATTTGTAAATTTTTTCATTCGAAACGAATTACATAATAACTCCCCAGTTTGTTTTCTTCATTCGCAATAATAATTGTGTTGAATTGTGAGTTGTCTAAAATTGATTAGCATACCTTTAGGGTCAATAATTTAATAAATGAAAAAAAATTAATTTTCTAGAATTTGCACTCGAATTTCGAGGGCTGGAATCTGCTAATAATAATGATTATGTGTAGGGTTTCTTGTTAGACTCATTAAATTTTCTATAAAACTGGACATTTTTTAAATTCGAAGGCAGTTTGGAGGAAAAATAAACCTTTTTGGGTTTGCGTTAACACACACATTTTTAGCATTGTTTAAGGGCTAGACATACAGCGTTGGTTAGAACAAACGCAACCAAAATACCTATTGACCTTAATTCTATATTTCTGTGGTCACAAGCGATAACCGCCTAAGTCGACTTAAGAACGATTTGAGTTATGTATGCTGTCATATTCTACTAAAAACGCTTTATATTTACGTGAAATCCCCATTTCGCTACCACTTTTTATTAAAAAGTTATTAATGAAAACATACTGACCTAAGTCGTAACAATGCCCCATTACGATTTGAGTTATGTATGCTGTCATATTCTACTAAAAAATCTTTATATTTACGTGAAATCCCCATTTCTCTACCACTGCTTTTTAAAAAGATATTAATACAAATATTCTGACCTAAGTCGTAATGAAGCCCTATTACATTTATATAAAAAGCTATTTTTCTCAAAAGCATGATTTTCGAGTTAGGCGGTTATTGCTTGTGACCACAGATTTAAGCGTGTTATTGCTGTGTTTCCAAAATCTTCTTTATTATTTCTTACTCTTTATAACATCACAAATAACAAGACAAAACTAAAATTCTCAATTAAAAGCACCGTTATGTTTTTTTTTTTTTTTTTTTGTAAAAAAATCTTAAAATGGCACTATTTCAGTTGGACAAAACAAAAGCAACTTTAAGCAAGAACAAATTGCATTGTCTCTACTTTCAAGTTTAACGGCTTATTTTTGCATTCCCTTTTAATTTAAGTTGACTGACACTAGTTGCGTTGTGAAATTGATCATATTTAAATCAAATCGTCATGGCTCGTGACAAATACTCCGAAAACTTAAAAGATGAAATAATTAAGAATTTTTTGAATGGAAAGAGTTAAATAGAACTAGCTAAAAAGCATAATATTAATAAATCTGTAATACCTCGGCTTATAAAAAAATATAAAACAACAAACTCTGTAAAAACATTGCATTTGTGCAAAAATATATATTTAAATCATCAAAAACTATTTTAAATGAGTTAAATTTAAATATAGATTCAAGGACTGTTCGTCGCCGAACATTAGAAACAGGTATTTGTATTTGTACAAAAATATCAAAACTGGACGCCTGAAAAATGGAAAACTGTTTTATTTAGCCATGAACCAAATTTAATTTGTTTAACTATGATGGAATGTGCACTGTTCGCCGCAAGAAAGGAGATGGTTTAAGTCCACGCTACTGCAAGCCAACTGTGAAGCGTGGAGGCGGATCGATTATGATTTTGGTATGCTTTTCTGGTTGTGGCATTGGACCCTTCCCTATACCATGCGTTTAGAGAACAAATTTATTTTTCTACAGACTACTCTAAAACGTGAACAAAATCTGAAAGCTCTAAAACGTGAACACTTTTTATTTATTGTTTTTTAATCTGTTTTTAAATTGGGAAATCCCCGAATTATAGGTTATTTGTTTCTTTACTTATGATTAAACGTTTTTTTTTTAATTTATGTATGCGTTGACCTGTTAGTTGCTCTTTGACATTGATGTTGCAAGTGATTAAAAAATTTTAATTCGTGAAAGTGAATAATGTCATTAAAAAACCTAAAGTGTTAATTTTAAATTATAAAGTTGATATTCTTGAATTATTGCAAAAGGGCTTTAGTGTTAGTGGCTTGGCAAGAAAATATGGAGTTGCCAAAGCAACCGTTTCTTCCATTAAAAAGAAAAAACGGGAAATTACTAATCGTGTAAATAATACAGTTTATGGCACTGGAAAGCTTAAAACATTACGCGCTTCTGAACTTCCGAGAATGGAAAAATGTCTTTATAAATGGTTCCTTCACATGCGGAATAAAAAAATGCCGGTAAGTGGACTGATGTTCAAAGCCAAAGCTTTAGAAATACACGATCAAATTAAAGAAAATTTTCGTGGTTTTAACGCCAGTGACGGATGGCTCCAAAAATTTAAACAAAGGTTCGGTGTTCGCCTTCTTAAAATTTCCGGAAAAAAGCTTTTTGCGCAGCCACAACTTGTTGACCAATTTAAGGAAAAGTTAAGAGCAAAAATTGAAGAACTCTCTCTATGTGAAGATCAGCTTTATAATGCTGACGAATTCGGGTTATATTGGAAGCAGTTACCAGATAAAACATATGTGTCATCATTGGAGAAAAGTGCTCCAGGCGCAAAGATGGAGAAACAACGATTAACTGTCATGGGCTGTTCAAATGCGTCGGGAGCTCACAAACTTAAACTATTGGTAATTGGAAAATCTAAAAATCCACGAAGCTTCAAAAACTTTACTTGTCCAGTGAATTACAAATTTTCCAAGTCAGCATGGATGACATGTACAATTTTTATACCCTATACCACTATGTGGTTTGGGTATAATGACTTTGTGCTGCTGTTTGTAACAACCAAAAATATTTGACCTAGACCCATCTTTAATTATACCGATCGAATCAGAATCACTTTCTGAGTTGATTTAACAATGTCCGTCCGTCTGTGTGTCCATGTAAACCTTGTAATCAAACTGCAGGTCGCAAATATGAATATATTTTGATGAAATTTGGTATGTAAGCTTTTATCGGCCATGGGATGAACGCTATTGAAATTGGTGAGAATCGGTCCATGTTCAGACCTAGCCTTCATACAAATTACCCCTATGAAATCGACATAAATTGCCATAAGATCCAAATTGGCATATAGATCTTACTCAAATTGGGTGTGTATGCGTTCATTACATCCATTAATGAGTAGTCCAAAAATGATCCCTTTGGCCCCATATAGAGCTGCTTCCCGATCTTCACTTAAATCTATTAAAAACAAAAATATTGCACTGATTCTTCTCAAATTTTGTTTGTATATATTTTTGCAAAATAAAAGAGACTTTACCAAACATGATCAGGATCGGTCCATTTTTGGACCTAGTCGCCATATAGATATATCATCCGATATGAACTTTTTCATATCTGCAGCCAAAAGAAATTAATAAAAATCCCACTCAAATTTGGTTTTTGCTTATTTTCTATGTCCAGCTAGTTGGGCCTAAGAGATAGAGTTCTAAACGCATGGTATAGGGTATCGTATAGTCGGTCTAGACCGACTATAATTTTCTTACTTGTTTATGACTGGTTTCATCAATGTTTTGTTAAAGAGGTAGATTTCAAATGACAAATTAATTGCTTTAGGTTACTGAGTTCTTGACTAAAAAGGGGCTTCCAGTTAAAGCCCTGCTGTTAATAGATAATGCTCCTTCACATCCACCGGAATCCCAATTGATTTTTGATGACGAATCCATTTGTGCAATGTTTTTGCCTCCCAACGTCACTTCGTTAATTCAGCCCATGGACCAGAATGTTTTTAAAATAACTAAACTGTATTATAGAAACAGTCTCTTGACATTAATGGCTGTAAAACAAACAGAATTGTTAGATTCTATTAAGATGTTAACTATAAAAGATGCAATTAATCTTTTGGACTCAGCATGGAGTAGAATTTCGCAACAAATTTTAAACAAATGCTGGAAAAATATTTTGAATTTAGTTTCGGAACAAGATGACCCCGATGATAATATTCCCTTAAGTGTTTTAAGGGAGAAATAAATAAGAAATAAGACAGCTAGAAAATAGTGCGGTTCTACTTCTTCAGGCGCTGAATTCTCAGGTTTGTTTTATTATAGGTTTCAGTGTTTTTAGAGAATTTAGTTAAAATTTAATTACAGATCGATGTTACTCTTTCCACGGTCAAAAATTGGAACAACAATCCTGAAGAAAATTGCACAGAAGTAGGAAGTAGTATTGAAATTCAGGATGATACCGACGATGATGATGACTCGATTATATTCCAGCCAGAAGTTACTATTAAATCCAAATAAGCTGTAGAAGCTTTGGATAAGGCTTTGATATGAGCTGAAAACGAGATGATAGACCAAAGTGACATTAGAGTGCTGAGAAACCTTAAAGAAAAAGCTCTTTTAAAGATGGCAAAACAAAAAACTTACCAAAAAAAATGATTTTTTCCTTTAAACTTTATTTAACTGATTCTTAATTATCCAACCAAAAAAATGTTCCTATTAGTTTTAGTTTATTTTTTGTTGTTTTTGTTAATTAAATATGAATTTCTTGTATCCTTTATTTTATATTATTTTTGTTTTTTTTTTTTTTTTTGTTTATCGAATGCAAAGTGAACTGAATATACATATTGCATTTTAGTTTTTGTTATTGAAAATTAATTAATTTAAAATAGTGTTTAGCATTTTTTCTTATTAATACATATCTTTTTTTATATTAAATAGAGCAATTTTTGTTTTAAATTTTGGTACTCGCTAACGTGAACAAACTCGAAAATGTGAACTGCCTTGGTAAAAATTAGTTCACGTTATCGCGAGTTCACTGTACAAACAAAATTTGAGAAGAATCAGTGCTATATTTTTGTTTTTTGATAGATTTAGGTGAAGATCGGGAAGCAGCTCTATATGGGGCCTATGAGTAAGAGTTGTCCCATAGGGATCATTTTTGGACTACTGATTAATGGATGTAATAAACATATACAAATCCAAGGAGTAGTTATGAATTTAAAACAACTGATAAATGTAATCAATAAATCAACAAAATAAAAATACCCCCATATTCAAATCCAAATGGTTTAATTTCAAATGTATGAACGCCAGAGAAAAAGCATTCGAATCACTTAATGAATTTAGAAAATCAAATAATCCACAAGATAAAGACAAATACCTGCAGGCTAATTTTGAGTACGTAAGTGAATGTAGAAAACGTAAAAAGGAATATTATGATGAAATTAACAACAAAATCAATAAAATAAATGATTCTAAGGAATGGTGGAAATTAGCTAGAGAAATAAGAGGTGATGTTCCTAAAATTGGAACATCTATACCTGCTGAATTTAGAAAATATTTCGAGTCGTTACTTAACCAACCGAATTTGTCAAAAGACATTCAATATGCACCAAGGTATCATGTGAATTATGATTTGGACAAAAATATTACTCTACAGGAGATTAAAAACATCATCAACAAAACAAAATTGGAGAAAGCCCCTGGAGCTGATAGAGTGCCGTATGAAATGTTTAAATATGCTACAGACGAATTTCTTATACAACTTGTTAATGCTTTTAATATAATTTTTGAAACGGGAAATGTAGGAGAAGAGTTTGAGCGCAGTATTATATTTCCCATTTATAAGAAAGAAAATGTAAATTCTACTTGCAATTCCAGAGGGATTTCCTTTATGAACTGTGTGGCAAAACTTTTTATGGGCATTATAAATTCTAGGCTTACAAATTGGGTTGAACAAAATAATATTCTAAATGAATTTCAATCCGGCTTCAGACCACACTATTCAACTGTAGATAACATTTATAATTTATCAGTAATAGTCAATTATAACCTGAATAAAAAGAAAAAGATTTACGCATTTTTTGTTGATTTTAAAGCCGCCTTCGATAGAGTGCCGAGGAAAGCTCTTGTATATAAACTACATTCATTAGGTATGTCCACGAAACTGGTCAACCTTATTGAAAATTTGTACAAACATACAAAGTCCGCAGTTTGGACAGGAAAAGATTTTACTGAATACTTTGAAACTTATACTGGCGTTAAACAAGGATGTCTGCTGTCCCCATTGCTCTTTACACTGTACTTAAATGACCTGCATGAACATTTGGGAGGTGGTCTGATGGTAGATGACATAAATATACGTTTGCTTATGTATACGGATGATATAGTTTTATTGGCTGATGATATACAAATAATGAGAAACATGGTAAAGAACTTGGAAAATTATTGTAAGCAGTGGAATATGGAGGTAAATATGCTTAAATCTGAAATGATGGTCTTCCGAAAAGGAGGCAGACTTGCATCAAGTGATAAGATTGAGTACAAAAATCAAGAAATTAAAATTGTGAATGAGTACAACTATTTAGGCGTAATTTTCACCCCGCAAACGAGTTTTAGGAAACATATTGAAAAAAGAAATATATCGTCTAAGAATAGCATTAATTCAACGTGGAACAGTTTTCTTAATAAACCGAACATAAGCTTGAAATCTAAGTGGAAGCTTTTTCAATCAGTCTGCCGATCTATACAAGCATATGCGGCTCAGGTCTGGGGTTACTATTTATTCGAGGAGGTAGACAAGTTACAGAGGTATTTCTTGAAAAGAATTCTAAAACTACCAGATTTTACACCCAATTATGCTTTGTATTTGGAAACAAAAGTAGAGTGCAGTCATTTTTACACATTGAATTTACATATGGACTATATCTACAAAACGCTATTTCAGTACAACCAAAACAGATTACCAAACAAATTATCACTAGTTGCGTTACGAGATAATATATTTTGGGCAAAGAAAATCAATGAAATAAGTAGAGAATTTGGGGTTCAATTTAACTTTGAAAATAATAGTCAACAACTATGGATTCGAAATGGAACGATCTTGCTTCAAGAAATGAAATCAAGGTCAATTATGGAAATGCAACAGCAAGCTCTAAATAGTACATCAAGAATTTATAAATATTTGAACCATAGTATGGACAGAAACTATATCGAAAACTTGAGGAGTCAAAGGCAAATCTCAACCATTTTTAAAGCGAGATGCGGTATATTACCGTTAAATTCAAACAGTTTTAATACAACTGGAAACCATACATGCACTTTATGCAACACCGGCGAAAATGAAACAACTCAACATTTCATGGCAAGATGTCCAATATTTAAAGAATTCCGAAACAGATTTTTTGGTAAACCCATTCTTAATGACAATGATGTCATAAATATTTTGAATGGACGAATATGTAACGACTGGAATTCACTTTATAATTATGTTGAAAATGCTTTGAATTATAGAAAACTCATTATAGAGGAATTTATCTAAATTTTATACATACCTATAAATATTAGTTATTTTTTATAAACATGTCTAGAATACTTTATATATTTATATTTATAACAGACGACATACATATGTCATTGTTAAATATTTATTCTCTTTATTTAAAAATGTTATTTTATATTTGTAAATAAAGATACATACAATACAATACATATACAAATCCAATTTGACAAGATTTATATGATAATTTGGATCTTATGGCAATTTATGTTGATTTCATAGGGGTCATTTGTATGGGGGCTAGGTCTGAACATGGACCGCATAGTGGTATAGGGTATAAAAATGGTATTGGCCATTGTTTGTTTCAGCTCCTCTTTAGTCAACGCCTATATTGTCTGGAAAGACCTATGTCAAAAAAAATGTTCATGTGGTGATAACAAATGAACTTCTTTCTGTTGTCATCCAAACGACTGCAGAATTCTCCAGAATTTTTATATCGCAATATGCCAAGGGTGGACTCTAAGCACATTCCCATTGTGCAGCCAGAAGAAAAGCCTAGACGTTGGCAATTGAAAGTCTGCCACAAGACAATTAAATGGATGTGCCAAAAGCGCAATGTTCATTTGCATCCTTATCACTTTAAAGTAATTGATGTTTAGTCAATAGAAAACGTATAATTTCTAAATTTTCTGTAAGAAGTATACTTACTGCAACCAAGATATGTGTTCAAATTTATTTTGATGGCAATGTTACATATGTATTGTCATGACAATAAAAATGACATGTCATATAAAAAAATATAATTTCAGAGCATTTTAAAGCAATGAATATGTATGATGAATAACGGCCAGCGTTCGCTCTTGCGAACAGCAAGTTCCGAGGCTCCCAGGAGGGATAGGTAAATTTTAACAACGGTTTTGAATTCAGAAGCCTTATATTAGCTAAGAACCCGAGTTTCATTCAAATCGTATGACTTTTATGTTTGCGGCCGAACATGGGTTAAAGTAACATTCAAAAAATAAATTGTTTTTTTTTTTATTGTCAAAAAGTGGGGTAGTTTTGTATAACAGATTTAATGTACCGCTTCATAATTTATATAAAATTTTATGTAAGTGGTCAGAATGTACTAAATAACAGTTATTTCTTGTTTTTTTTTTTTTATTATTTTTAAAGCATTTACTCTTCCAAGTCGTTATAACGGGTGATTTTTTTGAGGTTAGGATTTTCATGCATTAGTATTTGACAGATCACGTGGGATTTCAGACATGGTGTCAAAGAGAAAGATGCTCAGTATGCTTTGACATTTCATCATGAATAGACTTACTAACGAGCAACGCTTGCAAATCATTGAATTTTATTACCAAAATCAGTGTTCGGTTCGAAATGTGTTTCGCGCTTTACGTCCGATTTATGGTCTACATAATCGACCAAGTGAGCAAACAATTAATGCGATTGTGACCAAGTTTCGCACTCAGTTTACTTTATTGGACATTAAACCAACCACACGAATGCGTACAGTGCGTACAGAAGAGAATATTGCGTCTGTTTCTGAGAGTGTTACTGAAGACCGTGAAATGTCGATTCGTCGCCGTTCGCAGCAATTGGGTTTGTGTTATTCGACCACATGGAAGATTTTACGCAAAGATCTTGGTGTAAAACCGTATAAAATACAGCTCGTGCAAGAACTGAAGCCGAACGATCTGCCACAACGTCTAATTTTCAGTGAATGGGCCCTAGAAAAGTTGGCAGAAAATCCGCTTTTTTATCGACAAATTTTGTTCAGCGATGAGGCTCATTTCTGGTTGAATGGCTTCGTAAATAAGCAAAATTGCCGTATTTGGAGTGAAGAGCAACCAGAAGCCGTTCAAGAACTGCCCATGCATCCCGAAAAATGCACTGTTTGGTGTGGTTTGTACGCTGGTGGAATCATTGGACCGTATTTTTTCAAAGATGCTGTTGGACGCAACGTTACGGTGAATGGCGATCGCTATCGTTCGATGCTAACAAACTTTTTGTTGCCAAAAATGGAAGAACTGAACTTGGTTGACATGTGGTTTCAACAAGATGGCGCTACATGCCACACAGCTCGCGATTCTATGGCCATTTTGAGGGAAAACTTCGGAGAACAATTCATCTCAAGAAATGGACCGGTAAGTTGGCCACCAAGATCATGCGATTTGACGCCTTTAGACTATTTTTTGTGGGGCTACGTCAAGTCTAAAGTCTACAGAAATAAGCCAGCAACTATTCCAGCTTTGGAAGACAACATTTCCGAAGAAATTCGGGCTATTCCGGCCGAAATGCTCGAAAAAGTTGCCCAAAATTGGACTTTCCGAATGGACCACCTAAGACGCAGCCGCGGTCAACATTTAAATGAAATTATCTTCAAAAAGTAAATGTCATGGACCAATCTAACGTTTCAAATAAAGAACCGATGAGATTTTGCAAATTTTATGCGTTTTTTTTTAAAAAAAACTTATCAAGCTCTTAAAAAATCACCCGTTACCATATGCCACTAAGTGTTTGTGGTATAATGACTTTGTGCTGATGTTTGTAACTACCAAAAATATTTGACCTAGACCGACCCATCTTTTATTATACCGATCGACTTTCTGTGTCGATTTTGCGATGTACGTCCGACCGTCTGTCTGTGTGTCCATGCAAACCTTGTAATCAAACTACAGATCGCGAATATGAATATATTTTAGTGAAATTTAGTATATAAGCTTCTGCCGGCCATAGGATGAACGCTATTTAAATTGGTGAAAATCGGTTTATTTTCAGACCTAGTCCCCATACAAATGACCCTATAAGATCGACTTAAATGGTCATAATATCTGTGGTCACAAGCGATAACCGCCTAAGTCGACTTAAGAATGATTGAGTTTGATTGAGTTATGTATGCTATCATATTCTACTTTATATTTACGTGAAATCCCCATTTCTCTAACACTATTTATTAAAAAGATATTAATAAAAATAAAATAAAATTAAGCCTCACTACATTTATATAAAAAGTTATTTTTCTCGAAAGCATGATTTTCGACTTAGGCGGTTAATGTTTGTGAGCACAGATATACAAATTATCATAAAGATCTCGGTCAAATTGGGTCTGTGTATATTTATTAAATCCATTAATCAGTAGTCCAAAAATAAATCCTATAGGACAATTCTTAGTCAGCGCCCCCATAAAGGTGCTTCGCGATCTTCACTTAAATCTATCAAAAAACAAAAATATTGCACATTTTTTTTTCAAATTTGGTTTGTATATGTTTTTGCAAAATATAAGCGACTTTTCAGGATCGGTCCATTTATCGACCTAGTCTCCATATAAATAAAGCATCCGATATTAACTTTTTTCATATCCGCAGCCAAAAAAAATTATTAACAAAGCCACTCAAATTTGGTTTGTGGCAATTTTCTATAACCAAGTAGTTGGACCTAAGAGATAGGGTCTCTGAACGCATGGTATAGGGTATGGTATAGTCGGTGTAAACCGACTATAATTTTCTTACTTGTTTTTTAATTAGAAATATGAACTTCCGTTACAATGTCACTGTTTGGCATTTCTTACACACAAAAAAACAGATTTATTTTGGCTACTGAATTTATTGCCAGCCGAATTGTGATGAAGTAACAGAATTTTGTTGTAATAACAGCAAACATTTTCTCGCAATAGTAAATGTTTAGCTGCTATTAAATTTCCGTTGATACAATCGAAAATACAGTTATTAAACATTAGATGTAATTGGGTTGGTGATTTCTTCTGAGTGCAAAAAAATTATTGCTAAATACGTAATTTAAAAAACGATTTCCCCAAAAATTCCAAATATGACTGTGAAAGCTCTACTTTGCACTTTAGAAAGTTATATGTATATAAAATGAATACTAATATTTTTCGTACCTTTTTATAATTTTTTAATAGATTTTCTTTTTACATTTTATTTTTAAGGTGGTGCCTTCGAAGGTGTTATTGATGACAATGTTTCGCCTTTCGGTTACATGAAAGGTGAAGGTATTGATGCAGGCTTTGGTGAACATGATTGGATTTGCAATAGAGATAGAGAACGCACAGATGATATTTTCACAAAACTTGGTCCAGTTGATGGTAAAATTTCAGGACAAGGTATGATTATTGTTTATTGTTTATAGTTTGCATTGTGCAAAATCGTAATGGAAATTAACTTTAATCTCTATTGTATTGTAGCTGCCAAGCAAGAACTTATTAAATCTAAATTACCGAACTCAGTGCTAAGCAAAATTTGGAAACTTTCCGATGTCGATGGTGATGGATTCCTGGATTCTGATGAATTTGCTTTAGCTTTACATTTAATCACTGTTAAGGTGGAGGGCAATGAACTGCCCAACATATTGCCTGAACATTTAGTGCCGCCATCAAAACGTTGCTAATGTTTGAAATATATATATTTAACAAATGGAAACATCATTATACGGTGTTTTCTTGTTTAATTAAACCACTATGTTTTCACGTTACTTTGTTTTCTTTTCCTGTTAAATGCTAAATCCATGCCCTTATTTTTTGTTGTAATTTAAAATTTTATTATTGTTTAAAAAATCTTTTAGTAGTATATTTTAAAATATGTAATTGTGTACATAAAATGCAAATAGGACTAGGATGAGCATTTCTTTTTTTGGCTAAAAAATTCCTGCTTCTTTTCTTTTCTATCAATTAATTAAAATTTTCTCAAGCATTTCAAAGCACTAATTGAAAAAGAAAAAAAACTCAAAAATAAGCCATCATACAAAGAGAGTTTCTAAAACACACACAAAAAAACCCCCCCAAACGTTTACTAATCTATCGTATATCATGTATAAACATATTGTTTTTGAATTTTTGCATATTATTATGATACACACAACTATATATGATGATATGAATATAAAAAAATTTATAAATTATTTAAGAAATATTTAATATAATTAAAAAATATTTTATAAAAAATTTTTTTAATCTAAATGTAATAGTTTATTTATCATATTTCAAAAGAAATTTATATGTGCAATTTTTTTTATAGTAATATATATTTCCTATCCAAACTACATTAACGTTCATATCACGTTTGCTTTTTT
The DNA here is from genome assembly GCA_963682025.1 of Cordilura impudica. Lineage (NCBI taxonomy): Eukaryota > Metazoa > Arthropoda > Insecta > Diptera > Scathophagidae > Cordilura > Cordilura impudica. The sequence goes on along the minus strand of OY821517.1, from coordinate 141,133,273 downwards.
GTTTTCATATCTTCTATTAAATACTTTGATTTAAACATCTATTCAAATTGCCTTAAACAAATATATAATTTCTTTATTTAATATAGTAAAAATAATATACATATACACAATTTATTAAGAGTGAACAATAAAATAATAAATAGTTTTTTTTTTTTCGAAAACATATATTTTTTGTAAAGCTAAAAGTATATTAATAAAAAATATTTAAAAAAAAAAACAATAATTCGAGATAATGTCATATTGTATATGTCTCGTTTTTACAAGAAACCCTTAATGATTGGGATTTTCATTGTAATTTTAGTTTTGATTTTCGTTGCGTTTTATATTATTTTAATCTATAAGTTATGTACTTTTTTTAAAGCAACTAAATTATGACTAAGTTCATAGATTTTTTTTTATGAATGTTTTGAATTTAAAAAATTATACACAGTTAAAAATATAGGAATTTTTTAAACTAATTTAGGTGGAAACTTTTGTAAGTTTTTTTCCTTTAGAAAGACTATTACTAGATTGTTACAATAGGTAACACTGTTTCATAATAATCAGGCCAATTCTGACCAAAAATTCCGCATGAAATATCTCACTTCTCCCTTTTCCCCTATTATGAATAAAAACTCCTTCGGAAAAAAATTCGATGACATCACAACACAAGGGTAGCTGATTTGAAGAAAAAGCTATAACATACCTATGGGGGGTTAACAAATAAGTGTTCATTGATATTCAAAAAAGAAAAAAAGATTTTAATCGAAAAAAATAAAAGTTGGGAAATCTCGGGAAATACTGGACCGATTTGGCTGGAAAAATCTATTATATAGGATTTTCGATTCTCTTTCAGAATCTTTTATCCAAATTTGATTTGGAGCTTCCCCAGCTGTTTTGGGCATTTATTGTCAGATTCCCAAAATGCTAAGGAGCCGGGGAAGCTCCAAATCAAATTTGTATGAAAGATTCTGAAAGAGCATCGAAAATCCTGTATAATAGTTTTTTTCAGCCAAATCGGTCCAGTATTTCCCGAGATTTCCCAACTTTTATGTTTTTGGGATATGGACTATCTCATTTTATTATATGACTCTGACATCACAACACAAGGTAGCTGATTTGAAGAAAAAAATATAACATACCTATGGGGGGTTAACAAATAATTGTTCATTGATATTCAAAAAAGAAAAAAGATTTTAATCGAAAAAAGTAAAAGTTGGGAAATCTCGGGAAATACTGGACCGATTTGGCTGGAAAAATCTGTAATATAGGATTTTCGATTCTCTTTCAGAATCTTTTATCCAAATTTGATTTGGAGCTTCCCCAGCTGTTTTGGGCATTTATTGTCAGATTCCCAAAATGCTCAAGCAGCCGGGGAAGCTCCAAATCAAATTTGGATCAAAGATTCTGAAAGAGCATCGAAAATCCTATAAAAGAGTTTTTTTCAGCCAAGTCGGTCCAGTATTTCCCGAGATTTCCCAACTTTTATGTTTTTGGGATATGGACTATCTCTTTATTTTATGTCTCTGACATCACAACACAAGGGTAGCTGATTTGAAGAAAAAACTATAACATACCTATGGGGGGCTAACAAATAAGTGTTCATTGATATTCAAAAAAGAAAAGATTTTAATCGAAAAAAATTAAAGTTGGGAAATCTCGGGAAATACTGGACCGATTTGGCTGGAAAAATCTATTATATAGGATTTTCGATGCTCTTTCAGAATCTTTGATCCAAATTTGATTTGGAGCTTCCCCGGCTGTTTTGGGCATTTATTGTCAGATTCCCAAAATGCTCAAGGAGCCGGCGAAGCACCAAATCAAATTTAGATCAAAGATTCTGAAAGAGCATCCAAAATCCTATATAGTAGTTTTTTTTAGCCAAATCGGTCCAGTACTTCCCGAGATTTCCCAACTTTTATGTTTTTGGGATATGGACTATCTCTTTATTTTATGTCTCTGACATCACAACACAAGGGTAGCTGATTTGAAGAAAAAACTATAACATACTTACCTATGGGGGGTTAACAAATAAGTGATACTCAAAAACGAAAAAAGATTTTAATCGAAAAAAATTAAAGTTGGAAAATCTCGGGAACTACTGGACTGATTTGGCTGAAAAAATCTATTATGTAGGATTTTCGATGCTCTTTCAGAATCTTTGATCCAAATTTGATTTGGAGCTTCGCCAGCTGTTTTGGGCATTTATTGTCAGATTCCCAAAATGCCCAAGGAGCCGGGGAAGCTCCAAATCAAATTTGGATCAAAGATTCTGAAAGAGCATCGAAAATCCTATATAATAGTTTTTTTCAGACAAATCGGTCCAGTATTTCCCGAGATTTCCCAACTTTTATGTTTTTGGGATATGGACTATCTTTTTATATTATATGTCTCTGACATCACAACACAAGGTAGCTGATTCGGAGAAAAACTATAACATACTTACCTATGGGGGGTTAACAAATAAGTGTTCATTGATATTCAAAAAAGAAAAAAAATTTTAATCGAAAAAAATAAAAGTTGGGAAATCTCGGGAAATACTGGACCGATTTGGCTGGAAAAATCTATTACATAGGATTTTCGATGCTCTTTCAGAATCTTTTATCCAAATTTGATTTGGAGCTTCCCCAGCTGTTTTGGGCATTTATTGTCAGATTCCCAAAATGCTCAAGGAGCCGGGGAAGCTCCAAATCAAATTTGGATCAAAGATTCTGAAAGAGCATCGAAAATCCTGTATAATAGTTTTTTTCAGCCAAATCGGTCCAGTATTTCCCGAGATTTCCCAACTTTTAGGTTTTTGTGATATGGACTATCTCATTTTATTATATGACTCTGACATCACAACACAAGGTAGCTGATTTGAAGAAAAAACTATAACATACCTATGGGGGGTTAACAAATAAGTGTTCATTGATATTCAAAAAAGAAAAAAAGATTTTAATCGAAAAAAATAAAAGTTGGGAAATCTCGGGAAATACTGGAACGATTTGGCTGGAAAAATCTATTATATAGGATTTTCGATGCTCTTTCAGAATCTTTGATCCAAATTTGATTTGCAGCTTCCCCAGCTGTTTTGGGCATTGTCAGAATCCCAAAATGCTCAAGGATTCTTTCAGAATCTTAGATCCAAATTTAATTTGGAGCTTCCCCAGCTGTTTTGGGCATTTATTGTCAGATTCCCAAAATGCTCAAGGAGCTCCAAATCAAATTTGGATCAAAGATTCTAAAAGAGCATCGAAAATCCTATATAATAGTTTTTTTTTCAGACAAATCGGTCCAGTATTTCCCGAGATTTCCCAACTTTAATTTATTTGGGATATGGACTATCTCTTTATATTATATGTCTCCGACATCACAACACAGGGGTAGCTGATTTGAAGAAAAAACTATAACATACCTATGGGGGGTTAACAAATAAGTGTTCATTGATATTCAAAAAAGAAAAAAAGATTTTAATCGAAAAAAATTAAAGTTGGGAAATCTCGGGAAATACTGGACTGATTTGGCTGGAAAAATCTATTATATAGGATTTTCGATGCTCTTTCAGAATCTTTGATCCAAATTTGATTTGGAGCTTCCCCGGCTGTTTTGGGCATTTATTGTCAGAATCCCAAAATGCTCAAGGAGCCGGCGAAGCACCAAATCAAATTTAGATCAAAGATTCTGAAAGAGCATCCAAAATCCTATATAGTAGTTTTTTTCAGCCAAATCGGTCCAGTACTTCCCGAGATTTCCCAACTTTTATGTTTTTGGGATATGGACTATCTCTTTATTTTATGTCTCTGACATCACAACACAAGGGTAGCTGATTTGAAGAAAAAACTATAACATACTTACCTATGGGGGGTTAACAAATAAGTGATACTCAAAAACGAAAAAAGATTTTAATCGAAAAAAATTAAAGTTGGAAAATCTCGGAAACTACTGGACCGATTTGGCTGGAAAAATCTATTATATAGGATTTTCGATGCTCTTTCAGAATCTTTGATCCAAATTTTATTTGGAGCTTCCCCAGCTGTTTTGGGCATTTATTGTCAGATTCCCAAAATGCTCAAGGAGCCGGAGAAGCTCCAAATCAAATTTGGATCAAAGATACTGAAAGAGCATCGAAAATGCTACATAATAGTTTTTTCCAGACAAATCAGTCCAGTATATCCTGAGATTTCCCAACTTTTATGTTTTTGGGATATGGACTATCTCTTTATATTATATGTCTCTGACATCACAACACAGGGGTAGCTGATTTGAAGAAAAAACTATAACATACCTATGGGGGGTTAACAAATAAGTGTTCATTGATATTCAAAAAAGAAAAAAAGATTTTAATCGAAAAAAGTAAAAGTTGGGAAATCTCGGGAAATACTGGACCGATTTGGCTGGAAAAATCCGTAATATAGGATTTTCGATTCTCTTTCAGAATCTTTTATCCAAATTTGATTTGGAGCTTCCCCAGCTGTTTTGGGCATTTATTGTCAGATTCCCAAAATGCTCAAGGAGCCGGCGAAGCTCCAAATCAAATTTAGATCAAAGATTCTGAAAGAGCATCCAAAATCCTATATAGTAGTTTTTTTCAGCCAAATCGATCCAGTACTTCCCGAGATTTCCCAACTTTTATGTTTTTGGGATATGGACTATCTTTTTATATTATATGTCTCTGACATCACAACACAAGGTAGCTGATTCGGAGAAAAACTATAACATACTTACCTATGGGGGGTTAACAAATAAGTGTTCATTGATATTCAAAAAAGAAAAAAAGATTTTAATCGAAAAAAATTAAAGTTGGGAAATCTCGGGAAATACTGGACCGATTTGGCTGGAAAAATCTATTATATAAGATTTTCGATGCTCTTTCAGAATCTTTGATCCAAATTTGATTTGGAGCTTCCCCAGCTGTTTTGGGCATTTATTGTCAGATTCCCAAAATGCTCAAGGAGCCGGGGAAGCTCCAAATCAAATTTGGATCAAAGATTCTAAAAGAGCATCGAAAATCCTATATAATAGTTTTTTTCAGACAAATCGGTCCAGTATTTCCCGAGATTTCCCAACTTTTATGTTTTTGGGATATGGACTATCTCTTTATATTATATGTCTCCGACATCACAACACAGGGGTAGCTGATTTGAAGAAAAACTATAACATACCTATGGGGGGTTAACAAATAAGTGTTCATTGATATTCAAAAAAGAAAAAAAGATTTTAATCGAAAAAAATAAAAGTTTTGAAATCTCGGGAAATACTGGAACGATTTGGCTGGAAAAATCTATTATATAGGATTTTCGATGCTCTTTCAGAATCTTTGATCCAAATTTGATTTGGAGCTTCCCCAGCTGTTTTGGGCATTGTCAGAATCCCAAAATGCTCAAGGATTCTTTCAGAATCTTAGATCCAAATTTAATTTGGAGCTTCCCCAGCTGTTTTGGGCATTTATTGTCAGATTCCCAAAATGCTCAAGGAGCCGGGGAAGCTCCAAATCAAATTTGGATCAAAGATTTTAAAGGAGCATCGAAAATCCTATATAATAGTTTTTTTTTCAGACAAATCGGTCCAGTATTTCCCGAGATTTCCCAACTTTAATTTATTTGGGATATGGACTATCTCTTTATATTATATGTCTCCGACATCACAACACAGGGGTAGCTGATTTGAAGAAAAAACTATAACATACCTATGGGGGGTTAACAAATAAGTGTTCATTGATATTCAAAAAAAGAAAAAAAGATTTTAATCGAAAAAAATAAAAGTTTTGAAATCTCGGGAAATACTGGACCGATTTGGCTGGAAAAATCTATTATATAAGATTTTCGATGCTCTTTCAGAATCTTTGATCCAAATTTGATTTGGAGCTTCCCCAGCTGTTTTGGGCATTTATTGTCAGATTCCCAAAATGCTCAAGGAGCCGGGGAAGCTCCAAATCAAATTTGGATCAAAGATTCTAAAAGAGCATCGAAAATCCTATATAATAGTTTTTTTCAGACAAATCGGTCCAGTATTTCCCGAGATTTCCCAACTTTTATGTTTTTGGGATATGGACTATCTCTTTATATTATATGTCTCCGACATCACAACACAGGGGTAGCTGATTTGAAGAAAAACTATAACATACCTATGGGGGGTTAACAAATAAGTGTTCATTGATATTCAAAAAAGAAAAAAAGATTTTAATCGAAAAAAATAAAAGTTTTGAAATCTCGGGAAATACTGGAACGATTTGGCTGGAAAAATCTATTATATAGGATTTTCGATGCTCTTTCAGAATCTTTGATCCAAATTTGATTTGGAGCTTCCCCAGCTGTTTTGGGCATTGTCAGAATCCCAAAATGCTCAAGGATTCTTTCAGAATCTTAGATCCAAATTTAATTTGGAGCTTCCCCAGCTGTTTGGGGCATTTATTGTCAGATTCCCAAAATGCTCAAGGAGCCGGGGAAGCTCCAAATCAAATTTGGATCAAAGGTTCTAAAAGAGCATCGAAAATCCTATATAATAGTTTTTTTTTCAGACAAATCGGTCCAGTATTTCCCGAGATTTCCCAACTTTAATTTATTTGGGATATGGACTATCTCTTTATATTATATGTCTCCGACATCACAACACAGGGGTAGCTGATTTGAAGAAAAAACTATAACATACCTATGGGGGGTTAACAAATAAGTGTTCATTGATATTCAAAAAAGAAAAAAAGATTTTAATCGAAAAAAATAAAAGTTTTGAAATCTCGGGAAATACTGGACCGATTTGGCTGGAAAAATCTATTATATAAGATTTTCGATGCTCTTTCAGAATCTTTGATCCAAATTTTATTTGGAGCTTCCCCAGCTGTTTTGGGCATTTATTGTCAGATTCCCAAAATGCTCAAGGAGCCGGAGAAGCTCCAAATCAAATTTGGATCAAAGATACTGAAAGAGCATCGAAAATACTACATAATAGTTTTTTTCAGACAAATCAGTCCAGTATATCCTGAGATTTCCCAACTTTTATGTTTTTGGGATATGGACTATCTCTTTATATTATATGTCTCTGACATCACAACACAGGGGTAGCTGATTTGAAGAAAAAGCTATAACATACCTATGGGGGGTTAACAAATAAGTGTTCATTGATATTCAAAAAAGAAAAAAAGATTTTAATCGAAAAAAGTAAAAGTTGGGAAATCTCGGGAAATACTGGACCGATTTGGCTGGAAAAATCCGTAATATAGGATTTTCGATTCTCTTTCAGAATCTTTTATCCAAATTTGATTTGGAGCTTCCCCAGCTGTTTTGGGCATTTATTGTCAGATTCCCAAAATGCTCAAGCAGCCGGGGAAGCTCCAAATCAAATTTGGATCAAAGATTCTGAAAGAGCATCGAAAATCCTATATAAGAGTTTTTTTCAGCCAAGTCGGTCCAGTATTTCCCGAGATTTCCCAACTTTTATGTTTTTGGGATATGGACTATCTCTTTATATTATATGTCTCTGACATCAAAGCACAGGGGTAGTTGATTTGAAGAAAAAACTATAACATACCTATGGGGGGTTAACAAATAAGTGTTCATTGATATTCAAAAAAGAAAAAAAGATTTTAATCGAAAAAAATTAAAGTTGGGAAATCTCGGGAAATACTGGACCGATTTGGCTGGAAAAATCTATTATATAGGATTTTCGATGCTCTTTCAGAATCTTTGATCCAAATTTGATTTGGAGCTTCCCCGGCTGTTTTGGGCATTTATTGTCAGATTCCCAAAATGCTCAAGGAGCCGGCGAAGCACCAAATCAAATTTAGATCAAAGATTCTGAAAGAGCATCCAAAATCCTATATAGTAGTTTTTTTCAGCCAAATCGGTCCAGTACTTCCCGAGATTTCCCAACTTTTATGTTTTTGGGATATGGACTATCTCTTTATTTTATGTCTCTGACATCACAACACAAGGGTAGCTGATTTGAAGAAAAAACTATAACATACTTACCTATGGGGGGTTAACAAATAAGTGATACTCAAAAACGAAAAAAGATTTTAATCGAAAAAAATTAAAGTTGGAAAATCTCGGAAACTACTGGACCGATTTGGCTGGAAAAATCTATTATATAGGATTTTCGATGCTCTTTCAGAATCTTTGATCCAAATTTTATTTGGAGCTTCCCCAGCTGTTTTGGGCATTTATTGTCAGATTCCCAAAATGCTCAAGGAGCCGGAGAAGCTCCAAATCAAATTTGGATCAAAGATACTGAAAGAGCATCGAAAATGCTACATAATAGTTTTTTTCAGACAAATCAGTCCAGTATATCCTGAGATTTCCCAACTTTTATGTTTTTGGGATATGGACTATCTCTTTATATTATATGTCTCTGACATCACAACACAGGGGTAGCTGATTTGAAGAAAAAACTATAACATACCTATGGGGGGTTAACAAATAAGTGTTCATTGATATTCAAAAAAGAAAAAAAGATTTTAATCGAAAAAAGTAAAAGTTGGGAAATCTCGGGAAATACTGGACCGATTTGGCTGGAAAAATCCGTAATATAGGATTTTCGATTCTCTTTCAGAATCTTTTATCCAAATTTGATTTGGAGCTTCCCCAGCTGTTTTGGGCATTTATTGTCAGATTCCCAAAATGCTCAAGCAGCCGGGGAAGCTCCAAATCAAATTTGGATCAAAGATTCTGAAAGAGCATCGAAAATCCTATATAAGAGTTTTTTTCAGCCAAGTCGGTCCAGTATTTCCCGAGATTTCCCAACTTTTATGTTTTTGGGATATGGACTATCTCTTTATATTATATGTCTCTGACATCAAAGCACAGGGGTAGTTGATTTGAAGAAAAAACTATAACATACCTATGGGGGGTTAACAAATAAGTGTTCATTGAAATTCAAAAAAGAAAAAAAGATTTTAATCGAAAAAAATTAAAGTTGGGAAATCTCGGGAAATACTGGACCGATTTGGCTGGAAAAATCTATTATATAGGATTTTCGATGCTCTTTCAGAATCTTTGATCCAAATTTGATTTGGAGCTTCCCCGGCTGTTTTGGGCATTTATTGTCAGATTCCCAAAATGCTCAAGGAGCCGGCGAAGCTCCAAATCAAATTTAGATCAAAGATTCTGAAAGAGCATCCAAAATCCTATATAGTAGTTTTTTTCAGCCAAATCGATCCAGTACTTCCCGAGATTTCCCAACTTTTATGTTTTTGGGATATGGACTATCTTTTTATATTATATGTCTCTGACATCACAACACAAGGTAGCTGATTCGGAGAAAAACTATAACATACTTACCTATGGGGGGTTAACAAATAAGTGTTCATTGATATTCAAAAAAGAAAAAAAGATTTTAATCGAAAAAAATTAAAGTTGGGAAATCTCGGGAAATACTGGACCGATTTGGCTGGAAAAATCTATTATATAGGATTTTCGATGCTCTTTCAGAATCTTTGATCCAAATTTGATTTGGAGCTTCCCCGGCTGTTTTGGGCATTTATTGTCAGATTCCCAAAATGCTCAAGGAGCCGGCGAAGCACCAAATCAAATTTAGATCAAAGATTCTGAAAGAGCATCCAAAATCCTATATAGTAGTTTTTTTCAGCCAAATCGGTCCAGTACTTCCCGAGATTTCCCAACTTTTATGTTTTTGGGATATGGACTATCTCTTTATTTTATGTCTCTGACATCACAACACAAGGGTAGCTGATTTGAAGAAAAAACTATAACATACTTACCTATGGGGGGTTAACAAATAAGTGATACTCAAAAACGAAAAAAGATTTTAATCGAAAAAAATTAAAGTTGGAAAATCTCGGGAACTACTGGACCGATTTGGCTGGAAAAATCTGTAATATAGGATTTTCGATGCTCTTTCAGAATCTTTGATCCAAATTTTATTTGGAGCTTCCCCGGCTGTTTTAGGCATTTATTGTCAGATTCCCAAAATGCTCAAGGAGCCGGCGAAGCACCAAATCAAATTTAGATCAAAGATTCTGAAAGAGCATCCAAAATCCTATATAGTAGTTTTTTTCAGCCAAATCGGTCCAGTACTTCCCGAGATTTCCCAACTTTTATGTTTTTGGGATATGGACTATCTCTTTATTTTATGTCTCTGACATCACAACACAAGGTAGCTGATTCGGAGAAAAACTATAACATACTTACCTATGGGGGGTTAACAAATAAGTGTTCATTGATATTCAAAAAAGAAAAAAAGATTTTAATCGAAAAAAATAAAAGTTTTGAAATCTCGGGAAATACTGGAACGATTTGGCTGGAAAAATCTATTATATAGGATTTTCGATGCTCTTTCAGAATCTTTGATCCAAATTTGATTTGGAGCTTCCCCAGCTGTTTTGGGCATTGTCAGAATCCCAAAATGCTCAAGGATTCTTTCAGAATCTTAGATCCAAATTTAATTTGGAGCTTCCCCAGCTGTTTTGGGCATTTATTGTCAGATTCCCAAAATGCTCAAGGAGCCGGGGAAGCTCCAAATCAAATTTGGATCAAAGGTTCTAAAAGAGCATCGAAAATCCTATATAATAGTTTTTTTTCAGACAAATCGGTCCAGTATTTCCCGAGATTTCCCAACTTTAATTTATTTGGGATATGGACTATCTCTTTATATTATATGTCTCCGACATCACAACACAGGGGTAGCTGATTTGAAGAAAAAACTATAACATACCTATGGGGGGTTAACAAATAAGTGTTCATTGATATTCAAAAAAGAAAAAAAGATTTTAATCGAAAAAAATAAAAGTTTTGAAATCTCGGGAAATACTGGACCGATTTGGCTGGAAAAATCTATTATGTAGGATTTTCGATGCTCTTTCAGAATCTTTGATCCAAATTTTATTTGGAGCTTCCCCAGCTGTTTTGGGCATTTATTGTCAGATTCCCAAAATGCTCAAGGAGCCGGAGAAGCTCCAAATCAAATTTGGATCAAAGATACTGAAAGAGCATCGAAAATACTATATAATAGTTTTTTTCAGACAAATCAGTCCAGTATTTCCTGAGATTTCCCAACTTTTATGTTTTTGGGATATGGACTATCTCTTTATATTATATGTCTCTGACATCACAACACAGGGGTAGCTGATTTGAAGAAAAAACTATAACATACTTACCTATGGGGGGTTAACAAATAAGTGTTCATTGATATTCAAAAAAGAAAAAAAGATTTTAATCCGATTTATTAAGGAAAATTATATAAATACTAAAAAAAGCAACTGTATTCATTACATACTACTTTGTATAACTACCAATAAAAGCAATATTAGCGGCATTTTTTCAGTTTATCTTATCTCATTGCATTGCACGCACGGGAAAGATAAATTATTAATCAACATTTAACTTTTAATAATTAGTGGACATTAAAGTAATTAGTAGTGAATAAAACTCCGTCACTTGATTAATATCGCAATCGATAAAATAAATTACTACACGAAGTAATGGCAACTTTTGAAGAAATAAGAGATGTAGCCAATCATCCAGATGTTTATTTGGTTGATGTGAGGAATAAAGATGAACTAGCTTCGACTGGTGCTATACCCGCTTGTATTAATATACCATGTAAATATTAAGATATTAGAGAAGTAGATAGATTGAGTAGCTTATGTTGAATGAATAATGTGTTGTTTTAGTACCGGAATTGGAGAAAGCCTTTGATATGACTGACAATGATTTCAAGACCAATTTCAATCGTGACAAACCCTCTAAAGATACAGTATTGATTTTCAGTTGCTTGAAGGGTGGACGAGCACAGAAAGCTGCTGATGCAGCTTTAGCCCGCGGCTTCAAAAAGTACGTTTTTAAATACATATGTTTAATAATGGTTGGTGGAACAAGCTCAGAAAGAACCATAACTTGGATTATTTATTTATACAAATAAATTAAATTAAAATTTACAAATGGTTTAACAAATTTTCATACGAGAGCTTGTACCCAACGGAACATGTTCCATTTTTTTTTTAACAATATAAAGTTTGTATAATATACCATTTTCTTTTTTTTTATCCTATTTTAGTGCTAAACCTTATCCTGGTTCTTGGACTGAGTGGGCCGAAAAAAATGGATTGTAAAATTTAAAATATGTATATGAGTAAAATGTGAAAAAATCAATTAAAGTTTAACTTCTTTAAGTTCACCCCAACTTTTTCCAATTTTTAGTTTTACCTTGAGAGGAACATTAAGTTTAACACAATTCTCCATTGTTACGCTTAACACCTTAGCAATTTTCTTAGCTTTTTCCTCGGGTACTTCGAATATTAATTCATCGTGTAAATGCAATACTAAGCGGACGGACTGTGCTTCAATACCTAATTTTTCCCTATATTTTGTAATATTTTTCTCGATACGTAATATGGCACTTTTAGCTATATCAGCTGCTGATCCTTGTATAGTTGAGTTAACGGCTTGACGTTCAGCTTGATCTACAAAAAGCAATAAAACAATTTGTACTACTATGCTCATGTTTATCAAACACTATAAATTTTAAATAATACAGCGTATAAAATAATACAATAAATTGAATGTTTACATAAATCAGTGGTGCCCATAATAAGATCGATCGCATAAAAATTTAAAGTCCATCCCACCCAAGTATGTCATTATGTATGTAAAAACCATTTTTTCTCCCGTCTGATAACATGTTCTTTCTTATTTCAAATTTTATAGTATTTTCATTTCTCATTTAAATCCCAAAAAAACTTTTAGCGATGGGGAATTTTTAAGAGGCTGTTTTTATAATAAAACTGAAATTGTTTCTGCTATTAATGACTAGCAGGAAATAGTGTTACACGGCGAGTAGACGAAATTAGCTCAATTTTAAAAAGCAGTTAAAGTAAGATCTTGAAGATTTTTCAGCATTTTCCTTATAAGTACAGGAATCAACCGATGTAGTTTATATATCACAGCTAATCATATTCATTAGAATGATTTTTATGCATTTTTCAACCAAGGAGGAAGTATTAACAACTATACTTTAAAGGGAAAACCCCGGGGGAAAGGACATATTTTTCAGTTTAAAGGCATTCTTGAATAGCATTCAAATACCTCTTTTTAAATTTGTATAAATAACCTCAGATGGAGCTGCCGCAATGGTAGGCCGACATAACGATTTTATTAATCTTTGACGAGCTGCTGATGTTTTTCCTGATTTCCTGTCATATCATTGCGTTATTTATCAATATATGTACGCTCTCTGCTGAAGTTCACAATATGGCTGATTATTATGACCAGAACTTTTAAATTTAAAAATTTATTTCGAGCAAAACGTTGCAAAGGAGACTATTTAAACAATAAATAGAAGAAATTTATCACGATGGATATACTGAATTAATTAAACACACAGATGTAAGATGGTTAAGCATGGCCAAATTTATTCAAAGGTTAAGATTCTTGATTAATGAGATTAACGTATTTGTAATTTCTAGAGCTGAAGATTACGAGCAATTGGAGGATGAAAAATGGCTATTAAATTTAGTATTTTTGACAGACATCACACTCAAACTAAACGATTTAAATCTTGAATTGCAAGGCAAAGATAAATCCATAAGGGGGCCAACTTTAAAAAAAACAATTTGACATATGTTCCAAATGTGATGTAACAACTAAACATTCTGCTTCTACAAGTTACGATAAAAACAGATATTAACGGAAGTAAATAACATCAGTAGATAGCTTGATAGACGTTTCCAGGACTTAAAAAAATTCAACGGAGAAATTTTATTTATGACCAATCCACTTGCTACAGATCTTCAAGTAGATGTAACTGCAGCAAAGCTTTCATTCATATAGATATTAAAAAATAGATATTAAAAAACTGGAAATGGAGACTATTCGTCTACAAAACGATATTCTTTGAGGAAAATATTTGGGAATACTTATCGGCAGAAAAGTTTCCGTCCTTATGAAAATGTTCTAAAAAATGGAATACATGTTTTCGATCAACTTATTTATGTGAACCAACATTTTCGCAATAAAAATAACTTAACAGATGAGCACTTTAATTCCTAAGTAATTAACACATATATCTCAAACTACCATGCAACATCGTAAGCAGCTGGATTTTCAAAATAAATTTAAATCATTTATGTATGTTTTTAAATAATACATATCATAAAATGAATTTTAAATGATTTTATTCACATTATTATCACATAATAGGTATATACCAATAATATAATTCGGTTGATCGCAATTTCTTTCATACTTCAAAAGTAGATATGTTGAAAAAATAGTGGGCACCACTGGTATATATAATTTAAAGAAAATCGAAAGACAAATATAAAAAATTATATTCCTTTATTTGACAGACAGACAGTCTATATTGACTGCCGAAGACAGTGTTCTAAGCTACTCGTTAGTCAGTGATTAAACACGTATAGTTGAAAATATTATTTTTCATTGAGAAATCAATTTACCAATCATAAAAATTTCTATTAAAAAATGGATTTGTAATAGGCCAAAAAGAAATTAATTAAAAATAAAACTTTGCTATGATCGATAAATTTAAAATCTTGAAATTTTCGAATTTGAATATAGTTTATACACTTACTTTTAATTAAAGCTTCGCCGCTATTAATGTGCTCCAAATATCGCCTTCTTCCAGTTATAGTTTCAATATAACCATTGTTCCTAGCAAACTTGACAACTTTCTCAGTATATAATCTAAGAAAAAAAAAAAACAGACATCATAAAATATATCTATTATAAAGGTTTTTTGAAATAAAAGTAGCAACAGAAACATTTACCTTATACCCGGATATGCAGCATGAAATTGTTCTGATACTTCTTTAGCTTCTTGTTCTGTACATTTAAGACCTTCGGCTAAAACACGCATGCCCATGCCATATACTATTCCATAACATATTTGTTTAGTACCATTGCGTAATTGTTCAGTTACACTATTTTCTGATATTTTATTCCAACGTGCTGCTATGGACGTGAAAACATCTTTGTCTGATTTCATAACTTGTAGCAAGGCGTTATCTTGTGATAGATGTGCTAATATACGCATTTCTAATTGACAGAAATCCGAAGATATTAAACACTTTTTGGTATCGACGGGAAAAAAGGCACTACGACAGGATACAGTGAATTTTTCCGAACCCAAGTCTACATCAAAATCTTTGGCTATATTTTGTAAATTTGGTTCAGTCATAGAAATACGACCAGTAGAGGTGAAGGACATACTTTGACCATGTATTCTAGAAATAAGTGGAAAAAAATTAACAAAAAAAATTTTTTTGAAACTGTTTATTAAATATAAAAACTAACCTTTCATCTTTAACACATTTCAGTAGGGGTTGTATATTCTTCGTTAATGTGACACTCAATTTTCGATAAGTAATAATCATTTGTGATATTGGAGAATCAATTTTCTCTAGAATCTGTTTCGACGTACTTACACGACCATTTGTTTTACGGTGGAGACCTACAACCTTTCAATGACACATTTATTTTGAGTATGTTTTTCTCTTACAAAAATATTTACCCTTGCTACAGCTGAAGATGAGCCTAAATTAAATCTTGAGCCATGTATTTCGTAAATTTTTGTTTCCAATTTTTTCATTCCGTCAACCATTTGTTTATATAATTTATGTAGAGCATTTGAGTCTGTGGGAAATCCTGCATCCTCCATATTGCATAGAGACATTTGTAAGGGCATTTCCACTTCTAATAAAATGGATTTGAAAAAAATCTAGATGTAACTGTTGCATTAATACAATGTGCCATTAAACATCTGTTGAACACAAAATTTGTTCTTATAATCTATATTCAATAACAGCAAGGGTAGCAATAATAGAATGTGCGATCATTAAAAACTGCCACTCAGTTTTACTCAATTATTGTTCTTTTCATTGAAATTCGGTATAATCGGTAACGATTTTTCGCATTCAGGTGCATCATTAAAATTAAAGTTGATTAAATGTGTTTCATTTTAAAATTGATTCATTTTAAATATTGCAAATGTATTTTCAAACTATTTCCGAACAAAAAATGCACTTTCACACTGGAAATTTATGTAACACAAAAATGCGATACCTTTTACCATGCGTTTTAAAGAAAGCGTCTTAGGTCCATTAACTGGATATAGAAAATGATCATAGACCAAATTTGAGTGCTATTCATTTTTTGCCTGCAGATATGAAATAGTACATAACGGATGCAATATTTTTGTTGTTTGATAAATTTAAGTGAACATCGGGAAGCAGCTTTATATTAAGGCTATGACTAAGAAATGTATTACAGGGTTTATTGGATTATTGATTAATGATATAATGGACACACACAAATATGAACACACAGACGGACGGATGGAAAGTGATTCTGAGTGGAGTATAATAAAAAATAGGCCTAGGTCAAATATTTTTGGTATTTACAAACATCAGCACAAACTCATTACACGCTCTGAACTACATAATGGTATAGGGTATAACATATGTAAATTTTTATTTGCGGTTTTACAACAAACTCATCAGTTATAACATTTAGCTTTATTCTTACCTGTAAAAAATTTATGCAATTGACCAGTACCGATACGTTCCAGATTTTCTATTTGACCTTTTAGAATGTGTACAGTAACACAAGCTTCTATTGAAGATCTAGAAGGAAAGAAAGAAAATGTTAAATGATATGTATATAAATATCTATTTAGAAAAAAAAAAACATTACCTAACCTTAGCTAATATAGCACTGTCTGAGTCTAAACCATAACTATTATAACCACGAGCACTGCCACATATATTAACCAATGACGAACATTCGGGAGCAAATTGTTTTGCCTAAAAAAAAGAAAACGAATACCTTATTATAGAATATAAATTAAAAATAAGTTCAACCTACCAAATTATGTAAATTACACATTTTATCTGGTTGCAACAACCAGTTGGCTACTTTAGGATCTTCTAAAGCTATTGGTATTTCACCAATACTTTTTAAAATGTTACGTATAATTTTCATTTGATCTTTAGCATCATAAATAAGTAACGAATGTTCTGATGATCTTAAAAGCATGCGTAAGTATTTACATTTAATTTCTTCGGTAAGGCCTCTACAAGATCCTTCTTGTTGCATATTCATATAATAGACAATATTTTCTTTTATGCAAATAGCAATGCCAGCTAAATATTGTGTGTCGTCAATTCGAAATTGATAAGATTCTATTAATTCTTTTTCTTTTTCAGCTGCCGCCACTTGATTAAGTAATAAATTTGCTCCTATAATAGGTTTACGCTTGGCTGATTGTTGTTGTATTCCCAAACAAAATCCTAATCGTTTATTAGCCAAGAATTCTTTAAAAGCTGCTTTAAAGAGTTCTTGATCACCGCAGATATCTATTATATCTATAGACTTAAATGATGATGATTCAGTATCAACTTTTGAACAACTTAATATGTGCGAAGCATTTAATTGTAATGGGTTTTTAATGAGAGAACTTTCCATAGAAAGATCCGATAATTCTATGCTTGTTGAAGAGGGTGCCTCTGGTACGGTGGTTGTGGTTTGTTGCTTTTGAGATTTGAAAATTTCTAATTTGGTTTTATTTTGTGGAGTTTGTACTTTTTGTGTGGCTCGTAAAGATCTTAAAAATCTGGATGCATGTGGAGAATTGGTTTTATTGCTGGGTATGTCTTCTATTAGCTGCTGTGAACTAGGTATTTCATCTTCTGGTGATTTATTGGAGTGGTCTGGTATTGATGGTCGTTTAAATTTATCAGCTTCTTTAAGAGCTTCATTAATCTCTGTATTCATGGTAAACGACTCATCGTTATAATTGCCAAACAGTTCATTTTTAGAGCTTTTAATGTGAGATTTATAGTTTGGTGGATTGGAATCTATTCTTTTAGAGCTAATTAAGTTACGGGGACTTCTTCTGGGTAATTTGGTGGGATTACTTGCTTTAGGTGTTTCTGGTTTCTCTTTGTTATGTATCAATATTTCATGCGATTTGCTAGTCTTATCTGTAATGTTTTGAATCGTGGTAGGTGTAGGTGTATTTTTCGTGATATTTTCAGTTCTAATATTAATATTATCAGCCAAATGCTTTGCATTTAGCGAGCTGGTTAACGTTTTAGTTTCTGTTGTATTTTGTTTAATATTTTGTTGTTGATCTTTTTTTCTTGCCCATTCTTGTTTTTTCATTTCTGATAGCTGTTTGGCTCTTAATAGGCGTTGAGCCTTTTTACTTGTACTTGGTTTTTCTTCAGATTCAATAGGATTATTTATAGAATCCTCTGCGGTCTTTATAACTTTAGGTGGAGTAACTATGATATTTTCTTCAAATTCATCTAAAGATTTACGTTTTTCCACGGAGGTCCTTTGCAAATCTTGTTTATTTGTTGTATGTCTTTCCTTGTCTTTAAGTTTATTCGTTTTTTCTTCTATTACTTTCATGGCCTTTACAAAATTTGAATCATCTTCAAATATTATGCGATCGTCATTTAATTTTGATGGCGAATTTGGGATTTGAAGTGGTTGACGGTATTCCACATCTGCATTTATAGTACGAATTGTTTCTTTTTTAGTGTCTGTTGTTTCTTTCACCATTTCCTGTTCCTCAATAGTAGACTTTACATTTTCTTTATTATTAAGTTTCATTTGATCTTGTTTCAAAGTTTTAGTTTGTATTGAATTCGTATTTAATTTGTTCGAATCATTATTACCCTTGAGAGGTTTTCTTTGTATTTGTTCTTCAAGTTCCACATTTTTAATCGTTGGCAAATTTTCATTCGCAAAATGTTCATTTGATCTTAATGTTTTACTAATCTTTTGATTTTCAGTAACAAATTTTTGATGTTCACTTTTATTTTTAATTATTTTTTCCGTTTGAATAACTTCATCTTTATTCCAATTATTTTTTTCCATCTCTTCATAAGACATGTGCAAATCTTTGTCTTCCTTTTCATCATCCTTCTCTGTAGCCTCAGTTGTCTGGGACCATTTAATATTTCTAACACCCATTTCATATTGTACAAATTGTCTAGCCTCTTGAACCAATAATTTTGCAGCTTCTTGGACGGTGAGGCCAGCTTTGCCAGTAATAAAAATATTTCTAGCCTCATTACGTTTAGCTGCTTCAATTTCATTTTCGTTGTCATGTTTTTTGGTTGAATCAAAACTTAAAGCATTATAAAGTATTTTTTCTATACTTAAAATATCAGCACCAGCTAATTCGACCAACGATGTAATACCAGCATCATATAGAGACCTAGCTCTTTTATGATTGAGATCTGGCAAACGCATTAAATCAATTAAGTCACGATGTATACCAAAAAATAAACGATCTTTAAATTGTGACACAATTAATGATAGAGTATTCCATTGTAAGGAGTTACAAAATGAAGTAACAATACCGGCAAATGTTGATGCCATTTGTTGTAAGCTTTGTAACATACCGCGAGTACATTTGTATTTTACTGCCACTACATTAATGGGAGTCTCATTAACTAATTCCTGCAAAGCCAGTGCCGTGTAAAATCTTATATAATAGAAAATTAATAATTGTTTAAACATTGAAAAGTCAATAATTTTATTTGAGAATAAAATTGAGATTAAGGTTCTGTCTGAAAAAATGTTGCAATGTTTAGAGATGTATAATATTTATAAATGCAGATTAGATATACATTACTACCGAAAAATGCATGCCTTATATGCACGAAAACCGACGTACATTGTACGAAAAACTCCGTTATTTCGCACCACGAAAGAATGGTGTAAAAGAAACGAATACGTATGAAAGCCACTTTTACAGTGAACGAATTTCTTTCTTTACTTTTAAAAAGAACGTTATACAGTGGGTGACAATACATTGGAGACTTTAATAAAGTTCTAAATTATGTTTTTTTTTTTTTGTTATTGAAAGATAACAAATTTGTTACAATACAATAAAAACAAGTAAGAAAATTATAGTCGGTCTAGACCGAATATACGATACCCTATACCATGCGCTTAGAGCCTATCTCTCAGGCCCAACTAACTGGATATAGAAAATAAGCATAAACCAAATTTGAGTGGGATTTTTATAAATTTTTTTGGCTGCAGATATGAAAACGTTCATATCGGATGCTATATCTATATGGGGACTAAGCCCCAAAATGGACCGATCCTGACCATGTTTGGTAAAGTCTCTTGTATTTTGCAAAAATATATACAAACAAAATTTGAGATGAATCAGTGCAATATTTTTGTTTTTTGATAGATTTAAGTGAAGATCGGGAAGCAACTCTATATGGGGCCTATGACTAAGAGTTGTCCCATAGGGATCATATTTGGACTACTGATAAATGGATATAATAAACACATACAAACCCAATTTGACTGAGATCTATATGACAATTTGGATCTTATGGCAATTTATGTCGATTTCATAGGGGTCATTTGTATGGGGGCTAGGTCTGAACATGAACCGATTCTCACCAATTTCAATAGCGTTCATCCTATGGCCGATGAAAGCTTATATACCAAATTTCATCGAAATATATTTATATTTGCGACCTGCAGTTTGATTACAAGCTTTACATGGACACACAGACGGACGGACGAACATCGTTAAATCGAATCAGATAGTGATTCTGATTCGATCGGTATAATAAAAGATGGGTCTAGGTCAAACAAACAGCAGCACAGTCATTATACCCAAACCACATAGTGGTATAGGGTATAAATATAGATTTAAAAACAAAGAAAATTTTTAAACTTCTGTACCAAAGTTGATTAAAACAATAAAAACTAACCCATAAAAACCGTTAAAATTTCGAAAAATCCAAAAATTATACTATAATTAATTTGTTTAAACGAACATTTGTCAGATCATCTTTATCGTCGCCACGAGTCTGCCTGCTCGATTGGATTACGGGTTAAAAATCGATCCAAACTTTTTTTCGGCAGACAAGCAGATACTAGGAGTTAAAAACAAAGGGAGAAGATGGTATGTATGTAAGAAAATGTATACAATCTTAAGCGTTATTTAAAGACTTATAGTTGCTAACGTTTTCTTTCAATTGTTTCTTAAACATAATTTTATTTTTCAATGTTTTGATCTTGTTATTAATTATTATAAAATAATGGCAAGAGTAAAGTTTTATGACGAGTTAAAAACCAGAAATATCTATGAATAAATCCATAATTTCAAAAATTAACATGATATATCGTGAAAGAGGTACGGTGACGGCTCAATGCTAAAAATGCTAGTTAAAGAGGTAATTAACAGGCTGATCTTGGTTGTTATCGTCCTTGCAGAAACCACTGATGTCAGAGAAAAATCGTCTGGCTCACATAAATTTTGCTAAAGAACACATAAATTGGTCAAGGCGGAATTGGAATACTGCTCTCTTTTCAGATGAGCTAAAAAATAATAAAATATAGCGATAGTTTTCAATTATTGCGTAGTAAAGTTTTTCAATGTAGCATAAAAATTTTAAGTTTTATTTTTTTCTTATGTTAATACAAATGAAACATACAAATTTTTATATTAAATAATCTAAACCATAAAAACAAAGTTTTTTGTCAAAACTCTTTCTTTCCTTATGCATATGAGTTCTGAAGCTCTCCGTGACTTTGTATGACTATTTTTAAATTACTCTGTGGTCACAGCAAGTCTATGGACCAAGTTTCAAATTGATTGGATGAGGGGAAATGGGATTTAAATCAGTCCGTGACTGTGCGTGACTATGCGTGACTATGTAAAAGTTAATCTTTTTTCACAGCAAGTCTATCGACTAAGTTTCAGATCGATTGGATAAGGGTAAATAGGTTTTAAATCACTCCGTGACTGTGCGTGACTATTCGTGACTGTGCGTGACTACGTCGAAGTTAATCTTTTTTACAGCAAGTATATCGACCAAGTTTCAGATTGATTGGATGAGGGGAATTCCGTTTTAAAATCACGGTGACTGTGCGTGACCAAGTCAGAGTTAATCTTTTTTTCACAGCAAGTGTATGCCCAAAGTTTCAAATCGATCGGTTGAGGAGAAATGACATTTAGATCACTCCGTGACTGTGTGTGACTACCCCAAAATTAATGTGTAATCACAACTAGACTATGGGCCAAATTTTAGGTCAATTGGATAAGGGGGAATGGGGTTGCCCCACGACAGAGAAACAGAGAGTATGAGTTAAAAGAAAGAGTTTAAAAATAGAGTTTTTATTTAATTTTTTGATCCAATATTTTTGTATTGACTGCTCAACGTCAATAATATATTTTGTCAAAAGTTTCCATTGTATTATCACTCATTATATATACTACATAATATATTATTTTTAAATTACAGAAATTTGTAAATTGCACAAGATTTCAAAAATGTAAAACGCGTTTTAGGACTTAAAGAACTTCGCGGATTTTTGTTTTGAAAACATTCAAAGCACCAATAATCAGGGACGTAACACTTATAAGAGAAATGACGAAAGAGTCATATTTAAACATTAACATTTATGAATTCAAATAATGGTTATAATTAACAATTATCGTAAGATATATAGTATTTTGGTTAATTTAACCAATTGAAATTATAGAAATATTTTTTTTGGTTATGAATAACCATTATTGCAACCAAAAATTTTTTTCGTTACCAATAACCATTATCGGGAGTAAATTTATTTTTTGGTTATTTCTACCCGGATACATATCGTATTTTTGATGTAATGTATGAATTTCGTGAATTAATGTACTTTAATTAAAACTTACTATAAGTTTTCAACAATTGTAAGAACAAAATATTATTTGCTTTTAACTTTAAGTTAAATTCGAAAAATTTATAAAATAAATTTTCATTAAATATTTCACTGCTAACAAAAAGAGTTGTTTTTACTTAAATTAATTACAAGTAAGAAAATTATAGTCGGTCTAGACCGACTATACGATACCCTATACCATGCGTTTAGAAACCCTATCTCTTAGGCCCAACTAACTGGACATTGAAAATAAGCAAAAACCAAATTTGAGTGGGATTTTTATTAATTTTTTTGGCTGCAGATATGAAAAAGTTGATATCGGATGCTATATCTATAAAGGGACTACGTCCAAAAATGGACCGATCCTGATCATGTTTGGTAAAGTCTCTTGTATTTTGCAAAAATATGTAGAAACAAAATTTGAGAAGAATCAGTGCAATATTTTTGTTTTTTAATAGATTTAAGTGAAGATCGGGAAGCAGCTCCATATGGGGTCAAAGGGATAATTTTTGGACTACTCATTAGTGGATGTAATGAACGCATACAAACCCAATTTGAGTAAGATCTATATGACAATTTGGATCTTATGGCAATTTATGTCGATTTCATATGGGTAATTTGTATGGGGGCTAGGTCTGAACATGGACCGATTCTCACCAATTTCAATAGCGTTCATCCCATGGCCGATAAAAGCTTACATACCAAATTTCATCAAAATATATTCATATTTGCGACCTGCAGTTTGATTACAAGCTTTACATGGACACACAGACGGACGGACGGACGGACGGACATTGTTAAATCAACTCAGAAAGAGATTCTGATTCGATCGGTATAATTAAATATGGGTCTAGGTCAAATATTTTTGGTTGTTACAAACAGCAGCACAAAGTCATTATACCCAAACCACATAGTGGTATAGGGTATAAAAAGTAAGTAAAATAAAATAAATAAAAATAATATGGTAGAAAACGCGACGTTATTATTCGCGATTTTTTGAATTACAATGAAAATACAAACGAATCGACTTGCAAGAACTGCATCATGATATTTGTAGGAAATCATGTAACGAATTTAGGGAGACACCTGATGCGTAAACATAATGAAATTTATCAACAGACCATTGATTAACACGAAGACACAGTCTCACAGAAGTCAAATTTTCTGTGAAATATACAAAGAAAAAAATAAAAAATGCTTGCCTCGAAATTGGTAACGCAGGAGTCACAACCGCTATCGATATTCAATTCAAATAGTTTTAAAAGTCTTACTGAGCAAATATATAAAGGTCTTAATATGACTCCCATTACGTCGCACAATATCATGGCAATAGTATATGAAGAAGAATTAAGACTGAAATGACTTATCACGAAAAAATTAACGAGAAAAATAATATCCCTTAAAACGGACAGTGCAACCCGACATGGCGGTTTAGTTTTTGGTATTAATGTATAAATTATGGAGAAGGGGAAATTGGAAGTTTTTACATTATCCATGAAAGAGGTTTGTGAACCGCAGACTGCCGTAAATGTGAAAACAGAGGTTGAAGAAGTTTTGCGTGACTTCAATATATCTAAGAAACAAATATATACCATAACTACAGATAACGGTCGTAATATGCAAAAGACGGTTGATGTTCAAAATGGAGGAATCATTACTTAACTTTAAAGAGTTTGAAAATACTTTCAGCGCAAATATCGAAATATGTTTTCTGTTAAATGTGCAGCTCAAGTGGTGAAAACTTTAAGAATGCCGAAGTGCAGGTATCAAAGAACAAATTTTTAAGATGTACGTCATTAATTTTAAACCTCAAACTCAATTTAAAATATTATTTATTTATATATTTTTATTTCCTTGGATGTTCCAACGAGGTGTAGCTCAACATTTACAATGCTAAAGAAACTCTCCAAAGACAGGGAAATTTGCAGTGAATATTTGAATCGAACATTGTTAGATGAAGAATGGGATGAATTGAATGATTTACTAGTTGTTTTGAGCCCCCTAAACGAAATGACACTTAAATTGCAGTGTGAGCAGCTGGTTATGGGCGATTCTTACAAAGCTTGGTTTGAGCTGAAGGTAAAATTGGAATGTTTAAACACGGAAGCATTATCTATTGTTTTGAATTGTATAATAACAAGACAGCCAAGTTTGCTCAACGCCGTCGTCCTTAACGCTGCAATATTTTTGGATCCACGCTTTCGACGTTTGCTGCCACCAAATAAAAAGGAAGAAGCGAGAGTTCACCTGAAGAAGTTGGCAACATAAGTTAATGAATTGAGCCAGGTTTATAGGCGCCGATACTAAACTTTGCTTTATACCTTTAATTATACTTTTGTTCTATTTCAAATCAATAGACAACGTCCTCAAGCAACGAAGTGTCTTCCAGAAAGTAATTTGTTCATTGCCGAAGCGTCAAATACTAACACTTCCTCTTCAGTTAGTTAGACTTTACGAAGCTTGGAAGTTGACTCGTCTTCAGAGGATGAATCGCCAAGCAATCATTCAAAACCATTGTTAATACAAACCATTGCCGAAATCGACTTCTACCGGGAAGGAAGAGTTGATATCGATGCCAACCTTCTGCAATACTGGGAGGAGAAAAAATATACGTTCCCATTTCTCAAACAACTGGCAGACATTGTTCATGCCGCTCCAGCAACTCAAGTTAGCGTCGAGCGAGCATTCTCTGCATTGAGACTAGTGTTAAGAGATCTTAGATGTAACCTCTCAGACGACTCATTGCGATCGCTTATAGTCGTAAAACTAAACAATAAATCCTAGTAACATAGAGATATTGTAAACACTTTTCTATTGTCTGATCTCCCCGATATTAATGAAATGAATTGCAGAATTTATTTAGCTTGTTTTTTTGTCAAAAAAATATGAATGAAATTAAAAAGAAGTTTAATTTAAATAACTTTTTATATATAAAATTAATAAACAATTCTTACAAAACTGCCCGTTTTGTTTACTTTACCAAAGATATTTTAATTCCTTGCCCTACAAACTCCTTAGATATGCATACATTATATCAAAAATACGATATGCATCCGGGTAGGAATAACCAAAAAAAAAAAATTACTTTCGATAATGGTTATTGGTAACCAAATAAATTGTTTGGTTGCTATAATGGTTATTCATAACCGAAAAAATATATTTCGCAATTGGTTAAAATAACCAAAATACTATATATCGTACGATAATTGTTAAAATTTCCCTAAAACAAATAAATCGAATTTAAGCATAACCTTTTCTTAAAAAAAAATAACAATTATTTTCCGTCCTTGCCAATAATAGAATTTGAAGTAGAAACACTTCAAAATCGAGAAAACTTTATAAAACCTAAATAATATTGATTTTTGCTTAAAAGAAAAACATGAAAATATATTTGAAAAATTAACAAAATCGTGGAGTAAGTATTATCTAAACGAAATTAATTTCATATCAAAATTAATTATTTTTTTTAGAAAAGAATTTGCTTAAAAAAGTTTCGTAAAATAAAAAAATCGTATATTATACGAAGAATTCGCTACGAAATTATTTTTCGTAATAAGGCGCATGGATTTTTTTCGGTATAGACATTCATTATCAAATTCGTTGTTTTGTTAGATTTAGGCTTCCTATTTAGACATATTGCAATTAATACTGTAATTAATATGCAAATTTTGATTTTGTTTTCAATGGTTCGTGGCAGAGCACCAAGAAACTATAATAGAATTTCTTTTTAATTTAAAAACTTAAATATTTGAGAAATTTAAATAAAATGTCCAAATTTTAAATAACAACTTCAATTTTAAATATTATTTTTTGTGTAAATGATTTACAAAACGAGGCAACTTGGTGGGCTTACCTTTTGTGTATCTGCATTAGTTTGTAATCTAATTTACTTTGTCCTCTCATAGCTCTTACCAAAAATGATTCTTTAACACCAACCAATTCACCAACTTTTTTCATAGCAGGAGACAATTTTTCCCACAAATCAAGAAATAAAAGCCAATCTAAGTCCTGTAATTGATAGCACACGGAATAAGGTGTTACCAAATATACTGCATGTAATTCTGACTCTAAAACAAAACAGCGTCGGGATTTCTGTAATTCAGCAAACAAAATTAAACCATCTGTGGGTGGCATAGATGATGCTGAGAAAGAAGTACATAAGTATAATGTTAATTTTCAATATGTAAATAAATTTACCTAAACAAGCCATGCCTAATCGTGTAGCTATATAATGTTGCGCTTTGGTTTCTTCATTGGTTTGCAACCGCACAAATTCATATTCCATTAAAAAATCTAAAGCTCCGCCAATATATTCTTCGTCAGTTGAGTCATCGGTACTTTGATCTTTTTCTTGAGTAGCCAATTGTTTTTGAACACTCAAAAGAGTGCAATTAACAAAGTTCTCAATATCATCCTTGGTAGTAGCTACTCCAGATGAGATTACTTCCAACAGAGCACGTTTTAAATGCGTCTAAAATATGTAAAAGATGATTTGAGAGCTGTAAAGAGTTCTATATCTTATATAGACTTACACTGCTATCCAAATCAAGACAAGAAGATATAGGTTTTAAATTGGCAGTAACCAATTCTTTGCCTACACGAGCATTACTGTCAGTACAAATTAATATAGACTCTCCTAATGTATCCTATAATGGAAAATATAGTTGAAAAAACAGGATGCATTACTATGAATACCGTACCTTTCCGGTCCTACCAGCTCTACCAATCATTTGTCGATATGTTAATGAGCTCATTTGTTTGCCACCAAATAAAGGAGATCTAATAATAACTCGTCGAGCAGGTAAATTTACACCTACAAACAGTTTCTTCTAACAAATTTATTTCAACCTTACAAACAAATAAAATTTACCTGAACTTAAGGTGCTAGTAGCAACAATAACTTTCAAAGCCCCCGTCTTAAAACTTGACTCGACAATATCTCTTTCTTCGGTAGTTAAGCCAGCATGGTGAAATGAACATGCATACGTTATACATTTATCTAAAACAGCATCCAAACCTTAATGGATATCAAAGAAATGTGATATTATAGCACACAAAAATAAATTCGAATTCGTACCCGTAGGTATATCTCTTAATTGCTTTTTAACTTCTTCAATAGCTTCTCGTTTAATTTGAGCCCGTAATTTTACACTCCATTCTCCTCCATGTTTTCCTAATGAATGTATAGCACCGGCTAATTGTACTGCCAATTTTTCACACCAATCTTTAGAGGGACAAAATATTATTACGGAACATCCCTCAATCAATGTTTCAATGCACAATTGAGCAACATGATCACCATCACTTTGTAAAGATGGAAACGGTTCTTTAACATCCACTGATGGCTCTGTCAGAGATCGTAATATTTTTAAATTACTATCATAAATTTTATTTCCAATTTTAATCATTTCTTGTAAAGCCACTGGACGAAAATTGGTTATAAATAATTCAGCATCTAACCATTTCTTCAGTAATTCCACATTAGCCAATGTAGCCGACATAGTAATTATTTGTATTTGCAATCCATATTTACGAGACATGTACAATATTTTAGCCAATAACAATTCTAATATATAACCTCTTCCCGGATCAGAGATTAAGTGTACCTCATCGACTACAACAGTGCCAATTTCATCAAGTTTTCCTTGTTCCAGCAATTTATTAACAATGGAATTAGCTTTTTCTATTGTACAGATGGCTACGTGAATACTTTCGAATCCTCCTGGTGGTGTGTATCCTCCAAAAAATCCTTCTACTCGATAACCAGCTGATGTTAATAGATCTTGTAAATAAAACATTTTTTCACGTACCACAGAAATAAATGGTAGTATAAGTATGACTTTTTTACCACGTTCCAAAACGGTTTTAAGAAGTATAATTTCGCTAACCAATGTTTTACCAGCTGAGGTTGGAGCTGAATATACCAAATTAGAATTTTCGAATAGGACCTGAAAATATTTGTATGTATTTTTTGTATTTTTATTAGATTCAATTTTCGAATATAACATTTTGTGGTTTAATTAAAGTTTTATTCGTGTTTTGTTAAAAAAAATTAAACATGAAACTTATATAATTTGCATTATCGATTGCACTAATGACAACACATTACTAACAACAGGATGAAAAATGTATTGCAAGATTTTGGAATTAAAGTTTAAGCAAGTATTAAAATAAAAAAAATCTTGAAGACACATTCTCATACTCTTTCAGGTTAACCGAGAAAAATATATGGATCAAATCACGATTAAATAATATTTGATCACATTACATAAATGTTCTAACAAGTCGCGAAGTTATTGAAAATTGAATTATAAAAATACGCTTCAAGAAACGTTTTCATGTTAACCGCAAGAAATAATTAAAATACTTAGAAAATGATTAAATTAATTTCAGTCGGGAAGTTGGTGAACATTTTTTTACAAAAATCCGCCTCGACATTTAAAAGCATGTAAAATACTTTCGGCCTTGAACATTCATAACATTTTTTAATCTTCTTTCGGACAATTTTTGGATATTTATATATATTTATATAAGGTGTATTTCACAATTATAAGGTCTCTCAATTTTTACTATACATATCTCTAAAAAGAAGGCATGTGTAGCTAGTGATGAGTACAGACAGCAAAGATGAACTTTTTTAACCATAGGTACATTCATAGAACAATAACAAAATTGCAAGTATTTCACAATTACAAGGTCAATTACAAAAATCATAGCTGACGGTGTTGTCAGTGTCTTTTCGGTGTTTTAAGCTATAGCATATTTAAACATTTTCAGAATGACATGAGGCACGCAGCTTTGTGAATTTAAGTTAGGTCAAATTATCACTTTATACTATCGCGGAGTAGCAATGATAGAAATAGGGAGGCAAATACATATATCATAGTCTTTGAGTTATACAATTAAAAAAAAAAATATTCAAAAATATACGGTACGAATAAGCGTCCTGGAACCGTATTACAGGTACAGGCAGCAACCTATCTATGTTACTTATCGGCTTGAGTACGTTGTTGACACCAAATGTGTTGGAGGCAACCATCTGGAGGACATAAAAACGCAACAAAAATATACAATTTGATGAGCACAAACAAATTCCTAACATAACAAAGCGCCACAATGAAGCCAGAGTTCATTTTGCTATTAAAACCATGTAAAGCAATTGGGAAAGGGTAAGTTGTATTTTCATCTACTTTGAAAACTTTATTTTATGTTGTATCAAACCACTTTAGGTAATATTTTCCATTGCATTCCACAATTTGGTGGTGGAAGCATAATGGCTTCGGACGCATTCTCAGCTGATGGTTGTATGGAACTTCAAAAACATCTTGTCGGACGTAGAGCAGAAACTACGTCAACTCCTCGAGAAAAGTCCGATGCCATTTTTGGAGGAAAAATGTGACACACAGTGGCGTTTTCAACAAGATAACGTTCGAATCCATGTTTTTATCAAAAACCTTAACAGTTTTTAATTAATAAATGTGTTGTTAGTAAAAAATTATTTTTTGTTGTGGCTGCTACATACATAGATTGTCCAGTAAATATTCTTACCTTATAAACTAAGAATATAATAAACGAATAGTACTGAACTGTTAATTTTATAAAAAAAGTAAATAGATATTTAAATCAACTTACCTTGGGATTGCTAAGACATTGTATTTGCCAATCGAACATTTTTCTAACACCTTTACGTTCATACTCTTTTAAAACACTCAAAGGTAAATTCCAAGCTGCTATACTTTTTAATGACTCCAAGTTATCTGATAAAACCATAGCTGAGTATAACGAATTACTATCTTTTAAGCTTGATGTTTCTTTGACCTCATCTCTTAGTTTTTTAATTATCGTATCTCCTTTTAGAGCTGAAGTTATATCCTTATTTTCTTTGTTAGATTCTATATATAGATTTGAAACTGGTGGTGTTGTATCTTGTGTAAATTTTAATTGTTCTGGAGACATGCAACTTAAACTTATATTTCGATCTGATACATCTCTTAGTGAATAGAGAGATTCCTTAAGAATTCTATGACTTATTTCCAATTCATTATTGATAAGTTTATCCCTTAATATATGATCATTTTTTTCAGGACATATAAAACTGCTGATTCCATGCAGAACTACTAGAGGATCTTCGTAATCCGTATCAGTATCCTTAATTGCCGATAAAGGTAAAGAATCTTTCCATACATCATCTTGCTCTTCAGTTTCTAGCAAATCATTTACATCCTCCGAAAATATTGGCTTGTCTAAAGAACCTTCATCATCAGCGTCATCCATATCATTTTCTATATTATCATTACTAGCCTGTTTAATTTTAGATGCTGTCATTAATGAAACGTGTAAGTTTTCTTTTGAAGTCTGATTAGACATAGAAAAATCACTGCGGAAGAACTCTGAATAATTGTTAGTGTTAATTTCACTTTCAATTCCTTCGTTAGCTTTGGGTAATGTTGAGTCGGATTTACTTCTCCTAACTCTTCGGGGATATGCAGAGTCTATCGTTTTTGTTACTTTATTAATATGCGATTCATTTTGTAATATTCGTGATCTTGCTCTTGTTAAAGATAAAGCTGAGCTCTTATTTGCAGAGTTTGGATTGGTTGGAGATTCTAAAATAATATCTAAGACTTCATTATTTTCTTCAGGATTATCTTCCACTTGTATTGCGTGATTTGCTTGGCATTCTAACTTCATAAATGTACTATTACCAAATTCAAAAGATTGTGAAAATGTCATTTTTTATAGTTATCTCTTATTTAGTGAATGTATTATCAACAATTTATTTTTTTTTTACAAAATTTATATTTTCACAAATTTTCACAATATGTACACGATCTTCACTATTTTTTATTTTTTTGAAAAGATAGCGGGATATTTAACCACGGCTGTACTAATGGGAATGCCGTCACTCTACAAGGTTGAGAAAGAAAGTATTTAATAACAAAACAAAAAATCAGCTGTTGTTTGTTTGTTGTTTTTGACTGTAAATTTTAGTCTATTCTTTCTTGCAAAGATATTTCTTGCGGATATTAAACGTTTTTCAACACAACTGACAATGGACGAGTTTAAAAAACCTTGTTTACCAACAGGTGCAACTAAACTTGACAAACTTTGTATAGATGCAGCAACCGAAGATATTGTGGATAATGATTCCGTACCGGAAATTGAAGACAAGACAAAGCCACTATCCCAAACATGCCCCTATAAAATACCAACTTGGTCAAAACTTCCCAGCTCGGATGATAACTATGGCTTTGAAGTTTTAAAGTCTGGGCAAATTATAGACGAAATAAAAAATTTACAAAAAAAAGACTACTGGACATTTGGAAGACTTCCGGAGAATGATATAGAAATGGCACATCCTACTATATCAAGATTTCATGCCATTTTACAATATAGACCAAACATGGCCATCGAAAACTTAAAAGCAAATAAGGAAGATACAAATAAAGATGATGACGCATATAGTAAAGGAAATAATGTACCTCCCGAGGGTTGGTATATTTACGATTTGGATAGTACTCACGGTACTTTTCTCAATAAACAACGTTTACCTGCAAAGGTATACATAAGAATAAAAGTGGGTCATATGTTGCGACTAGGAGCTAGCACACGAACTTATATATTACAAGGTCCCACCAAAGATGAAGAACCCGAAACTGAATTATCAGTAACAGAACTCAAAGCTAAACGTCAAAAGGAGTTGGAAGAAGCTTTTCTGGCAAATAAACTTTCAGCAGAAGAAGCAGCAGCGAGAGCCAGCAATGAAGGGTGTAGTTGGGGAATGACAGAAGATGCCGATGAAGAAACGGATCTGACCCACAATCCTTATGCTTCTTCAAATAACGAAGAACTATTTTTAGACGATCCCAAGAAAACATTGCGAGGTTATTTTGAACGTGAAGGTTTAGACCTTGTATACAAATGTGATGAAATGTCTGCTGGGTCATTTGTTTGTCGCGTTGAATTACCATTAGATGATGGAAATGGCCGACCTATAATAGCTGAAGTCGTACATAAAGGCAGAAAAAAGGATTGTGTTGTACAATGTGCATTGGAAGCTTGTCGCCTATTAGATCGTCATGGTGTTCTTCGTCAAGCTAATCAAGAACCTTTGAAAAGAAAACAAAAATCTCATAATTCTGATTCAGATGATGATGAATTTTGGGACCGTACCGGTGATGTAGCTAGGAAGAAACATAGAAAGGCAAATGCTAATGTCAGTGTTACATTAACATATGATGATTTGGTAAGTACAATAACCAAATTTCGTCCAAGGGTTTTTTTTCTCAAAAATTAAATAAAAATAACTGCACTGCTTTTCTTTACAAAAAAAATATAATCAAGATAATCTTAAAAAATTTTTGAAAAACTATTTTCGGCAGAAACCTAAACAACATCAGTATAATCAATGGACCTTCAGCAATTTGATATACGGTTTGTAGGTTTCAGTCTAATTTAAATTATTTTTGATAAAAAGAAATATGCATCAAAAATTGTAGAATTTCCCTTTAAAAAATCACTAAATCAGATAATTTTCTTTATAAAATTTTTACATAAGTACCTATCTATGTTTTTTAAAACAAAACAATTTGACAATATCGCTTTGATTACAGCTTAAACAAGAATCTGATCTCAAAGAAAAATTAAAACAAATTCAATCCAACATTGTCGTTTGCCAAGAACAACATAAACTATTGAAGACTCAAAATACTGACGAAGAAGATTTAGATGCATTTATGGAAAATCTGCAAGGAATAGAAACTAAAATGGATAAAACGGAAATACGAAAATTAAGAGTAAATATATTAATCATTTTATGAAAAACTAATTAAACTGTCACTATTATATATTTTAGATGGAAGAACAACGATTGAAATCAGAACAGCAAAAAGTTGAAAGACTAATAAGAATTGCAAAACCTTTAGATTTACCATTTATAAAACCGATTTTAGATGAAGCACAAACGAATAAAGAGGTGGCTGTAAAAAAACTACCATTAATTGGTAAACGTAATCAATTTAGTAAATTTAAAATTATAAAAACCGAACCAACCGTACGAAAAGTATCGAAACCTGCTACGTTTATAGAATCGGACGAGGAGGAAGACGAAGTTGATGAAAGTTATAATGATAAGGAAAGGAAAGATAGTGAAAAATTAAATAATAAAAATAAATTAGATAACTGTACGCATATAGAAACTAATAAGGAAATGTCAGAAAATGTAATTAAAACACCAGATATTGCCGTAATACAACCTAGTAATACTGATGAAAATCAAATTGGTATAAATATTGAATCCAACGAACGTTTAAACGCACGGGATAAAACTCAAGAAAAGTTATTTGATGTTTTACAAAAAGACGTGGATGAAATACCCGAGTCCAGTAGCAAAGATACAACAAAAACTGCCGAAACAATGCAAGTAGATGGTGAAACTTTATGTAAGAAACGTCGTCATCGTATTCGGCAACGTGGTAAACGTTATGAAGTTGATATAGATGATGTCGATTACGAATCAACAGACAAATATGCTAAATGGGTGCCACCAGAAAATCAAACTGGTGACGGCTTTACCGATTTAAATGAGAAGTTTGGTTATTAATAAATTTTAAGATAAGAATGTATATTTCATATATAAATAAAAATATCTTGATAACAACTACTGCTCTTAATCACACAGAAATTTACAATTTTAACTTTTTCATTACGGAAATAATTGGTCTAAAATTATATCATATTTTAACAACATATCAAAAAGGTCTTTCGTAAATTTTAACCAAAAATTCTGTAGTGATGTCACAAACTGAAAACTATAAATCTCGATAGGAAAAAATTATTTAAAATTAAAAAAAAAAAACTAATGAATTTTTGAATCTTTGTTAAAGAAGCAGTGTTTTTTTTTTTGTTGAAGATAAAGTATTTATTAATTTTTAGATTTTCTGATGAATAATTTTAAAATAATTTACTTCTTGCGTTCATATTTGAATTCATACACTGGCGCTGAATCTTTAGTACCACACATCTTTTTTTTTGGTTTTAAAAGACGGGGCTGTTGCAAGGCACGTTTAATTTCTAACTTTCGCTGGACTACGGAAAGTTCTTTTTCACGTTGTATACGTTTAGAAAGTTCTTGATAAGCCTGTTGCTTCAGCAAATTGGCTTTTTTTATTTCCTGCAATAAATTCAATTAATTTTACATTTATATAGAACCAAGTAACTTACCTCTGGACTCAATTCTGGTATATGTAGTTTTTCTAAATCCTTTAATCTAGGTCTGTTTGTTTTTCTATCCAACATACTGGGATGTGTTTCCAAGCGTTCAGCTAATTCTAAATCATTTAACTTTTTACCCTTCACGATGCCATCCGCATCAGTCTCATCGTCAAAAAATAAATGTTCATTGGAAACCGTATTTGCAAAGTCTATCATATGCAACTGTGATTGTAATCTCTGAATTTTCTTAGCTTCCATTGTGCGTTTCATTGCCACATATTTATAATCCTGTGTTTCCATCAACGCCAATTGCTCCTTACTGTGTTCATCTTTTTCTTCTTCTTCATGATGTTCACCGTCATGCAGTTTGGAACGTACCATATGGTGATAAAATTCATCAGGGTTTTTATTTAAAGCACGTTTGTGCAATAGTTGCAAAGTTTTTGCTTTACGTTCCGCATCGCGAGCTCTTTTGCGATAATCTTTTTTCTTTTCCAATAAACCCAAATGTTCACGTGACTCTGGTTGATGTCTTTCCCGATGGATCTTTTGATTACTTTTAGAAGCTTTTTTCCAAGAAGACATTTTAAGTTGAATTTCTTCCTTTTAAAGAATATAATAAAATCGAATAATCCACACAATAAACAATACACAAGCGCATGTTTAAGTAATTTTGGTGATGCCATATATTTTCTTTAAAAAAGCTTAAAGCAACGTTTACTCTTCTCCATATAAATATTATTTAATTTCGAAGATACATAAACTTACTTACTTGGGTTTAAATCTGCATGTGTTGAATGAAAAAACAAAACGTTCTCTTGTGTTCCAAACATTAAAAAAAAACAATCACATTTATTGCAACTGAAAACAAAGATATTCTGGTGGTATGATATTGGATTTAGTAAATTAATTAATCGTTTTAAAAATATTGTCGATAGTAAAATAAACAATTTTCTTCTCATTGTTTATTAAATACCAAGCTTAAAAACGTTTGAAGCTAGTAAGAAAATTATTTAAAAAAATTCATATAAGTATATACAAAATTTATTCAGACAAATCAGTTCGAATCTAACTCTCTTTACGAACGGTTGTGTAAAAAATCAAAGCGCTTAGAGTACAACTATTTAAAATAAAAAACAAGTGTATATTTTTGTTTTTGCAATTGCCTATTCTTGATCTCATTTGAACTCACGTGGTAGACAATCCAGCTTAAAACAGGAATATAAATTTTGAGATGGCCCGAGGGGCCAAGTCTTCATCAAAAAGAAAGCTTGTGAATAAGAAGATGACAAAACTTCCTCCGGGTTTTGTTAACCCGAACATGGCTTCAACTTCAAGCAACAGATTTAGCCTGCTTGCTGGCCTCAATGATATGGACGTAACTCCCGTATCAAATATTAACGATGTTAAGGAACACAAACCTCCACCGATTGTTGTAGAAGCTAATGCTTCATTTGCAGAAATACAAAAGCTGCTTGGTAAGGATTGCATTTTCAAACGTACTTCAATTGGTACCAAAATTTTTGCTCCTAGTAATAAAATGTACGAATGCTACAAACAAATACTTAAAGAGAATAAGATGGAGTTTCATTCTTATGGCTCCAAAGAAAATAGGTTATACACCACCTTTTTACACGGTTTACCCCGCATAAGCTCTGAGGAAATCTCCAAGGAGCTAAAAAACTACAACCTATCCCCCTCTTCCGTAACTGAAATAGTCACCAAATTCAGTTCAAACAATAATGCAGTTTATAAAGTTCAATTTGTTCGTAAAAATTTTAATCCAACTGCTTTAAAAAATGTACGAACAATTTCTAACATTATAATTTCTTGGAAAAAATACAAAACGAAATCCAAGAACAAACCAACTCAATGCTGGAACTGCTTGATGTATGGCCATGGCGGTGAACATTGCCATCGAAGTGCTGCATGTATGATATGTGCAGAACAACATCATACAAGTGTGTGTCCGTTTAACACAAATGAAAAAAGGCCAGCTGTTTTTACTTGCTTTAATTGCAAAAAACAAGGAAAAGAGAGAACTGATCACTCTGCAAACGATATCAACTGTCCGTTACGTTCTCTCTATTTGGAAACTAGAACAAGAGTTACTTCTAAAAGTCCGAATAAAAGCAGACAACAACAAAATAACTCATTTCAATTTAATGTGGGAGATTTCCCTAATTTAAGAAACAACAACACAAATTGTAACAATAACATCAATAATAACAGCAAAGCTACATATGCTAACCAGCTGAAAACAAAAAACGATTTATTTAGCATTGATGAGCTTTTTGATATTTTCACTACAGCTATGGATGATTTGCATAGGTGCACTTCAAAAGTACAACAAATCAAAGTTGTAATGTCAATGGTAAAATACGCCCATGGATTATACTAATAATTTAAACGAATTCAAAAT
The DNA here is from genome assembly GCA_963682025.1 of Cordilura impudica. Taxonomy (NCBI): domain Eukaryota; kingdom Metazoa; phylum Arthropoda; class Insecta; order Diptera; family Scathophagidae; genus Cordilura; species Cordilura impudica. Next base: position 141,096,022 of record OY821517.1, on the reverse strand, counting down.
GATTCACTTGAATGCTAATGGCATTTCAAACTTTTCTAAATTAAAACAATTTGAAATACTAATTGAAAGAGAAAATATTAAAATAGCGTCTTTGAATGAAACATTTTTTTCAGAAAATCATAGACCCTTTTTTAAAAATTATTATTTATATAGAAGTGACAGAACAGATGCTAGAGGAGGAGGAGTAGCTCTGTTAATTCATAAATCTGTCGCTCATAAAAACCTCTTTATATCAAACACTTCATCAATCGAAAACATATCAATTGAAGTTATTATAAATAATAGACCTATTGTTGTATCTTCGTTATATTCACCAAGATATACCCATAACTTCTGTGCTGATATCTTGAACCTAACACCTTCCACCAAAGAATACATAGTTTTTGGTGACCTAAATGCCAAACATTGCTCTTGGAATTGCCGTTCAAATAATACTGCAGGAATAGCACTCAACAATCTACAGCAATCAAGCAATTTTTTTATACACTATCCTAATAGTCCAACCCTATTCCCCCATCAACACAATCGCGAAGCATCCACAGTCGATATTATTTTAAGCAATACCGCTTTAAATATAGACGTAAAGACAATGGATTACGAAATACCATCAGACCATCGCCCCATTATGTGTACACTTAAAGATCAGTGGCCTCGCAGGTTGACCTCAACTATTATGATTATAGTGCAACCAACTGGAACATTTATATGAATTTTTTAGAAAATAAAATCACGTTAAATTCGGATATATACAATACCAAGGTAGTAATTGATCTGGAAATACAAAATTTATAAATGTAGTCTTCGAAGCAAGGGATGCGTCTACACCTAAAATAACCCAACAAAATAATTACACATTACCAGAAAGTACTGTGAAATATATTAAACTAAGAAGAAGCTTTAAAAGAAAAAGCCAACGATCTCCAAATATAGCCGAGCAAACTTTTTATAATCAATGTACTAAGTTTCTAAGTAACATGATTGATAAAAGAATTAATTCGGAACGCAATAACAAATGGTGTCAATTATTATCCAATTTAAAACCAGGTGATAAATCATTGTGGAGAATAAGCAGGAACTTGCGAGGAAAAGGAAAAAATCAAATCTCTCACCTTGAGGTTGGAAATACAAGGATAACATCTGATAAGGACAAGGCTGAAGTCCTGGCAAATACATTTGTCAAAGCAAATAACCTCACTTCGAATTACAACCACTCAGCGGATATAGTAATAAATTCAACAGTAAATAATTTTAAGAAGGAAAATCCCACTTCTGAGTCAGCAATTTATACATCTCTAGAAGAAGTAATGAATATTGTCTCATTAATAAAACCCTCAAAATCTCCTGGTTTTGACAATGTTCCCAACCTGCTCTTAAAGAAACTACCACTCAAAGCTCTAAAATTACTGCTTATAATATTTAACAGCTGCATTAAACTCAACTATTTCCCAAACCATTTCAAAAATGCTAAGGTTATAGCTGTCAACAAACCTAGCAAGCCCAAAAATAACCCAAATAGCTATAGACCTATTAGTCTATTAAGTAACTTTGGTAAAATATTTGAAAAAATTCTACATTCTCGTCTTAGTGAATTTGTAACGACCAATTCTATTGTTGCTAAAGAACAATTTGGATTTAAAAAAGGGCATAGCACTACTCACCAAATAAACAGAATTAAAAATCAAATAATCAGCAATAAAAACAATAAACGTTCAACGGGTCTAATATTGTTGGATATCGAAAAAGCGTTTGACACCGTTTGGCATAATGGCCTAGTATTTAAACTTCTTGATGCAAATGTACCAAAATATTTATGCAAACTTATTTCAGATTTCATTCACGGCAGAAGCTTTAAAGTTGCGATTAATAATGAAACATCATCTCCAAAAACCATTACCACAGGGTTGCCTCAAGGATCAGTCTTGTCGCCATTGCTTTACTCGATATATACATCCGATTTCAAAGTCCCGAAATATATGAAAATTGCTTACTACGCAGATGATACTGCGTTAATTTCTTCAAACAAACTTACAAGTGCACTCCTGAAGAAAATGGAAAAGGGACTTGTAAATTGCAGTAAATATTTTCACAAATGGAAGATCAAAATTAATCCAAACAAGACCCAAGCAATTATTTTTCCGTTCAACAAATCTCCCAAAAGATTGCCAAGACGTCATCTTCATATTGGAAATAATACCATAAATGTAGTTAATCATGTCAAATATCTCGGAGTTGTCTTGGACAAAAAGCTTACTTTTAAACAACATATTATGGCTACGTGCCAAAAAGCTATAAAATCATTTAAAGCATTATGGCCACTTCTAAATAGAAGGTCATTTCTAAACCCCAAAAACAAAAATCTCCTATTCAAAAGTGTTATAAGGCCAATATTAACATACGCGTGTCCTATTTGGAGTGACGCTGCCAACTGCCACCTAAAACGCTTACAAATTATACAAAACAAATGTCTTAAAATGATAAATAAAAAGCCCTGGAGGTATCCTACAAATCTTCTTCATGAAGAAACAGGTTATGAAAAAATTATCAATTTCATAACAAGGATTAACAACAATTATTTTGCCAAAATTGAAAATTCCTCTTACCCACTGATAAGAGAATGTAGAGAAGTAACGTAAAATTAAAAAGAAATCACCAAATTGAAAATTATATGCTTATAGAGGTCTATTATTTCTAATAAACCTTCTATAAGCATATAAATATTTTCAGATAGTATTTGAATTTATTAAATCATATAAAGGTTTTTTCCCTCCCATTTTCCTTTAAAAATCATTAAAAAATAAAATAAAAACTATTTAATGTCTTTAGATCCTATATATTATTTGTTGAAATATCTATGTAAAGATAAGATCTCATATGTAAATATCAAATTTGTTAAAATATGTAAATAAAGGAAGAATATATAATTGAAAAATTTATTCAGACAAATTTATTTGTGACATATCTAAACCCACATATTTTGGTTTAATGAGGAAGTTATTGAAAATCTTAAGAACTATTATTGATTTTAACGATAAGATATTAATAAGAACTGTTATTTATGACCAAAATAACTTAAATTTGTCCAACAGTCAATATTTATCTCCTTTGATATGTGTAGAAAATCATGTTAATTGTTTCTCCAAATGCAAGCAATTATCATTAAGATTGTAAAATTTGTTATTTAATTTAATTGCCAAGCTAGTTGCTGTATATACTATACACTCCATGCAAAGGATGACAACTATACAACACATTGCCAAACAGCATAAAAACGGAACATAATATAAATGAATTTAATAAAAATATTGTATGCTTTGTAAAAGATAAAAATTTGTAATCATTTTGTACACTAAAACTATTTTAAATACCAATAATAAAGAATATTAATAATAATAATTAAAACACACATAGTTTTAAAACTTCTTCAGTTTTGCTAATTGTCTGTTTTATTTGTTTAAAAAAAGACTCAATCTATATATATAAAATTCATTTTCTGTTTGTTTGTTTGTTTGTTTGTTTGTTTGTTTGACCGCTATACAAATTTTTATTTTTCAACGGATTTTTCTGAAATTTAGTACACACGATCTCTATACCCCAGGAAAGGTCGCCATATACTTTTTACCGGCCACGCCTACTTTTACGCCCACTTTTTATGTAAAATTCATTTTCTGTTTTATTCATATTTGTTCACTATACAAATTTTTATTTGTTAACAGATTTCTCCGAAATTCGGTACACACGATCCCTGTACTCCAGCTAAGGTCGCCATATACTTTTTATCGACCACGCCTACTTTTACGCCCACTTTTTATTTACAATTCATTTTCTGCTTTTTGGTATATTTGTTCGCTATACAAATTATTATTTTTTAACGGATTTCTCTGAATTTTGCTACACACGATCTCCATACTCCAGGAATTGTCGCCATATGATTCTTACCGGCCACGCCTACTTCTGCGCCCACTTTTTGTATACAATTCGTTTTCTGTTTTTTGGTATATTTGTTCGCTACACAAATTTTTATTTTTCAACGGAATTCTCTGAAATTTGGTACACACGATCTCTGTACTCCAGGAAAGGTCGCCATATGCTCTGTACCGGCCACGCCTACTTTAACGCCCACTTTTTGTACACAATTCATTTTGTTTTTTGGTATATTTGTTCGCTATACAAATTTTTATTTTTCAACCGATTTCTCTGAAATTTGCTACACACGATCTCTGTACTCCAGAGAGGTCGCCATATAATTCTTGCCGGCCACGCTTACTTCTACGCCCACTTTTTATTCAAAATTAATTTTCTGTTTTTTAGTATATTTGTTCACTATAGAAATTTTTATTTTTCAAGGGATGGCTAAAATTTGGTCACACGATCTCTATACTACAGGGAAGGTCACCATATGCTTCTTACAGGCCTACGCCTACTTTGCGCCAACTTCTATGTATATAAAACTTATTTTTATCCTTTTATTTGTTTCTTTATTTGATTGCTATACAAACTTTTATTTTTCAATGGCTTTCTCCGAAATTTACTACATGTTCCAGGGAAGGTCGCCATATAATTTTTACCGACCACGCCTACTTTTACGCCCAATTTTCATATAAAATTCACATTTTGTTGTGTGGTATATTTCTTCCCTATACAAATTTGTACTTTTCAACGGATTTCTCTGATATTTGGTTTACACGGAAATAACTACACGGTGAACAAATTTCCCAAACTTAAAAAAAAGGCACCCAAAAGAGATGAACAAATTCCCCATTTTTTTTTTTAATCGAAAGAAAAAATTAACTTATCCCCAAATTCTTAAATTTTTACATATTTTTATTTAATGAATTTTGTTAAATATTTATTTTAGTAAACACTTGCATACTGCTCTCGGTATATGTCCTACAATAAACGCATTTAAAATGAGTATTCTTTTCAATAGCATCATTTCGTTGCGCGGAAGCTACGCGCACGGGGAATACAGCTTAGCTAGAATATCGGAATGATCTGAAAAATATATTTTGACAATTAAAATAAGTCGGAAACAGCTGCGCGGCAGCACTGGTGTGGTTGCCAAATACGCGGAAGCGGCGCGCGGCGCGCGACCGCGGACTCGGTCGCGACGGATGCGGACGCGACGCGCTCTCGGAACACAGCTCAGCTAAAATATCACAATGCTCTAAAAAATATGTTTTAGGAATTAAAATAAGTTAACGAGAACTTAGCGCCAGAATGGGTAGTAGCTGCGAGGAAACGGCGCGAGGCGCGCGGACGCGGACGCGGACGCGACGGATGTGGACGCGACACGCTCGCGGAACACAGCTCAGCTAAAATATCGCAATGATCTGAAAAATATATTTTGGCGATTAAAATAAGTTGACAACAACTGCGCGGCAGCACGGATGTGGCTGCCAAATGCGCGGAAGCGGCGCGCGGTGCGCGACCGCGGACGCGACGCGCTCGCGGAAGACAGCTCAGCAAAAATATCGCAATGATCTGAAAAATATATTTTGGCGATTAAAATAATTTGACACAACTGCACGGCAGCATGGGTCTGGCTGCCAAACGCGCGGAATCGTGCGCGACTCGCTCGCGGAACACAGTTTAGTGAAATGTCGTATGATAAATTTTATCTACGTATGTGAAATAATTACCTGTTGATCAAAATAGGCCACACATATACTATAAGCAGTTGCTTAAAGAAACCTTGCGACACAATATTAAACGTCGCATTAGTCTTTCATTTCTGAAACTTGAATTTGACGTCTCAGCCCAATGATGATCACTTATTGAATGAAGTATTTCAATTTTTAGAAGTTGTGATTCCTTTAATTTGCGAACCATTCCGTTATATTTGATGTTTATAAATAAACTGAAAAAAAAAACTTAAGCGGTTTCGCAACTTATACATACAAATTTTTGGGGAGAAAGTTCATTTTATTGAGGAATTTGTTAATTGGGGACTAAGTACTCAGCGCCTGGTAAGCATAGTGAACCATTTTTCAAGTCAAAGGCCTTTGTATCCCGGGCAAGACCGGGTAAAAACAGCTAGTAAACTTATAAAAGATTTAAAACTTTTTTATAATTTGATTGCAGTACTATTATTAATATGTAGACAACACTGTTGTATTAAAACAATTGGGTAACTTTACGTATGGCAAGAAAATATGAAATAAAAACAAACCGAATACACGTGCGTTTATAATACACGTAGTTCAGCATTGTTTTCTTAAATTTAAAATTTTTTTTGATTAATTTTTTTAATAAATATCATCAAAATGGTTAAAAAGAAGATTGATAATCGTATTAGAGTTATGATTGAAAATGGTGTAAAATTAGGTCATCGTACGATGTTTATAATTGTTGGGGATAAGGGCAGGGATCAGGTGCCCATTCTGTATGATATTCTAACTAAATCCACGGTAAAGGCCCGTCCAACTGTTTTATGGTGCTATAAAAATAAAGATGAAGCTATATCCAAGTAAGAACTATATAATTGCAATCGTCACTTTTCTAAATTTGAATTATTGAACTAGTATATTTTCTACTCTTTAGCCATGGTAAAAAACGTGCGAAGAAAATAGCAGCGGGTAAAATTGACATCAATGACGCAGATTTATTTGATACCTTCCGTGTTTCCACAACAATTCATGGTCGTTATTATTCTGAAACACATTCTATTTTGGGTAGAACTTATGGTGTTTGTGTTTTACAAGATTTTGAAGCGTTGACACCCAACTTGTTGGCTCGTACTGTGGAAACTGTTGAAGGTGGTGGTCTTATTATTTTGTTACTAAAGACATTATCTTCTCTAAAACAACTATTTACCATGAGTATGGATGTGCACAAAAGATTTCGCACCGAATCTCATCAGACTGTTACATGTCGTTTTAATGAACGACTTATACTATCATTGGCCGATTGTAAAAGGTGTTTGGTTGTGAATGATGATTTGACTGTTTTGCCTTTGAGTTCTAAAACCATCAATGTAGATCCAGTAAATGTGAGTACATGTAGGAAATACAACATATTACGCTTCTGAATTTCCTCATTTTTTTCAGCCAGCCGAAATTAACAAATCTGAAAATAATGATCTTTTGATAGAAATTAAGGAAAGTCTTAGAGACACTCCTCCTGCTGGACCACTTGTAAATCTTTGCAGAACTTACGATCAAGCTAAGGCAGTGGCACAATTTATTGAAGCTTTAGCTGAGAAACAATTGAAGTAAGTCGATTGTGGGAGTCCGAAAGAAATATTATTCTTCACATAATCATCATCCATGCTCTATCGCAATATATTTCGATCAACTTTATTTTTAGACCTCCAACATCGTTAACAGCAGCTCGTGGTCGTGGTAAATCTGCTGCTATGGGACTTTCAATTGCTGCCGCCGTAGCATTTGGTTATGTGAATGTCTATGTTACTTCTCCACATCCAGAGAATTTAATTACCTTATTTGAATTTGTATTGAAAGGATTTGATGCCCTCGAATATCAAGAACACACAGATTATACGATTATACGTTCAACAAATCCGGATTATAAAAGAGCTATTATTCGTATAAATATAACTCGCTCAAATCGTCAAACCATACAATATATATCACCAAATGATACACATTTATTGAATGCTGCCGATTTGCTTCTCATTGATGAAGCTGCCGCTATTCCTCTGCCATTGGTGAAGAAAATGATGGGTCCTTATCTGATTTTCATGGCTTCTACTATAAATGGTTATGAGGGTACGGGAAGATCATTGAGTTTAAAATTGATATCGCAGCTACAAAAGGAAAATAATGCACCACCACCGGTAAGTGGCTTTTACTACAATAAAACATTTTTTAGCTGAAATAATTTTTTTTAGATAAAACTTGATGAATCTATACGTTACACAGAAGGCGATGATATTGAAAGTTGGTTAATCAATCTTTTGTGTTTAGATGCCACCAATACCGTTCCAAATATAAGCTCAGGGTGTCCAACTCCAGATGCCTGTGAACTTTATTATGTGGATCGTGATGCTTTATTTTCGTATCATCGAGCAGCCGAGTCGTTTCTTCATCGTTTAGTATCAATTTACGTTTCGTCCCACTACAAGAATAGCCCTAATGATTTACAGATGATGAGTGACGCTCCGGCTCATCATTTATTCTGTTTGCTGGGGCCCATACAAAGAAAAGATCAATTACCGGAGATACTGGTAGTTTTACAGGTGGCCTTGGAAGGTGAAATTTCATCACAGACTATAACTGATTCATTGGGTAGAGGTAAAAAGGCCAGTGGCGACTTAATACCCTGGAATGTCTCAGAACAATATGGAGATAGAGAATTTCCAAAGTTGGCCGGTGTAAGAATTGTACGCATTGCTACACATCCCAATTATCAAAGAGTAGGTTTTTGTGTTTGATAATATTTCGAATGAAATAAATATTTTTTTATTTTATTTAAGATGGGGTATGGTAAGAGAGCTTTAAAATTATTAAGAGATTATTATGCTGGAAAATTTACGGATTTGAATGAAAATAATAACGATGATGAAAATGGTAAGAACAAATTATGCTCTAAATCTATCTCTGGTTTTGTAGAAAGTTTTTCAAAATTTTTGGATAATTGCCTGCGATTTTAGTTACACATGAAGTCCTCAAAAATGTTTATGGCTTAGTTTACTTGCATAAAACAAAAATTTTAAAATTTGTTTTAATTTTAGGCATTGAAGAGGTGGAAGAAGAACAATTGGGATTGTTAAAAGAACAGATACGTCCTAGACGTAAAATTCCTACTTTGTTAAAACGTTTGAATGAAAGACTACCCGAACATATTGATTATTTGGGTACATCCTATGGTTTGACGCAAGAATTATTAAAATTCTGGAAAAATATCGGATTTGTACCAGTATACTTAAGCCAAAAAGCTAATGATTTAACAGGAGAACATTCTTGCATAATGTTACATACTCTGGATAAATCTGGTCTAAATCAAAAAGTAAATGCTGAATGGTTAAGTCTTTACTTTAACGATTTTAGAAGACGTATTATAAAATTGCTCAGCAAAACGTTTAGAGAATTTCCAACAAGTTTAGCACTTTCACTAATAGATAATAAATGTGTTAAAATTCAACAAACAGAACTTAGTAAAGAAATATTAGATGTTTACTTTTTACCACACGATTTTCAACGCTTAGAATCTTATTCCCGCAATCAAATCGAATTTCGTTTGATTCTAGATCTAACAAATGATATAAGTTATTTATACTTCCAAGGCAAAATGAATGAATTACAAATAGACACTTTACAAAAAGCTATACTCCTAGCTATGGGTGTTCAAGGCAAAAGTGTGGATAGTATTGCAGCAGAATTGAACATGCCTGGTAATCAGATATTGGCTAAATTTTATGATATTATAAAGAAATCGTCCAAATGTTTTTCGAATGTTATCGAGGGCCACATTGAAAATAATATGGTTAGTGAATCAAAACTAAAACGTGGTGAAGATTTTGAACCTATTTCATTGTCACTCAACGATGAATTGGAGGAGACCGCCAAACAAATAACGAAAAAACAAAAAGACGATTTGAAACGTCTAAAAATGGAAAGTCTTAAAGAATTTGCCATTAAGGGTAGTGAGGATGATTGGTCAAAGGCTTTGTCTAACAAAGATGGTAAAGCCAAACTTGTATCAGTTAAAAGGTAAATATTTATTTATATTATTAATATTACTTCTGTCATAAACAAAGAATTATATTTTTTTAGTGGCATAAAACGCTTGGATGATCCTGTTGAAAATTCTTTGAAGTCTGATAGCAGTAAAGAACCCAAAAAGAAAAAAATGAAATTTGGTAAAAAATCATTAAATAAATCTGTTATTTAGAGTTAGGCGGCTACTTATGTATATATATGATTTATATGTATTTTTTATTATAAAAATTTAAAAGTAATAACATAAAATATAAATGGACATACAGTTGAGATCATCGAATCTTTATTTTAGTAACTAAACAATGCAACAAAACTTGTAATCATTTTTATTTGTAAATAAAAAAAAGAGAAAAACTAAAAGCTCTCTTTGCAGAGCCTGATGTTTTCACGCTAAAATTTCAACAATAACCAAAATTTAGCGTTAAACACGATTTGTTTGCATTAGAAATTATATAAAACATTACACTCTAATCTCTAAGACCTAGCAGTCTTCTTAAATTTTTCTAAAACCAACCGAATAGATGTATTCTGTGCAATATTTGGAACTTAAATATGGTCATGACCGAATAATTTTGAGAACTATTCTTTCGTATACTACATGAAAATCTCATTTAATTACTTCAACCAGTATTTGAGATACGATTAAGGTACTTTTTTTTTTTAGGAAAATGTTCTTTTTTAAGAAAAGAAAAGAAATTTCGATTACGATTAGTAATCAATTATATTACATTTTAAAAAGAAATGTAATGATTATATAATCCTCTATTGCGCAATTCTAGATTACTAATTGATTACGATTACAAATAATCTAAAAATAATAATTACTTGTAATAACCATAAAATAATCAAAAAGAATCCAAAAATAATTCGACTACTTTCTAAAATTTCTATGGATTATTTTCAAAATCTATTGCATTTCCAACATTAAATAAATAAATCAAAATTAGATGTTTTTTGTATATAAAAAATCAGACAATGATTGCCGCAAAAGAAAACAGTCGTTCAACTGGAGCTGAAGTCGTTAAAGGCGTTGTAAAATAAATATATGCTTCCTTTAGAATATAATGTTTTTGCCAAATCTCATCAGCACTCGAATTGTCTTTTAATTTCTGAAGAACTCATTTTTTATTGTGGGTTGTCGATATTGTGTTGAAAAACTTGTTTCAATTTCATCAGCTGCAAAGTTAAATCTTTAAAGTTCAAAAATTAAATTTTTTGCGTAAAAACTGTAAAGTGTATCCAAAACTCTCCTGGTTATATTCTCGAAAGTTAATTCCGGCATTTATGGACTTAATCTCTGCAACACCTTTTGCCATTTCATGTTGATGCTTGGAGTTAGTACTGTTACCGCAAATGCGATATTTGCCTCAGGCTGCATCATGAAATATGCTTGAAACCTTTCTCTTGACTGCTGTTCAGTTTTCAAAATAACAGAGTACTTTTGTTGAAGCTCCTGGATTCTGCTTTTTGGTTATCAGACAGCGAATTTACACAGAATTTTTTGATGAGCAGGGGGGTTATTATGTAATTCGATTCGAAGCGAAAATATTTTCGAAAGGAATTTCCTTTCGAAAATTGAAATGGAAATAATAGTACGAAAGCGTACTACATAGTACAATTTGTACGTAAATTCGTAAATTTTTTCATTCGAATCGAATTACATATGTAATAACCCCCCTGTCCTGATTCATCAAATATTGACCTTTTCTTTTAACATGCAGATTGATTAAAGTCCGGATCCTCAATATTGTCATCTGTGGAAAAATTGCTTTCGGAACAACGTTCAGACATTTTGAATAAATAAATTTTGTTATTACCAGTTTACAACAAGCGATTACAACATTACTCACCAAAGTATTGGAACCCAAGCAAAGTATTATATAACGTGTTGTTTCAAATTTAATAACAGAATGAAAATTTTATTAACACTATTTTTATATAAAAAATCTCGAAGATCTTTGATATAAATTACAGAAAGTATTTTGTTGACAAGTAATGTATATATAAATCTAGCACAAAGAATCTAATGTACTAATAGATCAAAATTAAATTTAAAAAAATTATGTGAGTCCGATCACAGGGGAGATGTGTAAACATATACAGCCCAATTACGAATATTCTCAAGGAATTTCTTTCTCACGGAAAATACTTTTCTCGAGAAAAAAATCCTCCAATTATAAATTCCGCGTGAACAAAATAATGAATAAGTGGCATCATCGAATTTCGAAGCCAGTTGCTTTGCAGTTGTTTTGACAATAAATTTTCAATTTTTTTTTGTGTGCAAACGCAAATAAATTTATTTTAAAGAAAAATTAAATAAAATGTGAATAGCACAGCTATGATGCGAGCACTTGTGGAGGAAATTGATGTTGTAGAATAACAACAAAGATATAGCCAAAGGATTGCTAGAAGTCAATTGTGGGCTGAATCTATGGAAACCGTAATCAATGCCTGAATTGGCTTTCATTAAAGTTAACAAAAGTTGAAGTTGGGCTTTATTTGTGATCTTCGACCTACAAGAACAATAAAACATTTATTTTTCTAATTTAAATTTTGTTTTATCAAAATACTTCTTACATTTTTATGTAAACTCCCGTCTGTTTTGCAAGGGAAATTTTTTGAGGGAAAAAAACAAATTCAAGTGCATTGAGAATAACTACTTTTTCCCATCGAATTTTTTTCCGAAGGAATTTTTATTCATAATAGGGGAAAAGGGAGAAGTGAGAAATTTCATGCGGAATTTTTGTTTAGAATTGGGCTGATAGTAATTAAAGAATTTTTATGTCACTTTTTTAAAATCAAACAGAAAGCGTCGTCTATGTATCACTTATAGCAAGTTTGTGGGGTTGTTGAATTATGTATATGTTATACGTTTATATTGTGAAATTTTTAACATTTTACAGTAAAGGGTTGTTGAATTAGCTGAAACAATTTTATATTATAATTTTTTCACCAATACAATCATAAGTCACACCGATTTGTCTTACGGCTTAACTAACTTTTAATGCACTTATATCTAACTATTACGCAACTAGTGGTGGTTAATACTTGGATTACTTTCAATGAAGCAAACTGACTATTTTAACATTGCGATGTCATAGGCGGTAATTAATTATATTTTTTTTATTATAGTTGGCTATAAGCTGACTTCATTAAAATCAAATAATAGCTTATTATTAGCTTATAATACTCTTTACTTTAGTCAAAAGTAGAATCCCAAAGTAAGAAAATTGTAGTCAGTCTAGACCGACAATACGATACCCTATAACCTATCTCTTCGGTCCAACTAACTGGATATAGAAAATAAGCAAAAACCAAATTTGAGTGGCATTGTTAATCATTTTTTTGGCTGCAGATATAAAAAAGTTCATATCGGGTGCAATATTTATATGTGGACTAGGTCAAAAAATGGACCGATCCTGACCATATTTGGTAAAGTCACTTATATGTTGAAAAAATATACACAAACCAAATTTGAGAAAATCTCTGCAATATTTTTGTTTTTTTGATAGATTTTAGTGAAGATCGGGAAGCAACTCCATATGGGGCCTATGACCAAGAGTTAGCCAATAGGGATCATTTTGGACTACTGGTTAATGGATGTAATAAATACATACAAACCCAATTTGACTAAGATTTATATGATAGTTTGGATCTTATGGCAATTTATGTTGATTTCATAGGGGTCATTTGTATGGGGACTAGGTCTGAACATGGACCGATTTTCACTAGTTTCAATACCATTCATCCTATAGCCGATAGAAGCTTATATACCAAATTTCATCAAAATATATTCATATTTGCGACCAGTAGTTTGATTACAAAATTCGCATGGACACACAGACGGACGGACGGACGGACGGACATCGCTAAAACGACTCAGAAAGTGATTCTGAGCCAATCGGTATAATCAAAGGTGGGTCTAGGCAGCAGCACAAAGTCATTATACCCAAACCACATAGTGGTATAGGGTATAAAAAAATAATTTATCAGCCATTTTACATAAAAATGAAAAAAAAAACAAGAAAATTATAGTCGGTCTAGACCGACTATACGATACCCTATACCATGGGTTTAGAGACCCTTTCTCTCAGGCCCAACTAACTGGATATAGAAAATAAGCATAAACCAAATTTGAGTGGGATTTTTATTAATTTTTTGGCTGCAGATATGAAAAAGTTCATATCGGATGCTATATCTATATGGGGACTAGGCCCCAAAATGGACCGATCCTGATTTGAGAAGAATCAGTGCAATATTTTTGTTTTTTGATAGATTTAAGTGAAGATCGGGAAGCAGCTCCATATGGGGCCTATGACCAAGAGTTAGCCAATAGGGATCATTTTGGACTACTGGTTAATGGATGTAATAAATACATACAAACCCAATTTGACTAAGATTTATATGATAGTTTGGATCTTATGGCAATTTATGTTGATTTCATAGGGGTCATTTGTATAGGGGCTAGGTCTGAACATGGACTGATTCTCACCAATTTCAATAGCGTTCATCCTATGGCCGATGAAAGCTTATATACCAAATTTCATCGAAATATATTCATATTTGCGACCTGCAGTTTGATTACAAGCTTTACATGGACACACAGACGGACGGACGGACGGACATCGTTAAATCGAATCAGATAGTGATTCTGATTCCATCGGTATAATAAAAGATGGGTCTAGGTCAAATATTTTTGGTAGTTACAAACAGCAGCACAAAGTCATTATACCCAAACCCCATAGTGGTATAGGGTATAAATACAAAATTTAATATTAAGTTTATCAAATTGTTTACTTTTTCAAAAAGTAGTTAAAAGTAGAATTCCAAAAGAAATTTAAATATAAAAATACAAAATTTAGCATTAAGTTTATCAAATTGCTTACTTTTTCAAATATTTTGTTTACAGTTGTTATAAGTTGTGAAATATGTAGTGTTTCTAAAACGTAAAACTCAGGGTATTCGAGGCTTGGTATATCCGAATTTAACAATTTTCTTTTTTTCTTTTTAATGCATTCAGCATGTATGTGCCGTTTTTAAAAACACTAAGAGCATCTCTGATGTCCTTTTCCACCTCATTAGAGCCAAGCGATCGACAGTCATCTGTTTAAAATATAATTGTCCTATATTATGAATATGTTTTTAATATATAGGTTACCCGTTAAATCTTGAAGAAAACTTTGAAGTCCCTTAGTCTCTTCTTGCCATAGATTTCCTTCAATATTAATTTCTAAACAGATATTCATAGAAATGACCTCTGTTAATGTTTTTGGCCGGCATCTTTTAACAATGACTTCATCATATTAACATTAACAAAGCATTACATTTCTTTTATTTGTACCACTCATTTTAATTTTAATAATTAAAATTTAAAACATTTTAAAAATACTTCTAACTGCACACACGAACACTGATTTTTGTAATAAAGAAATGAAAATTGAATATATACCTAATATGTCAAAAAAAAGTGAAAAAGTCACTAAACAAATGTCAACAAATATGCAAGCTTCTATTTTTGGGGAAGTTCTGCATTACATTGTAGTTAGCTTATAGTTATTTAGTTCATAAAAGTTGACTAAAAGTGTATTTTTTCGTAGTCGACTACCGATTTGCTTATAGCGTTGCATTTAAAGTTGCTACTAACACATACATAAAATTATACATATGCTATGTGTGTTTTATTAAATTTGTTAATGTGTTTGTTATCTTCATTCACAATAATAATAAACCATAAAAGTGTTGGCTTGTGAATTGGCTAAGTTGAAAAATTCGAAAAAGTCGAATTTCGAGCGCTGGAATCTGATAGTTAATACAAAGATATTAAAATCTCCAATATGTGGACAAAATGACATTCAATAAGTGCGAATGCAATATATTTTGAAAATAATCAAAAGTAATCGTTGAAAGTAGTCGTATTATTTTTTTTTTTTTTATTAGTTTTGATTACTTTTGAATATTTTTTGATAATTTCAAGTAATTCGTATTACTTTTAGATTATTTGTATTCGTAATCATAAGTAATTTATCAAAAAAAGTAATCCAATTAGTATTTATTACGATTACTTATTATTACTTAACAGCTATGAATAAAACGTACTTTTTAACAAAAGGTAGTTTTTAAGAAAAGGCAATTTTTTAAGAAAACGTACTTGAAGAAAAGATACTTTTTTAACAAAAGGTAATTTTTAAGAAGAGGTAATTTTTTTAAGAAAATGTATCTTTTTAAGAAAATTTAGTTGTTAAGAAAAGGAACTTTTTAAGAAAATGTACGTTTTTTAAGAAATGATACTTTTTTAAGAAAAGGCAGTTTTTTTTAGGAAAATTTACTTTAAGAAAAGATAAGTTTTTAACAAAAGATACATTTTGAGGATTGGTAATTTTTAAAAAAATTGACTTTTTTAAGAAAATGTATTTTTTTAAGTAAAAGAAACTTTTTTTAGAGAAGTTACTTTTTAAAATTTTAATATACTACATATTAGAATTTGGTCAGGTAATTGAAAAATACATTTAGAGGGTTGAAGAAAAGAAAAGAAAAAAAATATATATTAAAAAAAAAATATTTAATAATTTTATTTGAAGTTACGCTTCGGCGAAGGTGTAATCTGCTGGAGATGGAGCAATCGCTGTTTAATTTTATACGATATTTAAAAAATTGTGCCCAGTATAAATTTCGAGATTTAAAATATTTGTGATACAACATAATTTTACACTGTAATTTGCTAGATATAACGTGTTAATTGTTAAATTTTGTTAAGTGTCTGCAAAGTGTTTTATACTGAACGTTTAGTTTTATAAAACGAAGAAAAATTTCTTTTTCACCTTAAAGCTTCCAACTTGATTTCGAAGATGTAAACATTTAAAATAATCCCAAATAGACCAAACACAAACTACCCCTCTAATTCTATTCCACGAAAAAATGTTTTCCATCCCCTCTTTTATTCCACGACAAGCACTCACTCTCTTTTTAGAAATAAAATGGAAATAATGAATTTTTATAATTCCAATATCACATTCATTTTCTAACAAAAAATTCCTTAATTTAAAGTAAATAACTATACACACAAGGAAATTCTTCCAGAAAACCAATAAAGTTGAGTTCAGTTAGCAAAATACCATTGAAACTAAAAGAACATAATAAAAACGCGCATAAAAATTTAAATAATATTTGGTTTGGGGTAGAAACGAAACAAAAAGAAAACAAATAATGATTAACTTTAAATAAAACTAAATTAAACACATAAACGAAGTGGAATTAAAAAAGTTTTTGCCCACCTTTTTTTCGTTGATTGAAACCAAGACGTAGTGAGCTAGGGAATTGACAAAAACAATTTTGTTCACCTGATTTTGAAAAAAATATACACATGATTGATATCAATTGTTACGTTCTTCGATGGTTTAACATAAAATAAAGTGAGTTTATAGGCGCACGCTGGAAAGAGAGTACGAAAACTATAACAATAACTCTTTCAGTAATATTTCTCTTAGTTGCCAGAGAGTATTAAGCAATTTGTTGGCTTAACGGAAAACAAATATTTGAAATTAACATTACTCAGCCAATGATCATATTTTTTCGTTAGCAAAAAGGCATTGCAAATTATACATTAACTAAACAAAGATTTTTGTTAAAAAAACGATATATATTTAATATATAACAACATTATAAAATAAATGTTATACCCCATGAAGTTGTTTTTAATAACTAATAGAGCCCATGTGTGGTTTACAGTATAAAACACGAAATAGTCCGTCTCAAAAGACGTCCTTACGTTGGGGCGATAGTTGTGCTAATTAAATTTAAAACAAAAATCAAAGCTTTTATTTACGGTGTAACTATAAAATCCTAAAAAGTTCACAAAAAATCTTAAAAATTCCTATTTATTTATTAATAACACTAACAATTTAAATGACTAAAACTTTTAACATAAGTTACCTGTAAATGTGCTGTGTTTTTAAAAATATTCTTTAAATAAAGTTGCATAATTTTAAGCTTAATCTCATTCCTCCGTTCACATATAAAATATATTTTTTCTGTAATTAATTAATTTTTGCGCGTTTGGAATTTTATTGGATTTTGTATATTTTGCTCCATAAAAAAGGTAAGAATGATGTTGGAATATACACTTATATTTCCACTTTATATACATACATACATATATGTGCTCTCTTAGTATAACTTTATAGACAAATTTTCTGAACACAATGAGACTGATTTTCTGCGCATTTAAATGTTAGACATACATTTTAGTGAATGAATTTTTTATTTTGTTTTATATAAAATCAATTATTCTCGATTTCACAATTCGATTATATTCGAGCATACTTTTATGATGGAGTTAATATGAGTTATAAAAATTTAAGTGTTCTGCCTTGTTTTGAAGATTCTATAATTGTTATTATTTTTGGTTCTAGTTTATAAAAAATCTATATCTGTTTTTAAATAGTTTTGATTTTACATCGTTCAAAAAACAAAAAAATATTGGCAATCGAATTTTGCTAAAGTTTAATAACCAATAAGTCTATCGTATCAATATATATTTAGTAGCAGCTAAACATTTGCTATTCTACAAAAGACAACAGAATTGTGATCGTAAAAGTTAAAAAAGTCGTATTTTCATAATTCTTTTTTGAAGATATGAATAATGTTGGATTACTTATTTCATATACACTTGTTTATTTCATATACACATAATTAAGTCACTAGTATGCTACTCGGCATTATTGTCAAAAATACGTGAACCCTTTTTTTTGATTCTAATATAATTTTTTTTTATTATTCTTATATGTTAGCAATCAATTTACATTGAAATTAAAAATTACAAAATTTTGGTTCATTCCAAAAAATCTAAAAAACTTGGAAATTAGCCAAAAAGAGCTGCTCACATAATTTAGTCATCTGAAAAAAATGGTTGAAATTGTAGAAATAAGTAATAAATTTTTTTTCATTAGCTTACCTCAATATTGAGTAGTATAACCTTTTTGCTTCAATACTGTGGAGCATCGCTTTTGGCATGCTAGCTACAAGAGTGATTTGTGCCACTCCTCTTGGATAACTTTCCACACAAGTCCTTATTTGCGGGTTTTCGTGCTGCAATGACTCATTTTATTAAGCCCCACAAGTTCACGATAGGATTTCAGTCGGGAATCTGTGGCGGCCATTCCAGCAGCTTGATGGACTGTGTTGCCAACCACGACTTAACCACCTTCGAACAATGCTTCGGGTCATTGTCGTGTTGGAAAATACACGCAAGCGACAAATTGTCAGCATATTCGGTGTACAAATTTTCCTTTAGTATATTCTTATACATTTCCCCATTCATTATACCGTCAATCTTGACTATAGGACCCACACCGAATGCGGTAAAGCAACCCCACACCATGACTGATGAGCCACCGTGTTTCACAGTTTTTTTGATGTATTTTGGATCCAATTCCTTAAGTGGAGGACATCGCACATATGGTCTACCATCATTTCCAAAAACACTAAACTTGGATTCGTCGCTCCAAACAATTAAATTCCAAAAAATTAGGCCTTTAGCAAGATGGTCAGTCGCAAATCGGAGCCGCTTCTTAGTGTTCTTCAAGGAAACCATCGGTTTCTTCCTGGCCATTCGTCCATGCAAATTGTTTTCTTGCAAACGTCGTCTTATGTTATACAACGAAACATTTACGCCATAATCCGTTTCCATTTGAGCTCTGATTTGCGACGAAGTTAAAAAAGGATCAGTTTTACTCAGGTTTGCAATGTGTCTGTCGTCACTTAAAGTCGTTTTTCTCGGTTTTTGGCGTAGAATATTTTCAAAAGTTTCATATCTTTTGTAATGCGTAATGGCATTTGTAATTTTAACCCGAGAAAGTTTCACTACATTTGCAATATTATTGTATCTTTGGAAACTCATATTATTTTTTCTTCAGCCGAATTTGAACTTTTTTGTTTACCCATAGCATTTCAGCTGATGTTATTTGTTTTTAATTCAGTTGTTTTTAATTTATTTTTATTTAAACCGCCAAAAAAAATCTTCAAAACACTAATTTGCTCACGATACGCGTGGTGACTTAATTATGTGAGCACAGCGCATACCACCTTTTTGAGGTTTTCCATATTTTTCGGGGAATACTCAAATTTTTAATTTTGCTTCAATCAATGTAAACAACTGCTAGCATAGCAGGGTTGCACAAAATAGTAATGTTAGAATCGGAAGAAAGAGGTTTAAGAGAAAAACTACAAAAACATTTCATTGCATACCCATGACTTAATTATGTGAGCATAAGTGTACATGTTATAGCATAACATTTGTAGAATCTTCGAAAAAATTTTCAATTAAAAATTTTAATAAATAAGTCCGTGACAGCAAATCTCCGGAGGCTTTGTTGTGTTGCGGTGATCATCATAACTCGTCACCGGATCATGTGAAATAAAAAAATCGAAATGCTTTTAAAAGGTGACATGTTTCCTGAGGTAGCACCGAAAAGTTTTTTAATTTTTTATTTTTTTTTATCAGCATTTTGAAGTGAAAAACACGATTTTTACAATAAAATTTCGGGAATTTGTTGTTAAAAAATGGGTAAAAAAATGGAAAATAAAAAAAACTCTTTGTGGTTAGCTGACGATTTATCTGTAGATATAGTTTGTAAAATTTCAAAAGAATCGGTCAAGTAGATTTTGAGTTATGATGTTCACGGACTTCGAACATTTATTTGCGAGAAAATCGATTTAAAGTTTTTTAAAAACTGATTTATATACGATATACCATATGAGGCCGGTCGCTGGAAACGCTGTATCGTCTTAAGTTTTGCTCCGATTTACTTGAAATTTTGACACAACACTCTCGACATGTTGTACATTCAGCAAGAGAAATGCGAAAAAAGAAGGTTTTAACATAATAATTTATATATTTATATATATATGTGGGTTTCATGTCAAGTGCACCAACTTTTGAAACCGATGTCTTACGATCGGGATGAAATTTGCACCAAGGTTAGTCCTATTGGATAGTAGTTTAAACACAATTTTTCAACAAGGTCGGTCTAGATCTCTCTGAGTTAGAGGGGATCAAAATTTGACATTTTGGCCAAACAGGTGTTTTTTTCTCATCCATGTAACTTATTACCTATTGTTCTTAGAAAACTTTCTCCCAAATAGTTTAGGTAGCTATTTCTTCAATATTTCGGAAAAAAATACTAAAAAAAAAAATTTTTTTTTTTGACTTTTTTTGCTAAATCAAAGCATTTTTTGCCTTTTTTTTTTGCAAAAAGGGCATTTTTTTTTCTTTTCATAAGAAAGCTTTGGATTTTTCGTTTAAGAGCTTTTTGGTCGCTTAGTGGGATGGGAGTGGGATATCTATCAAAATGTTTTGTAACTCAAGACAACGGTTTTTCAATTTTTCACAAATGCACTATTTTGAATTTTTTCCTATTTGTGTGTAGAACCTTACAAATAAAACTTATACTGAGAAGCTAGAGAAATTAACCTTTCCGAAGGTATGTAACATACCTTCATAACATAACAGAAAAGAATGGTTCTCTGTAACCTGAAAGAGTTATTTGCAACATTTCAATCTGAACACGAGGATGTTAAAATTGGCTTCACGAAATTTACATTACGTTTTGGCAGGAAGCAGCGGAACTCACACAGTATGCGTTTGCATTTACCATGAAAATGTTAAACTGATGTTGAAGGAAATCAACTTAAAGTATTTAAGAGATGATTCGACAGAAGATTTACACGATTACCGCGATTGCCTTAAATTGACTATGTGTCCTAATGTAACAACTTCTTGCCACTTAGGTGAATGTACCAATTGCCCGAAAACCATATTCATCAAAGAAAATTTAATCAACTCTTTATATCGAGAATATATAGAGGAGGTCAAATTTGATTCTTGGATTCAGACTGACAGATGCAGATTGAAAACAATCATTTTAAATGTGGATGATTTTGTGGAAGAAATGTGTACAGGATTGCTAAACTTGAGAAACCTTGACTTTTTAGTCAAAGAGCAATGGTCATTCTTCAAGGATTTGAAGATACATTTGAAGTCTGGTGAATTCGTTATTTCATATGATTTCGCAGAAAACTATAAATATGTTCTTCAGGATGCCATACAAGCATTCCACTTCAATAACGACCAAGCAACTATATTCACAGTAGTTTCTGCCTCTATTCAATGCGATTTCTTTCCAAAGACAACAAATAAACCAGCAGCGAAATCAACAGCTGAACCTAGTAACGCCAAGAAAGGATTGACAAAAAAAACGCAGTAAATAAAGGCGACAAAAAAGCTGGATGAAAGACTGGGTATTTAAAAATTTACAAGACTTAAATACTTCATCAGCTACAATAAATTAAGTATAAAACAAGTAAGAAAATTATAGTCGGTCTAGACCGACTATATGATACCCTATACCATGGTTTAGAGACCCTATCTTTCGGTCCAACTACTTCGATATAGAAAATAAGCATAAACCAAATTTGAGTGCGATTTTTATTAACTTCTTTGGCTGCAGATATGAAAAAGTTCATATCGGATGCTATATCTATAAAGGGACTAGGTCCAAAAATGGACCGATCCTGATCATGTTTGGTAAAGTCTCTTGTATTTTGCAAAAATATGTACAAACAAAATTTGAGAAGAATCAGTGCAATATTTTTGTTTTTTAATAGATTTAAGTGAAGATCGGGAAGCAGCTCTATATGGGGTCAAAGGGATCATTTTTGGACTACTCATTAGTGGATGTAATGAATGCATACAAACCCAATTTGAGTAAGATCTATATGACAATTTGGATCTTATGGCAATTTATGTCGATTTCATATGGGTAATTTGTATGGGGGCTAGGTCTGAACATGGACCGATTCTCACCAATTTCAATAGCGTTCATCCCATGGCCGATAAAAGCTTATATACCAAATTTCATCAAAATATATTCATATTTGCGACCTGCAGTTTGATTACAAGCTTTACATGGACACACAGACGGACGGACGGACGGACGGACGGACATTGTTAAATCAACTCAGAAAGTAATTCTGATTCGATCGGTATAATTAAAGATGGGTCTAGGTCAAATATTTTTGGTTGTTACAAACAGCAGCACAAAGTCATTATACCCAAACCACATAGTGGTATAGGGTATAAATAGTTATGATATAAATGGATCTAATGAAATTAAGATTAAATTTCAATAAATTATTTATCTTTTTATTTTTAATATTATTATTATTATACATTAATTTAATTATTATTAAAAATAAATAAAAAATAATAATTTTTCAACATTTCTATAAAAAAAAAATCGATTTTTTTTTCCTGAGGTTAACATATTCTGGGTATTACAGTATCGAGGGTATAAAATTTTAGTTAGGTATGTTATATACCTTCGGAAAGCTTAGTTTGTCTAGTTTCTCAGTATAAGTTTTATTTGTAAGGTTTTAGACACAAATAGGAAAAAATTCAAAATAGTGCATTTGTGAAAAATTGAAAAACCGTTGTCTTGAGTTACAAAACATTTATTTTGATAGATATCCCACTCCTATCCCACTAAGCGACCAAAAAGCTCTTAAAGGAAAAATCCTAAGTTTTTTTCTGAAAAAAAATGCCCTTTTTGAAAAAAAAGGCAAAAAATGCTTTGATTTAGCAAAAAAAAAATTTTTTTTTAAAAGTATTTTATTCCGAAATATTGAAGAAATAGCTATCTAAACTATTTGGGAGAAAATTTTCTAAGAACAATAGGTAATAAGTTACATGGTTGAGAAAAAACACCTGTTTGGCCAAAATGTCAAATTTTGATCCCCTCTAACTCAGAGAGATCTGGACAGATCTTGTTGAAAAATTGTGTTTAAGCTACTATCCAATAGGACTAACCTTGGTGTAAATTTCATCCCGATCGGAAGACATCGGTTTCAAAATTTGGCGCACTTGACATGAAACCCCCCATATATATATATATGTATATATACGTAGGCATCCAAAATGAATTGCTAATTCTAACGTCTAGGGGTACAAAAAGGGGAAAAATTTTACATTTGGAATTTTCTAAACAAACGAATATATAACACAGTTCGTTGATTCCACTAGAGATAGAAAAAGTAGATGAGAGGAAAACTTTTGGAAGTGCGGATGTTAAGGGGGTAAAAACGGCCCGTAAGTGTAAAAGGGTATCGTTTTGTATCTTATTTACAAAGCAATTTTGGAATATGAACTTTCATATGTAGATTCCACCAGAGTCACAAACATCAGACAAGAATAAAATTTGTTTTAATTGTAGCAAAGGCTAAAGAGGTGACAAAAACGGCCAAAAATGGCCGTCATTCGGTCTAGACCGAACATTTATTTTTACAAATAAATCTTATTTTTGATCTTTATAATTTGAATAATTTTCGAATCTGATATGAATAAAAAATTGCCACTTAAATAGAGTAGGTGGCAATACACTGGAAACTACTTATGCAAAATTCTAAATTTGCCAAATTTGTTTTTTAATAATTTCGTGTTTAGTCCTAAAATTATGTATTTTTTTGCGAAATCACTCTTTGGTGTGTTCTCTTGAAAGATAACAAATTTATTACAAAAAATACAATTAAGAAAAAAAAAAGAAAAAGATAAAAGAAAAAAGAAATGTTTTTTTAGTGATGCCAAAACAATGGAAACTTTTAAACTTCTTTACCAGAGTGGATTAAAAGTAGGAGAAGGTGTGATATAAAATGTAAAATATATTAATCGTTAATTAAATATTTATAGATTACGACGTTTTCTTTCAATTATTATAAAATAATGGCAAGAATAAAGTTTTATGAAGAGTTAAAAACCAGAATAATAGATGATTTTAGTTCTGGTCGTAAGCAAAATAATATTTGTGAGAAATATTCTACGAATAAATTCGCAATTTCATTTTGTAGCATAGGCCCCATAAAACGAGTCAAAGATAGGATAATTGCTATTAGGAAGAGCATTTAAAAACATCCAAAAATGCTTCTCAAAGAAAGTAAAACTATGTGCTCGAACTCGATCTGAGAGGAAACCATTGATATCAGAGAAAAATCGTCTGGAATTAGGATACTGTTGGCGAATAGTGTTGCCAAAAAATGAAATATTTAAACGGCCATAAAATTTGCCTATAGCCACACAGTACCAAACGCTTTGGCGATTTTACTATTATAACCTAATACACTCGTTCGGTATAAGAATCATCCACCCCCAAGACCATGGCCATCATTTTATTCCGCAGTGTTATTGTATAGTAAAGGCTTCCATAAAAATGAATACTTTTAAGTGTTGTTATTTTTTTCTGAAGTTTTTTTGTTAAATAAATAAAACATACAAACGTTTAAATTAATAAAAGAATTTAACGTTATGATAAAATTTTTTGGTATTGCCCGCCCAAGTCGTCAAAAATATATTTTGTTAAAAGTTTCCATCGTATTGTCACACCCGCTATATTTCTTATTGTTTTTAAATATTATAATGGTTTATACAATTAAAATAATAATTACGCTAACAACGTAGCGGGTATACTGCTAGTCACACATATAAGAGAATATGCAAATTGAAAATTGGTTGAAAGTTGTTTTTATACCCTCCACACTACTGTGCAGGCGGTATATATGGATTTTTCATTACAATTGTAATGTTTCGAAATAAATTCCGTATACCCCAAAACCACATATTTTCCTGATCCTTATAACAAGGGAAATTGATTTAGCGATGTCCGTCTGTCTGTGGAAATCACGATCATACTGCAACAACTAACCTAGACTCTTAGTTTTGGCATAAAAAAGTTTATCGACATCCCCAAGGAGTTGCTATTTATAATCATCAAAATCGGCCCACGAGACATGAATGAAAATGTGAAAAAATTTTCAATAAATTTCAATGTGTTTGTTGCTTTCCTCAAAATATATATATTAGGGTGACAGCCATTTTTCTTGAATTTCAAGACGTGCGGGTCGGATTATTGTGACACTGGAGCTAAAACTTTAGCGTGCAAATTTGAGTCAAATCGGACAATGCTTTCTGGACGTGCATTGAGTTCAAAGTATAAATATGCATTTATATGTAAATATTATAAAAAAAATCATTTTTCACAAAAATTTTGATATTAATATTTGCGTTACAATTAAATTAATTAATACACCATAATCAAGAGTAAATTATCTTTCTAATAAAATAACAAAATCTATTATCGGTTGTAAAACAGCCAAGTTATATCAAGTTCCCAAGACAATAAATGCGCCGCAGACCACTGGATTTAGAAAATCGAGCTCACATTTTTAAAGACATTGAAATAATTTGCAACAGCAACATTTTTGCATTCTCCTGATCCCAAAATTATCTTATGTAAAGTATTTTGCAATTCGTTTACTGTTATGCCGTTTTAAATTAATGTCAAAACGATGCGTATTTTTTAGCACTATTTCAAAATCTCCAATTTTACTTTTAAAAAATTTTGTTCCGAAATCTACGATTGGACTTTAAGATCTTATTAACAAAATATATGTGATTAAAAATACCAAATATTGTAGGTATCCTGTTCCTAATTTGGCGAGGGAGGTATTTTTATTTCAGCGGATTTGAAGAAAAAAATAGATTTTTCATACTTTTTCAACTTTTAGGCTACATCTTTTTGGTGTTTTCATATTTCAAATATCTCAGTCTTGTAAATTGAGATTAAATTAAAATACTATAAACTTTACCTTTAAAGTCAAAGGTAAAATTTAATGATATTTACATTTTTTAAAGCAAAATATCGAAATAATAAATATTTGTGGAAGGATTTCGATAAAACTTGTTTATAATATTTTAATAATTCTAAAAAATAATATTCTGGACTAAAATTAACCCGTGGGATACTCTTGTTGTCAATTTTTTTGAAATAAAACTAGGATACATTTTGAGTACCTCACGGGTTAATTTCTGAAAATAGGAATATTATTCTTTAGAATTATAAAAATACTATCAACAAGTTTTATCGAAATCCTTCCATAAATATATAATTTCTAAATTTGAACTTTGACCTTAAAGAGGGACAATTTATAGTATTTCGATTTAACCTTAATTTACAAGATTGAGAACTATATCAAGCAGTATAATATTTTGACAAAAGATATTTGAAATATGAAAACACCAAAAAGATGTAGCTTAAAAGTTTAAATAGTACCAAAATCACATTTTTCATCAAATCCGCTGAAATAAAAACTCTGCCCTCGCCAAATTAAAAACAGTATACATAAAATATTTGGCATTTTTAATCACATATATTTTATTAATAACACCCTAATGTCCAGTCGTAGATTTCCGAAAATTTCTTGAACAAAATTTTTTAAAAAGTAAAATTGGAGATTTTGAAATAGTGCTAAAAAATACGTACCGTTTGGACATTAATTTAGAACGGCATAACAATGGACGAGATGCAAACTACTTTACATAAGATCATTTTGGGATCAGAAGAATGCAAATATATTGTTGTTGTAAATTATTTCAATTTTTTTAAAAATGTGAGCTCGATTATCTTAATCAAGTGGTCTGCGGCGCATTTATTGCCTGGGGAAATTGATGTAACTTGGCTGTTTTTCAACGAATAATAGATTTTACTGTTTTATTTGAAAGATAATTTACTCTAGATTATGGCTTATTAATTAATTTAATTGTAACGTAATTATTAATATCAAAATTTTTGTGAAAAACTATTTTTTTTTTTTGATAATTTTTACACATAAATTTGAACTTTGAACTCAATCCGCGTCCAGAAAGCATTGGCTCAAATTTTGCGCACTAACGTTTTAGATCCAGTGTCACAATTATCCGACCCGCACGTCATGAAATTCCAAATAAAAATGGCTGTCACCCTAATGTATATGTTGTAATCCTTCTTATAGCGTAGTCATTGTAGTTGCGTCATTTGCTTCATGTGTATGGTTACTCTGCACGTGTCACATTAGCTTAAGCAAGTTTTACCACATATATTTTTATACCCTATACCACTATGTGGTTTGGGTATAATGACTTTGTGCTGCTGTTTGTAACAACCAAAAATATTTGACCTAGACCCATCTTTAATTATACCGATCGAATCAGAATCACTTTCTGAGTTGATTTAACAATGTCCGTCCGTCCGTCCGTCCGTCCGTCCGTCCGTCCGTCCGTCCGTCCGTCCGTCCGTCTGTGTGTCCATGTAAAGCTTGTAATCAAACTGCAGGTCGCAAATATGAATATATTTTGACGAAATTTGGTATATAAGCTTTTATCGGCCATGGGATGAACGCTATTGAAATTGGTGAGAATCGGTCCATGTTCAGACCTAGCCCCCATACAAATTACCCATATGAAATCGACATAAATTGCCATAAGATCCAAATTGTCATATAGATCTTACTCAAATTGGGTTTGTATGCGTTCATTACATCCACTAATGAGTAGTCCAAAAATGATCCCTTTGACCCCATATAGAGCTGCTTCCCGATCTTCACTTAAATCTATTAAAAAACAAAAATATTGCACTGATTCTTCTCAAATTTTGTTTGTATATATTTTTGCAAAATACAAGAGACTTTACCAAACATGGTCAGGATCGGTCCATTTTTGGACCTAGTCCCTTTATAGATATAGCATCCGATATGAACTTTTTCATATCTGGAGCCAAAAAAATTAATAAAAATCCCACTCAAATTTGGTTTTTGCTTATTTTCAATGTCCAGTTAGTTGGGCCTATGAGATAGGGTTTCTAAACGCATGGTATAGGGTATCGTATAGTCGGTCTAGACCGACTATAATTTTCTTACTTGTTTATCATTATCACGATATAATAAAGAAGGTCGCTAATATGAAAGGTCAAATATAATTCTTAAAAGTAATATTTTTTAAAAAAGTACCTTCTTTATTTTTTTCTAAAAGCAAATTTTTTTAAAAACTACAATTTTTAAAGTACACTTCTTTTTTTTAGAAAATTACCCTTTTTTTTCTTAAAAAATGACTTTCATTTAAAAAGGTACCCTGTTTAAAATAACTATATTTTAAAAACAAGTAAGAAAATTATAGTCGGTCTAGACCGACTATACGATACCCTATACCATGGTTTAGACACCATATCTCTTCGGTCCAACTAATTGGATAAAGAAAATAAGCATAAACCATTTAAGTGCCATTGTTATAAATTTTTTTGGCTGCAGATATGAAAAAGTTTATATCGGGTGCTATATTTATATGGGACTAGGTCGAAAAATGAACCGATCCTGACCATATTTGGTAAAGTCACTTATATTTTGAAAAAATACAATAAACACATACAAACCCACTTTGACTAAGATCTATGTGATAATTTGGATCTTATGGCAATTTATGTCGATTTCATAGGGGTCATTTGTATGGTGACTAGGTCTGCACATGGAGCGATTTTCACCAATTTCAATAGCGTACATCCTATGTCCGACAAAAGCTCATATATCAAATTTCATCAAAATATGTTCATATTTGCGACCTGTAGTTTGATTACAAGATTTACATGGAACACACAGACGGACGGACGGACGGACACCGCTAAATCGACTCAGAAAGTGATTCTGAGTCGATCAGAAAGTGATTCTGAGTCGATCGGTATAATAAAAGATGGGTCTAGGTCAAATATTTTTGGTAGTTACAAACAGCAGCACAAAGTCATTATACCCAGACAACATAGCGGTATAGGGAATAATTAAGCATATAATTATTCTCATGATTTTTTCTTAAATGCTATAAAAACAAAACAAAAACACTTTTTTCTTTAAGAAAATAAAAACTAACTTTTACTTTAACTTAAAAATACTTCTTGTGCAATACATAAATCAAATGTTGACATAGACCGAGGTGTGACTGAATACACAACACGGACGTATCGTACAAACACATACAAAACAAGTAAGAAAATTATAGTCGGTCTAGACCGACTATACGATACCCTATACCATGCGTTTAGAAACCCTATCTCTTAGGCCCAACTAACTGGACATTGAAAATAAGCAAAAACCAAATTTGAGTGGGATTTTTATTAATTTTTTTGGCTGCAGATATGAAAAAGTTCATATCGGATGCTATATCTATAAAGGGACTAGGTCCAAAATTGGACCGATCCTGATCATGTTTGGTAAAGTCTCTTGTATTTTGCAAAAATATGTAGAAACAAAATTTGAGAAGAATCAGTGCAATATTTTTGTTTTTTAATAGATTTAAGTGAATATCGGGAAGCAGCTCCATATGGGGTCAAAGGGATAATTTTCGGACTACTCATTGGTGGATGTAATGAACGCATACAAACCCAATTTGAGTAAGATCTATATGACAATTTGGATCTTATGGCAATTTATGTCGATTTCATATGGGTAATTTGTATGGGGGCTAGGTCTGAACATGGACCGATTCTCACCAATTTCAATAGCGTTCATCCCATGGCCGATAAAAGCTTATATACCACATTTCGTCAAAATATATTCATATTTGCGACCTGCAGTTTGATTACAAGCTTTACATGGACACACAGACGGACGGACGGACATTGTTAAATCAACTCAGAAAGTGATTCTGATTCGATCGGTATAATTAAAGATGGGTCTAGGTCAAATATTTTTGGTTGTTACAAACAGCAGCACAAAGTCATTATACCCAAACCACATAGTGGTATAGGGTATAAAAAACAAGTGAGAAAATTATAGTCGGTCTAGACCGACTATACGATACCCTATGCCATGCGTTTAGAGACCCTATCTCTTAGACCCAACTAACTGGATAAGCATAAACCAAGTTTGAGTGGGATTTCTATTAATTTTTTTGGCTGCAGATATGAAAAAGTTCATATCGGATGCTATATCTATATGGGGACTAAGCCCAAAAATAGACCGATCCTGACCATATTTGGTAAAGTCAATTATATTTTGAAAAAATATGTACAAACCAAATTTGAGAAAAATCTGTGCAATATTTTCGTTTTTTGATAGATTTAAGTGAAGATCGGAAAGCAGCTCTATATGGATTATTTTTGGACTACTGATTAATGGATATAATAAACACATACAAACCCAATTTGGCTAAGATCTATGTGATAGTTTGGATCTTATGGCAATTTTTGTCGATTTCATAGGGGTCATTTGTATTGGGACTAAGTCTGAACATGGACCGATTTTCACCAATTTCAACAGCGTTCATCCTATGGCCGATAAAAGTTTATATACTTATTATTATCAAAATATATTCATATTTGCGACCTGTAGTTTGATTACAAGGTTTACATGGGCACACAGACGGACGGACATCGCTAAATCGACTCAAAAAGTGATTCTGAGTCGATCGGTATAATAAAAGATGGGTCTAGGTCAAATATTTTTGGTAGTTACAAACAGCAGCACATAGTGGTATAGGGTATAATTAGCCAGGACATTTTTAGCGAAGAATGATTTGAAATTTTTTTGAATTACCGTATGACTTTTAACGTCTCGAAACTTTCTTACAAGGATTGAACGTTGGGTATTATGACGCCGGCTACGTTAAATAATGAATTTCGTTGGTGTTCTATGAAGCACTTAGGGATCCTATAGGTTTTCCACTCTAGTAAGAGAAAAATGATGAAATTTTTCAGATAGTAATTAATTATATCTATATAATTGGTATTCGAATTAAAAGTTTCAATAGTCATATCCGTACCCAACTTCGGTTTAATATTGAATTTCAGACACAGGTGGAGATTTCAAAAGTTCGGTACAGCCGAATTTAACACTTTTGTTATATTTTAATTTGTTACATTGGAAAAGGTTTAAGTACTATAACTCCTTGTTTGAATTCTCATTAGGTGGTTTTCAGCAAAGGTATATGAATATAACTTTTTACCAAACAAAAAATCTACTGCTTTTGGTTACCGATGAGGATTGGTAACTCGACCCGAAACAGCTGTATAACGTGTCTTGCGGAATATAGATACATTTTGAAACAAATGTGCCAATTTTTTTTGCTTTATTTAAAGTAAAAAATTTCATCTTGAACCTAACTCAGACACTAAAATTGCCATAATTGAAGAAGTCCATTTGCACAATTTTCCAATTTACTTAAGAAAATTGGTTAGAACTCTAACCACGTTACCACGTTACGTACGAGTTGATGAGAGTTTTAACTACTATTTTACAGAAATGTATACAATGAACGTGCTATAAAAATGTTAATATTTTACAAATTTAATATATTAATCTTTTACATATTTTCGAAAACATGATCTAGTCAACTACTTGGCTAAATTTGTGCATAAAAACATTTTTAACAGCAATATTTATGTTGATAATGCTAGCAATAATGTTTGTGTTTTAGCCGCAACTCATATTCAATCGAACCAATTTTAAATTTGCACATCTTCTTATACGTATGATTCTTGGTATTAGTTTCCTGGTTCTAATGAATTGGTTTCTAATATTATTTCGTTCTGGCAATTCATAAATTAAGACTCCAATATTTGAAGGCAAAAACAATAAATGGCGATAGTCATGCTATGGCACCTGGTAAATGATCTTTATTTAATTTGAGATATGTACGTAGAATGGCTTCTGACTTTGCCTTGACTCGACTTGATTTGACTCCTCTCATTGAAAATTTTCACTTTTTATATATGACTTTGGCAGTGGATATAAAGTTTTCGAAGGAAGGAAGAATCTTTTAACTAAAGCCAAACAGGGATAATACGACTAAAGAACATTCCTTGAAATTGTTCTCGGGGAGGCTAGAAATACATTTTGTAGCCCTTATAGATTAAGATATATATTTTTATTGTTCACATGAAAAGTTCATTGCAGTGTGCAAAACTAAATTTAAGTTAATCGCATGGTTCAGTTAAAAAAAATATAGGGTTTTAGCTTAACTTGACCAGTTTATTCTAAGTTAATTAAATTCTAAAGTGCATTGGCATTTAAACATGAACAAATTTATAATAAAGCTTATTAACGGAGAGTGGTTGGGTGTCCTTTTTATGATACTAATTGTTTCAATATATTTTTTATGATTAATGACATGCTATTAGTTTCAAAAAATACTTACATATTTATAAAAATGTTATATGAAGGGGTTCTTTAACTATACATTTTAATAGTTATACTTATTGCATTAAAAATTTGTTGTTTATTTATTTTTTGTATTAAACCGCATTATCAAGGACGTCATTAACACTCATATACAATTGGTGGCCATTGTCTCCCGCAAGGATAACGATATTTGAAAAGACATTGAAAATTGTAAACATGACATTTACCATAAAGTTGTTTTTATAAAAAAGTAGATAAACAAAAAAAAAATATACATATATATAACTATATTAGAGCGACTCACTCTGTATGGAGAGAAAAAAAGTGAAAAAAGTGCCCCCCCTAGAAATCTACATTGGTTTGTTCTATAACGATTCGCAAAATATTTCTGGTCTAGCGTTAACCTAGGGGTCCAGTTTGTTACTTTTCAATATAAAATTAATAAATGTGAAGTTTGGGGACAATCGGATAAAGAAAAGTCGCGCCGGAAATCGATTGAAAATTTCAAGTGTGTTTATATAAGGAAAATATGACCTTTTTTTTTTGAGATTTTACGAAAATTCCGTTCTATAGCTTAATTTTTCTGACAAGTTGTTGCAAGAATCGGGATCATTATTAAATTAACTTTTCAAAAAGCTATAAAAATTCAAAATCGAATAAAAATTCGCCAAGAAATAGCAAATGCCCCAGACCACTTTTGTGTCAAACTTTGAGAAATTGATTAAAGCGATAATTTTTTTTTGTCTCTGTACTTATAAGTATGTAATTAGAGATGAAGTATTGTTTTATTACCACGTTGGTATTCATTGCGCATTGAGACCGAAAATGGGAAATTTTTTTGACAAAATTTTGAAAACTCCTTTTTCAAGTTTTAAAAAATTTTCTTAAACAAAATTTAAAAAAATGGATTTGGCACTTTAAGATATTGTTAAATATATGTTACAGATTAACTGTGTGAGTTTTTAAGTAAATCCATATGCCAGAATTTTTTTGACAAGGATTTCGAGAAAAATGGGATTTTTGTAAAATATTCTGTAAATGTACTCCTTCTAAATACTTTGTATCAAAAATTCATCACTTTTCTACTTTTAAATGTTATATTTTATCTTAATAGCCTAGGGTTTCGGGAAAAAAAATAATATGACCCCATAAACCCTTTTGGAATTGGGGTCACATATGATCCCAAGCAAATAAAAGACAATTTATACAAAAAATTCAAATATTTTGCAAATACTGTTGAATGTTTAAAAGCGTTACTTAAAATATTATAACCAAATATGTATATCTTCCGTTCCTAGAATTTGAGATAAATCGGAGAAGGTTAACCCATTATTTGCCAAGGCCAGCTTTTGTTTTTAAGATATTTCTAAATAAAGATTACCGAAAACGAGTTTTTCTATTAAACTCGATGAAACCACTATTTAGAATTTAAGAAAAATAATTCGGTTAATTTTTATTTATTTAACCCTTCAGTGCTCCTGGTATCAAAATAATGCAATGTGATATATCTTTGGTGCAATTATCTGCTTATTGCTCGAGAATATAAGTTAAAACAACTTTAACCAATTTTTTTATAAAATTATTTTATGTATAAAAACTCTATATTTTTCTAAATAAAATAAAAAGACCCACAAATGACCCAAAGCTAATAAAAGACATTTTTTTCAAAAGAATATGAATATGGATTGGTTTAAAATACATTTTCATTTTAGGTGAATTTTAGTACAAAAGTGAAGTGTTAAAAGATTAAAAAAGGTTTTTTTTATATAATGTTAATTTTACAACTAATGCCAAACTTTGGCCCCGTTAACTTTTAGTCACAAGGGCCAAAGATTGGATTTTTTTAAAGAGCCCAAATTAAAATATAATTTATGAAGCAGCGAACGTAAAAGTTACCTGACATTAGTTCAAGATAGAGAAGTTTCAATGAAAAAGTCGTATGTTTTTACTTTAGTTAAAATTTTTGTCTTTTTAAATATTTCTATATAAATTTTTATTGTTAATTTATAAAATACATACATTTTTAAATCAAGAAAAATTGTTAACTATACAAAAAAGAGCATAACTTATTGTTAGTGTACTGAAAAACTATTTTAAATCAAAGAATTTTAGGAAATATTTCTTCTAAATAGCCTTGATTTTCATCTTCTAGAAAATGTTTAGCTTCTTCGTCTAATTCAATAGAGGTAGTGTTCCATTTTTTTCGAATGTTGTACATATATGGATCTGAAGTGCAAAGGATTTCATTAGAGAAAAACATCTGGACATTTTTTTGTGTTGTGCTCGCGAATGAATCTGTAGTCCTTGTTCCTTTCTTCTTGCGCTTCTTCAGATAGATCTCCTATTGGTAGCATATCGTTTTAGGTTATTTGCTCCCCATGGTACAAAATTTTATGAACCAGGAGTATTTTCCATTATAAAGTATAGCTGTTTTATTGGCATACTCCTTATCTTTCTGCTGCATGCTAGAACTTGTAATATGATATTGAATCTTATTAATTCATGATCTACACCCGTGATAATTGCTGCAGTTTCTGGATCGGAAAAACATGTCCTTGCAGTATTTCCATCATTTGAGTTTCCCTCTCCTTGTTTTGGTTGGTCGATTATGAGGCCTAGCTGTAGATATTTTTCTTGAATTTATTTTTTTGCTTCCTTTTTTCCTTCATTTTCTTTGTTTTTTCTCACTGTTTCGCCTAACGGACCAAATTCCAAAGCATAACACCATTTAAGAATATGCTCCATAAAACGTATTCTAGTATGAAGAAGGGACATTCCAAATTCGTAGGCTTCCTTAAAACTATCATCTTGTGGTGGGGGTTGGCTTAATTAACTTGATGTCTTTTGGCATATAATGCAGCTTGACGGTGACTTTGTTTCGGTTAAAGCTTGTGCAACTTTTCCATCAATCATTATGAGACACATTTTAAAATTTACTTCAATGTCTTGATCATCAAATTTTAATATTACTGGTTGAAGTTCTTTAATTTAATCTTATATTTTTTAAATTCTTCAGTTATGACATCTTTGGTTTCCTTTTTGAATGTAAATTTTATTGGTCTGCAATACTTTTTTGAAGAAGGAATTTCCTTTTTCCATACATCAATTTCTGTTGCTCTACTAAAGGGTCCGCCATCTAACGTTTTTTTTTCAACTAGTGCTTATTTCGTAAATGGTAATACTTAGCTCATGCCTGATTTGACAGATAATTAGTTTTATCCTTCCGCTGAACGAATATGGTTGTGTATACGCTTGAACAACGCTGGGAAATATTGCGACATTACTTTGAAAATCATGGTAATGTTGCAGAATGTGTGCGAAAATTGCGTACGGATTTTGGAAGAAGAGAAGCACCGTCAGCTCCATATGTTCGTTATCTTGTGAGAAAAGTGAAAGAAACTGGCATCCTCATCGATAAACCAAAGCGTGAAAAGCCAAAAACAGTGCGTACACCCGAGAATATTGCTGCTGTGGCAGAAAGTGTGCGTGAAGCGCCATCAACATCAATTCACCGTCGTTCTCAAGAATTGAACATTTCGGAGGCATCATTGAGACGAATTTTGCATAAGGACCTTGGTATGACTCCATACAAAGTCCAATTGGTTCAGGAGTTGAAGCCAACTGACCATCCAATGCGTTTTCGCTTCGCTAAGTGGGCCTGCGATCGACTTACAGAAGATGCCGATTTTGCCAAAAAATCATCTTTTCAGATGAAGCTCATTTTGATCTTGGCGGGTATGTAAACAAGCAAAATTGTCGCATTTGGGGCACAGAAAACACGCACGCATACATTAAAAAGCCGATACACCCAAAACGAGTCACTGTTTGGTGCGGATTTTGGTCCAGAGGCATAACTGGGCCATTTTTCTTCGAAAATGAGCAAGGAGTGGCCGTTACAGTCAATGGCGATCGTTATCAGGCCGTGTTGAACGAATTTTTGTTCACAAAAATTGAAGAGGAGGATATTGGCAATATTTGCTTTCAACAGGACGGCGCTACGTGCCACACAGCCGAAGCAACACTCGATGATTTGCGCCCTGTTTTTGAAGATCGCATTATCAGCCGCAGAGCTGATGTCGTTTGGCCACCTCGGACCTGCGATTTGACACCGTTGGACTATTATTTGTGGGGTGCCCTCAAAGATAAGTGTTACGCCAACATGCCAGAGACAATTGGCGCTTTAAAGGACAATATTCGTGAAGCCATTGGTGAAATACAGCTGCACACAATCGATAATGTGCTTAAAAATTGGACCGATCGTGTAGGCTACTGCATGGCCAGCCGAGGCAGCCATTTGAATGAAATTATTTTCCATTATTAACCGGAAGGATTGGACCTTCAAATAAAAAAAAAGAAATTTGAGATAATATTCAGTAGTTTTTTTTATAGCATTTTCAACAAAAAAAAAGTTATTTGGCGGACCCTTGATTTGACGGCTCTAAGCCTCTATAAATTTTTGTTAGCCGCAATGGAACGAAAGATACCACAAATAAATTAGCACCTGATGAATTTTCGGCATTAAATTGCTTGTATTGTTTCTGGCCAGAGGATCCTTCACATCCCCATTTAGAAATTAAAGTAATGCTGCCATTACCAATTTTTTTTAAATGATCAGTACCAAGCGTATTTAGCAATCGTTCTGCAGTATATTGAAGGAGATTTTGTCACTTGAAGTGACACTAAGCAGATACTTTTTTTTGCAGAAACTAAATCTCGATACTCTGAAAAAATCCGACAATTCTTTTCGTTGGTTCGCTTCCGCAATTCCTAATATTGATTTTTTGGGCGAACGCTTCTTCTGGAGTAAATTTCTTATCTTTAATTGTGTAGGAATGCTTTTCAAAATCCTCTTTGTGCGCCTTGGGCTCGCTTTTACTATTTTTTCAATTTTATTTTTTTTTTATTTTGTGTTGGTTGAATTTGGTGCAAAATGAATTTCTTTATTGATTTTCCCCAACTTGCGCCTCCGAGATCTTTCACTACATCCGTCAATTGGTTTTGCTGGTCGACCCTTTTTCCACTTTCTTTGGCAGTTGTAGATGAACTCTCAAAAATAAGTTGCTTTAATAACCAGTCTTGGTGACGTTTGTACATCTTTGCCTTTCTGTGAGAGCATTTAATGTACCGTTTACTCAAATTTGATGCAAAAGTTGTAATTTTTCTTTGTGTATTTGAATTTCTTGCAGGTTACAACTCTTAAAGAAATGGTTGCTCAGTATGTGCAATATTATCTCGTCTACACCTTTTGTTGAAAATAAATATTAGTGAGATCTCTATAATGGTACTTAGCCATTGTACAAACTGTAATGAATAATAATTGTGGAAACATTATTATAAATACTCTTTCTTGCAATTATGTAAAATACAATTTTTTATCTTTTATTACCACTTTTCGAAGCATAAAAAACAAAGAGCCTAACCCTTTTTAAAAGGTGAAGCATATATCTGTGGTCACAAGCGATAACCGCCTAAGTCGACTTAAGAATGATTTGAATTATGTATGCTAATATATTCTACTAAAATCGCATTATATTTATCCCCCGCTTTATCCCCATTTCTCTATCACTGTTTATTAAAAAGTTATTAATGAAAACATGCTGACCTAAGTCCTAATGAAGCCCCATTACATTTATATAAAAAGTTATTTTTCTCAAAAGCATGATATTCGACGATCTCGGTTATGTATGCTATTATGTTCGACTAAAAACGCTTTATATTTACGTGAAATCCCCATTTCTCTAACACTATTTATTAAAAAGATATGAATAAAAATCTACTGACCTAAGTCATAATGAAGCCTCACTACATTTATATAAAAAGTTATTTTTCTCGAAAGCATGATTTTCGACTTAGGCGGTTAATGCTTGTGACCACAGATATATTTCCTTTATTTACAAAATTTACGTAGTGAAAAAAATGGCAAATTAGATAAAAGTTCACAAAGAACAAAGGGCATCAACAATTTCTCTCCACTTTACACTATCATTAGCTAGGATCTTTGCTTGGTTCTAAGTGAGACTTGCATTCATTTTTCATCATTCTTATCCATGTGTTTCGGGTGCCTTCCAGGATTTCTTTGGCCCTGGGGATTCCAGTCTAATGCATGTTTTGCGATTTCGTCAGGTGGCCTTCTCAGGCTGTGACCTATCCACGTCCATTTGCTCCTGCAGATTTCTGATTCAATTGGTTTGCAGTTAGCCATCAAGAGCAGTTCTTCATTGGTTACCCAGTTCGGCCAGAAAATTCGCAGAGTTTGTTTCAGGCACTTATTGCAGAAGGATTGCAATTTCCTGCGTGTAGATTGCACTGTACTCATGGTGCTGCAATCATACAACATTACCGATTTGACACTACAGTTAAAGATTTTTAGTTTTGTGGTAGTGTTTATATTGTTCGTTCTCCATATTCTGTGCATGGAGTGGAATGCGGTTCGGGCTTTGTTGATTCTATCAGTAATATCGGCACTGGAGCCTCCGTCTTTGCAAATTATGATGCCGAGATATGAAAAGGAGTCTATATCCTCAATCAGCTGTCCTTGGAGTGTTAGGGGTGTCGTATTGCTAGTGCCAACCCGCATCAGTTTTGTTTTCTTTAAAAGTGAAGCATACCTGCTCATATCTTAAAAGGGTGTGTCGCAATGGTTTTTTACCATGTACCTGTTATTTAAATATTTTCCCCCCATTTTGTAAGGTATTTAAACTATATACCCCAAGTTCCGACTATTAATGTTTTTGAAAAATACCTATGTAAATGTCAAAATAAAAAATTTTTTACCCATTAATATTATTTAACAATTAAACGCATTATGCCTCAACCCTTTTTTTATAAGTATAAAAAAACTCGTGTCAACTATACCGTTTCCTTTTGTTGTCAGTATAAAAACAAATAAACTCACAGACGGACGGACATCGTCAAATCGACTCAGAAAGTGATTTTTAGTCGATCCGTATAACAAAAAATGGGTATAGGTCCAATATTTTTGATAGTTACAAAGATCTGGGCAAACTCATTATACCCTAACCACATAGTGGAAAACTTTTGTGTTCATAAATTTTGTACAAAATATCTGACCTTGGGTCAGAAAAATTGTTCTGGTGCACACGGGCGGAAACTGGCGGGTATACAATGGGGTATAGGAGTATAGGGAAGAGTTCGGACTACAGAAGAGTGCATCTTCTTATGGCTTTTGATGGGCAGGAGTTATGCTCTATTAAGTAGGAGATTTTCGGAAAATTTTACCGTTTTTTTTATTTTTTTTTTAATTTCTAAACGACTCAGTGACTTTATATTTCTAACATTAATAGCTTAAGGTGCTATTACATGATATGTTTTTTCCATATGTACTGTCAAATTTTCCCACAACAAAAGTTGTACACATCGTGTGATACATATGAAACATTGTTTATGTACAATACTGAGGAAAGTCACAATTACATTTTTCAATTAGAACAGGTTCTATTTTTGCATGACAACCATATGAAAATACAACACTGCTTGTGGCGAAAGAAGAACAGAGTAAATTTTAAAGATTAATATTGAAAGAAAAATAAATTGTGTAGTATTAATTAACAATTAAAAAATATATAACTTTTTTTTTAACAATAAATTTTTTTAAATTCACAAATTAAATCAGCTGTTGTTTACATTTAGAGGTTATGTCATACGGAAGTACATATGCACGTGTGATAGCAAAAATTATGAATCGTATGTAAAAGACAATTTTGACAGACATGAGGAATTTCATATGGATAAAAAAAGTGACAGTACATATGTAAAAAACATTTCGTGTAATAGCACCTTTAGAAGTTGCAAAATTATACAAAATTTTCTTTTAAAACAAAAAAGTTGCAGTCATTTAAAAATTAAAATTTACAAAGAAATTTTTAATTTTAGCAAAGTGCTGAGAAAGTCCATTTTCGAAGACCCTGTTCGCTGTGATATAGTAGAAATAGAGTCGCAATTTTTTGGCTCCTGAGGTTCACTAGTATTTACTTTCAAATGAATAACATAACTTTAAAATCGGTAACCATAAAAAAATGATTTTTTGCCGACTTCTTAAAATATGGTCCACAGTGCGACGCACGTTCTGCAGCTAAAAGCCTAACAAAATGGAGACGAACACTTCAAACTTCGATTCATCGGACCAAAGGACCTTGTCCGAATCATTGAAAGTCCAGTTTTCATATTTTTTTTTTACCATTTCTTTTATTTTGTGGGCGCAGATGAGGTTTTCATGGCCATTCTGCCGTAGTAGTTACTGTAGTCACACTTACTGCATTCGTTCGGCTGCAGTTTATGTGGGCGGCTAATTCTGGAGCTGTTAGGTGGCGATTTAGTTTAGTTTTGTCGTTACTCTGGGCGGACCGTTTCGATTCTTATTCGCAATTGTACCATTCTCGACGCGATACTTTGTAACCGCTTGATTGCTTTTCCCAATTTTTTGTACGGAAATAATATGTGACAGCTTCTATTCAAATCTCCGCAGTTTTTACTATACTTTCTTTTAATTCAATCAAATAATTTAAATTTTCACTTTCACGTGTTAGGTTACGAGATAATAGCTCGGCCGTTTTTTGTTTCATGTGTTTTAATTTGCATTTTTTCAATTATTTATACTTCCCTTCAGGTAAATAATTAAAGTACCTGCCACTTCATGTCGTTTTTTAAAAAGTCCACGCTATAACAATGCCACTAAAATTTGGTTTATGCATATTTTCGATATCCATTTTTTAAAAAATATTTTCCAATAATGGTCTTCTCTTTGCGAAGTTAATTATAACTGACTTGATGGATATGAGATGATACAACTCTTAGACCCAGTTTTTCAGATATCAGTTAAACCTAGTTTTGTTAAACCCAGAATTTATTCATCAATTCCTTTATGAATTTGGACATGTCTGAAAAAATTAATTCTCGGTTTAACTAAACTAAGTTTAACTGACATCTCAAAAACTGGGCCCTAGAAACAATGTGTTTACATTTTATTTAAATTTTTTTATATATTTTTTTTAACAAACTAAATTCGATAAATTTTCACCTGGTCACCTTAAATACAAATACATTACTAGCTTAATGTGTATGGAATTTAATTCTATTGTTTATTTATATTCTTTACAGGTATTCTTATTTGTCTTACCGATTGAGAAAAATACGATACAAGTCGAAACGAAAAAAAAAACTAAAAAAGGAAAATTTATATGCAGTTAAAACAAACGACAACTAAAAAAAATATATATTAAAAGTTACAAGTATTAAAAGCTTTTCATTAAAATAAAAAGGCATACATATACATAAATAGAAATAAAAAATTAAACAAAAAATCTACTACTTTTAGTAGAGGAAATAAAGTAATAATAACAAAAAAAAACAAATTATTTATTTACTAAATACAAAAGCAAACTACAAATAACAAAGTAGACATATTTAGAGTTATATCAATATTGAAACTACTACACGGATAACTAGAACAGCAAACAATATCTACAACAAAAGATAAATATTATTATTTAACAAGGAAAGTTAGCATACAGACTTTTCGCTCACCACCTCGTCGCACTAATACACTAGAAAATCTACGTCTTTCAAGGATTTTATTAAACAAACAAAATCTTTGTGTTGTGTGTGTGTGTCATCGCTTGTATTGTGACGAACCTATTCTTACAATATGATTAATATAGCTGGCGTTGTGAGCATTGTGCTCTTTTACTTACTCATCTTAGGAGTGGGCATTTGGGCTGGTCGTAAAAAGGAAGCTGGTAATGATTCTGAAGAGGAGGTTATGTTGGCTGGCCGTTCAATTGGTCTTTTTGTTGGTATATTTACAATGACAGGTAAGTGTTTGTATAGAATCATATATCACCTAATCAATTATAAATAATACTAAATTAGATTCGTGGGTATTTCTATTTGATCTAAAAGTGTTGCCTACTTGCCCAGATCTGAAATAGAAATCAAACAGCCTGTCAAAAAGTACCGGGAATTTGTAATTTAAAAACCCCATGTTGTTATGTAAGGTGGCAGCCACGACCGTGAAAAAAGCTTAAGTGGCATAATACTCTATTTTCGTTTTTTGATGAAAATCAATAATTTATGATCACTTCAATCATCCATAAAAATTACATGGGTGTGCAATAGGGCGAGTCGATTTGTAGGAAGGCAAAAAAATCGCTCAAGTGACAAGGAAAATCATATTCTAGGGATCAAAATAA
This sequence comes from Cordilura impudica, assembly GCA_963682025.1. Lineage (NCBI taxonomy): Eukaryota > Metazoa > Arthropoda > Insecta > Diptera > Scathophagidae > Cordilura > Cordilura impudica. The sequence goes on along the minus strand of OY821517.1, from coordinate 141,053,115 downwards.
GAAACTTTGGTCAAGGAACCATACTTCTAAAACGAATTCTGATGTCCCGACTTTTGACCTGTCTGTCTGTCTGTCTATCTGCCATGGGGCAACCCTATTCCCAATCATGCAATTGATCTGAAACTTGGCCCATAGTCTTGTTGTGACTACAGATTAATTTTGTTGTAGTCACGCAAAGTCACGCATAGTCATGGAGTGATCTAAAAGTTATTTACCCTCATCCGATCGATCTTTTTAAATATCATAACATAGTCTAGGCGTATGATTATTATTTATTAGCAGAGTAAGAGATACGTATACGTATGAGTGTTAATTTTAATATTAAATCAAACATAGTCAGCCCAATTCTAAACAAAAAATGGTGATTTTTTGAAATGTTTGTATGGAGAACCCCCCAGGGGTGTTCCAGGGGGTGTGCCACTGGCATGGTTAGGTCGGCCTCCAAAGTTAGTGGGGGGTCGATCATAGATTTGGACTCGATTGGGGCACTCTAAATGGGTCAAAGTGAGACAGACAGACAGACAGACAGGTCAATAGTCGGGACATCAGAATTCATTTTAGAGGTATGGTTCCTCGGGCAAAGTTTCTTATTTTGATCCCTAGAATACGATTTTCCTTCTCACTTGGGCGATTTTTAAATCGACCCGCCCTAGTGTGCAAAGTACCGTTATGAAGCCTAAGCAATTTTAACTTAAGTGCACGTTCTTAGTGGGTTTACATATATATCGAGTACAGCTTTGCAAATTTGTCTGAGGTCATCTGTTATTCATGTGAGTAGTCCGACGAAAATTGGACGGGATCAGATAAATGGGTGTGACACCCTCATACAAAATCTATATATATAAAATTCATTTTCTGTTTGTTTGTTTGAAAAACAAACGGATTCTCTGAAATTTGGTACACACGATCTCTGTACCCCAGGGAAGATCGCCATATACTTTTTACCGGCAATGCCTACTTTAATGCCCACTTTTTATATACAACTAACTGTTTTACCCGGTCTTGCCCGGGATCAAAAAGCCTTTGACTTGAAAAATCGTTCATTATGCTTACCAGGCGCTGAGTACTTATTCCCCAAGGAAAAAATTCTCCGAAAATATAGTAAAATAAATTTTGTAATTTAATCAATTTAAAATTATTTGATTTTTTAATTTAGAAGTTTGTTATAAAACGCTATAGCAAAAATGCTTAAAAAATAAGCTTTAAGTTTTTTTTTTTGAAGTTTATTTATTTTGTAAACATCAGATACAACGGATCGCTTGCAAATTAAAGGAATCTGAACTTTTAAAAATTTAATTACTTCATTCAATAAGTGATCATCATTGAGCAAAGACGTAAAATTCATAGAAGTTTCAAAAATGGAAAATGAATGCGACGTTTAAAATTGTGTCGCAAAGTTGCCTTAAGCAATTGCTTATATATATGTATAGCAATTATTGCACACACGTAGAAAAAGACATTTCAGTGAGCTGTATTCCGCGAGCGAGTCTCGTCCGCGTTTGACAGCCACACCAGAGCTGCCGCGCAGTTTATGTCAACTTATTTTAATTGCCAAATTTAATTTTTCAGATCGCGCCGATATAATGCTATTGAAAATAATACAGATTTTAAATACGTTTATTGCAGGATAGATATTGAGAGCAGTATGGGGAATTTGTTCATTTCCTTTGGGGCCTTTTTTTTAAAAAATCTGAGGAATTTGATCATCGTGAAGTTATTCCCCAATTTTTTGGATGAATTATGCATGGATTATTTTGAGTATATGATGTCTAAAAGTAACAAATTTTAGTTATTCTAGAGCTTTGAGATATACAACATTTCTGGTTTTTCCTCCTGGTGCATATATGAAAAGATTGTGCTGGCTCCCAACTCTGGAGCAGGCGACATATAATTGTCTATGAGAAAAACATGGAGTTTCTAAGTTGATACCTACTGCCGTAAGAGATTGTCCTCTTATGTACGTTATTTTTGGACATACTTTTTGTACCATCGCTTGCAATGAAGGATCCAACTTACGAAAGTTTTCTGGTAGGGATATTACAGTCGTTTCAGGAGTTTCAAATTCCCTGAAGTCAACTTGTCTTATCCGTTGGGCCTCAGGACATTGTTGTCTCGTTTCAGAAATTTCACATTCCCTGGAATCAGCTTCTCATATCCGTTGGGCCTGAAGACGTTGTTGAGTCGTTTCAGCAGATTCACATTCCCTCGACTCAGCTTGTCTTAGCCGCTGGATTTCTGGACGCACTTGAGTAGATTCAGGCATCTCCGCTTCTCTTAACAAATCTTGTCTTGATCTTTGGACTTCAACACGTTATTGGGTTTGCTCAGATGCTTCAGCATTTCTCGACTCAGATTGTCTAACTCGTTGAGACTCGATACGAATTTGGGTCTGATCGGATTCTCTAGAGTTCTGTTTAGTCGAAGCCTTTTTATATTTGAGGTAGTACGGCCTATATGCTATGCTTTCATGTGGAAGTCACAATTGCAAATAGTTCATTTTCCACCTTTACAACTCGTTTATATAGTGAAAAAGATGAAATGTAAATATTTGTTAGCCAAAAGGCGAAATGGAAATAAATGTAATACTTTATTTTTCCAATGTAGTTAAAAAGGCGAGATAGAAATATTTGTATAAATTAACCAAATCGGAGAAATGCTACAACGGTAGTCAACCTGTATCTGTTCACCCATGAAACAAATCTGCACTAATTTTGGAGTGTTACAACTCATAGTAAAAAAGGCAAGACGGGAATATTTGTAATAGGTTTATTTGCAATATTTATTTCATAATGGTGCAAACTCAAAAGTAGTAAGTAAAGAGATTTGTGCATTAAGTTTTAGGGAAGTCCATTGAAAAATTAAAATATGTATAAAAAACACTAAAAGCGTATATAGAAAATTAAAGAAAGTGGGCGTGGCCGATAAAAATATATAATAGAGTATAGGGGTATAGAGATCGTGTGTACCAAATTTCAGAGAAATCCATTAAAAAGTTAAAATTTGTGTAGCGGTCAAACAAACAAACAAACAGAAAATGAATTTTATATATATAGATTCATTTTATATATTTTGGAGGGCGTTGGCGCTAATCAATAATAGGGTATCCAACTTTATTGATTCATTGGAACATCGTCGGAATGTGGGTAGTGTAGCACTGTTCTATAGATATTACCGAACTTATTCCAATTGCCCGAGTTTCAGTTCGCTCTACCCGCTTCTCTAGTAGATCACATCCATTTATAGAGTTTGTCCAGTTGACCGCACAACGCATTACAGAGAGAATTCGTTTATCAGTCGAACTAGCCGTATGTGGAATAAAATCCCCGGACAGGTCTTTCCTGACAGTTATAATCTAATAAAATTTAAGTCAAATATCCACAAACACAACTCCCTCTCTCCTCCTTCCCATAACTGAAATCAACACAATGCACTGCATTTGTAGGGGCATCCCCTGAGTGTTGGTTAACAAAAAAAAAAAATTGAAATTATGTTAAAGCTAATAAGATAATTTTTATAGTTCTTATCACTACTTATGAACTTATGGACATTTTCCGAAAACCCTTCCATTAGGGTTTTTATAGTGGCTTCTGTCACTTTTTTGGAACAGGGAATCCATCTCCGTTGAAAATCTTTCACATTTTGGGACACATTTTTAGTGCTCTTCAACTCCCTTTTGTCAAGAGCCCAATATCTCTAGACTAGTTTAGAGGATTTAACTCCCTTGGTACAAAAGGCTCGTTATTGTTTTTGTACTACTCAAGAGCTTTCTTACCAAAAATATGGGGACATATTGTGTTGGCTTATGAAAGGAAGTTGTCTACTTTTAAATCACTCCTTAATATATATTTGGGTATTTATAAAGCTAGTTGTAACTAATGACTTGCTTCTTTTGCTGCAACAGCATATCGTTTGTCCTACCAGAAATTTTATTTTTTTATTTTTTTTTTGAAATTTCGTCTGTTTTTAAGTCCTACACAATTCCTCTAGGAGTATTTTTTATGAAACATTATATCAAATTCCGTGCTCTGTTTTTGGACTCCAAATTGTTTTCAGCGTTCCTGTATGGAAACTTTTGGACTTTATGTATTTTGAAATCTGCATTCGCTTTAACTTTGCGCACCATTAGTCCAAGCAATGAGCTAACCGAGCTAATTTTTTACCGGATATGTTGCAAGCTCTTTTCAATATGGTGGCTACTTTCTTTCTTTCCGAATCAATGGTCATATTCCCCTGATACTTTCTAATAACCTTAGAAACAGTTTGACGGCAGACCATTCATTCCTTGGAAAACTTTTTGTAGATTAAGTTGGATTTTGTTGAAAATATTTAATAATTTTATTTCCTCAATAATTTTAATCAAGTTAACAACAAATTTTTCAAAGGTACTATATAAAAAAAAATAAATAAATCAAATAGTGCTTGCGAAAAAAGTAAAGATTTATTCGATCTCACCAAATGGAGGATAAAAAATCAATTTTAATGACTGAATGAATATCTCAAGTTTTATTGATTACTTCCTGGTACTTTTTAGATGGAATTGGTATACAGAATTTACACAAAGTTCACCTTTATCGAAAATATTGGGCAGTCAAAATAAAGAAAATCGTTTATTATTTAACGGAAGCCATGAGGCAGATCAGTTTATAATCAATAATTTCGTTATTGGTAGAGAAATTATTATTATTCTTGGTAATAGCTCCCCTTAAGCTGGCAATACTCAAATATACCTACGTCTCCATTGTACTTAAACATATTCAATTTGTTTTTGCAGCAACCTGGGTAGGTGGTGGCTACATTAATGGTACAGCAGAAGCAATTTACACCTCAGGTTTAGTTTGGTGTCAGGCTCCCTTTGGTTATGCTTTGAGTTTAGTATTTGGTAAGTATTTGTTTTCTTAATTTGAAATCAAATTCTGTTAACACAACCTTTATATAATTTATATACCTACTCCCCATAATGATTTTTTTTTGCAGGTGGCATATTCTTTGCCAATCCAATGCGTAAACAAGGTTATATAACAATGTTGGATCCTCTGCAAGATTCCTTCGGTGAACGTATGGGTGGTCTTTTGTTTTTACCAGCCTTGTGTGGTGAAGTATTTTGGGCTGCTGGTATTTTGGCAGCTTTGGGTGCTACCCTCTCTGTTATTATCGATATGGATCATCGTACATCAGTTATTTTATCTTCTTGTATTGCCATCTTTTATACGCTATTCGGTGGTCTCTATTCGGTGGCCTACACCGACGTCATACAATTGTTTTGTATTTTCATTGGTTTGTGGATGTGTATACCTTTTGCTTGGGCCAACGAACATGTTAAGAGCTTATCATCGATGGATGTCGATTGGATTGGTCATGTGGATGCTGATCAAAGGTGGTTCTATATAGACTATGGTCTATTGTTGATATTTGGTGGTATACCATGGCAGGTAGGTTGTGCAATAAAAATTAATTCAATTAAAAATTTACTAAATAATCGACTTTACTCTATTTTAGGTATATTTCCAACGTGTATTATCTAGTAAGACTGCAAGTCGTGCACAAATTTTATCCTATGTAGCAGCAGCTGGTTGTATTTTAATGGCTATCCCACCGGTACTTATAGGAGCTATTGCCAAAGCTACACGTAAGTATAAATCAAGCAATTTACAGCCACTCCGAAAATACTTACAATAGAAATATAAACTTAATTTTAGGTTGGAATGAAACTGAATATACAGGAGCTTATCCGTTAACGGTGAAGGAAACCAGTATGATTTTACCCATGGTGTTGCAATATTTAACACCTGATTTTGTGTCATTCTTTGGTTTGGGTGCTGTTTCTGCGGCTGTAATGTCTTCAGCTGATTCTTCTGTGTTATCGGCCGCATCCATGTTTGCTCGTAATGTTTACAAACTAATTTTCCGCCAAAAAGCTTCCGAAATGGAAATAATATGGGTTATGAGGGGTGGCATAATAGTAGTGGGCATTTTATCAACCATAATGGCTTTAACTATACCGTCTATATATGGTTTATGGTAAGTGAAAAGTCAGACATTCTTTTCGTAGTATTGTGAATAAAAATATTGATTTTTTCTTTTTCCAGGTCCATGTGCTCAGATTTGGTGTATGTCATTCTTTTTCCACAACTTTTGATGGTGGTTCATTTCAAAAAATATTGCAATACTTATGGTAGTTTGGCGGCTTATATGATTGCACTATTTATTCGTTTATCTGGAGGTGAATCTTTGATAGGTCTACCCGCTCTAATACACTATCCCGGTTACGATATTGAAAATGAAGTACAACTATTTCCCTTCCGAACAATGGCCATGACTGTTAGTTTAGTAACATTGATTATTGTTTCATGGTGGACTAAGTATGTTCTATTTCTAAGTTATTTAAAAAAAACTTGCATTTTAACTCACCATAAATTCTGTTTTTGTTTCGTTAAAGGATGATGTTTGAGTCCGGAAAATTACCACCAAGTTATGATATATTCCGCTGTGTGGTCAACATTCCCGACGATGCAATTAGAGTTGGTGACCCGGCTGAAGCTGGAGAACAGGTTTGTAGATATCTAAAAGAAAAAAAGGTCCTTTGATAACCCAATAAACTAAAAAAAAACTTTTGGATTCTTGCTTTACAAAGTTTATGTTAGTAGTTAAGATGAATAATATAGGAATATAAGTCTAATATAAGAATTTGAGATTTATGATTTATACCACACTGAGGTATTATGAGATTGCTACCAAATAAACATGAAGTTATATTGAGTTAGTTGGATGCCCTTTAATACAACTGAGATATTATAAGTTCATACAACTCAAAAATACGGTTGGCAACAAATTCGGTTGCCATAAGAAATCACTATTCTCTGTTTACGATTTGGTTTGGGTGCATGTTGTAGCATATTCAGAATATGAGTTGGTCTTAGTCTGTACACCCCGTACATGTATTTACTTGAATTTACTACAAGAATATGTTTTACAACGTATTTGAGATGAGAATTTGTTATAAAAATAACAGTCTGTCTCATGGAACTGAAGACACTCGACTATTTCTTTAGTTTAAAAGCTAAACCTACGCCAAAAAACGATGATATTGAAGAATTGAACAGGAATGCGTCTAAAACTTGGTGTTTGGTGTTTAATGAAGTTTGTGAATCAAAAGTCCACCGTTGTCAACAGCGTGTTGACCATAACGGTAAACATTTGGACATCAGTGGTAGGCGGGATGATATGTATTTTATATAGATTATTTTTTATTTAAAATATTAATTAAATTTGATATAATCATTGTATGGAGCTAGAAACTTGATTTTAGAATATAGGTTCCTCTTTCCGTGTAAGGATCCACTAAGAATGGATTTTTGGAAATTGAATATTAAGGGGGTATAAAAATGTCCTTTTGAAGTAGTGGTGAGATCCAAAGAGGGTGGAACCAAAAAAAAGGATCAAGCTAAACGGCTACCAAAAAATATAAAATAAAATGCCAAGGGTCTTTAAGGGTATTCTCCAAGCTTCTAAAGACGATTAAGCAAAAACGAGTACAACTTCGCGGTTGGAAATTTATATCTTTACAACAAATTTAAAGGAAAATGTCATATAAAAAGAAAAGCTTAAATAGCAACAGCGCACTCTGTATGTGACCATTCATTCAAGTTAGACCTCATTGAGATACAGTAGGACCTCTTTAGCACTCACGCAAACAGGGTAAATATAGATAAATAGGGGAAAAGCGGTACCTTTTAATATTTTAAACAAATGCATATAGTAATATAAAACTCAAGCGCCCCGGTAGGTGAGTAGGTAGCGTGCTCGCCAATCATGCGGGGGTCGTGGGTTCGATCGCTGCAAAAACCACCAACCATATGGTCTTTGTCACTCGGCTTATCCCTGGACCCAAATTAGAATACAAATTTACTTTGCATTGTAATTAATATAAAATAAAAATAAATAAAAATATAAAACTTGGTATAAAGCAAATGTCGGTTAAGGAAAAGGGGGAATTCTTCAGAAATTCGACGACTTATGGGTTAAAATCGGGCAAAAAGGGGGAAAATAGTATATTTCGTTTCTAAAGAGAAAGAAAGGAATCTAGGAGTATGAAATTTGTTATGAAGACTTTACACGAGAAACAATAATCAGAGCAGATGCAATTTTTTTTTTAAATTCGATTGCTCACAGGGTAAAAATGGGCAACAAGGGGAAATTTCGTAAATTGTTTATCTTCTTATCAAATGAGTATAGGAGTATGAAATTCGGTATGTAGAATCCACCATAAACACAAACATCAAACTGGATTTTTTTGGAAATTCTAATGTTAAGAAGGTAAAACCGGCCAAACTGATAAAATAAATAGTATCTTTTTAATAATAAACCAACTTTCTCAATTTATAGTTTCTCAAAAAGCTCCTATTCTTATAAAGTACATTTTAGTAAATAAGTGCATTTTCTTAAAAAGTAGCTTTTCTTTAGAATTACTTTTTATTAAAAAGAAACTTTTCTTAAAATGTAATTTTTCTTTAAAAGAACCTTTTCTTAACAAGTAAGAGTGTTAAATTCGGCTGTGCCGAATCTTTGATACCCTCCACCTCGGTTTCAGTCTTGATAATAAATGTAAATGAAAAAGTAAACAATTTGTTAAACTTAATACCAAATTATTTCAGCAAATTCTTTGGGTTGGTTTTCGTCTTTTCTATTATTTCGGTGTTTGCTTTTTGGTCATCGTGGTTGCTGATCGGCATGCATTTTGGTTATATACCTATATGCATGCGTTTCCGGTTATATGACATAACTTCTCTTTTAATTTAGTTTTTGCTAATTAAATAGCTCGCCCTAACCTCCATTGCAAAGGTAATGGTTGTGTAGGGTGGCTATATGCATTAAATCGTGCTAATTGGAGATGGCTGTATAGTTTCTTTGAACTGGCGAAATATTTTTTCATTGCGGTCATGTAGGTCGGATGGAGTAACAAATAATAACCAAAAAAAAGCTCTCAACTTTTTTATTAAAACATTGCCATAATTGGAAAACACAGAGAATAAATTTATAATAATAAATATTCAAATTAGGGATGCCAAACGCAAAAAACCAAATGTCCCAAACATTTTAAATAAAATAATTTGTTATCTTTATTTTCTGAAAAACTTCAAATTTTTATCGAAAAAAAATTGTGAAAATTTCTATATAAATAACATTCTCATCAAATTACGTTTATTTATGTAATAGCTTTTATGTTCGCAATTCTTAAATATCATTTGACGTTTTCTAAAATTCATTGAATTTAAATTAATGTTTTCTGTAGTGTGATTCTGTAAATTTCCACGATCCGACAATCGCAATATATATCGACAGCTATTGTTGTTTGCACTAAGGATTAAGTGATTCACTAAGTACATACATCTTAACGACAGTCGACAAATCTATTTTTCTATTTATTTAAATTGTAAACGAGTGGCATCTCTGTCAAAATAAGCGAAAAACACAAAGAAGAATAGAAAAAACAAATTACTTCGTGTTTGACAGGATGATTTTTTTACTAATATTTCTGTGTATTTATTTGAAAATTAAATAATGAATTGAATATGCTATTTAATTTTTTCTTTATATAAAAAAGTTTTTTTAATTAAAGCAAAATATTTTCACTATTTTACATTTCAACCTAACAATTTCAGTTTTTATCGATTGAATAAACAACACAAAAATGGTTGTCGTTCAGATAACAACAAGAGCTGACTTTAACAATAGCGAATATCGTTTAAAAATTTTACTGATAATTTTGCTATTTTCTTTTTTTTTTAACGATTCGACTATCGTTAAAAGAAGTTACTGAATCGCGGTACTGAAAACCTATTAATTTCTCCTGAATGTCAATATTTTTTTTAAATGTAAAAATTTTTTAAATGTAAACACAGGTATTTGGTGTTTATTTTTTGGAATTTTAATTTGTGTTTAACGAATAAAATTTATATATTAAAGATGCAATTGAAGTCTTCTAAATTTTAAAATTATAATTTCCGACGTTTTGATATGATTTTCTGAAATTCAATTAATTGTAATTTATAATTGGAAATTTTTAATTCTAGTTTTTAGAATTGATGTTTTCTTAAATTTGAATGGAAAATTTAAAAAGTGCAATTTTGTATTTATGTGAATAATAATGCTTTAGTAATTATAAACAATTTTTAAAAATTAGATGTAATCGCAATCAGATATTTTGTAGGTAAAGCAGAATAATAATTCTATATAACTATGTAGAACTGTTTTGAAAGCAAAAAGCTCATTGATGAACTCGGTAACTCTATTTTGTAAAGACAACAATAAGTAAATATGCCAAACTTATGTTCATATTTGTGAAAGAATAATGAAAAAACGTATGAAATAAAAGACCAGCCCGTGTATACTCTTAACATTGTTCTGTATGATATTTAGTTGAAAATATTAACATTCATGTTAAAATAGAAATAATTATTGCAAAGCTAATTAGAACAAACAAAAATTGTGGCGCCATCTACTGTGGCATAGTCACGCTGAGCAAAATGAAGTGACACTCTGTTAATGCAAAAGAAATGTATTTTCCCCACAACAAAATATTGCAGAATTTTATGTAAATAAAATAATATACCGATTTATTTCTAACATGCAGTTGTTATGGATATACATACATATATATAATATATGTATATTATTTGTGTTATTTAATATGTTCATGTATGTATATGTACACAAAAAATACAACATCAAACGTTATTTTTGTGTTTTTCTCTTTAAATAAATTCATACATAAAATTTTTTTTTTGCTAAATTTACATTGTTTTTTTTTTTATTAACAACTAGGTATTTTAGCATTATTTGCTTTAGATGCTGGTGAATTTTTACTCCCTTTATATTAACTCGTAGTGTCTGCTTGTCGAAAAATTTTTGGATCGATTTTAACCCCTTTCCCGTAACCCATTCAACCTGAAATTTTGCAGGCAGGCTCGTGGTAATAACAGAAATGATCTAAGTGATCTTAGTGATGCCAAAACAATGGAAACTTTTAAAATTTTCTACCAGAGTTAATAAAAAAATGTACAAAGGGTTAGTTTTTATTATATTACTAGCTGAGTCCGGTCCGCGTTGCTGGCCCGAAGAAAACATCTGGATTTTATATTGCATCTAAATTTTAATACCGAGTGTCGGGTAAAAGTAAAGCACGAACTCCCTCGAAAATTTTAGCAAATATCTAGGTACAATACTAAAATTTGATTTCGCCATGCCCCTCCGCCCACAGATCAAAAATCAAATATCAGACTACAGTGTCACCCGAAAAGCTATTCAGAAGATTCTGTGCCTTAAATACATTGCATTTAATAATATTATGAATATGACTGAAAAAAATATACGTTTTCTTGAATATTTTAACACCAGCGCCACCTACAGGTGAAAAACTTTGTCAGCAACTTTAGTTTTATGTACATAATATATGTTGCGAATTTGAGCTAAATTGGACCGTAAATAAATTTTTTGGGAAAATCTCGACCCCAGCGCCACCTATCGGGTAAAAAAAAAAGTTATGCAAATCGGAGAACCAAAGGAACATATGGTATGAATACGAAGTCGCTAGCATTAGTGGTTCAACAGTTATTAGAGTACCAACATACGCACCAACGTTTTTATATATTAAGATTACCACAACGAACACAAAAACAACAAGAACAATATAGAAACATAATAGTTTTCATTTTTTTTTTACTTTTTCAGAGATTTCCCTGGAATTGTTCCACCGATTTTAATTATTTTTGGAATAGAAATCTTCCCATGAATTTGGTGAATCATTCTCACTAAAAATGATCACTGTAGCTGCACTATTGAGGGCGTGATCGTGACAAGAACAACATTGAAAATTATATTTTTTCAAGACTTTTTTTAGTTCTTCAAATCTCGGCCCCTGATTGACCAATTTCGACGATTTTAAATAGCAAACTTTTCAGAATGTTAATGAATCATTTTTTATGTCAACGAGCAGCCTAGCTGCCCGATTGATGCCGTCAACGTGATTTCGACAGACGGACAAACGGACATCGCTATATCCACTCCGGTTGTTATAAGGATCACAAATATATATATTTTATGGGGTCCAAATTTTTTTTCTAATTATTACAAATGGAATGACAAACTTATATATACCCTCTGCACACTGGAGTGGAAGGTATAAAAAGTACCTTTTCTTATAAAGATAATTTACTTAAAAAGATAATTTTCTTAAAAAGATAATTTTCTTAAAAAGTACCTTTTCTTATAAAGATAATTTTCTTAAAAAGATAATTTTCATAAAAAAGTAACTTTTCTTAAAAAAGTAGCTTTTCTTTAAAATTACCTCTTAAGCATACATTTTCTTAAAAAAGCACCTTTCCTTAAATAAATACATTTTCTTTAAAAAGTACAATTTCTTAATAATAAAGTACCTTTTCTTAATAAGAACATTTCTTTAAAGAAATGTCTTTTCTAAAAAAGTAGTTTTTCTTTTAAAAAATTAAGTTTCTTAAAAAAGTAGCTTCGCTTAAAGAAATACATTATCTTAAAGAATTAAATTTTTTTAAAAGTAGCTTTTCTTACAAAAGTACAGTTCCTTAAAGAAGTAGCTTTTCTTAAAAAAGTACAGTTCCTTAAAGAAGTAATTTTTTTCGAAATGTACCCTTTTCCAAAAAGTACCTTTCTTTTCTTCTTTTTTACAGAAGTACATTTTCTTAAAAAAGTAAATTTTCTTTAAAAATTACCTTTTTTAAGTATATTTTTTTTCAAAAAGTTTATTTTTTTCAAAAAGTATTTTTTTTTCAAAACATATCTTTTCCTAAAAAGTAACTTTTTCTAAAAAGTGCCTCTTTCTAAAAAGTACCTTTTTCTAAGAAGTACCTTTTTTCAAAAAGTGCTTTTTATTAAAATATTAAATTTTCTTTAAAAACTGCCCTTTCTTCAAAGTACCTTTAAGTACCTTTTTTTAAAAGAGTACTTTTTTAAAATAGTAGCTTAGCTTAAAGAAATACATTATCTTAAAGAATTAAATTTGTTAAAAAGTAGATTTTCTTACAGAAGAACATTTTCTTAAAGAAGTAGCTTTTCTTAAAAAAGTACAGTTCCTTAAAGATGTAATTTTTTTCCGAAATATACCCTTTTCCTAAAAGTAACTTCCTTTCTCTCTTTGTTTTAGAAGTACATTTTCTTAAAAAAGTATTTTTTTTAAAGTAAATTTTTTCAAAAATGATTTGTTTTTCAGAGTAAATTTTTTCCAAAAAGTGATTTTTTGTCAAAAAATATCTTTTTTAAAAACGTACCCTTTTCTAAAAATTATTTTTTTCTAAGAAGTAGCTTTTTTCAAAAAGTGCCTTTTTTCAAAAAGTGCTTTTTATTAAAAAATTAAATTTTCTTTCCAAAGTGCATTTTCTTAAAAGTACCTTTAAAGTACCTTTTCTTAAAAAAGTAAATTTTTTTAAAGAAGTTAATGTTTTAAATGTACCTTTTTTCCAAAAAGTACCTTTCATTCTTTCTTAAAGAAGTATATTTTCTTAAAAAAGTAAATTTTCTTTAAAAAGTACCTTTTTTTTAAAAAAAAGTACTTTTCTTAAAAAGTACCTTTTATTAAGGAAGTACTTAAAAAAGTACTTTTTCTTAGGAAATCAGAGGGTAAGATTATAGTTATGTTACATTAGAATATATACTTTTATACAGGGACGTTAGTTGCCTTACAACTAACTAGTTCATAAAATTCAGAAAAAATATTTATATAACACAAATATTGGTCTAAGCATTATAAATTTTCATGGAACAAAACAATTATTAAAAACTCAAGCCAAATAGTAAATGAAGGCAATTGTTAATCCAATTTCATAAAGAAAACAAGAACAAACATTTTTTTTGTATACCCATTGTAGAACATTTCTTAAAAATGAATATAAAGTTTATCCTTATTTGTCATAAAACAATTTTTTCCCTATTCTCAGCTTTCTGTTATGGCGGGGCCATTAGGACGATCATATGGTGCTGCTACAATGGCTGGCAAAGACGAACGTAATGGTCGTATAAATCCAGCCTTAGAAACTGATGATGATGATGATCTTCCAATCAATGAAGCAAAACGACTCAATCAACAAACAGCACAAGAACAAGTACAAAGGATGTTAAGTAGCGCTACAGGACAGAAACGAGACAGTGACGGTGGTGGTGGAGGCGGATTTAATGGAAGTGGTTATCAGGGAGGAGGTATAGCTGTGCCAACTGCTGACCAAGACAATACTGCCTTTTAAAAAGAGAAGCCAATCCAAAATATTACTTATTCAAAAAATATATATACACTTTATTTAAAAGACAAAAAAGTGTTTAAACGAACAAAATAAACGATTTGAAGCGCTCACTACAAAAAAGAAAATCATAGAAGAAGTCGAAGAAAATGAATTCTGTAGACACTACACTAAAAAGGAAACCCAAACACAATGTTAGTAAATTGTAAAACCCTCTAAAAATATACAATATAGTACAATACACTGCAAAAAAAAACCTAGTAAATGTCAACCTAAAATTTGTATATATAAAACCATACACAAGCAATGAATGGTAGAAAGCATTAATTCCTTTAAGAAAATATTTCAATTAAAGCTTTGTTCATTAAATGTTAATTTCACTTTGCTTTTAAATTCTAAGTTTTTAGTTGCCATAAACAATTATATTGTATAAGAATTGTTAAAGAAGTGCTCAGGTATTCAATGATAATGTTTGTTAAATATGTTATTATTTCGTATTTAAGTTGCAAAAATATCTATTTATAAATACTTAATATTGTATAATGTTTGTTTAAATTAGTTCAATTACACATTGAAAAAAGTTATATTTTATGTTAAAAATTAAAAATGTTTAATGTTGAATATGATGTAGGAAATGGCAAGGAAGAACACTTAATTCACAAAAACTAAATTCTATAAACAATGTTAACTAAACATATCAAATACATTTGTGTATTCACAAATAAAAAAAATACAATTCAATTTAAAAGTCTTATATATATGAAGATCTCATAATTTTATTTGTAAAAAAATTATCTTATAAGTTTTTAATTCTCTTAAAGTTGTTTAAGCATACAAATACTGTCCAAACTATTGCTAAACAATTATAAAAAAAACCTCGATGCCAGCCTCGTCCAACTGAATTTAAAAGCTTACTTAGTGTTACAGAACTTTTTTGATTTAAGTTCTGGTCTGAGGAGCATTTCCTTTCTGTCAAGCACTGTATAACCGATCATGAGAGAAATTTAAACAAAAAAAATATACATAATAAATTTTCGTTATTATTTGTGTTAAATTGTAGGTATAAAAAGATCAAATAAGTTTTTGAAAAAATTTTAGTTTGTTCTAATACAATATAAGAAAATATTTTAAAAAAGATGAGAACAATACATTTTTAAAAATATTTAAAAATTTTGAGCATGTAACATCAAAGTGACAGACGCAAGAGAATTGAATAATATTTGTAACTTAACATTGAAATTATAATTATTTCTTTTTTTTGGTTTATATTTTTGTTGGTTTATTTTTATTAATTTTTCATAAAAAAATTTTGCTTACTATATATAAAATTTCTGTTAAAAAACTATTTTTTGTACATTTTTATTTAAAAATCACAATTATATAAAATATAAAGCAATGTCGAACTCGTACCTGTTACTAATTTTTTAAACCAATATTTAATTTTATTTAGAAAAGATGTGGTTTACTTTAAAAAGTATATGAATGCGATTTATATTGAAGTCTCAATTGGAGTTATTAGATTTTTTCACCAGCCTTTGGAATACTTAACTTCTCAATTTGGAGTTAAGTACTTCAGCTGTTACTTTGTATTAAGAAATTTAAAATTGGAAAAATTAATATTTTGCACAAACTTAATGTATCATTGCATACATAAACTTTATAGCTCCTTCAAATCATACCTCAGAACAAATAACTCAACATCTGACAATATTGAGGGAGTTTGATTGCTTGTTTTATAGTCAAACTAGTTATCCTCGTCGGCTTCGCTGCAATATTAAGAAGCTATGGACCGATACAAAGTTTAAAGGCTTTCACTATCACAGTACTCGAGATAGTGAATGGACACTGTGAAAATTTAATGAAAATCTGTTCAAAAGTGTAGCGGCCTATAAACCACAAACAAGCTCATTTTCGATTTTCTATACAAATACTCATAAATACATACATATAAACCCAGCAAGAAATAAATGAAGTTTTTGAAAACAAAGACTATATTAGTCTAACTAACTAATGTCGATAAATGTCGAAATCTCTATTCCAAAAAATGTTCCAATAGTTCGAATACGTCAATATTTCAAAAGGCATTACATTTATATTTTTTTTAAATTCCTTTTTCACAAGTTTAAATGCAGTTGGTTATTGCATGGGCGGAATTGACGATATACTCCACAAAAAAGTGAGTACAGGGTTTGATAGATTTCATTTCATTTCATTTCATTTATTTCAGTCAATGGAACATGATTTTCTTACAGACTATGATTAATATAATTATATATGTATTATTTTATGTACAAAAATTTACAAATTAAATAATGTAATGTAATGTAATTTAAAATTTGGGACTCCATTTATAGCTATTTCATTAATAGCATTTATATCGGCACACGCGCGGTTTAAAGTACTGTTTTGGGCATAGTTTGTGCGATGGCATGGAATGGAAAAAATATTATGGTGACGAACTACTCTAGGTGGAACACAATTTTATTTACAATAACAAATATGGACAGTCGATACCACCAGTAATTATATCAAAGACAAATAGTGCAGCTTGAAATCTACGATGATATTCTAATGTTTCGAGACTTAATAATACACCTTTTGATCTATAAGAGGGTATAAGATCAACAAAATTAAATGATGAAAGTGCGTACTTAAGGAAAATATGCTTCACTCTCTCAATACGAGAGATGTATATTCCACAATGTGGGATCCAAACAGCAGCAGCATATTCTAACTTTGATCTGACGTAAGATGTATATAACAATCTAAACGTACATGGATCTGAAAAGTCAGAACAACTTCTTCTTACAAACGCAAGTATGGCATAAGCTTTTGGAACAATATAATTAATATGTGGAATAAAAGACATTGTTGAGTCAAAAACAACACCTAGATCAATTATTTAGTCTGCATTTTTCAATTTATAAATACCAATTTTGAAGACCGATTGAATTGGGTTTCTCGATCTGGTGAAAGAGATATGAAGGCATTTATCCAGATTTAACTGAATAAACACCATTTGTGCAGGTTGTCCAAATAATTCTGAAGGTTTAATACATCATTAATAGCATTTATTTTACTATATATTTTGAAGTTATCAGCATATAACAAATAATTTACATTAGAAAAACAACTTGATACATGATTTATGAAAAGATTAAAAAACAGCGGACCTAAGATGCTACCTTGTGGGACGCCTGATACTTGTTCATATGGCGAAGATTCATAACCTTCAACAACTACTCTACACATTCTATTTGATACATATGATTTTATCCACATTAAGAAATTTGAATGGAAACCCATCCCTTGCAACTTAGAATAGAGAATATCTTAGGATACCTTATCAAAGGCCTTAGAGAAATCAGTATAACTGACCTCAACTGGTTTGCCTAATTCTAAAGCTGATAAATAATACTCAATAAAAACTGTTAGGTTTGTGGTAGTTGATCTTCCTGAATAAAAGTGATTTTACGCGAAGAGTTAATATCATTTTTTGGCGATTCTTCTTTTGTTTTTTTATTTTTTGTGTTATATTTTTTTTATTGTTTTTTACATATTTTTTTGCGATTTCCTTTTCTATAACAAAAAAAAAAAAAAAAAATAAGAAAAAAAAACTCATTGGAGCAGTTTTCGAAAAACTGACTTTTTATTTTTTTCGCTTAAAAGGAAGTATTGTGCGAAGGAACTTTTAATGGTTATTCCTCTCGAAAACTTTTGAAAAATTTTGATTTTCTTGAGGAAATTATTCCTCTCAAATATTAACTTTTCTGTGAAGATTTCAAAAAATTCAACCCTGCTGTAAGATCTCGTTTTGAAGATCTTGGATATGAATGCAGTGAAGTATTTTAAATTCTTTCGAAAACCAATTCCAATTTGTGAGTTTGGAGTGAACAGGATCAGATTTAAAAGAACACCCTGTTATTCCCGTTATGCTGAAATGTTTAAAAGAGCTGTTTTTTGCTCACTTTTTTTGCTGGGTATATAAAAAAATTTTACGACACCAGTTGAATTGTTTACGTATGAGTTATATGAAATTGCTTAATATAAAATATTAGACATACGCATCGTTCTTATCAAAATAAAAAAACATTAATTACAATTCTGAAGTTTTTTTTTTACTTATCGATTAGTTCAAAAGCAAGTCATTACTTACAAACCTACACTATTATTCCGCTAAAAAAAAACTATAATTTTTACAAATTTTATAGCTCCGTTAAAACAAACGTGAAAGTAGTTTAGTCGTCTTTGACTTAAACTGCAAAAGTGAATTTAATACAAAAAGGCAAAAATGCCTTTGACTCAAACTACTTCCTCTTTTGTTTTGATATTATAAAGACCTTCACAATTAAAAAAATTATTGAGTTTCAATGGAATAATAGTGTTAGGCACTATTGCAAATTCTTGCTGAGATGTTGATTTTAAAATTTTGTTTAGAAAAGTTGACAGTAAAAACAATAAAACAAATTTGCAAATATTTTAAGTTTATTTGGTATGTATCTGGATTTTACATATGTATATTTCAAAAACATAAATCCTTCCATGAAAATAAAATCTAAAGTGAAGATATATGTATATAAATATAATAACCTTAATATTAACTAAGTAAATACATATAATTATCGCAGTAACCTGATATATATAAATATATATATATAAAATACTATGAACAACCAAAAAATCTAAACATATCATTTTAAAGTAGATTTAAGCTAAACTCTTAGACAAGTGTATTTATGATGTAAAGTATGGGAAATCTCCAAAATATTTATACCAATCTTTGTTTAGAAAATTGAGTGTTAGTGAATGTATAAAAAAAGCAACAAAGTTAAATAAATACAAAGTACTATTAAAATAAAAAAGACAACTATAAGACACAAATAATATGAATGAACTAAAATAGGACTCAAGTTAGATTTAATATTTAACACTGATCCAATTTTATATAAAAACTTTTTCTTAATTCCTTTCTATTAAATTGATTTTTTTTTATATTTTCTGTTGCCTAACAAATGCGGCAAGATAATTTATAAGGAATAAAATAGATTAATTTATATATAGGTTATATATCCTTCACTTTTTGGTGAATGAAATTATAATGATTGAACTACTTATTGTAAATGCAACTTGGTTAATCTGTTGCGTGAATGAAGGCTCTGAATTTGTTATTTAAGGCTTGGAGCTATGTACAATAGGGTGGCCCTTCATTATATGGAGAAAAAAAGTGTTCAAACTCTCGGTCGCACCCCCTAGAAATATGCGAATAGCAAAAAAGTGAGAAATACAAAGTTTTGGGCCAATCAAAAAACATTTGGAGGTGGCTCAACGCGATTGAAAATTTCAAGTGTGTTTTATATGGGGAAAATATGACCTTATTTCAGATTTTATGAGAATTTCGTCCTATAGTGTAATTTTTCCGACAAATTGTTAAATAATTCGGAATCAGTATTAAATTATATTTCCAAAACGCTACAAAACTTCAAAATTGAATAAAAACTCGCCAAGAAATAGCAAATGCCACAGACCACTTTTGTGCCAAAAAAAACTAGGTCATGAAATTTGATGGCATTTTTTTCAACTTTAAGCAATTAATTAAAGCCAAAATTTTGTTTTAGTCTCTATACCTGTAAGTAGTCAGATATGAAGTATTGTTTTATTACCACCTTGTTAACCTATTAAGCATTGAGACAGAAAATGGAAAATTTTTTTGATAAAATTTTAAAAACTCCTGTTTCAAGTTTTGAAAAAGTTTCTTAAAGAGAATTTAAAAAAATTTATCTAGCTCTTTAAAGTTTTGTTAAATGCATGTTAGAGCTTAACTGTGTAAATTTTTAGGTAAAGCCAAAGCTATGCCAGAATTTTTTTGGCAAGGATTTTATTTTTGCGGATTTCGAGAAATATGGAATTCTTGTAAAATATTCTGTAAATGTACTCTTTCCAAATACTTTGTATTAAAAATTCATCATTTGTCAACTTTTAAATGTTATATTTTATTTTAATAGCCTAGGGTTTCAGAAAAAATAATATGACCCCATTAACCCTTTTGGAATTGGGGTCAAATATGACCCCACGCTAATAAAAGAGAATTTGTTAAATAAATTCAAATATTTGTTGAATTTTTAGATGCGATGCTTAAAATATAATAATGTGTAGAACTTCCGTTCCTAAAATTTGGGATAAATCCGAGAACGTTAACCCATTATTGGCTTTGGCTTTGGATTTTAAGATATTTTTAAATAAAAATTACGGAAAACAGGTTTTTCTATTAAACTCGATGAAACCACTATTTCGAATTTAGGAAAAATAATTCGGTTATTTTTTATTTATTTAAGGCTTCAGTGCTCCTGTGATCAAAATAATCTTTGGTGCAATTATTTGCTTATTGCTCGCGAGTATAAATTAAAACAACTTTTAAGCAATTTTGTTATTAAATTGTTTTATGTATAAAAACTATCCATATTTTTTTAAATAAAATAAGAAGATTCACAAATGACCCAAAGCTAATAAAAGACAATTTATTCAAATTATTTATTCATATAACATTTTGTTGAAAAAATTAAACTATAGAACGAAATTTTCGTAAAATCTGAAAAAAATTATATTATCCGCATATAAACACACTTGCAATTTTCAATTGCGTTGAGCCACCTCTAAATGTTTTTTGATTGGCCCAAAACTTTGTATTTCTCACTTTTTTTGCTATTCGCATATTTCTAGGGGGTGCGACCGAGAGTTTGAATATGTTTTTTATTAAGGGCCACCCTAATGTGCAAGTGTATCTGCTCAAGTGTTTACACATATAGGAACGAAGCTATAAATATACCTCATGTGTAAGAATAAACGTATTTTTGGAAAATCTTAATAATTTAATAACAGTTTTAAAATACCCTTTAACAGACATTGTCAATAACAAATATCAAATTTTTAATATCAGGGACACACATAATCATAGTCTTATTAGCACTTGAAACATATGATTGAACTAGTGCGGTAGAGTATATGTATCATTTTCAAAAAAAATTTAAATTTGATCTTTAGAAACTTTTTTTAAATTATAATTCCACAATAATTTTACACTTCGGTAATAGCCAAGACTCTAAACTTTATCATGTATAAATTTTAACTTTGTCAAAAAAATTTAAAATGATCTGTGATGAGGAAGGAAATATTTTGTCCATTCTGTTACATGAATAGACTTTTGTTTTCCTATGCAAATTATTCAGTTGAATTTAAGTTTTTTGATTTTATAGCTTTATTTTTTATACATATAAAAATATTTTAAAAAAATTCTTATATTTTATGCTTTTTAATGATATTACAGTCTCTTTTTATAAATTATGGAACAATACTTGATGAAAATTTATTTAGCTAATGTGTTAAAATAAAAAATATTATCTTTATCTATCAAACCAATATCATAGTTTATAAGTTATTTTATCCTAATGTAATAGAGTGGAGACTTTTGTAAAAGAGTAGGCAACTTTGTAACAGAGTGAACAATTATATTTTCTTGGTAAAATCTCAAAAGGTTTATATAGTATAGGTAAATAAAAACACCCTTACCTTGCACCTAATATTTTATTTTTTATATTAGACTTCAGACAACACACTTTAATTTAAGCATATTTTAAATTAAAAAATTAAAATATAATTCATTTTGTATAAAATAGAAAGAATAATATGTTTTCCCTGTCCTGCTCCGTCTTAGCTCCGATCCTACATAAATTATAATTATAAAATATTTTTTTAGTAAAAGAAATAGCATGTTTGTTACAAATTGTCCACTCTGTTAAATTGAGTGAACAGAGTGGACATTGTAACAGAGTGGACAAATAGTCCTAAAAGTAGAATGGTAGCATTAAATTTCATGCAGAATTAAAAAAGAGAGTATTTGACAGTTTTAATAATGATCTTCTTCTTTATAATTTATTTAATTAAAAAGTAGTTATAATATTTTAAAAAATTATGTAACAGAGTGGACATTTACAAATTACATTCAGGTCATGTATAGACATAAAAGCCAACTGCAACATCCAATCAAATATGGCTGACCAAGTGAACTTGTGCCCCTTAGATGGTTCAGTACTGTTGCCAATTTTAATATATTTTTTATACCCTATACCACTATGTGGTTTGGGTATAATGACTTTGTGCTGCTGTTTGTAACAACCAAAAATATTTGACCTTCACCCATCTTTAATTATACCGATCGAATCAGAATCACTATCTGATTCGATTTAACGATGTCCGTCCGTCCGTCCGTCCGTCTGTGTGTCCATGTAAAGCTTGAAATCAAACTACAGGTCGCAAATATGAATATATTTTGATGAAATTTGGTATGTAAGCTTTCATCGGATGAACGCTATTGAAATTGGTGAGAATCGGTCCATGTTCAGACCTAGCTCCCATACAAATGACCCCTATGAAATCGACATAAATTGCCATAAGTTCCAAATTATCATATAGATCTCAGTCAAATTGGGTTTGTATGGTTTTATTACATCCATTAATCAGTAGTTCAAAAATACTGCCTATAGAAAAATTCGTAGTCATAGGCCCCATATAGAGCTGCTTCCCGATTTTCACTTAAATCTATCAAAAAACAAAAATATTGCACTGATTCCTCTCAAATTTTGTTTGCATATATTTTTGCAAAATACAAGAGACTTTACCAGACATGGTCAGGATCGGTCCATTTTTGGGCCTAGTCCCCATATAGATAGAGCATCCGATATGAACTCTTTCATATCTGCAGCCGAAAAAATTAATAAAAATCCCTCTCAAATTTGGTTTATGCTTATTTTCTATATCCAGTTAGTTGGGCCTGAGAGATAGGGCCTCTAAATGCATGGTATAGGGTATTATATAGTCGGTCTAGACCGACTATAATTTTCTTACTTGTTTATATTTAAAACTCCATGTAACAGAGTGGAATTTATGCAGCTGAATAAAAATCTCTATCTCTAAACATAAAAATAAATTTAAAAATGTTTTTGTCAGTATTTTTTTTAGGATCAGGTGTTTTATTATATAACTACTACATATCCTTTTATTATAACTTACAACCAGTTCATTACAAACATGTTCAAATGTTCTAAATTTGAGCATGGGACAGCTTGTTTTCTCTGCTAAGTTCACACATTATTTTCTGTAGGTTATTGTAATTTATTTTAACACTTGAAAAATATTTGCAACTAAGAACAATAAGATGAAGATTAAAAAACAAATACAAACATTTTGCAAAAGCTTTTGTTTACTTAAAAAAAAATTATTAACTTCTTGGGCCTAGTTTTTACACTCTTTTTGAAAATGAACCATATACAATAACTGACAATACAATGGAAACTTTTAGCAAAATATATTTTTGATATCTTGAACGGTCAATACCTAAAAATTGCATCATATTAATCAATTAAAAACTCTTTTATTAATTTAAAAATTTGTTTTATTTACTTAAAACTTCAGAACAAAAATAACAAAACTTTAAAGAACTAAATTTCTATAGTGGTGAAAAAACGTGCAAATCTTTACTGAACAATAATTGAAAACTTTCACTCTATTTTCGGCAGAGTTCAGAAGAAAACACACACTGAATAAAAAAGTCGTACATATATGTAAACAAACATAACTTAGCCCAACACACACATATTTTTATTTTCAAATCAATTATGTTTGTTTTTAAATTTTCTTCGGTGCCAAACACAATCATGACTTGTGTTCGTTTTAATATTTCGTTATTTACACGAACATTTTTCTATCACGTACTTTTTGTTTCGATTACACATAAACCACACAGATTCGAGTGTTGCTTTATTTGAAGTTCGTGTTCTGGTACGTGTACTGAAAAAAAAAAAAAAAACAGAACATGTACAATAAACAGGTTCGAGTTCAGTTATATTTTAAGTCGTGTTCTGGCTCGTGTACTAAGAAAAAACAGAACGTGTACAATAAACAGGTTCGAGTTCAGTTATATTTTAAGTCGTGTTCTGGCTCGTGTACTAAGAAAAAATACAACATGTACAATAAACAGTTTCGAGTTCAGTTATATTTTAAATTCGTGTTCTGGCTCGTGTACTGCGAAAAATTGAAACATCAATTCGCGATCTGATACACCCCGATAAAAACGACGACAATTGTTTCAACCAAATTTATTAAAATTTTATTGACCCTTTTTTATGAGTTACATTGCAAATTGTTTACAATTGTCAAATATTTTAAAATTTTATTGGCCATTTTTTTGTGATTTACGTTGAAATTATTTACAATTGTTTTTATTGACTGGTTTTCATTTTAATAAAAGATGGTAATAAAATACTTAAGACACAAAAACTGCACACTGCACTTAAATCTTTCTTGCAGGTTTCAATCAGACATGTAAATTTTTTCGTTTCGCTATTAAAAATTGCGCTTTCCAATTTTTTTAATTTTCACAAAATATTTGCAATTTACACAATAACACAGTACACTTATAGATCACGATCTAATGAAAACTGAACCACTTTTAATGAATAAATGACGCGCGCACTCGCTATTTATTGCAAAATCAATTGCGTGAAATTGTACCACTTGCAAGCAACTGTAACGTAAGTCATAAAAAAGAGACAATCAAATATGAAAATATTTTTTTGGGTTTTTTTTATTGACACTCATTGTGTTTTTACGCAAAAAATCCCAAGAAATCATTGAGAAACGGATTGTGCATTGACACTAATTGGTTCGCCAATTAAGGGTGGGTGATTGTGTTTTTTATGATGCAAAATTTGTTTGTGTCTAAAGTTATTTGTTACCAAAAAAAAAAATGTTTGCAAAAGATCCTAACAGCCAACAAGTGTGTCTTTTATGCCGCAAAATTGGGTTTTTCGTCTATGACACTAATTGGTTGCGAAAATAGGGGTGGGTAATGCAAAAAAACATAACAACCAACAAGTGTAACTTTTATGATGCTAAATAGTTTTTGTGTCTTAAGTATTTTATTACCATATTTTATTAAAATAAAAACCAGTCAATAAAAACAATTGTAAATAATTTCAACGTAAATCACAAAAAAATGGCCAATAAAATTTTAAAATATTTGACAATTGTAAACAATTTGCAATGTAACTCATAAAAAAGGGGTCAATAAAATTTTAATAAATTTGGTTGAAACAATTGTCGTCGTTTTTATCGGGGTGTATCAGATCGCGAATTGATGTTTCAATTTTTCGCAGTACACGAGCCAGAACACGAATTTAAAATATAATTGAACTCGAACCTGTTTATTGTACATGTTCTATTTTTTCTTAGTACACGAGCCAGAACACGACTTAAAATATAACTGAACTCGAACCTGTTTATTGTACATGTTCTGTTTTTTCTTAGTACACGAGCCAGAACACGACTTAAAATATAACTGAACTCGAACCTGTTTATTGAACATGTTCTGTTTTTTTTTCAGCACACGTACCAGAACACGAACTTCAAATAAAGTAACATTCGAATCTGTGTGGTTTATGTGTGATCGGAACAAAAAGTACGTGATAGAGAAATGTTCGTGTAAATAACGAAATATTAAAACGAACACAGTCATGATGGTGTTGGGCACCGTAGAAAATTTAGAAACGCACATAATTGATATGAAAATAAAGATATGTGTTGGCTGCTTTTGAACAGAACATTGTGTGTTTCATGTGTGTATTTTCTGAACCTTGATTTTCGGTGATTCAATATTTTGTTGGGTATCCATTATTATTTAGTACTGCTTCACAATGCCGAGTTATGGAGTCAATTAAATTGTTGACGATATCCATTGAAATTTTCTGTTTGTGAAATTTCGTGTCGGTATTTTTCGATCTACAATTTCCCATAAATTTTTTTATGGGATTGAAATTTGGCCATTCCAAAACACTTTGGAGGTACATATGTTTTGGGTCATTGTCATGTTGAAATTTTCAGACCAGGGGCCTATTTTCCTGGATACATTATCCATTTGACTTAGACCCATCTTTTATATATCAATTGACTCAGAATCACTTTTTAATTCGATTTACCGACGTCCGTCCGTCCGTCCATCTGTCTTTATGCCTGTGTGGCCATGTAAACCTTGTAATCAAATTACATAGACCTAGTCCCCATACAAATGACCCCTATGAGATCGACTTATATTACCATAAGGCCCAAATTATCATACAGATCTTGGTGAAATTTAAAAATAAAAAATATGTTTTTGAAAAACTTTTAGATTGTTCTAATACAAAATTAGAAAATATTTTAAAAAAGATCCGAGCAATAAATTTAAAATTATTTAAAAACTTATAACATGTAACACAAAGTGACAGACGTAAGAGAATTGAACATCGAAATTATTTTATTTAATTTTTTTTTTTGGTTTATATTTTTGTTGGTTTATTTTTTATTTATTTTTCATAAAACAATTTTGCTAACTATATACAAAATTTCTGTTAAAAACAATTTTTTTTGTACATTTTTATTTAAAAATCACAATTATAAAAAAATATAAAGCAATGTCGAACTCGTACCTGTTACTAATTCTTTAAAACAATATTTAAATTTATTTAGAAAAGATATGGTTTATTCTAAAAAGTGTACGAATGCTTCCGATTTATATTGAACTCTCAATTGGAGTTATTAGATTTTTTCACCAGCCTTTGGAATACTTAACTTTTAAATTTAGAGTTACGTACTTCAGGTGCTACCTTTTGTTAAGATGTTTAAGATTAGAAAATTAGTATTTTGCAAAAAGTTAATGTATCATTGAATATATAAAATGTATAGGTTCTCTAAGTCATACCTCAGAGCCAATAACTCAACATCTGACATTATTGAGGGGATTTGATTGCTTGTTTTATATTCAAACTAGTTATCATCGTCGTGCTTCGCTGCAATATTAATAAGTTATGGACCGATACAAAGCTTAAAGGCTTTCAGTATCACAGTACTCGAGATAGTGAATAGACACTGTGAAAATTTAATGAAAATCTGTTCAAAAGTGTAGCGGCCTATAAACCACAATCAAGCTCATTTTCGATTTTATATCTTTTATATACCAATCGACTCAGAATCACTTTCCACTCAGATTTGGTTAATGCTTATTTTTTATACCCAACTAGTTGGACCTAAGATCAATTCTCTAAATGCATAGTATAGGGTATCGCATAGTCGGTCTAGACCGGCTATAATTTTTCTACTTGTTTTAATTTCAGATTGCTAATGACCTCTTTAGGTAGCATTTTTGGGGCAAAACTCTCTAACTATTAAATTATCTTGTCTTTGACTAGTTTTACGGGGCCTGCGCCTACCTCTTTCACGATATTTCATGATAATTTTTGATATTATGGATTTATTTATAGAATATTTCTCAAAAATTTTCTTTTGACTAAGACCAAAATTATCTATTATTCTGGTTTTTAATGATTCTCGAAACTTTATTCTTGGCCTTATTTTATAATAATTAATTAAAAGATAAAAACATTGAAAAAATACAATTATATTAAAACAAGTAAGAATGTTAAATTCGGCTATACCACGTTTGCATTAATATCCGGTCCGGACAATTTGATAAACTAAAAAATTACTAAATACTAACAGCCGTATTCATAAAAATACTAAACAGCATTTCAAATCCATTTTAAGCAAAAATCGATAAAATTGTATTCATAAACGAATTTTAGCTTAAAATACCTATTTTAAACCTTGTGTAAATAAAAGAATTTTAAAATTGGTTCGACCCTATTTTAAACCTATTTTAAAATGACATTTGTGCTTTTTGCTTTGTTTGTTTTCATTTTGAACACAGTAGCGAAAAATTGTCATTCAATCGAAAGAAGTTAGTTGATTTTTTAATGAGAAATAAACAATTTATATTTGATTAATAGAATTGGTAAGAATTATTTTTATTGACAAAAATTATGTTTTAATTACATATATTTTGCTTACAATAGAAATTATTGCCCAAATCTCAAATGATCGTCAAAAGAAAATTTACAAAAAATGGAGCGACCCATTTGCTATTCCGGATAAGGAGCGCTTGCGCTCGAAGTATTTATACAAATTATTAAAATATCTTAATTAAGTCAACTACATTAAAAGGAATATTTTTAATTTGTAATAATAATAGAACAAAGAAAACTAGTGATGTGTAAACAATCAAAACAAATTAAATAAAACTGGTTATTTGAATACTTTTTTAATCTGCAATAAAATCACCAAATAAATTACATATCTATGTACCTATCATTTTGTTTTGAATGTTTTTCTTTAATTAATAGACAAGTTTATCATTAATTTTTTTCTATAAAAACCATATTTTTCTCAAACACAGCAAAAAAATTTATAGATACGAATACCGTATGAATTAATAACCATGATTTTGCATCATTACAACTCAAGTGACAAATAAAAAATGTAGTGTTGCCATCATAGAGTTTAATAAAACGTTAAAACGTTTATTACTTAAAATACTGATTATGAATACGAATTTTTAACAAACCTTTTTTAGGCTTAAAATGTGTTTTAACTAATTTGTATTTGAAACCTGATTTAAGATTTTTTTATGAATACGGCTGTAAATAAGTACAACAAACATACTGAATTTTTATAATTTTTTTTTCACGATATATTTTTTTTAAATTGAATTTTGTATAACCAATTTGTTATATTTTGGTAGAGAACACACCAAAAATTGATTTATTCAGAATTTTGTAAAAGTTTTTAATGTTATGTCACCCATTTTATGAAGGCAATAGAATAATAACTATTAAACTTTTAAGTGAATGAAAGATTGGGTGAGCATAATTTGAAATTCTAGCTTATTTCGAAGTTTTCATATTGGATCAGTGCTTATTTATAAAAAAAAAAAAAAATACAAAAGTCCAAATAGCAAAGTTAAATAATAAGAAATATATGAAAATATAAAAATTTCATGCTTATGACAATGATTGAAAATTGAACGAAGCTTGTTGTAATTGCATATATAATGAATGTTATTTCTATATTAATTGTCTTACAAAGCAAACTCCTTATGAGCTGCCTCAAAAAAATTCATAAATAAATAAATAAGTAAATAACAAAAACTAGAAAATATATCAATTACATATCAAATGAAAACTAAGCAAATAAAATTATTGAAAACGAAAAATTAATATTTAAAACAAAACATACAAAAAGTTATTTTGTGTGCTCTTTTTGAAGTTTTTTTTTTGCTGTTTACTTATATTTTATTCATAAAAAAAAACTAATGAATTATATTTTTACATATCTAAATTACATTAAATGTTAAAAAATGAATGACTGCTTTTTGGATTTTATTAAATGCAAAAACATAAATAATACATATCAATATTTATATGTTAGTTTTTTGAAACGACAAAACTTTATCTCTATGTGTTTGTTATAACATCTTTCTTAAAATATATTTGAAAGGAATATTTACAAATTGTTTTCAAATTAATTAACTGTTCCTTGAGTTACTATAAATATTAATAAAAAAGAAAAATATTAACAAAAAAAAAAAATAAAAAAATTATTGTAAATATTAACTAAAGAATGTCTAGAATTATTTATATAGACAACCAAACCCTTAAGGTAGAACTATAACTGACTTAATATCTAACAAGTTATTGTAGATTTAAAACGAAATTTAAGCTCTATGAAAAATGCAATTCCTAAAGGTTGAAGAGGCTTAAGTACGAACTATTAAACCCGCCCTTACATTTTAGTATGAAAATTTTAAATTCCTTAAGTTCACTTAAGTCAATTATAGATCTCCCTCTACACCGAATTATTAACTATTGTTAAATATAAATATATATTGTTGTTAAATATTAGTTTTATTTCACCCAAAATAATATCAAATTTATCCACCTATTTATATTATAACAATTATTATCGTTAAAATATGTTTTTCTTAAATATTTGTAATTTTTTATATTATTTATTTTTTTTTTTTAATTAGAAATTTTATAATTTTATATTATAAAAAATTTTTTATGTATATTTTTTTGTTATATTTATTATAATGTATTAGATTAATTATTGTTTAAACTATAGAGACGAAATTATAATTATGAATACAAACCCTAAAAAGTATTTAATGAAATATATAAAATATTAATATGGTTTCTATGTTGATGAAATCAAAAATAAAAATTGTGTTTTATTTACTGTAAAAGTGATACTATGTATTTACCAAAATGATGATGCATACAAAAAGGAAAATATTTTATTAAAAAGGCATAAGAAATAATTAATTACATTTTCATAAAGCTAATATTATTTTTATAAAGGAATTCTTCATGCTTTTAATAGGAAATAATAATCTAAAAAAATGTTTTTCTACCCTCCACTGCTTGTCATTCTGTTTTCAACGCACCGAAAAAATTATCTGCGACCCCAGAAAACATATATATTCTTGACCCTTATTATAACTCGAGGCGATATAGCGATGTTCGTCTGTCCGTCTATATGTTGCAATCCCGCTCATCTACAAAATAAACCATTTACCTAAAAAAAAAACTGGGATAATATTGTTTGTTATTGTCTTTGGAGCTTCTAGGCCCAATACCTGATGAATGACATATGAAAATGTAAAAAAATTCCGATAAAATTTAGTATAAAAAATTTAAAGTAGTGAAACACGTTTATAACTCGTGCATATAGATATACATCAGCGATACATACACAATTTTGTTTGCTTTCTGTTTTTGTTTTATTTTTTTATACATGGAAGTGAATGTTTATTGATGCGAGTGAGAGTATAAGCAAGATAATAGCAAAAATGTAATTGTAAGTCAGTGTTGCCATAATTTGAAATTGTAAAAATGCTAAATTGCAAAAAAAAGATGCTAAAACGTACTGGAGTCAAAAAAAAAGATGCTAAATTTTTTTTCAAATTTCATTACCTTTATATTGCAAAATCAAATACTTTATTAATAAATTCTTTGGTTTTTAAATCGAAAAATTAATATAAAACATAAGTTTCGATTTATATTTTTTAAATTTTAATAAAAATTATTTTGGATTTCATCTATAATTTTCTTTTACATCAAATTGAGTTTTTTTTAATTTTAAATTAAATATATTTAATTTTAGAGGGATTTTTTTTCAATTTCAAATATAACAGAATTTACATTATCAAAAGATACGATTATATTACAATAATTGGTTTATGGAATCTAATCTTCTGTGATGTTTAAGATGGCTCTGATATTTTTCTGACGATCGACTTTTATCAACGACATCGTTCGGTATATTGTAAGTGTAACAGCACCCATTTTTCAATTTCAAACCTTTTATACGTATTACAGAACATAACAACTCGGATTTTATTCTATTCAAAGTTTGCTTTTAACAAAAGCCATTAAACTAAACAAACGTTCAACTTCAGCTTTTGAGAAAGACAAAACTAATAAAGACCACAAATATTGATAACTCTTTAAATGGATTTTCGCCAATAGAATTTTTGTTAACTTCAATCCATAAAGAGGTTGTATTCAGTATTGTATCCCAATATTGTTCTGTGATATAACTACATTGGATTTGAATTTTTTCTGTTTCAGATGATCTAAATTTAAACTCTTCTAATATATTGGTTATCGGTTGTTTTACCCGGTTTAATGTATTTTGTATTGAAAATTTTGGCATTTATTTATTACAATAAAATTTTTTGGCAATCGGCTTTTTAATTGATTAAAAACTGTTGTTGGTATTTACATTCTTCTATTTCAAAATGTTTTGTTTTAATTGTTGAAAGAAACCAGCAGAGTGATAAAAAGAGTAGTACAAAATTCTCGTATTACACTTTGAGAAATTAAAACATATCAATACCATTAAAATTAAAATTGTGTATTCAAAAATAACGAAAAAAATAAAAAAAAAGATGCTAAAAGCAACTTTTTATTAATAAAAGATGCTAAGTCAGCATCTAGCATCTTTTCATAAATTTTGGATGCTAAACGACAAAAAAAGTTGCTAAATCTAGCAACTAAAATGCTAAAATGGCAACACTGTTATAAGTGTTTACATTTATGCTCATTGCAGTTAATAATTGCTTTCAATTAAAGCACGAAAAATCAAAATTTCTGGTATTATCATTGTAAAAAATCTCTCCATTATAATGCGAATTTGGCATCTATTGTATCTTATGCCATTTTCTTTTCTGACAGAAAATGTCGCTCTGTTTTTCCCCTTTCTTGGAAAAGTGTATTTTTTTTATATATTCTGAATTAAGAGCAACCTTATATTATATATCAATCGAAAGGTCTCAAAGTGCTGTGTTCACAAATGCAAAAAATTTTTGATAATTATCCTCTTGGAAGTCATAGAGTGAAAATATTCAAAAAAGGGGAACAATGGGGAAATATTCTCACACTATGACCTGAAGGAAGTCAACGGCTGGAATTTTTTGTGATTTACGAGGGCTCGACTTTGAGACCTCTCGACTGATGTATAATGTAAGGTTGCTCTTAATTCAGAATATATAAAAAATTACACTTTTCGAAAAAAGGGCAAAAAAAGGGCAACATTTATTGTCAGAAAAGAAAACGGCATTAGTATTGACAACCTTGGTTATAATATTGTGTTAAGAACTCGGGTGGAGGGTATCACAGATTCGGCATAGCCGAATTTAAAACTATTACTTGTTTCATTTGATTTTTGTAGGGGTTTAATCGTCGCATTCGTTATCGACATTTTGCGATCGAAATTATTTTTTTATTTTCCAAAATAATATACTAAGAATACTTTTACTCTGTCACAGTTAATGAATTATTGCCCCTGGTTATGAGTAAAAGTGGAAAATGGTCTAACGTTTGTCCGTCTTCTTTAAATAATAAACCAAAATATGGAATTTCGATTGATTTTACTCGATATTGAATGCAGCGATTAGCCCTCTCTTTGTTGACACTCAAAACTTGCAGTTCTTTCGAAACATATTTTTATGTTACGAAAATATTTTTAATGCAATTTTGTTTATAAATTTTACAAAACTAACGAAATCTTTACAAGCGTTTTTTTATATTACGAAATTAAATTTTTAAGACTTTCTTATTTAAAAAAAAAAAATCGTATCGATATTTTTGGTAGATTGGAAAAAGATAGTTTTATTTACAAAATATTTTTTTAGATGATATTGATAAATTTTAAAAATTTTTTTCTAATTTTTTTTTCATAAATGTCTACTAAAATCCTTCAGAAATAATGCCCTAAAAGGATTTTTTGAAATTCTAATTATTTTTGGAGTTAGAAAGCTATATATGTGTATGGGGGGTTTCATGTCAAGTGCACAAACTTTTGAAACCGATGTCTTCCGATCGGGATGAAATTTGCACCAAGGTTAGTCCCATTGGATAGAAGTTTAAACACAATTTTTCAACAAGATCGGTCCAGATCTCTCTGAGTTAGAGGGGATCAAAATTTGACATTTTGGCCATACAGGTGTTTTTCTCATCCATGTAACTTATTACCTATTGTTCTGAGGATATTTTCTCCCAAATAGTTTAGATAGCTATTCTTCAATATTTCGGAAAAAAATACTTAAAAAAAAAAAAATTTTTTTTTAGACTTTTTTTTGCTAAATCAAATCATTTTTTGCATTTTTTTTTGAAAAAGGGCATTTTTTTTTTTTTCGTAACAAAGCTTAGGATTTTTCTTTTAAGAGCTTTTTGGTCGCTTAGTGGGATGGGAGTGGGATATCTATGAAAATAAATGTTTTGTAACTCAAGACAACGGTTTTTCAATTTTTCAAAAATGCACTATTTTGAATTTTTTCCTATTTGTGTGTAAAACCTTACAGATAAAACTTATACTGAGAAACTAGACAAATTAACCTTTCCGAAGGTATGTAACATACCTTCATAAAATAATAGAAGAGAATGGTTCTCTGTAACCTGAAAGAGTTATTTGCAACATTTCAATCTGAACACGAGGATGTTAAAATTGGCTTCACGAAATTTACCCAAATGAGGCCAAAACATTATGTTTTGGCAGGAAGCAGCGGAACCCACACAGTATGCGTTTGCATTTACCATGAAAATGTTAAACTGATGTTGAAGGAAATCAACTTAAAGTATTTAACAGATGATTCGGCAGAAGATTTACACGATTACCGCGATTGCCTTAAATTGACTATGTGTCCCAATGCAACAACTTCTTGCCACTTAGGTGAATGTACCAATTGCCCGAAAACCACATTCATCAAAGAAAATTTAATCAACTCTTTAGATCGAGAATATATAGAGGAGGTCAAATTTGATTCATGGATTCAGACTGACAGATGCACATTGAAAACAATTATTTTAAATGTGGATGATTTTGTGGAAGAAATGTGTACAAGATTGCTAAACTTGAGAACCCATGACTTTTTAGTTAAAGAGCAATGGTCATTCTTCAAGGATTTGAAGATACATTTGAAGTCTGGTGAATTCGTTATATGATATGATTTCGCAGAAAACTATAAATATGTTCTTCAGGATGCCATACAAGTATTCCACTTCAATAACTACCAAGCAACTATATTCACAGTAGTTATTTACTACATGAAAGATGAAAAACTGGAACACAAAAGTATGGCAATCATATCCGACGATTTAAAACATGATACCGTTGCAGTTTATGAGTACCAGAAGATAATACTAAAATATCTAAAAATCTAAATTTACAGTAAGGAAGATATACTACGTTTCGGACGGAGCTCGTCAACATTTTAAAAACAAAAGTAGCTTCGCAAATCTTATGGCTCACGAAAAAGATTTTGGAATGCCAGCTGAGTGGCATTTTCATCCTACTGTTCATGGTTAAGGAGCATGTGATGGTATTGCAGCAAACCTTAAAAGAAATGCAGCGAAGTATAGCCTCCAGTGCTCTCATCAAGATCGCATCTTAGATGCGACTGCTTTATTCCATTGGGCAAAGAATTATTGTAAAGAAACTAAAAACTTTACAGCAAATGGTATAATAACAGATATAATAAACAATATGAATCTGAATATAAAAAATTCCGAAATAAATTAAATAAAAAACTGAATTTAACCAAAAACAATTATTATAAAAATAAATTTCAAGAAAACAAAAACAATATAAGAGTTACGTGGCAACTTATAAATGAAATTTTGGGTAAAAAAACTAATAACATTGATGATAAAATTATTAGAAGCTTTAAAAAGGAAAATATTCTTAATATAACAAAAAACTTTGCAACAAATTTTAAAAATAATGTCGAAAAAATAATTCATATCTGTGATATCAAAACATTAAGTTATACAAATTTTGTAATTGAAAACTCAATCTATATTTCACCAACAAATGAAAGGGAAGTATAAACATTCTATATAATTTAAACACAAAAAAAGGTGCAGGTATAGATGGAATAAGATCAAGAGATTTAAAACTTAATGCAGGTGTTATGACACCAGTAATAACCGCATTAATTAACTCGAGTATTTATACTGCTATTACGCCGAACTTACTGAAAACTTCAATTTTAAGACCAATATTCAAAAGTGGTACAAAAAGCGACTATAATAACTACAGACCGATATCCATATTACCTGTTATTGAAAAAATTTTAGAAGAAATAAAAGCCAGAAGACTCACGAACTTCTTGCAAAAATATAATATTATAAATCAAAACCAATTTGGCTTCCAAAAAGGAAAAAGCATAAATAAACTTTACTAATTATATAAATGGATGCTTGAGCAAAAAAAAAAAAACACTGTTTGGCATTATTTATTGACTTTAGTAAAGCCTTCGACACTTTGTCTCATAGCAACTTACTGAAAATATTATATAGAAACGGAATTAGAGGTAACTCATTGAATTGGTTTAAAAACTATCTGGAATTGAGGTCATATCGGGTTAAAGTCAGCAACACATTGAGCAGTGAAGTAACATCCAAATACGGCGTTCCACAAGGATCGAAATTAGGTCCTATTCTTTACCTTATCTATGCAAATGATATGCTAAATATTTTGAACAATAGCACTGCATTTGCATATGCAGACGATACTGCTATTATTGTGGCCCACAAAAACATAGAGACTGCTAGCTGTATGATGCAAGATGAGCTCAACAAAATTGCAAAATGGTGTCATGACAACGGTCTGATAATCAACGCAAGCAAGACCAAATTAATGCATATTAAAGCCCCCCATATAAGATATACTAATATTAAACTGAAATTTCATGACACCAAATGTCTCCACAAAGCAACTTCAAATAACAATTTCCCCAACGATGATACATGTGCCACCAACATCGAAATCGTAAGCAACTACAAATATCTAGGAGTATATGTTGATGATAATTTTAAATGGCTAACCCACATTAAACACTTCCGTAAAAAATTACGGAAAGCATCATATAGCCTTTACCATTTAAGCAACTGCGCCAGTTTTAGCGTGCTTAAACAGGCATACTTTTCATTAGCCGAATCCTACATCAGGCATGGAATAACAGCATGGGGAAGTTCTACACATTGTAGATCTCTGCAACAAACACAAAACCAAATATTAAAAATACTAATAAAAAATAAACAACACAATAATACATTAAACTATGATATGATATACAACAACACCTATTTCAACTTACCGAGCAACACACCAAACAGCAATTCGTCAAACAACAACCACATACAAAACAGATTGATCATCAATACGTTAAGCCACAGCTCATCAAACAACACCAACTTGAGAAATAATAATAATAACACAACACACATCAACTTACCGAACAACACACCAAACAGCAACGCAAACTTTAACAATATAAACGCCAATTCGTCAAACAACAACGTCATACAAAACAACATGATCATCAATACGTTTAGCCACAGTTCATCGAACAACACAAACATACTAAACAGAAACAACACATCAAGCAACATCACCTCAAACAACAGCTCCCACTTCAATGGACCGAACAACACACTAAACAACAACGCAATTTTTAACAATACAAACACCAATTCGTCAGACAACAATCACATACAAAACAACATGAACATCATTACATTAAGCCACAGTTCATCAAACAACACCAACACACCAAATAACAATAACACATCAAGAAACATCAACCAAAGTAACATCTATACAAACAACAACAATTTACCAAACAACAACTTATCAAACACCAACACCCACAGCAACATCGCCACTAATTTAAGAATACCTAATATTAAAAGCATATTTTGTACAACTCTGATAAATGAATTCTATAATGACCATCGCTTCCTACAAGTTAACGACCACGCGCACAACACTAGGCTTCGAGCTGATGGAAGATATAAAGTCGAAAGCCATCGAAACAATTATGCCAAAAACACCTTAGCCGTTACCTTACCCAACATTTTCAACAAATTGCCACTACATTTATTAAATATTAATAATTTTTATAGAAGAAAAAAACTTATTAAAGAACATTTCCTTTTTTCACAATGAATTTATAAACTAATTTATCTTTAAACGAAAAATTTATTTTTATTTACATCCTGCAGACAAGCCAAACGGCTTCGTGGAATTATATACAGTGGCGAGCATTAATGGATGAATGTTGATGGCTTTCTTACTAAAAAGTCTACAAAATCGTCAATAATAAATCAAATGAAATGAAATTTTCAGGGCTTTAAACTTATTTACTATATTTCATTTAAGGATAAAAAAGATACGAAAAACTCTTAAATACTTAACTTAAATACAAAAAACCTTAGCATAACTCAATTCATCCACTTTTGCACGTTGTTACAAAATATAATTATTTGATAATTTTTAGTACTTTGTCCACAATCCCTTGTTGTTTTTGACACTTCGAATGCGGCTTGGCATACTCTCCACCAATTTCTGTAAAGTTTCCTTTCGAATTTTGGTCCATTTCTCTTGAACTCTCAGCCAAAGCTCAGCCATGTTTGTCGGGGCTCTTTCATATACAGCCAGTCTTCCTTTTAAAAGTGCCCACAAATTTTCGATGGGATTTAAGTCTGGGCTTTGTGCTGGCCACTTTAGTATTGAAAACTTTTGATCAGACAACCAATTCATCACTATTTTGGAAATATGCTTAGGATCTCCATCTTGTTGAAAAAATACTTCTTCTTCCGGGTATGCGGTACTGTTAGTGAATTCTGGCAAATTGCTCTGAATTATATTCAGGTAGTCTTCCTTTTTCATTATGCCGTCAATTTTTATTAATGGCCCAATTTTCCACCAGTTAAAACACCCCCAAACCATCAAACTACCTCCACCATTGTTAGATTTATCGTCATTTTTTCAGACATATTGCAATTACTACTGTAATTAATATGCAATTTTTTAATTTTGTTTAAATGGTGCGTGGTAAAGAAGAAGAAAGCATATATTTCAAAAATTCATAACTGCACTGTATTCTTAATCGGACCGGTTTCTGGCATTTCAGCCTTCATCAGCGATTTATTGAACATTGTGATAATTGTTATGTTTTAATTGAATAGATTGTTTCTATATGAAAAATTTTTTCTACCATGTTTAACCATTTGCTTCACTTGATGTCGTTGAAGCTTTTCATGTGGTCGGTCCCAGTAGTATTCCTTTCCATCTGATTGAAATCTATTGATTTTTATTTCGTCTGACCAGATTACACGCTTCCAGTCTTCGACAGTCCATTTTCCATAAGATTTGCAGAATTCCAGTCTTGCCTTCACATTTTTCTCTGACAGAGCAGGTTTTTTTTGTTTGACTGCCGACACCAGTCCAATCTTCCGAAGGGCTCTACGCGCCGTCCACTCACTAACTTTCTTATTTATTGCTTTGGCAACCAGTTTTGGTGTTTTGGTATCCTTACTTCTCATTAATCGCTCCATAAGGCGTGCATCTCCATCCGTTAGTAACCTTGGGCGCCCGTCGGCCACAGCCATGGATTTCACATTTCTCCTTTTTCGGGCACATAGGACAGTACTATGGCATATTTTTAATGTTTTTGAAATTTCTCTTGCAGACTGTCCTTTTTCCGTCAAAAACACTATTTGGTTTTCCAGTTCTGCACTTATTTTCCTCATATTAATTAAATCTATAAATGTGTTCTTAAAGTTCGTAAAATTTTCTTTGCTGAACGATCAAAAACTATTTAAATCTGTTTTTTATGTCACAACAAAACATATTAAAGAAGAACTCGAAAACAGAATAACAAAAAATAACGGTACTAATGAATTGTTTGTTTTTAAAAGGAGATAGAACACTACGTGCAAAAGTAGATGAATTGTCTTAAATTACGATTGTGGAAAATAATTTGAGTTGGTAATTTTTATTTAAATTTATTTTTACACAATAGTGTAATATGGTAAATAAGGAACAAAATCTGAAACTTTCGCAAAAATTGATACATTATTCATGATTTTGTAGATATTTAAGTAAAATAGTGACCGACATTCAGCCATTAATGCTCGCCTCTGTACATACCTTAATTGTAATTTAAATTGTCTCAATAAATATGAACTAAAAAAAAAAGTAGCAAAGAGGATCATCAGAAACATTGAAAACATTGAAGAGCAGATTGGATGCTGCGGTAACAATCGATGACACCGCTCGATACCATGCTTTTATACCGCTTGTCGATGGAAGACTCAAGTTGAAAAAGTTTTCTGCCTCTATTCAATGCGATTTCTTTCCAAAGCCAACAAATAAACCGGCAGCGAAATCAAAGCAGAACCTAGTAACGCCAAGAAAGGGTTGACAAAAAAAACGCAGTAAATAAATCCGACAAAAAAGCTGGATGAAAGACTGGGTATTTAAAAATTTACAAGACTTAAATACTTCATCATACTACTTCACAATAAATTAAGTATAAAAATAGTTATGATATAAATGGATCTAATGCAATTAAGATTAAATTTTAATAAATTATTTATCTTTTTGTTTTTAATATTATTATTATTATATATTAATTTAATTATTATTACAAATAAATAAAAAATAATAATTTCTCAACATTTCTATAGAAAAAAAGTGATTTTTTTTTCCTAAGAACAATAGGTTACATGGTTGAGAAAAAACACCTGTATGGCCAAAATGTCAAATTTTGATCCCCTCTAACTCAGAGAGATCTGGACCGATCTTGTTGAAACATTGTGTTTAAACTACTATCCAATAGGACTAACCTTGGTGCAAATTTCATCCCGATCGGAAGACATCGGTTTCAAATGTTGGTGCACTTGACATGAAACCCCCGTATATATATTTGTACGATAATATAGAAAATTCTTGTAATACAACTTTAAATACATTTTTCTCGAAATTCCTTTTTGAAACTGGGGTGTCGTTTTTCTTGAGAACCATATATCGTATCGAAATTCGGCGGTAGGCGATTTGTAGGCAATCACGTCAGACAGGTCCTGAACTAGGATAATTGTGCTAACTTTTCTACCGGAGGAGGGGTAGGGCAAAAATCCCCAAATTTTTTTTTTAAATCGCGCCAATTTGTCAATTTTTGATATTTTGTAAATATCCTAGTTCAGAACCTGCCGGACGTGATTACCAACAAAATGCCGTCCGCCTAATTTCGATACGACATCTGGCTCTGAAGAAAAACGACACCCCGTTTACGTTCTCATTTTTACGTACCCTTTTTCATCGCTCTGGGAGAAGAAGAAAAAAAAAATAGAAACATAAACAAATACGTAAAAAAAACCCAAAGTTGATAGATTGAAAAACGACTGAGCTACAGCACTTTTAAAAAAATTTTTTTTTGTGGGATTGAAAGGTAGAACATACATTAAAAAATAAAAACAATGCCTTTCATATTAAACAATATTGTAAAAATTTCCCTCCAAATTTATATTTTTTGCTTAAAGAGACCCACAATTAGTTCAATAATTCGTCAGTAAGACAACAATTATACAACAAGATTTATGTCGATTAACAAAGATTCCGAAATGTCAAAAAAATTCTGATAGCAGCGCCAACTAGATGGATTGCTATAGAAAGAGTCATTAAAACAATTCTGGACATACGGCTTGAGTTGAAAACTCATTTGAACATTGTTTTTGAAAAATCGTTTAGACGATGCTGTTAAAAATATTTACAATGATTCCAAGGACTACATTTGGCTCAATTTTATTAGAAGTACATAAAGTGAATCTCGAATTCGGATTCAAAAATTCAGACCACATAAAACCTCTTGATGACTTATATCTGTTATTTGGAGGATGACATCGATCATATACTTTATCAAATTTGGTGTGGGTTATATTTTTGAAAAGGCTTGTTTTGACAATAATATTGAAGAATCGGTCAGACAACTAGATCACACAAAAGTTATGGGGGAGGGGGGGGGGGGGGTAAGTTTTAAAACGTTTTTCTAAATGCACAATATGTCGAGAGTGTTGTGTCAAAACTTCAAGTAAATCGGAGCAAAACTTAAGAAGATATAAATCAGTTTTTTAAAAACTTTAAATCGATTTTCTCGCAAATAAATGTTCGAAGTCCGTGAACATCACAACTCAAAATCTACTTGACCGATTCTTTTGAAAGTTGACACACTATATCTACACATAAATCATCAGGTAACCACGAAGAGTTTTTTTTTATTTTCCATTCTCTCTCCCATTTTTAACAACAAATTCTCGAAATTTTATAGCAAAAATCGTTTTTTCACATCAAAATGCTGCAAAAAAAAAAAAAAAAAAAAAAATTTTAAAAACTCTTCGTCACTACATCAGGAAACATGTCACCTTTTAAACGCATTTCGAATTTTTTATTTCACATGATCCGGTAATGAGTTATGATGCTCACCGCAAAACTACAACGCTTCCGGAGATTCGCTGTCACGGACTTATTTATGAAAATTTTTAATTGAAAATTTTTTAAAAGATTCTTCAATGTTATGATATAACGTGTACATGAAATAAATAATCCAGCATTATTCATATCTTAAAAAATGAATTATGAATATACGACTTTTTTTAACTTTTAAAACCTTACCTCCGTATGCATGTAGTATGCGAGCTAATTTTAAAACATTAAAAAAATAATTAATTTTATAAGATAAAAAAGAACTTGAAGAGTACAAACATTATCTCGACAATTTAAAACTACGTAAATTGAAAAATAAAGACAGAACTGATATATTTAGGATTGAAGTACATAATATCAAAAACTCAGTAAATGAATTCCCGGTTTTTAAATTATCAAGTTTCCTAGTTCTTCAAGTCGAAGGAGTTTTCAGCGCAATGAATATTTTTAAAAACAAATTAAGGAATATAATGTCTTGAAATACTATAAATTCTCTAATACATATTGAATATGGACCAAAGATTAAAAATGCCTTTTAAAGTTAGTTTTTTTAAGCGACCTTTTTCAATTATTTTATTATCAATTTCTACGTACAGGGTTTTAAGGTCATTTGTTTTTAATGTAAATAAAAGATTATTATTTCATTTTTTTAATCCAACGCACCGAATAACATAACATAACATAATTGAACAGTTTAAACAGCATATAATAGATAACTGTTCAGCCTATGAAATGAGCGTTTGGAAAGGGTGCTACGCTTTGTAGGGACCTACTTATGGGTTATCAACGTTAAAATTTGTAGAAAAATCAATTTTATGGTACCTAAAAAAAAATAATTTTACCTTTTTAGATTGTTTTTATTTTTTGATGTGTAAACATCTATACGCGCAGGGGGGTAAATTTCTATTTCACAATACAATCACAAAAACAGCGTAACTCATATCGGTGTGAGCTGAAGCAGATAACGCTGTGTGACTTATGATTGTATTGGTAAAAAAAATTATGATATGTTCTTTTCTAAACATTTTCCTATTGTCTTTCAAAAAACATCAATTGTATTTCAGAAACCATCAATATAATTTCAGAAAATATCATTTGAATTTCAGAAAACATAAACAGAATTTTAGAAAACATCAATATAATTTCAGAAAACATCATTCGAGTTTCAGAAAACATCAATTGTATTTCAGAAACCTCAATATAATTTCAGAAAACATCAATTGTATTTCAGAAAACATCAATTTAATTTCAGAAAACATCATTTGAATTTCAGAAAACATAAATAGAATTTCAGAAAACATCATTATAATTTCAGAAAACATCATTCGAGTTTCAGAAAACATCAATTGAATTTCAGAAAGCATCAATAGAATTTCAGAAAACATCAATTGTATTTCAGAAAACATCAATTGTATTTCAGAAAACATCAATTGTATTTCAGAAAACATCATTTGAATTTCAGAAAACATAAATAGAATTTCAGAAAACATAAATAGAATTTAAGAAAACACAAATATAATTTCAGAAAACATCATTCGAGTTTCAGAAAACATCAACTGAATTTCAGAAAACATCAATAGAATTTCAGAAAACATCAATATAATTTCAGAAAACATCATTAGAGTTTCAGAAAACATCATTTGAATTTTAGAAAACATAAATAGAATTTCAGAAAACATCAATATAATTTCAGAAAACATCATTCGAGTTTCAGAAAACATCAACTGAATTTCAGAAAACATCAATAGAATTTCAGAAAACATCAATATAATTTCAGAAAACATCATTCGAGTTTCAGAAAACATCATTTGAATTTTAGAAAACATAAATAGAATTTCAGAAAACATCAATATAATTTCAGAAAACATCATTCGAGTTTCAGAAAACATCAATTGAATTTCTGAAAGCATCAATAGAATTTTAGAAAACATCAATTGTATTTCAGAAACCATCAATATAATTTCAGAAAACATCATTTGAATTTCAGAAAACATAAATAGAATTTCAGAAAACATCAATATAATTTCAGAAAACATCAATTGTATTTCAGAAAACATAAATATAATTTCAGAAAACATCATTTGAATTTCAGAAAACATAAATATAATTTCAGAAAACATCATTATAATTTCAGAAAACATCATTCGAGTTTCAGAAAACATCAATTGAATTTCAGAAAGCATCAATAGAATTTCAGAAATCATCAATTGTATTTCAGAAACCTTCAATATAATTTCAGAAAACATCAATAGAATTTCAGAAAACATAATCTGTATTTCAGAAAACATCAATAAAATTTCAGAAAACATCAATTGAATTTCAGAAAACATCAATATAATTTCAGAAAACATCAATTGTATTTCAGAAAACAGCAATTGTATTTCATAAAACATCATTTGAATTTCAGAAAACATAAATAGAATTTCAGAAAACATCAATTGTATTTCAGAAACCATCAATATAATTTCAGAAAACATCATTTGAATTTCAGAAAACATAAATAGAATTTCAGAAAACATCAATATAATTTCAGAAAACATCATTCGAGTTTCAGAAAACATCAATTGAATTT
The DNA here is from genome assembly GCA_963682025.1 of Cordilura impudica. NCBI lineage: Eukaryota > Metazoa > Arthropoda > Insecta > Diptera > Scathophagidae > Cordilura > Cordilura impudica. Next base: position 141,008,532 of record OY821517.1, on the reverse strand, counting down.
CAGAAAACATCAATAGAATTTCAGAAAACATCAATTGTATTTCAGAAAACATCATTTGAATTTCAGAAAACTTAATTAGAATTTCAGAAAACATTAATTGTATTTCAGAAAACATCATTTGAATTTCAGAAAACATCAATTGCATTTCAGAAAACATCAATTGAATTTCAGAAAACAGCATAATCGACTTATTTTTTATGCACTGGAAAATATGATGTTGATGTTTTCTTTAATTATTAGATGTTTACACATCTCCCTTGTGATCGGACTCACATGATTTTTTTTCTTTAGGGTTTTATGTTTTAAATTATTACCCAACAAATTAAAAAAAAATACGTCTTTTTTAAATTTATTTTTTCAATTTTCTGTAAAATATTCATCACAATTCGTAAGAGAAGGTATATCTAAAAGACTAATCATTTCTAAACTATAATTATTTTCTAATTCTATTCATGACTTCACATGCCGCAGGGAAGAAATAAGTGGATCGGAAGATGCTGCCAACATGTTGAAGAGGTCCTCATTTTGCCTTACCCTTGATGCTTTGAATGTGTTCTGCAATCTATATTTTTTATAAAATTTGTTAAGAGACTCCTGTGGTTCTTCAGAAAGCTCTCCAATTAGCAAAGACTGGTACTCAATTATATCTTTGCCATGCGCCAATATTTTATGGACGGTCGGGGTCAACTTCTTCTGTGGATACATTTCTGCTAAAAGAGATGCAGTGGTCGTTGCATATTCTCCATATTTTGTAGAATTGACATTTTCTTTGCAGTTTAAAACATTCAAGATCGTTCCCAATCTTTTCACGATTTGATTGTCAATTCCAGTGATTCTAGTTACTGCCTCATCATTTTCAAAAAATCTCCTAGAAGTGTTTCCATCGTTTGAGTTACCGTATCCGTGCTTGGGACAGTCTACTTTTAGTCAACTTGTTTAAAAAAAACATCCTGTAATTGCTTCTTTCTGATCTTTTCCTTATCCTTTATTGATGTATTTTCATCGAAGTTTTCCTCCTCTTGTGGTAGGGTATACGCCAGTTTTAGCAAGAACTCCATATACCTTATCCTTGCGTGCAATGGTGACATTCCATATTTGTAATTCTCCTCGTTTGTAGAATCGTTTAAATTACCAAAGTTCTTCTGCCTCTTTTTGCAAATCGGGCATGACAATGTTGAGGTTGTTCCTGTCAGTTCGTTTACGACTTTTCCGTCAACCATGGTCAGGTGGAACTCGTAATTGCATTCAATATATTTTCCTTCTCCAATTTACAGCTTTGTAGGCTTAATCTTGCTTATTTGTTCTTCAATGTCCTTCACCGTGGTCCTTATGAGTTCTGCCGAATCCCTTGCAAACTGAAACATTATTCGTCGGCAATTTTGGCTTGCGTAATATGCTTGTACCCTGGTAAAACGTCAGCCCCGTGTCGCATCAAGGATGCCCGTAGTATCTCAGATTTTTCTTTGGAAAGTTGTAAGTCCATAAACAATGCCAAGGCTTCTTCGGAACCATACTTTTTAATGTGTGCGTTTGTGGGCGTGGGAATGCTTTCCTTAATCCTTTTTAGTCACAGTGGGCTTGCATCAGCAACAGATTTTGTAATCTGCGACCTAACTCTTTCACTATCCTTTGTATATTTAATAGACAGCGCGTCCGATAAATGCTTCGTGGTGAAGTCATTGGTGGCATCGGCAAGTTTCCTCTTTCTTGTGAAAATTGAACACTCCTCAATGCTTTTTTTTGGCCTTCCTTTTGCTTCTCTGGTTGATGTGGTGGGTTTATCTACTGCCAATATATCCAGGATGGTGTCTTCATTAAGCCAGTCCTCGTATTTACAGTTGAAGTTCTGAATGGTTCGATTAGATTTCACCCATTTTGCCTTAATATTTGCATATATCAGATAAAAATTATTTATTATATTTTCGCTTCTCTCAATATTTCCGAATAAGCTATCAAGTTCTTCTAAAGCAGCTTCCGTGGTTGACCTTGGTGTGGTTGACCTTCTAAACAGTTCAAATAATTTTAAATTGTTCAACGCCATGTTTTCAGTACTTAAATTGTTTAACGCCATGGTTTCAGTACTTGTTGCGCCAACTTTCAGTCGTAGACTAATCCAGGCATTATGCTTATTTTGCAATATATAGGCTTATGCCGCCATGCCTAAAAATTTACCTGTTCCCTGCATACATATGGATTTAGGCTGAATTATGCAATTTTGATATTATGCTCGTGTCTAAATAAGATTTGTGCCTACCTGGAGGAACCATAAGTCATTATTGTTCTTGACCATTTGTACTCCAAAGTAATTTTTAAGTGAGGTGCGTACCTGCGAATTTCAATGAGTAGTTTTTTGTGCATCCTGTGTCTGTAACAGAATATTGGGAGTAGACTTTGGCAGAGGCTCACAGGTAGACAACCGACTTAAAATGCAATTTTCAAACTATTAGATCAAACTACTGTCAGTCAAAACATGTAAGTGATGCACGCCATACAATTTCTGCAACCATGTCTTTTTAAACTTTTTTACCTCTAGAAGCCAAACGGGCACGTACGGGCATTTAAAACCTTTTGAATTATGTAAAGAAATAATCAAAGAACATGTTTTGCAAATATGGCAAATATAGAAAAATATAGATTTTTTTTATTTTCCGTCAAAGTTGAAAAATAGTGAAAAAATGGATAGTTTTTAAATAGTGATTTACCAGGAGAAACACAAAGCAAAGAGTTAATTTTTTTTTTATCATTATACATTTAATAAATACATCAATCAATACAAACAAAAAATAAGGCGATTCGTTACCTATTTTTCGTGATATTACACCTGAAATCGCAACAAATTGACTAAAAATTGTGTGTTTTTTTGAAAACCGAAAGTCGGTCAACTTTGAACGGTTATATCTTCTAAACTAAAAACGTGATATTATTAAGAGTAGCATATTTGAAATCGTTGAAAAGTTTCCTATAACATGGGCTTATTCAAAACTTCGTCGGCGCACATGAAAATTTTGATTTTTGCAACCTCGTTTGCTCTACGGGCGCCACTGTGCAACGTTTCGGTGGGATTTTCCACCATCTTCAGGGATTTGTATTTTATTGAATCTGGCAACTATATATGAAAAACAAGAGAATATATATCCTACTTTTAAAACCGATGTCTTCCGACCGGGATGAAATTTGCATCAAGGTTAGTTCTACTGGATAGTAGTTTAGACACAATTTTTCAACAAGATCGGTCCAGAGCTCTTTGACCAAACAGGTGTTTTTCTCATCCATGTAACTTTTTACCTATTGTTCTTAGCAAATAGTTTAGATAGCTATTTCTTCAGTCTTTCGGAAAAAAAATTTAAAAAAAAAATAAAAAATTTTTGGACTTTTTTTTCAAAATCAAAAATTTTTTTGACTTTTTTTAAAAAAAGGAAATTTTTTTTTGCCCAAAGGAAAGCTTATGTTTTTTCCTTTAAGAGCTTTTTGGTCGCTTAGTGGGATGCGAGTGGGATATCTATCAAAAAAAATGTTTAGTAACTCAAGGAAACGGTTATTCAATTTTTAGCATATGCACTAATTTTAATTTTTTCCTATTAGTGTGTAAGTGATTCTGAAACCTTAAAAATAAAGCATACACTGGCAAACTAGACAAATTAACTTTTCCAACGGTATGTAACATACCTAAGTAAAATTTCATACCTTCGATACTGTAATGCACGTAATATGTTAACCTCAGGAAAAAAAATCACCTTTTTTATAGAAAATTAATTTTTTTTATTTATTTCTAATAATAATTAAATTAATATATAACAATAATAATAAAAATAAAAAAATAAATAATTTATTAGATCCATTTATAACATAACTATTTTTTTTAATTAATTTATTGTAGCTGATGAAGTATTTAAGTTTTGTAAATTTTTAAATACCCAGTCTTTCATCCAGCTTATTTATAGCCTTTATTTGCTGCTTTTTGCCAATCTTTTCTTGGCGTTACTAGGTTCAGCTGTAGCTTAAACTGATGTTAAAGGAAATCAACTTAAAGTGCTTAACAGGTGACTCGCCAGAAGATTTATGTGTCCTAATGCAACAACTTCTTGCCACTTTGGTGAATGTTCAAATTGCCCAGAAACCACATTCATCAAACTTAATCAACTCTTTTGATCGCGAATATATTGAGGAGATGAAATTTGAATCTTGGATTCAGACTGACAGATGCACATTGAAAACAATCATTTTAAATGTGGATGGTTTTGTGGAAGAAATGTGTACAGGATTGAAAAACTTGAGAACCCATGACTTTTTAGTCAAAGAGCAATGGTCATTCTTCAAGGATTTGAAGATACATTTGAAGTCTGGTGAATATGTTATTTCGTATGATTTCGCAGAAATCTATAAATATGTTTTCAGGATGTCAAACAAGCTTTCTACTTCAATAACGACCAAGCAACTATATTCACAGTAGTTATTTACTACATGAAAGATGAAAAAGTGGAACACAAAAGTGTGGCAATCATATCCCACGATTTAAAATATGACACCATTGCAGTTTATGAGTACCAGATGATAATACTAAAATATCTAAAATCTAAATTTACAGTAGACGTAGCCCGTCAAGTATAGCCTACAGTGCTCTCATCAAGATCGCATCTGTAAAGAAACTAAAATAGGTTTTATTAGCAAAGAGGATCATGAGAAAACATTGAAAACACTGAAGAACAGATTCGATGCTGCGATAACAATCGATGGCACCGCTCAATACCATGCTTTTATACCGCTTGCCGATGGAAGACTCAAGTTTTCTGCCTCCACTCAATGCGAGTTCTTTCTAAAGCCAAAAAAGAAACCAGCAGCGAAATCAACAGCTGAACCTAGTAAGCCAAGAAAAGATTGGCAAAAAAGCAGCAAATAAAGGCGATTAATAAGCTGGATGAAAGACTGGGTATTTAACAATGTACAAAACTAAAAATACTTCATCAGCTACAATAAATTAATTAAAAAAATAGTTATGTTATAAATGGACCTAATGTGATTACGATAAAATTTTATTAAATTCTTTTATTTTTATTATTATTGTTATTATATATTAATTTATTTATTATTACAAATAAATAAAAAAAAAATAATTTTTCAACATTTCCATAGAAAAAAAGTGATTTTTTTCCTGAGGTTAACATATTGCGGGTATTACAGTATCGAAGGTATGAAATTTTAGTTAGGTATGTTACATACCGTCGGAAAAGTTAATTTGTCTTGTTTCTCAGTGTATGTTTTATTTTTATGGTTTTGTAAAGAAATAGGAAAAAATTAAAATTAGTGCATATGCTAAAAATTGCAAAACCGTTGTCTTGACTTACTAAACATTTTTTTTGATAGATATCTCACTCGCATCTCACTAAGCGACCAAAAAGCTCTTAAAGGAAAAAACATAAGCTTTCTTTTGAGCAAAAAAAATCTTTTTTTTTTATAAGTCAAAAAAATTTTTGATTTTGAAAAAAAAGTCAAAAAATTTTTTTTTTTTTTTTTAAAGACTGAAGACGAAAGACTGAAGAAATAGCTATCTGACTTTGGGACAAATTTTGCTAAGAACAATAGGTAAAAAGTTACATGGATGAGAAAAAACACCTGTTTGTTCAAAATGTCAAATTTTGACCCCTCTAACTCAGAGAGTTCTGGACCGATCTTGTAGAAAAATTGTGTCTAAGCTACTATCCAATAGGACTAAGCTTGGTGCAAATTTCATAGGAAGACATCGGTTTAAAAAGTTAGATCACTTGACATGAAACGCCCCATATATATATATATATGTATATATATTTTAACAACCATAAGTATAACTTCACATTAGAAGAACCATTTAATTTTAGTCAATTTTCACATTAAATGTAATATTGTTTTAATACGAAACATACAGCACGACATAAAACACAAATTTAAAATAAAACAAGTAAGAAAATTATAGTCGGTCTAGACCGACTATACGATACCCTATACCATGCGTTTGGAAACCCTATCTCTTAGGCCCAACTAACCGGACATAGAAAATAAGCAAAAACCAAATTTGAGTGGGATTTTTATTAATTTTTTTGGCTGCAGATATGAAAAAGTTCATATCGGATGCTATATCTATATGGGGACTAGGTCCAAAAATGGGCCGATCCTGACCATGGTTGGTAACGTCTCTTGTATTTCGCAAAAACATATACAAACAATATTTGAGAAGAATCAGTGCAATATTTTTGTTTTTTAATAGATTTAAGTTAATATCGGGAAGCAGCTCTATATGAGACCAAAGGCATCATTTTTGGACTACTCATTAATGGATGTAATGAACGCATGCAAACCCAATTTGAGTAAGATCTATATGACAATTTGGATCTTATGGCAATTTATGTCGATTTCATAGGGGTAATTTGTATGTGGGCTAGGTCTGAACATGGACCGAATTTCACCAATTTCAATAGCGTTCATCCCATGGCCGATAAAAGCTTATATGTCAAATTTCATCAAAATATATTCATATTTGCGACCTGCAGTTTGATTACAAGGTTTACATGGACACACAGACGGACGGACATTGTTACATCAACTCAAAAAGTGATTCTGATTCGATCGGTATAATTAAAGATGGGTCTGGGTCAAATATTTTTGGTTGTTACAAACAGCAGCACAAAGTCATTATACCCAAACCACATAGTGGTATACGGTATAAATATAAAAATAAAATTAAATGATTCTTAATGCTAGCTATCACAGTTGGAAATACACTACATTGATCTATTGCTAATTATACCCTATACCACTATGTGGTTTGGGTATAATGACTTTGTGCTGCTGTTTGTAACAACCAAAAATATTTGACCTAGACCCATCTTTAATTATATCGATCGAATCAGAATCACTTTCTGAGTTGATTTAACAATGTCCGTCCGTCCGTCCGTCCGTCCGTCCGTCCGTCTGTGTGTCCATGTAAAGCTTGTAATCAAACTGCAGGTCGCAAATATGAATGTATTTTGATGAAATTTGGTACATAAGCTTTTATCGGCCATGGGATAAACGCTATTGAAATTGGTGAGAATCGGTCCATGTTCAGACCTAGCCCCCATACAAATTACCCCTATGAAATCGACATAAATTGCCATAAGATCCAAATTGTCATATAGATCTTAATCAAATTGGGTTTGTATGCGTTGATTACATCTATTAATGAGTAGTCCAAAAATGATCCCTTTGACCCCATATAGAGCTGCTTCCCGACCTTCACTTAAATCTATTAAAAAACAAAAATATTGCACTGATTCTTCTCAAATTTTGTTTGTATATATTTTTGCAAAATACAAGAGACTTTACCAAACATGATCAGGATCGGTCCATTTTTGGACCAAGTCCCTATATAGATATAGCATCCGATATGAACTTTTTCATATCTGCAGCCAAAAAAACTAATAAAAATCCCACTCAAATTTGGTTTTTGCTTATTTTCTATGTCCAGTTAGTTGGGCCTAAGAGATAGGGTCTCTAAACGCATGGTATAGGGTATCGTATAGTCGGTCTAGACCGACTATAATTTTCTTACTTGTGTGTAATTTGTGTTGGTGTTATCTGTATCTTCTTTTAAGTTTATTGCATAGTGTATTTTTTGTTGTATTCGTAAACTCTCTAATGTAAATCTCTTATTTTCTCGTTACTCTCTATCTAATATAGTTACATCTTTTAGATCTGCTGTGTGTCCAGTTTCAATGCAGTGTTGTTTTTTTTTTACCTTTTTTACCTTTTTTTCATGTTCATTGATTCTTGTGCGTAAACTTCGTTTTGTTATCCCTATATAAGCTTTATTACAGTTTTCGTCAGTTTTGACTGTGCATTTTATTTTGTACACTACGTTGCTCTGCTCTGTTTTTTCTATTTTAGTTTTTGTTTGTGTAAATAGTGCATTGATAGTTTTCTTTGGTTTGTGTGCTAATGATACAGCTTCGTCATTAATTATTTCCCTTATAAATCTACTCTCTGTTAGTTTGGGGATATAAGAGAGACTATAGAATTTGTTATGCCTGCTGTTTAATTATAAAATTCCTTCAAATTCAAGGAAATTTTATTTTTTCATTAAATTTTTTCCTTCAATGTTTTTTTTAATCTATAAATATAAAAAATTTATGAATATTTAAATAAAATTCATTAAATGTCATTATAAATCTTTGATGAACACACAGAAGTAATACAAATGGGATAGTTAATTATAAACTTTATACGAGCCTACACAGTCGATGAAGTGTGAAATGGCTGAAATTGATTTGCATACCTTTAGGCTCTTATAAAAATATATATTATGTATATTTAAATTTATTTAATTTAATATATTTTTAACACATATTATACACAAATTTTATCATTCTACATTTCTCCTCCATGTGAACTATAACTATGCTAAATTTCTCACTCCTCCGTGCACGCATTTTGCTTAAAAAGTCGTCGAAAGATTTACTTTAACGTATTAACATATAGATTTTTAACCCAAACTTCTTTTAAACAACAGCCGTTCTGGCGGGTCATTTTCTGGGAGGGGGGGGGGGGGGTTCTGTGAGAAATTCCAAGTCAGAGTGAAAATACTAGACCAGTGTAGTAAAACTACTAAAGGGTATGGCGTACTCAGGTCAAATTTTTCCTATTTCTTGATGTTTCTTTGCTTAGTTTTTCAGTTAAAACTTAGCTTCAGCATTTAAATCTTCAGTGTGGAAAAGATCGTTGCTCCTATTACTTGTCAGGTGTATATAATAACTCTTTATTATTATGCATTACAATCTCCGCATACGGTAAGACAGTCTAACCATATTTAGAAAGATTATAGTCTCCATAGCGAAGGTAATATTATGGTATGCTACCAAAACAGTGAAAGAATCCCCATCCCTATAAAGGTGACAATCTATACTCGTGACTTTTTTCACCTCTTTATCTGCTGACATATTTTTATTCATTTATATGTCTCATTTTATATCAGAGTCATTCTAAAATAAAATATATATCTATATATTTTAGAAAGCAGCAAGAATTGGTCCAAGACATACCAAAATTATGATCCGAGAAAACGTTTTTTAAAAATTATGAAAAATAACATACTTTTCTTTATTTCGAGATCCAATTAATTAGAATCTTAAAACTATAACTCTCTTCCATCGATATATTTCAGTTTGGAAGGAATCGGTTAGTAAATGAGCCAACTATAACAAAAAAATATAACAGCCATTGGTTATGGAAGTGTTAACATAGAGTAGCTCTAATTCAACTACGTTTAGTGTTACTTCTATGCTTCTTGGTTAAATTGATACTTAAGTAAAGAAACGACTTATCATCATACATTCATACTTTACCTATTAAGCTTCATTTAACGTTTACCATGTAAAAAACATAAACAAAAAATTAAATCATAAAAATAACTTGATTAAGATGAAATGAAAACCTTAATATTAATTAATATGTAAAAAAAAGTATGAGGCTAATTATGAATAATTTAAAGCGTCATTAGAGGGAACATTTTAAAAAAGTTATGAAAATAATAGTTACTATTATTTATAAAGTAATTGAAAAGATCCAAGACTTACCACAGTAGCGTAAGAAAATGACCTTAATAGCACTTAAAATTATTTTGGGGTATTAATTTTTTTTATTTCATATACCCAAATTAGTATACGATGGAGGATTTCTCATTGCTTTTTGAAATATATATAGAATAATCTATCATAATGGCTATTCAAGCTCTCACATTCTCCTAAATTACATGCGTCTTGAATAAGTTTTTCAATTCCATAATACGCTAATGATAAATTAGAGTTGTACAAACAGCAAAGATTCTTGAAAACGTTTTCTAAATCAATAAATGTAGTGTGTTTTAAAGTGTCACAAAGAGTTCCGTACTACCGAATAAATATACACTTGCTGGAAAAAGTATCTGTACACATCAAGATGAAAATTTTAAATATTAATAACAATTTGAACTAAATATTTTAAATTGCGAACTTTTCACCATTTATACATTGGCAATTTTTACTGGTTTTTCAAAAAAAAACTTACGGAACGTTTCTATTAAAAATGTTTTGTTTTGTAACACGAAAAACGCAGCATGGTAACTATAAGTGCCAGAAAATGTATTCGTCCATTTACAATTAGGAGAATAAAACAAATTATTCAACGATGAACAGTTCTGCTAAATCGATTTTATTTTAGTAATGGAAATGTTATCGTAGTGCTCACTTTAATATTTAAGGCTTACTCAATGAAAATGTACTGAGATCATAATGATAAAAAATTCAACAAGCCAGGAAATTCGGTAACATTTTTTTTATTATCTTTAATCAGGCTTTGAGTTGGCAAATATAATAAATTTAAAAAGTGTATATGTATTAGTTAAACTAATTTAAAAAAAGAAATAAAAAATATATACAATACTTATATTTGTATTTATATTATTTTAAAATTTATAATTGTTATATTAAGATCTCTTCTTCTCTTTAGTCAATTATATAACACCGTAAGACAAATTTTAATTTTTTTTTAACACATGAACAAGACCTAATGCACGTGAAACTAGAGGCCCTCTGGAGTAAAACTGCGTTCACAGTTTGTCATTCCCTCATCATTTGTTCTTTTTAGAGGACTTTAAAGTTTTAAAGGACATTTAAATAGAAAAAAAATATATATATATTTCTACTCATCCTACGATGCTGAGATAAAAAGCAAATGAAAGAGGAGACTCTCCTCAATTTTGCAAAAATATTTGTTTTGTTATATCGGGACAAAAGAACCTTATTGAAGTCCTTTTAAAATTTTGTCCTTTAATATCCTTGAGAATTTCCAGCCGTTTCATCCAGAAAAAATATATGTTAAGGACATTAATGTACGCCAACACGTTGCTGAATTTCATTCTACTCACTTTGTTAGTTTAGTGTAGAAATAATTTTAACTTCTACTATAAAAAAAAAAAAAATTTATATGTAACTCCCTAATATTAACCAATTTTCTTTAAATAAAATCTAACACATGAACAAATGGATATATACATAAAACTGGACCCCCAGTGAATTAATAGTATTTTTAGTATTTTTTTTAGTATTTTTTTTTAATACTAAACAAGTACAAAAGTAAAATTCGACTTGGCCGAAAAATTTGGATATTAGCATCCTTCTCAGGTAAACCATATACATTTCTGTTGGCGCTTATGAATAGTATTGGTATTGCGACAAAGTGTCCAACAATACTCTGCCAACATATGGGAAGTATTTTTTCCTTTAAACCGATTTTCGGGAAGAAGTTACGCGAAAATCTTCAGAAACCAGTCTCCATTGTTGTAAACGGGATGCCAAAATTTCGGAATTGCTTTTTGTTACACCTATATCACGCACGAAATCGTCAAAATCGGCCTGTGTTATAAAATGAGGAAGAGCAAAGCCGACCTCGCTGTTTGTTGGTTGATATTCCGAAATATATTCAATATCATTGTTGGCGCACAATGAGTGCTCTTCAACGGCATCTGGAATTTGCTCTTCAGATGGAGCGGTTGGGTTTGTTCTACAACGTAACACAGCTGGCTTCACTGAAACACAACTATGGTATTGGATTTTATGTCGCAATAAGTATTTTATCTTTTAAGTACGCGGCTGCGATTGGCAAAAGTAGCACGATTCCGAAGCATGTTCACTTCGATTCAACCAAATCACTGGGTAAACATATTTCATCGGATGCTGTTGTCGGTTAACGGAATTCGAACCTAGTATACCACGATAACAATAGCCGCACACAACTTCTGGCTGATACCATAATTTTGGTACAAAATTAATTAAAAAATATTGTTCGTAACATTCCACAAAGGTTTTTGTAATTTTTCGCGATTTTTTATACGATGTCCTTTGTATCTTAAAAGCGCTCTTAAAGGGAGACCGGATCACCGAATGAAAAACTGTGAACGTACCATTAATTCACCAGGGGTCCAGTTTTATGTATATATCCATTTGTTCATGTGTTAGATTTTATTTAAAGAAAATTGGTTAATATTAGGGAGTTACATATAATTTTTTTTTTTGTATAGTAGAAGTTAAAATTATTTCTACACTAAACTAACAAAGTGAGTAGAATGAAATTCAGCAACGTGTTGGCGTACATTAATGTCCTTAACATATATTTTTTCTGGATGAAATGGCTGGAAATTCTCAAGGATATTAAAGGACAAAATTTTGAAAGGACTTCAATAAGGTCCTTTTGTCCTGATATAACAAAACAAATATTTTTGCAAAATTGAGGAAAGTCTCCTCTTTCATTTGCTATTTATCTCAACATCGTAGGATGAGTAGAAATATATATATATTTTTTTCTATTTAAATGTCCTTTAAAACTTTAAAGTCCTCTAAAAAGGACAAATGATGAGGGAATGACAAACTGTAAACGCAGTTTTACTCCAGAGGGCCTCTAGTTTCACGTGTATTAGGTCTTGTTCATGTGTTAAAAGTAGTGTTGTACGGTGTAATCTTTAACGTCTTTTTTAAATATTGAAATTCTATTCGTTTCTTTCAAATATTGAGGCAAATTACTCTGGTCGACTAAATATGGTCAGGATCGGGCTATTTTTCGACCTAGTCCGTATATAAATATAGCATCCGATATGAACTTTTTCATATATACAGCCAAAAAAATTAATAACAATGGCAAATTTGGTTTATGCTTATTTTCTATATCCAATTAGTTGGACTTAAGAGATATGGTCTCTAAATGCATGGCATAGGGTGTCTCATAGCCGGTTTAGACCAACTAAATATTTATATTTTACTCAAAAGACAAAAAAGGATTTAGGTATGTTATTAATATTTAAACTTAAAATAGAGAGGAATTTTAAGTGAAAATAAAATTTATAAATTTTATAAATAAAAATTTCAATTCATTTTAAATAATCCAAAAGCTAATGATATAACATTACAACTATGATATCTGCTGGAATCAATGGTTTTAAGTCTTGAAGATTTTGCCACTTTTTCTCTACATTTTAATTCTGTGAATATGTAATTGGGTGGGATCACGATCTAAAAATTGTCTTTCAGTTCTTTGTGGAAGTAGTTCATATGTAGTCATTGTTGATATTTCTTTTGAAATAAATAAGACCAGTACGATTATATCCCAAAGTACGAATTATATTGGCCGTTGGGTTACCAGATTTTTACGTATTTAAAAAAGTTACGAATTAAATTTTTAAATTAATATATTAAAAATAACGTTCGATACTTTACCTGGTCTTATTGATAAATAACGTTTTGGAATGGCTTAAATAATGCACTTGTAGAGGAAAAGGCTTTTTTCGAGTATTTTTTATTAAACTACCATTTACTATGGCATATTTATTTGCTTATTGATTTTCTCTGATTTGGCGAGTGGGTTGAGTCACACTTCATTTAAGTGTGTCCAACTATTAATTATTTGTGTTCAATTGTAATATTGCTTTCCACGCATAAAGATATCAACAAAGCATTAGATAAGATAACATTTCGATTTTGGTAAAAGTAACCATTAGGATAGATAAAAATATGATGAGTCTCACCAGATGTGTTAATGGTTTTGTGTAGCAGATATGATACAGCTGTTATAGTGGTAAATGATTCCGCAGATGTAGCATCTTCTTTTGTAAAAAATTAAATCAATGAACTTGACCAATGGCAACACACAACTTTTACGATCAGATAAAACATTGTCCTTAAATGACTTTAAATTATACTACAATTTCGAAGAGTGATACTGTAAAATATTTGGGTATGGCTCTCGACAGGCGACTTACCTGGAAAAATCATATCCAAAAATAACGAGAACAACTTAAATCAAAACTAAAACCTTTAATGGCTTTTAGTGTCAAAATCTCAGCTAAATCTAAACAACAAGCTGAGAATATATAAGGTCATACTCTAACGAGTGTGGTCTTATGGCATCCTGTTATGGGGTACAGCTTGTAATTCAAATATTGATATACTTGAAAGATACCAATCAAAAACAGTAAGGAAATCACTAACGCGCCATGGTATGTTACTAAGAAATCCTTCAGAAATAATTTTACTATATCATCAGTTCGAAATGAAATTAGAACTGCAAAGGCTAAGCGATCTTATTAATCCTTTAGCGATATCATATTACTCGATAGCACCAACGAAATAAGAAGACCAAAGCGAAACCATTTTCTAGTTCTCCCATTCCAAAAGTAACCGTAATGGGCATTTGTAAATACTTAACCTCTTAAAATTAAAATTGTATTTAAATACAGTATGCAAATAATTATTGTTATAACATCAATTTAAATTAAATTTGTAAATCTATATACATATATTAAATTCATTTTCTGTTTGTTTGTTTGACCGCTATACAAATTTTTGTTTTTCAAGAGATTTCTCTGAAATTTGGTACACACGATCTCTGTACGCCAAGGAAGGTAGCCATATGATTCTTATCGGCCACGCCTACTTTTACGCCCACTTTGAACAGATACAGGTAGACTACAGCTGTAGGAGTACTCCGATGAGGTTAGTTCATACAAATATATCCATCTCGCCTTTTTAACTACATTGGAAAACAAAATATTACATTTATTTCCATCTCGCCTTTTGGCAACATTAGAAATCAACCTATTACAAATATTTCCATTTCATATTTTTCACTATATAAATGAGTTGTAAAGGTGGAAAAAGAATTATTTGCAATTGTGGCTTGCATATGAAAGCATAGCATATAGGCCGTAATACCTCAAATGCAAAAAGGCTTAGACTAAACAGAACTCTAGAGAACCCGATCAGACCCAAATTCATATCGAGTCTCAACGAGTTACACAATCTGAGTCGAAAAATGCTGAAACACCTGAGCAAACCCAATAACGTCTTTAAGCCCAGAGATCAAGACAAGCTTTGTTAAGAGAAGCGGAAATGCCTGAATCTACTCATAATCTAAAAATCCAGCGGCTAAGACAAAATGACTCCAGCGAATGTGAAACTCCTGAAACGACTGTAATATCCCTACCAGAGAACTTTTTCAAGTTGGTTCCTTCATTGCAAGCGATGGCACAAAAAGTTTTTCCTAACATAACGTACATAAGAGGACAATCTCTTACGGCAGCAGGTATCAACTTAGAATCTCGCCTGCTCCAGAGTTGGGAGTCAGCACAATCTTTTCGTATATGCACCACAAGCAAAAAACAGAAATGTTGTATATCCCCAAGCTCTAGAATAACTAAAATTCATAACATTTAGACAACATACACTCAAAATACTCCATGCATAAACATAGTTAGTTGTAATGGCAAGCAGGCGCTGAGTACTTAGTCCCCATTGAGCAAATTTCCCCAAAAAAATGAACGTATTCCCCGAAAAATTGGGGAATAACTTCACGATGAACAAATTCCCTACATTTAAAAAAAAGGTCATCAAAAAATGAACAAATTCTCCATAATGCTCTCAATATCTGTCCTTCCTGCAATAAACGTATTTAAAATCTGTATTCTTTTCCATAGCATTATTTCGGTGCGCGGACGCGACGCGACTCGAGGCAACGCTCTCGCGGAACACAGCTTAGCTGAAATATCGGAATGATCTGAAAAATATAATTTGGCAATTAAAATAAGTTGACAACAACTGCGCGGCAGCACTGGTGAGGCTGCCAAACGCGCGGAAGCGGAGCACGGACGCGACGCGCTTGCGAACATAGCTCAGCAAAAATAACGCAATGATCTGAAAAATATATCTTGGTGATCAAAATAAGTTGATGATAACTGCGCGGCAGCACGGGTGTAGCTGCCAAACGCGCGGACGCGGATGCGACTCGCTCGCGGAACACAGCTCAGTGAAAAGTCTTATGATAAATTTTATCTACGTATGTGCAATAATTACTATACATATGTACTGTGAGCGTCAAAATAAAGTAAACACCTTAGTTTCTCATATTAAAAGTTTTATTAAAATGCAGTAATTAACGCAAAATCAAAAATAAATATAAGGAATTCAAGAATTATTTAATTATAGCTGAACTCAATAAAAAAATTAAACAGAAGCATTACAAAACAGAAATAAATGCACTTTATTTAGAAAATGACCAAATTTTACGCGTCAAAAAAAAGTAAACACCAACGAAAAGGCAACAGAACTTCAAAACAAAAAATAAACTTTAAAAATTTTTTAATATTTGGTTTATTTTCATTTGCCCTTAAGCCATTTATGTAGCCTTCTACGCAGCGACTCGATAATTTTTTTTGTTATATCAGGGGATATTATGCTCCATTCTTTCTTTTGAAGCATCTTTAAATTTGCCTTGCTTGAAAAAGCCCTTCGACCTATTTTTCTGTCAAGATTTTTCCACAGATGCTCAATTGGGTTAAGGTCCGGGGACTGCGACGGTTAATCAGGCGTCTTAGGAGTCTGGTACAGTAGCCACTCTTTCACAATTTTAGATGTAAGCTTTAGATCGTTGCCCTGTTGGAAGATCCTATTTCTAGCCATGCCTTATTTCTCGACGCTAGGGTCAACATTGTTCTTCAAAATGGCTAAGTAATCCATTTGGTTCATAGTGGAGTAAATAAAAACATAATTACCAACACCTGTTCCCGCCATATAGCCCCAAAACATAACTGAACCACCTCTGTATATAACAGTTTTGGTAACACACTTTTCACGCCATATTTTTGGAGGTTTTTTCTCGCCGAAAATTGCGAATTTCCTCTTATCTGTATATAATATGCTTTCCCACAAAGATAGAACCTAACTTTTCTACTTTTTTTATCGAAATTCATTAGCTTGCTCTTATTCGCCTTGGATATGTATGGTTTCTTGCATTGTATCCTTCCATGTAGACCATTTTTGTGAAGCGATCTCCTTACTGTACCGGAACTTACTGGTTTGCCTGATGTCTGCGTTGTTTTCTGATAATTTAACTGCACTTTAGGCTGAATATGTCTTTACTTCTTTTACTACAGCTCTAACTTCAGTACTACTAAGCTGCTTTGGGCGTCCAGATCTCGTTAAATCTTCATCCAGATGGTGTTTGGCGCATTCATCAACTACTTTTTTTTATTGTGCAGTGGTTCCTACCCACAATTTTGCCAATTCCACGCAAAGATTTACATTTTTCTTTTTAATCTAAAATATTTTCCGAGTATAAACCGATATTTGCTTTCCCATAGTGAGAATATTTGCTTTTACATCTTTTTAGCTACTATTAATTAATACAAATCAACTTTAAATGATTTTTAGTAAAGTAGAACACGTGATCAGTACATATTTGTCTCAAAAAGTTTAGGTTCTTCCCCGAAATATAAAAAAGCGTAGGTAAGTGCTACAAGTGTTTACTTTTTTTTGACGCGTAAAATCCGATGATTTTCACTTTCGAGAGATTTGTGCAATATTCCCAATTGATTTGATTTCATGTTTTATAGTAGTCAATCTCGAAAAGGTATAGTACTAAACTCTGTAATATTACTTTTTATCGTTAATCAATAATAATTTTGTTATAAGACAATTTAAAGATTAAAAATTGCTGTTTACTTTATTTTGACGCTCACAGTATACTGTAAGCAATTGCTTAAAGCAACTTTGCGGCACAATAAATGTCGCATTCATTTTCCGTTTTTAAAATTTCTATAAATTTGACGTCTCTACTCAATGACGATCACTTATTGAATGAAGTAATTCAATTTTTGGAAGTTCTGATTCCTTTAATTTGCAAATGATTCCGTTATATTTGATGTATACAAAATAAATAAAATTCAAAAAAAAAAAAAAAAAAACTTAAAGCGGCTTCGCAGCTTATTTTTGAAGCATTTTTGCTGCAGTGTTTTATAAAAAAAAACTTCTAGATTAAAAAATCAAAAAATTGTATATTGGAATACTCCCTAGAAAACGTAAATATTAGGAAATTTTTTCATCATGAACAAAATTCCCCAATCCCATACAAAGTTCTTTTTTTTGAGGAATTTGTTCATTGGGGACTAAGTACTCAGCGCCTGGTAAGCATAGTGAACCATTTTCAAGTCAAATGCCTTTGGATCCCGGGCAAGACCGGGTAAAAACAGCTAGTATGTAACAAATTTATTATTTTTCATGTTATGTGTCCCATTGGAGTTACGTGGCCTCTGTGATGTATCCTAAGTTTAAAAAATTTGCTTATTATCCTCGAATAGATTGTAAAAAAGAATTAATTAAAAAAAAAAATATATAGATTTAAGTGAAGATCGGGAATCAGCTTTATATGGGGAATCGGTTTCATATGACTAAAAGTGATCCTATAGAGTTTAGAGGGTATAATAGACACATATATGATAACCTTCATCTTACGACCATATAAGTCGGTCTGATAATATCTATTTGTATGGGTGCCTGTAGTTTGATCATAAGGTTTAGATGGACACATAGACGGACGGGCGGATGAATATTACCCTCATTACCCTCACCAAAGAAGTAAAATATATGTAATTCTTGGATGAGGATGCTAAGAAAGTTTGGATCAGAAGAAATATACTCGTATTGAATGTGGTCTGTCATAGAGCAGAAGTTTTCTTTTACGGATCTTGTGAAATACATTTTAGCTAGTGCTTCGAAAGTCATGAAAAATCACTTCTTCTGAACAGATATTTTTTAAAGACATTTTAATTTAAACTTGTAGTTTTCAATAGACACTTTTTTTCTTTCTTTTCCATATATGAACTTTTATTTACTCAAAATCAGGTCTTTAATATCAATTATCGTTTTACATATTTTTTTCATAAATTTTTAATTTCGATTTATTTATTTATTTATTTTATTTTTTTTTTTGATTTCTCGCTACAAATTTGTAATTCCCAATATTATTTTGGATACTTTCAATGGCTATTTGCTATTTTTTAGATTGGAAAGCGTAATTTTGTTATTCATATGGAAGCAATGAAAATTTGATTCTTTTAGAATTACTCCACTTTTTTTTTTGCTGGGATCGAATTGATTGACTGATGACAGTTCTTTGAACGTCTGTTAAGACACATATCTTTTGATTTTTGGCATCCAAATTAATGTGTGTATTCATCATAATTTAAAGCATTTGCCAGATTTAAGGTGATTCTTCGAAATAATGATTTTTATAAAATGCATTTGTTACACATTTACTTACATTGCGTTTGCAATTTTATACTGATGTTTAAAATTAACCTACTACCTTAGTTACATCCAAAATATAATAAAATTTAAAGAAACACATCACATTTGTGGGAATATTTCCGCTTTGTATGATGAAAAAAGATACTATTGTTATTACAACACAATTTTTGATTCAGAAATAGTTGTCACTGCATCTATTGTTAACTTAATTTTGATAATGTACTCCCTTGTACACAACAAGTACTTGACTTGTGCGATTTCTTATTGGTTTAACAATGTAAATTTCTGTATAATAAAAACATTAGATCGTTTGTCTGTCTATTTGTCAGACCATCGCATACACACATATGTATGCACATTGCACAATTATAATTGTAACAAAATTTATTAGAAGGAAATGTTTAATTTTATGTAACAAAATTGCAAGATGAATATTTCAGATTTTTGTAACAGTGGTTAAAAAAATTTTGTGTTTTTTATGTGATGGTTCTTTAAAATGCAATTTAGATTTACTGTCATACACGTATTTCTTGACGTCGACACATTGAAGCCAAGAAGCTCAAAGGCTGCTACATGCGCTCGTTATCACAAGGTACGAGTATGCTGACATTTATCAAACTGCTATTTAAACGAAACCATTCAAAAAGACTAGGGTAATGATTATATTTATCAATATAAGCTGCAAGTTAAGTGCTATAATATTGCATAGAAATTAATAAAAAAAATGTTTTTCGTTTTATCTATAATATTAATAGGCTAGGCGATTTCTTGGACTGATGTTTTGTTCTACCGTTTTATCCCGATGTTGACCAAATGTATATTATTTGAAAGGTATTTCTTTTTAGCCATTTTGCAAATTAACAGATTTTGAAGTTTTTTCCTTTATTTTGAGTAAATTGCATTTAAAGTTGCTACTAACACATACATAAAATTATACAATGCTATGTGTGTGTTTATTAAATTTGTTAATGTGTTTGTAATAAAAATGAGTTTGTTTTTTTTTGTTGATTTGTGAATTGGCTATAATTGATTAGCATACCTGCAGGGTCTTTTTTTAATAAAAAAATAAAATTTCCTATACATATAGATATATATGCATTATTGCTTGTTGTTTTTGTTTTTTTGTATATGTGAGAGCAAGAGAATAACCAAGATGGTTATATTCTTACTCTCTCTAAAGAAATAAAAGTGCAATTGTATATATCTATAATATTAATAGGCTAGGCGATTTCTTGTGACTGATATTTTGTTCTACCGTTTTATCCCGATGTTGACCAAACGTATATTATTTGAAAGGTATTTCTTTTTAGCCATTTTGCAGATTTACAGATTTTGATATTTTTCCTTTATTTTGAGTAAATTGTATTTAAAGTTGCTACTAACACATACATAAAATTATACAATGCTATGTGTGTTTTATTAAATTTGTTAATGAGTTTGTTATCTTCATTTAAATCGCTCACCTTGAGGTTGGAAATACAAGGATAATCTGATAAGGACAAGGCTGAAGTCCTGGCAAATACATTTGTCAAAGCAAATAACCTCACTTCGAATTACAACCACTCGGCGGATATAGTAATAAATACAACAGTAAATAATTTTAAGAAGGAAAATCCCAGTTCTTAGTCAACAATTTAATTTTAAGAAGGAAAATCCCAGTTCTGAGTCAGCAATTTATACATCTTTAGAAGAAGTAATGAATATTGTCTCTTTAATGAAACCCTCAAAATCCCCTGGTTTTGACAATGTTCCCAACCTGCTCTTAAAGAAGCTACCGCTCAAAGCTCTAAAATTACTGGTTATGATATTTAACAGCTGCATCAAACTCAACCCAAACCATTTCAAAAATGCTAAGGTTATAGCCATAAACAAACATAGTAAGCCAAAAAATAACCCAAATAGCTATAGACCTATTAGTTTATTAAGCAACTTAGGTAAAATATTTGAAAAAATACTACATTCTCGTCTTAGTGAATTTGTAACGACCAATTCTATTGTTGCTAAAGAACAATTTGGATTTAAAAAAGGGCATAGCACTACTCACCAAATAAACAGAATTAAAAATCAAGTAATCACCAATAAAAACAATAAACGTTCAACGGGTCTAATATTGTTAGATATCGAAAAAGCGTTTGACACCGTTTGGCATAATGGCCTAGTATTTAAACTTCTTGATGCAAATACACCAAAATATTTATGCAAACTTATTTCAGATTTCATTCACGATAGAAGCTTTAAAGTTGCGACTAATAATGAAACTTCATCTCCAAAAACCATTACTACAGGGTTACCTCAAGGATCAGTCTTGTCGCCATTGCTTTACTCGATATATACATCCGATTTCAAAGTCCCGAAATATATGAAAATTGCTTACTACGCAGATGATACTGCGTCAATTTCTTCAAACAAACTTACAAGTGCACTCCTGAAGAAAATGGAAAAGGGACTTGTAAATTGCAGTAAATATTTTCACAAATGGAAAATCAAAATTAATCCAAACAAGACCCAAGCAACTATTTTTCCGCTCAACCAATCTCCCAAAAGACTGCCAAGACGTCATCTTCATATTGGAAATAATACCATAAATGTACTTAATCATGTCAAATATCTTGGAGTTGTCTTGGACAAAAAGCTTACTTTTAAACATCATATTATGGCTACGTGCCAAAAAGCCATAAAATCATTTAAAGCATTATGGCCACTTCTAAATAGAAGGTCATTTCTAAACCCCAAAAACAAAATTCTCCTCTTCAAAAGTGTTATAAGGCCAATATTAACATACGTGTGTCCTATTTGGAGTGACGCTGCCAACTGCCACCTAAAACGCTTACAAATTGTACAAAACAAATGTCTCAAAATGATAAATAAAAAGCCCTGGAGGTATTCTACAAATCTTCTTCATGAAGAAACAGGTTATGAAAAAATTGTCGATTTCATAACAAGGACTAACAATAATTACTTTGCCAAAATTGAAAATTCCTCTTACCCACTAATAAGAGAATGTAGAGAAATAACGAAAAATTCAAAAGAAATCACCAAATTGAAAATTATATGCTTATAGAGGTCTATTATTTCTAATAAATCTTCTATAATCATATAAATATTTTCAGATAGTATTTGAAAGGTTTTTTTCCTCCCATTTTCCTTTAAAAATCATTAAAAAATAAAATAAAAACTATTTAATGTCTTTAGATCCTATATATTATTTGTTGCAATATCTATATGTAAAGATAAGATCTCATATGTAAATATCAAATTTGTTAAAATATGTAAATAAAGGAAGAATATTTAATTGAAAAAAATTTAAAGTTGCTAGTAACACATACATAAAATTATACATAAATAATTGATTAGCATACCTTTAGGGTCTTTATTTAATGAAAAAATAAAATTTCCTAGAATTTGCGCTCGAATTTCGAGGGCTGGAATCTGCTAGTTTTCATTATTAAGTAACTAGTATACCCTGACGCGCTTAGCTACGACTTACCGAGACTTATAATAATCAATTTTTCCTACCAATTTGTATTTTATATTTATACCCTATAGCACTATGTGGTTTGGGTATAACGACTTTGTGCTGCTGTTTGTAACTACCACAAATATTTGACCTAGACCCATCTTTTATTAGTGATGTCCGTGCGTCTGTCTGTCTGTCCATCTGTGTGTCCATGTAAACCTGGTAATCAAACTACAGATCGCAGATATGAATATATTTTGATGAAATTTGGTATATAAGCTTATATTGGCCATATGATAAATTTGGAAAACTTCGGTCATGTTTTGGGAGTGCATATAATATTTTGAATTGTCATCTAAATAAGAGCACGGATAAATTTGGGTTTTATGCTGATTTAGAGCCGAATTTCAAATTTTATGAAGATATAACTCCAACCTTAAGGCTCATATTGTAAGGTCTAGGCTTCTCTATAACTGTAGCAAAGTATTAGAGTCCAGACCTAAACCCAATCGAAAACTTGTGGGTTTACTTAAAAAAATACTACTAAGGGACATCCTAAAACACAAAACTGATTTGAAAACAATAATATTAGAGGAATGGAATAAAAATCCTAAGGAGTAAGTGCAGAACTAGTTAATTCAACGTAAAAACGACTGCAAGCAGTGATTGATGCCAAAGATGCCCATATGAAGTACTAGTTATTTTACTTTATTTTTCTAGTTAAATTTTTTTTTTGGCATAAATATGTGATGTAAAAACACTTTCTTTACAAACATATTCTGAAGTTTTTTTTTTGTATTTTTTCTACATTATTCATACTTTTAAAATGGTTCACTTTTGTTACTGGCAGTTTGTAAATGCATAGATAATATCGAATAAATAAAAAAAATATATATAAAACAAAACTGGAAAACTATATTTTTAAACGTAAAATTCAAAATAAAATTTTTTACTATGTCAGAAAACTTTCCTGACAGACTGTATGTAGATATGGACGTTTTAAGACTTTTCATAATGTACTAAGTTCTCTTGGTCAATTTTCTTATAAGAATATTTGCATTGTTATAACAATGTTTGCATTAATAAATATCCAGAACAAAAAAATTTGCACTTCAGTAAATTACCAGATTCGGAGTATATTTTATTTTTTCCTGGTTTCGCTGCCAAATTCAACTCTTGGCTATCAAAAATGACAAGCTTCGTGGATGCGTGTTACGGTTCTGCATCTCTGCTCAAACTTCACGACATTGATTAGTATCGTAACTAAACTGTACGCCAATGGTCATTAAAACTCAAAAGAAAAATTTATAAAACATATGCTGCTATTCCAGCATATTGCCGCTAGATGGCGTGACTATATTTTGACGTTGCGAAACCGCCTCGCTCGGCGTCATAGTGTTAAACTATTTTCACGATATACATCGGTTATAAAATAATGAAGATGCGGTACATTCGCCAGAATTCCACTAGTTTTTTGTGAATATTTTTTCCTGCTGAAGTTCGATTTCAATCTTAAATATAGTTTTTTAATTTTCTATTTAATAATTAGTCATTTATTGTTCGGTTTAAGATCATGTATATATTTTTCTAATGAAAGAAAGATAATAATTTTTGTAATGTAAGAGAAATATTGGAAAAAAAATTGAAGACAGCGCTAGATGGAGTAGCTACTTTCGAACAAAGCGACTTGTTCATCTTCAGCATTCTTCTGCCTATTACTTCAACTCATGCTTAATCAACTATTTAACTCAACATTTGAAAGAAAAGAACATGAGAAATGTTTTTTCTTTTTATATACGAGAGTTTGTACGAACAAGCTGAGCTTTTCCAATTTTTAGCTTTCTCTACATTAACATAGCCAGATCAATTACAAGTCTTGTAATGTGAACAGCTCTTTGTTTTTGCCATTGTCCTCTAGATGGAACTGTAATGGCATGTGAAATCTTAATAGATTACACAAATGCATTGTACCTCATGTGTTGTATGTTATTGTTATGTATTGTTGATCTGTATTGGAATAATTAGTCATTTATTGTTCGGTTTAAGATCATGTATATATTTTTCTAATGAAAGAAAGATAATAATTTTTGTAATGTAAGAGAAATGTTGGAAAAAAAATTGAAGACAGCGCTAGATGGAGTAGCTACTTGCGAACAAAGCGAATTGTTCATCTTCAGCATCCTTCTGCCTATTACTTCAACTCATGCTTAATCAACTATTTAACTCAACATTTGAAAGAAAAGAACATGAGAAATGTTTTTTCTTTTTATATACGAGAGTTTGTACGAACAAGCTGAGCTTTTCCAATTTTTAGCTTTCTCTACATTAACATAGCCAGATCAATTACAAGTCTTGTAATGTGAACAGCTCTGTGTTTTTGCCATTGTCCTCTAGATGGAACTGTAACTGTATTTAAGTGATACAATAACTGAATATTTGATTGCAAAAATTACATGGGTTTAAATTGTAGAGAGATAACATATTTACATTTCAATCGGACTAGAATAAAAAAAATTAAGATTTAAAAGGCTTAAAAATAAAGGAAGTTATAAACTATATAAGCCGACTCTACGATAGCTTATGCCACAAACTTATATTAATATACACTTGGCAGAAAAACACTTGACGATGAAATTTTAAAATCTTAAAAATTTTAATACAACATTTTTTTTTAATTTCGTACGTTTTACATTGGGTGTTTTAATTGTTTTTGAAAAAACTTACGGACATTTCGATCTAAATTTATGTACTTCGCAAAAAATGCACTACCGCAACTATAATTGCCAGAAAAAGTATTCGTACATTTACAATTGCGGGAATCCCAGAATAACTGCTTACCTAATGAAGATACCCATGAAGATACTGTTCGCAAAATATTAAAAATATCTGACTACCATGATCGTGTAACACATAGAAAGCAATTCATTTCCGATGTCAATAGAAAAAACTCTCGACTTTGCAATTTAGTATGTAAAAAGAATTTTGGGATTGTGTTTTATTTTCAGATGAAAGCAAGTTTTGCATTTCGGCATTAATGGAAAAAGTTCGTTTGGCAACAAATTGAGACTGCGTTAAAAAAAAAAAATATTTTGCCGGCGCACTGTGGTCAATATTTTGAGATGCGGCCAAAACACCTTTTGGTTTTTGTTCTCCGATTTTAAAGTTATTAGACTCATATGAAAGTAGACAGTAGTAGACCTCGGGAGCCAAAAAATTAGAACTCTATTTCAACTATTTCACTGAGAACAGGGTGGTCCAAAATGGGCTTTTTCAGAATTTAGTAAATTTATGATATTTTTAGTTAATTTTTAAAGTTTAAATGATCATAACTTTTTGTTTTTCAAGATTTTTGGACGAAATAAATTTTGTGTTGTAACATAACTCATTTCCTATTACTGGTAAAAAAATTGAAGCTCTACTGTTTTCAGAACAATTTAAATTTTTTTTTAAAAAAAGGTCATATTTCTCGGAAATTTCCTACTTCATAGAGCACAACTCCTGTGAGTCAAGCTGAGTCAAAACACAAATTTACTATTTTGTAGTCATAACTTTCCCCTACATTCCTATATATACATGTCCATGCATCGGGACTGCACTTTTTGAGCTACAGCAATTTTTCTGACCCAAGGTAAGATATTCGGTACAAATGCACGTCATATTTTTTGAGAAGTTATTTGTATGTGAAAGTGGCTGTTATGCATATATTTTGATGAAATTTTGTACAAGAGTTCTTATTGACCCAAAAAATAATTCTGTTGAAATTAGGAGAAGTTGGCCCATATTTGGACCTAGTCCACATAGAAGGGTGTATCAAAATTTTGACAAAAATGACAATAGAACTCTCAAATTATGTGGTATCTGGCAATTCATTTGGAAAAGGTAAAAAAGATTTTATTGCCATCTAATATTACACAACTTAAATACGTGAAAATTGCAAATAAATTTAAAACCAATGGAAATAACTGGTAAAACCAAGTACCTTTTATATTACTGCCAGTACCTGTTAACTCTCAAATTATGTGGTATCTAGCAATTCATTTGGAAAAGATAAAAAAGATTTTATTGCCATCTAATATTACACAACTTAAATACGTGAAAATTGCAAATAAATTTAAAACCAATGGAAATAACTGGTAAAACCAACTACCTGTTATATTATGTTTCAAAGAGGTAAAAAAGATCATGTTGAAACTTCGAGCAATAGTATATTAATCCATATAGTGTTCTATCTGATATATATTTTGAACGGAAAGATGAAAACGACATTATTTTACATATAATGAATAATCCATTCTTCAAAATATGCGACAAACAAGAAATTAAAATTCATAACTTAAAAATAAAAAACTTTTTAAATACTTTAAGAAAACGGTACAATCAATGTTCCAGAAACAAGAAATTGTTTTACTCACGCAACCAAGAATGGCTAAGAAATAAACTTATTTTTAAAAAGCCATCAGTAACTACCACGGAAACTGGAAAAGGTGGTCGACCAGCAAAGCCAATTGATAATTGTAGTGAAAGATCACGAAGACGCAAGCTTAAACATATCAATGAAGAAGTTTCTTGTAGCATCATAAAGGATTCATTTCTGCATCAGATTCAACCATCGAAAACTAAAAAGGGTAAAATTGCTATCATTGAAAAAATAGTGGAAGCAAGCCCCAGACGCACAAAAAGGATTTTAGAAAGTATGCCGACACCAACTGAAGAAAATAAATTTACTCCAGAAGAAGCATTTGCACTATTTTTGGATTTGAAAATGACTAAAAACCAATACACAGAATTGCGGAAGCGAACCAATGAAAAAAATTGTGGAATTTTTCCATCATATCGAGATATAGTTTCTGCCAAAAAAGATTGCTAACCTTCACCAACTGCTATTAGTGTAACTTCAAGTTCAGCAGAAATAAAATTGCAGGATCTGACTATTTAAAGAAGTTTAAAAATTGCAGCATGACTTTAATTTCTAAATGGGGATGTGATGGGTCCTCTGGCCAGAAAAAATACAAACAATGTAATGCGGAAAATTCATCAGATGCCAATTTATTCATGATTTCTTTCGTTCCATTACGTTTAACAAAAACTTATATTGGTTCAGAGCCGTCAACTAGTAGAGCTGCAGAGATAGATGTATGGAAGAATGAAATTCCCTCGTCAACAAAATTTTGTAGACCAATAAAGTTTGCTTACAAAAAGGAGACTCAAGATGTCATAGATGAAGAAGTTCGAAAAATAAATGATCAAATTAAAGAACTTCAACCAGTAACATTTAAATTTGATGACCAAGACATTGAAGTAAATTTTAAAATGTGTCTCACAATGATTGATGGAAAAGTTGCACAAGCTTTAACCAAAACAAAGTCATCGTCAAGCTGCACCATATGCCAAAAAACATCAAGTCAATTGAGCCAACCACCAACACAAGACGATAGTTTTAATGAAGCATATGAATTTGGAATGTCACCTCTTCATGCTAGAATTCGTTTTATGGAGCATATTCTTAAATTGGGATATGATTTGGAATTTGGCCTGTTAGGCGAAACAGTGAGAAACAACAAAGAAAATTTGGAAAAAAGAAAGCAAAAAAAAAAGATATTCAAGAAAAATACCGTGAGATAGGCCTTATAATTGACCAGCCAAAGCAAGGAGAAGGAAATTCTAATGATGGAAACACAGCAAGGAGATTTTTTTCCGATCCAGAAACTGCAGCTTCTATAACTGGAGTAGATTATGATTTAATACGACGATTCCAAATCATATTACAAGTTATAGCATGTAGCAAAAAGATAGATGCAAAAAAATTTGGTCAGTAAGCTAATGAGACAGCAACCCTTTATAACCAAAAATATTCTTGGAGACATATGCCAACCACAGTTCACAAAATTTTGTTCCACGGGGAACAAATAATTCAGCACAATATGCTTCCAATTGGAGATCTCTCAGAAGAAGCCCAAGAAAAAAGGAACAAAGACTACAGATTCTTTCGCGAGCACAATACAAGAAAAATTTCCAGATATTGTACTAATGAAGATCTTATTAATATTTTGTTGTGCACATCAGACCCATATATGTCCAGTATTCGACAAAAATGGAAATCAACCTCATTAGAGTTAGATGAAGAAGCTAAACAACTACTGCAAAATGAAAATCAAAGCTATTTGGAAGAAATTTTTACTAATATTGTTTAATTAATACTAGTTTAAAGATTATAATTTGTTTCTAATTTTAGTATAAATTTTTATTAATTAATTATTTATTAATACATTACTTAAAATTTTATCGATGTTGTGTTCTGTATATAATATATCCAAATGGTATTGATATTGTTCGGAATTTCAGTGTTATTTTTCAGTTTAATCCTCACAAGAATTAGCTTTCTTCCAAAAAAACCAACCTTTGGCCCCTGTGAATATTGAGACTAAATAAATGTCAGGGGCCAAATGTTGGCATTTTCTGACCAAAATTAAGTTTAGGAATAATAAATAAGTATTGGTTGTAAAATACGATTGAAGAAAATAAGAAATTATAAAAAAATACCTATTTAAAATGTCAAAATATTCAACTTTTACATGGAAACTCAACAAAAAATTAAAATGCATTTTTAACTCCAAATTACTTACGTTCCTATCAGTCGATTTTTTTATAAATTGGTTTTTTTAGAATGAGTAACTTTCTTTGTGCTGAAGAATTACTAGTGTAATACTATAGAACTATAGCCTAAACGACCACAATTAAAAAAAATTTAACTACTCGTACTCGTTAATACACACAAAAAAAAATTCACCAACCGAATTGTTCAAAAGTTCAATAACTGTATTTTCGATTGTATCAACAGAACTTTAAAAGGAGTGACATATTTTCTATTGTGATAAAACATTTACTGTTACGACAACAGAATTTAATTCGTAATTAACTCGAAATTCGGTTAGTAGCTTCATCGCAATTCGGTTGGCAGTAAACTCGGTAGCCACAGTGAATCTGTCTTCTGTGTGTATCTGTAGCTTTGTTTCTAAACAGGCTGATTAAGAAATAAAACTTTTTAACTTTTTTTAATCGTTGTATTTTTTTATTTTAATTTTATAAAACGAAGAATCGTAATAAGTACTTAATTTAATTGTGTCGAATAGTAAAAAATGGAGTATTATGTGGAATAAACATTAAATAAACATGTGTGGGGGAAGAGGTTTCAACTTAGAATAATGAAAAAATTACAAGTTGTTAGTTCATGATAATGAGAAAGATTTCTATAATTAAAAGAAGTTAAGGCACGTCGTAGAATCAAAAACAACAACTCTGATATGTTCAAATTAATTTTAGTAAGTGTAACCACCATCGGATGAATAACCTTGGGATATGGTTTCAGGTACTTTACTGGGAGCAGAATAAGAATAACCATCGTTACCACCACCATTACCACCACCATTACCAGTTGCAGGAGCACCATAAGAAGATGAAGGAGCAGAAGGGGCATTGTATGATGAAGAAGAACCTGTGGGAGCACCGTAACTGGAGGAGGGAGCTGAATTGCTGTAACCAGGACCGGAACTTTCTTGTTGCGATGGGGCTCCATATGAAGAACTGGGTGCAGAAGGAGCATTGTAGCTGGATGATGGTCCTGTTGGTGCACCATAACTTGAAGAAGGTGCTTGAGCAGGGGCACCATAACTGGATGAAGGAGCTGAGGAATAGCCAGGCGCAGAAGCGGGCTGTTGGGCAGGAGCACCATAGCTGGATGATGGCCCGGAAGGTGTGCCATAGCTAGAAGATGGGATCTGTGCAGCAGGAGCTCCATAGCTAGAAGATGGAGCTTGAGCAGCGGGTGCGCCATAGCCAGATGATGGGGCTTGAGCAGCAGGTGCGCCATAGCTAGATGATGGGGCCTGAGCAGCAGGTGCACCATAGCTAGATGATGGGGCCTGTGCCGCAGGTGCACCATAGCTGGAGGATGGGGCTTGAGCAGCAGGTGCGCCATAGCTAGATGATGGGGCCTGTGCCGCAGGTGCGCCATAGCTGGATGATGGAGCTTGAGCAGCAGGTGCACCATAGCTAGAAGATGGAGCTTGAGCAGCAGGTGCGCCATAGCTAGATGATGGGGCCTGTGCCGCAGGTGCACCATAGCTGGAGGATGGGGCTTGAGCAGCAGGTGCGCCATAGCTAGATGATGGGGCCTGTGCCGCAGGTGCGCCATAGCTGGATGATGGAGCTTGAGCAGCAGGTGCACCATAGATAGAAGATGGAGCTTGAGCAGCAGGTGCGCCATAGCTAGATGATGGGGCCTGTGCCGCAGGTGCACCATAGCTGGAGGATGGGGCTTGAGCAGCAGGTGCGCCATAGCTAGATGATGGGGCCTGTGCCGCAGGTGCGCCATAGCTGGATGATGGAGCTTGAGCAGCAGGTGCACCATAGCTAGAAGATGGAGCTTGAGCAGCAGGTGCGCCATAGCTAGATGATGGGGCCTGAGCAGCAGGTGCACCATAGCTAGATGATGGGGCCTGTGCCGCAGGTGCACCATAGCTGGAGGATGGGGCTTGAGCAGCAGATGCGCCATAGCTGGATGATGGGGCCTGTGCCGCAGGTGCACCATAGCTGGAGGATGGGGCTTGAGCACCAGGTGCGCCATAGCTGGATGATGGAGCTTGAGCAGCAGGTGCGCCATAGCTGGATGATGGAGCTTGAGCAGCAGGTGCACCATAGCTAGAAGATGGAGCTTGAGCAGCAGGTGCGCCATAGCTAGATGATGGGGCCTGTGCCGCAGGTGCACCATAGCTGGAGGATGGGGCTTGAGCAGCAGGTGCGCCATAGCTAGATGATGGGGCCTGTGCCGCAGGTGCGCCATAGCTGGATGATGGAGCTTGAGCAGCAGGTGCACCATAGCTAGAAGATGGAGCTTGAGCAGCAGGTGCGCCATAGCTAGATGATGGGGCCTGTGCCGCAGGTGCACCATAGCTGGAGGATGGAGTTTGAGCTGCAGGGGCCCCATAACTAGATGATGGGGTTTGAGCTGGAGCTCCATAGCTAGATGAAGGAATAGATGGTGCTCCGTAACTGGATGATGGGGCCTTCGCAGGAGTTCCATAGCTAGTTGATGGTGGTTGAATGGAACCTTGTGATGGAGCTCCATAACTACTGGACGGAGCCTTTGCAGGAGCTCCATAACTGCTCGAAGGCGCCTTTGCGGGTGCTCCGTAACTGGAAGACGGAGTGTTGGCTGGAGCACCATAACTAGACGACGGAGCTTTAGCAGGAGCCCCATAACTCGAAGAAGGTGTCCGAGCAGGTGCGCCATAACTGGATGAAGGAGCTTTTGCAGGAGCGCCATAAGATGAAGACGGTGCTGAGGATTTCGAAGGACCACGAGATGGTGGGCCATAACTTGACGAAGGTTGCTTAGCTGGTGCGCCATAGCTAGAAGACGGAGGACTTCGCGATGGTGATCCATTGCCATGGGAAGGACGACGGGAGCCATTCTTTTTTGGAGGCCCGTAGCTAGAGCTAGGACGGCTTGGAGGTCCATAGCTGGATGCTGGTCCGGATGGTGGAGGAGGTGGACCATAACTGGAAGAAGGACTTCTTGGAGGAGGTCCATAGGAGTTAGATGGTCGGGATGGTGGTGCGGCAGGTGCACTTGCATATGGTCCACCGGCAGGAGCACTAGGAGCATAACTGTTCGAAGCTGGTCCTGAAGCTGGAGGCAGATATGAATTTGAAGGTGAATTATAAGATGATGAGCCGCCACCATTCTTTTGACCTGAAGCTGGAGGCAGATAACTATTGCTTATAGGAGCTTCGCGTTTACCGGCTTCACAGCACAAACAAAATAAAGTCACGCATAATAGCTAAGAAACAGAAAAACACAAACAAATCCACTCAATAAAAAACAAAAGGAGAACCCAAAAGGCTTGCCATTCTCTTAAAGAATCATTTACAAAAAAACTTACCGTAACTGTGGTCGTAAATAATTTCATAGTGGAAATTTATTTATATACCAACCCACTATCATAAACTGTAATTAGACAAATAAACAAAAGTCATCTTATTAGTCTATAATTCACAAAGTGAAACAAATTTTATAAAAATATTCAATAACAAAGTATCTCATACATGCTCCAATGTTAACAGTTACTCTGAGGCAGATTGAAATATGCTCAAAAAGTATCTTCTCAATTTCCACTATTAGGTTGCTAATGACAATGTCTTTGACAAGAAACTTTAAATAAAAATAACGTTTATTAAAAAAGAAAAACGTTTACTTTTACATCATATTGTTCGTATTCATTTTTAGTCCGTTTTACGCTACGTTTTCTAGCCAATCTTAGCATATCATCTATTTTGAAGTTTCATTACAAAGTATAGTACATATGACGGCCACCTACAAAGTAAGACAATTTTCCATCTGTATCACCATAAAGCAAAAACAATTATTACTAGATAAAGTTTAAGCCTAAGCGAGGTCGACTGATAAATGAATGTCTGAGTAAGTTTTGAATTGGTAAAGACTTTAACTAACTCTGTATCTTGGAAAAACAGTTGTTTCATATGCAACAAAAAAAAAAAAACTTAAGCTGGACTTTTAAATGAGTGTAAATTTCCTCATCTCAAAAATTCATGATTATTCATGAGAAAATTAAGTAAACAGACAGCGATTAAGAGTCTTAAGTCTTACAATGGTAACATCTTAACCAGGGTATCCCTGATCTACTAACTTTAACAGCAGAGGTCAAAGGTCAACTTATTATTACTTTAAAAACTTTCAAAAAATAGCAGAAAATTTAAATTTAAACCTTCTAATTATATTGGTATCTACTATTTAAAATTCTTTAAATTTATTTTAATATTTGTTAGTTATTCCATTTTTAAGCCTTCAAAAAAATATGTCTTAAACATACATGATAAGACATACATACATGTAATCATATAGATTACATCACTTTCATTCCTTACAATAAATATGTTTACTAAACTAGTTTACATGCGTTTTATAATGTTAAGAACTCACTTACTTCCGAAGAAAAATAAAACTTTAAATTATACAAAAAAAATCACATGATATGCATAGGCCACTTTCAAAGTTTTTGGCGCGCTGTGAGAAATATATAAATTTATTTTTTAATTCATTTATCTTTCTAACTAACATTAAAATTGCAACTGCCTTAACGCAATCTGGACTTAGAAAGGGGCAATAATTCTCGTAAATAAAAATATATACAAACTAACTTACGTAACCAGCTACAGGAGATTTGCAAAGTATATGTTTCTACGTAGAGATTAATTTCCCGAAACATTCTTTATAAAAAACTATCGTATAATAAAATAATGAATTTTTATAGGAACATTTTAGGCTCTAAGAACATTTTTATATCCTATACCACTATGTGGTTTGGGTATAATGACTTTGTGCTGCTGTTTGTAACTACCAAAAATAATTGACCTAGACCCATCTTTTATTATACCGATCGATTCAGAATCACTTTCTGAGTCGTTTTAGCGATGTCCGTCCGTCCGTCCGTCTGTGTGTCCATGTAAACCTTGTAATCAAACTACAGGTCGGAAATATGAATATATTTTAATGAAATTTGGTATATGAGCTTTTTGAAACTGGTGAAAATCGGTCCATGTTCAGACCTAGTCCCCATACAAATGACCACTATGAAATCGACATAAATTGCCATAAGATCCAAATTATCATATATATCTCAGTCAAATTGGGTTTGTATGTGTTTATTATATCCATTAATCAGTAGTCCAAAAATAATCCCTATATGACAATTCTTAGCCATAGGCCCCATATAGAGCTGCTTTCCGATCTTCACTTAAATCTATCACAAAACAAAAATATTGCACATATTTTTCTCAAATTTGGTTTGTATATATTTTTTCAAAATATAAGATACTTTACCAAGTATGATCAGGATCGGTCCATTTTTCGACCTAGTCCCCATATAAATTTAGGACCCGATATGAACTTTTTCATATCTGCAGCCTAAACAAGTAAAAAAAATCATAGTCGTCTAGACCGACTATACGATACCCTATACCACGCGTTTAGAGACCCTATCTCTTAGGTCCAACTAATTGGATATAGAAAATAAGCATAAACCAAATTTGAGTGGCATTTTTATCAATTTTTCTGGCTACAGATATGAAAAAGTTCATATCGGATGCTATATTTATATGGGGACTAGGTCCAAATATGGACCGATCCTGACCATGGTTGGTAAAGTATCTTCTATTTTGCAAAAATATATACAAACAAAATTTGAGATGAATCAGTGCAATATTTTTGTTTTTTTTTATAGATTTAAGTGAAGATCGGGAAGCAGTTCAATATGGGGCCTATGACTAAGGGATCGTTTTTGGACTACTCATTAATGGATGTAATAAAGACATGCAAACCCAATTTGACTAAGATCTATACGACAATTTGGATCTTATGCCAATTTATGTCGATTTCGTAGGGGTCATTTGTATGGGGGCTAGGTCTGAACATGGACCGATTCTCACAAATTTCAATAGCGTTCATCCCGACGAAAGCTTATGTACCGAATTTCGTCAAAATATATTCATATTTGCGATCTGCAGTTTGATTACAAGGTTTACATGGACACACAGACGGACGGACGGACGGACGGCCATCGTTAAATCGACTCAGAAAGTGATTCTGATTCGATCGGTATAATAAAAGATGGGTCTAGGTCAAATATTTTTGGTAGTTACAAACAGCAGCACAAAGTTTTATACCCAAACCAGATAGTGGTATAGGGTAAAAAAATTAATAACAATGCCACTCAAATTTGGTTTATGCTCATTTTCTATATCCAATTAGTTGGACCGAACAGATAGGGTCTCTGTACCATGGTATAGGGTATCGTATAGTCGGTCTAGACCGACTATAATTTCTTACTTGTTTTTTATGAAAAATTATTTCAATTTTCCCGGTTTGTTTTTGGCCTCTCAATTTTTACTGCAATTCTGTCTGAGACATTTTCGACTTGTGTGTTTTCAAACCTGGGGCCAAATCACCGCATTCGATATCGAGTAAAATCAATCGAAATTCTACATTTTGGTTTATTGTTTGAAGAATAATTCTTCAAATGTGAAAAAGAAAAGTTGTTCTCAGCATTTTATTTTGGGAAATAAAAAAATGATTTCGATCGAAAAATTTCGATAACGAATGCGGTGATTTTGCTCCTGCATTTGCTTTTACTTTTCGCACCAAATGGGCCGAGCAGTACGCTCTTAAAAACATCGTGTGGACTTTTCTTTCTTCCCGAACCATGTTTTGTATCGATGGTATAATTCTCCTGATAGTTTTTAATAACATTGGAAACAATATGAATGCAGACCTGTGATTTTTTGATAAATGTTTGGTAGAACGAAAGTGGATTGGTTGAAAATATTTATTAATTTTAGCACGTACTTTTATTTGATCACTCATTGTTATCAAACTAAGAAGAAATGAACAGTGTACTCTATAAACATAATAATTGACACATTTTTCAAAAATAAATTGATCTAAAGAAAAATTCAAATAATGCTTGCGAAAAAAGTTAAGAGGAATAATGTGTGTTAAAAATTTTTCCATCTCACACCTTAAGTTTAAAAGCGTGTCGTGTCAACAACTGACCTGTTCTAAAGTTTTTTGTAACTTTCTCGATTTTCTGTTTTGGGACTATATAACTCTTTAAAACCATAACCTATATTAGAGACAAAACCTTTAGAGTGTCCTAAGTATTCATTTACTCTATAGTTTCCTTGTAATAAATTGCATTTTAAAGTAAATTGTTATTCAATTGTTTTTTTAGGCACTCTTTCTTTTCTGCTTCACTATTATATCTTTGCGGAATTTAATTATATTTTTTAATTTTTCATGTGTTTGAGTTTTTAAAGTTTTTCAATGTTAGTTTTAACATAAACCATAACCTATGATAGTAGTATATATGAACATGAATGATGTGAAGTTGTTGCCGATGGTACAGACAGATAGATGATTTGTTGTGCATTAAATTTTATAATTGTTTGAAATAAGTTTGTCTATCAGTTTTTATTTCATATTTTTATATGTTTTCGATGTCATGTAATATCCATGTGCTAATCATATTGGCTGTGCTGATGTTGAGCAGTATTAGCATTCAGCATCAGCATCAGCATTAGCATCATCATTGTTTAACTGACTTTATAGATTGATGTAAGTATGATGTAAGTTTTTATTTTATGTTTTAACTTTTTATGAAAACAGAACGAATTTATTTTTGTAGAAATATTTTGTTTTTCATGCTTTTGTATTAAAATTCCAAAAGGATATTTTTTGTAACTGGTGTAAGCTTTCAGCTCTAGTTTACGAGATATGATTACGATAATTAATGAATTTCATATGCAAATCTAAACAGATTCGCAACGATTTTTGGTGTACATCAGTGTTGTCAGGAAGTTAGTTTTCTTCTTTCTAAAATGTATATGAAAAACCCCTACAAATTTTGAAAATCAAATTTTTTTTCAGCCGAAAAAGAATTTCAAAAAGCCCTTGTTTAATGCGATTTTGAAAATAAAATATTAAAAAAAAAGTAAATTAAAATATTTA
Source organism: Cordilura impudica (assembly GCA_963682025.1). Classification (NCBI taxonomy): domain Eukaryota; kingdom Metazoa; phylum Arthropoda; class Insecta; order Diptera; family Scathophagidae; genus Cordilura; species Cordilura impudica. The sequence goes on along the minus strand of OY821517.1, from coordinate 140,971,382 downwards.
ACACACTTTTATTAAGTTTCGTATTTTCTTTTTTTTTAACATTTTAACACAGCACCAGACAAAGCGTTTGCACAAACCATTCACCATCTGCGAGCTTCGCTTTCAGAATATTGAAAAATATTGATTGCATTTTTTCTTTTATAAATTTATTACTGTGATTTTATAAAGCATTTTAATCTATAAAATATTCCAAAATCTTAAAATCATTTAGGCCAAATATATAATTTACATTTTATCACGTTTATTTTTAAAATAGAATTAAAAAATTTAATTTAAAAATTGAAATTTAATATTTGTAAAATTTTGTTAAATGAATTATAGAATATTTTTTTGCAAAAACCCATAAAAAAAATTAATTTAATTATAAAATTAAAAAATTTCCAAAATAGGAAAAGTCCTCTAAATCTAGGGGAAAAACCCCAAACTGACAACACTGAACAGTTTTATTTTAATATTTTTAAAGTTCAAATCTAAAATGGTCTTATATGCAGTATTAAATGAGTAAAATTCATTTTTTAAATAATTTTTTTATTGCTTTATTTATTTTGCCTCTAGTCAGTAGTGACTAGCGAGCAAAATCTTTTCTATTGAATAAATTTTTCTTTTAAACGACAAGATATTAAACAAAAAATTTCCCCCGACACTGTTCGGCACGAATGATCGATGAAATAAATATTGGACAACTTGGAAATAACGATTATTAAAGTCAAAAGTCAAATTTAGAGAAAAATCCAAGTTTTCAACTACATTATATATTAATATAAGGATTTTTTTTTATCGAAAAAAAAAAAAAAACACCCACATAATGAGTGTATGGAAATTCAAAGCATTCTGCTTCTTTGGATCAAAAAATTAATTCTAAAAAAAAAAACAATTCAGAAATAGTCCAACATCATAATGGACAGTATTCCATACACTTCATCGAAGCCAAGAAACATAAATTCATAACATTTATTATAGAATTTTTGTTGCATATAGAATTTATGTTTATGTTATGCTTTATTATAGAATTTATATTGACGAAATATCATATTTTGTTATTGGTATTAGTATACAGTGCTCTTATTATTTTTCCCAAAATGTATTAAGTTTTAAATTTTTATTAAAAAACATGGAAAAAAGTTTGAATGAATTTGGTTGGCATCAATTATTTCAACAAAATAAATGGTTAAAACAAATCCATTAATGCACGTTTATTTTTTAGTTTTCAGTATACGAGTAATTAGTTTAAATTATGTAAGGATTCCTTATATTATCGATTTATGATTTTTTTATTGATCGATTTGAAAAAATTCAACTAAAATTAATATTTGTTTTTTCTTGAAAATTACCAACAAACTAGCAATCGAACAAAAATACTTTTAGAATATATTTAAACTTGAGACTGAATAATCGGCTATATATTCTTAAATTGAAGAAACATCTTCAAACACAGTTAAAAGTTCCACAAAGTAACGTAAATTGAGTAAATTCTAATGGCTGGTTTTCATTATGCCATTTTCAATGTAATATTATGTCAACGTTTGACAACTAAAATGAAGTTTACAACATGTTGGCGAATTGTTTTGGTTTGAAAACTTTATCAACATGAAAATGAACGAGCTGTCAGTTCAGGATATTTTTTGTTTTGTCAATGCCTATAATATAGTGAATATCAGGCATTATTAGGATGTCTCAGTTGCCAAAACGAATAGCTCCACTTTCTAATTTATGAAAATTTTAATGCCAAATCGCTTGATTGAGGGTTCAAAACAAATTTCTATAATAATAAGGATTAACACCTTTAACACCACTTTATTATTAGAGAAAATTGTTTTGAATATAATTTGTATACCAGCCATCAATCAAGTGCTTTGGTTTTAAAATTTCAAAAATTTAAAAATCGAGTTAATCCATTTGACCAGTGAGGCATCCATTTACATATCGAGATTTTAAAGTCGAACTCTAAGTTTTTATATTTTTTAATAAATTTTTTTTAAAATAATTTTTTTTTTAATTAATAACTTATTTATTCCATTGTAGACACTAAAATATGTTTTTTTTTTGCTTGTTATAATTGATAATGGTTAATGAAATTTTTTATATTATTTTCTAATATAATTTTTTTTAATTGAATTTTTTTTGCAGCTTTTCTTTTTTTTTTTGCAATTTTTTTAACACTAACCCAATTTTCCAAATACAGTTTATTTAAAAAAAAATCAATAAGCCTCCGCGTTTTACAAATAAATATAAATTATATGTATATATAAAATATTCGAAGTTAAATGTTTATTCCGATAGTTGAATGGAAACTATGATTACTATTAAGCCTCTACATTGGCTTTTATACTAAAATATAGCAATTTTTCCTCTAAAGAAAGAAAAAATACAATATATAAAAATGCAATTCAAAGTACAATAAAATAAAGAAACAAAACAACGTCAGTTACAAATTTCAAGAAAAAAAAATAAACAAAATAACATCGCATAGTTTATTTTACAATTTAAATCATCATCTATTTCCACTTCGTATTCATCTTCATTCATTGAAGATGGTAATTTTTTTTAGAGCAAAAGATCTATTACAATTTTCGATGTTACGATTTTTTATGTAATGCAATGCTGTTATTACGGCTTCAAAAAATAAAATAAACTCTTCACTGAGCTTAAAATAAACATTACACTCCACATTTATAATATATATGTACATATATATATATATATATTTGGTAAATCAGCAGAAATATAAGCACTCATTATTAATAATTATGATTTGTATTTTTGATATACATTGCGAGTATACATATTAAGGTAATGTGCGCATGAGCACATGCTCTTCATATCATAACTTTTGAGTATATTTACTCTCTATTTATATTGTATCTCAATTGTTATTAAAAGTGTTATGTTTACATACACCTACATTTCCACTTAATTTTCTCAAGTAATGATGGATTTCAAAAGAAGCAATAAGTATAAAAAGTTTCGAATCTATTTAAATGAGCCCTTTATTTTGTTAACATGGTGTCTTATTATGCTGCAAGTGTGTTATCTCGTGTTCAGAGATGTTTTGTTCGAAATGTTTAGAAGTCATTGTTGCAATGACATTAGATGGTTTCAAACGTTATCAATTTCAATTTCATATTTATAGGCAAAAATAATATTAATAATAGGTACACAATTATAATAATATAACAGTAAAGAGCTTAAGTTATTTCTGACTTTTCTACTTAAATATCTATAATATTAATAGGCAAGGCGATTTCTTGTGACCGGTGTAAATTTGTCAGTTTTCATCCTATTTTGACCAAACATCTCTCATTTGAAAGGTATTTTTTTTAAGCTGTCCACCAGATTTGCAGATTTTGACATTTTATATTTTTTTTTTGAAGTAAAATGCATTTAAAATTGCATAGAAATATATACAATGCTGTGTGTGTATTTATTAAATTTATTTAATTTAAAAATAAATTTGGGCATAAAGGAATACCGCTTATAAAAAGTGTTGAATTGTGAATTGGCTAAAATGGATTAGCATACCTTAAGCATCTTATAAAAAAATTTATTAAATGAAAAAATAAAATTTCCTTGAATTTGCACTCGAATTTCGAGGGCTGAAATCTGCTAGTATGATAATAATTAGTAAATTTTTATTTCAATGATGTTATTTTATAAGTTAAGGAAAAATTTAATTATATAGTTGTATTTATTCGACCTTTCAAATTGTTAATAAAACTTCATATGTTGAGCTCGAGGTCATTGATTTTTATTATATAAATATTCTCCTTATTTAATCGATATTTCGATACTCTTTGAGTATCATCATCAGGATTATTCCCTAAAATTTTTAACAAAAAACAATAACTTAAGTATATGTAGCATAAATAACAATAAGACAACATAACAACAATAATTATTATAATACTTTTAACATGAATACAAAAACTTACAGTGAATTTTTACATGAACAAAACTAAATATTTTAAGCTATAGTTGCTAGCACATTGTCATCTGTTATTGCACTGAAATATACTTAAAACTAATTATTACACTGTGCCTTTGTTTATCAAAAATCTGTAACTTTGAGCGTAACTATTAATATCAGCTTTAAAATTCATTCTCTTTGTTGTTGGTGTATTAATAATGTGGAGCATTTCTAACATGTAACGGCGCACAGTGGTCAATTTCGCGAGATAGCGGTCAAAACTCTATAACTTTTGACCGGATTGGTATTTTTTTACGCAATTTGTTTTGTTCAATAGGAGGGACTTTAAGCTTCAATTTGCGTGTTCAAAAGTAAAAATCGATTGATAGGAACGTAAGTAATTTGGAGTTAAAAATGCATTTTAATTTTTTGTTGAGTTTCCATGTAAAAGTTGAATATTTTGACATTTAAAATAGGTATTTTTTTTATAATTTCTTATTTTCTTCAATCGTATTTTACAACCAATACTTATTTATTATTCCTAAACTTAATTTTGGTCAGAAAATGCCAACATTTGGCCCCTAACATTTATTTAGTCTCAATATTCACAGGGGCCAAAGGTTGGTTTTTTTGGAAGAAAGCTAATTCTTGTGAGGATTAAACTGAAAAATAACACTGAAATTCCGAACAATATCAATACCATTTGGATATACTATATACAGAACACAACATCGATAAAATTTTAAGTAAACGTTTACTATTGATTTAAAGTGGACATATATTTTATTTAAATGTATTAATAAAAATTTATACTAAAATTAGAAACAAATTATAATCTTTAAACTAGTATTAATTAAACAATATTAGTAAAAATTTCTTCCAAATAGCTTTGAGTTTCATTTTGCAGTAGTTGTTTAGCTTCTTCATCTAACTCTAATGAGATTGATTTCCATTTTTGTCGAATACTGGACATATATGGGTCTGATGTGCACAACAAAATATTAATAAGATCTTCATTAGTACAATATCTGGAAATTTTTCTTGTATTGTGCTCGCGAAAGAATCTGTAGTCTTTGTTCCTTTTTTCTTGGGCTTCTTCTGAGAGATCTCCAATTGGAAGCATATTGTGCTGAATTATTTGTTCCCCGTGGAACAAAATTTTGTGAACTGTGGTTGGCATATGTCTCCAAGAATATTTTTGGTTATAAAGTGTTGCTGTCTCATTAGCATACTGACCAAATTTTTTTGCATCTATCTTTTTGCTACATGCTATAACTTGTAATATGATTTGGAATCGTCGTATTAAATCATAATCTACTCCAGTTATAGAAGCTGCAGTTTCTGGATCGGAAAAAAATCTCCTTGCTGTGTTTCCATCATTAGAATTTCCTTCTCCTTGCTTTGGCAGGTCAATTATAAGGCCTATCTCACGGTATTTTTCTTGAATATCTTTTTTTTTTTGCTTTCTTTTTTCCAAATTTTCTTTGTTGTTTCTCACTGTTTTGCCTAACGGGCCAAATTCCAAATCGTATCCCAATTTAAGAATATGCTCCATAAAACGAATTCTAGCATGAAGAGGTGACATTCCAAATTCATATGCTTCATTAAAACTATCGTCTTGTGTTGGTGGTTGGCTCAATTGACTTGATGTTTTTTGGCATATGGTGCAGCTTGACGATGACTTTGTTTTGGTTAAAGCTTGTGCAACTTTTCCATCAATCATTGTGAGACACATTTTAAAATTTACTTCAATGTCTTGGTCATCAAATATAAATGTTACTGGTTGAAGTTCTTTAATTTGATCATTTATTTTTCGAACTTCTTCATCTATGACATCTTGAGTCTCCTTTTTGTAAGCAAACTTTATTGGTCTACAAAATTTTGTTGACGAGGGAATTTCATTCTTCCATACATCTATCAATATAAGTTTTTGTTAAACGTAATGGAACGAAAGAAATCATGAATAAATTGGCATCTGATGAATTTTCCGCATTACATTGTTTGGCCAGAGGACCCATCACATCCCCATTTAGAAATTAAAGTCATGCTGCAATTTTTAAACTTCTTTAAATAGTCAGCATCAAATGTCTTTAATAATCGTTCTGCAGTGTGTTCAAGAAGATCCTGCAATTTTATTTCTGCTGAACTTGAAGTTACACTAATAGCAGTTGGTGAAGGTAAGCAATCTTTTTTGGCAGAAACTATATCTTGATATGATGGAAAAATTCCACAATTTTTTTCATTGGTTCGCTTCCGCAATTCTGTATATTGGTTTTTAGTCATTTTCAAATCCAAAAATAGTGCAAATGCTTCTTCTGGAGTAAATTTATTTTCTTCAGTTGGTGTCGGCATACTTTCTAAAATCCTTTTTGTGCATCTGGGGCTTGCATCCACTATTTTTTCAATGATAGCAATTTTACCCTTTTTAGTTTTCGATGGTTGAATTTGATGCAGAAATGAATCCTTTATGATGCTACAAGAAATTTCTTCATTGATATGTTTAAGCTTGCGTCTTCGTGATCTTTCACTACAATTATCAATTGGCTTTGCTGGTCGACCACCTTTTCCAGTTTCCGTGGTAGTTACTGATGGCTTTTTAAAAATAAGTTTATTTCTTAGCCATTCTTGGTTTCGTGAGTAAAACAATTTCTTGTTTCTGGAACATTGATTGTACCGTTTTCTTAAAGTATTTAAAAAGTTTTTTATTTTTAAGTTATGAATTTTAATTTCTTGTTTGTCGCATATTTTGAAGAATGGATTATTCATTATATGTAAAATAATGTCGTTTTCATCTTTCCGTTCAAAATATATATCAGATAGAACACTATAACTGAATGTAGCCATTGTTTAAACAATAATGAAGAAAAAAAATGAATGCATGGATTAATATACTATTGCTCGAAGTTTCAACATGATCTTTTTTACCTCTTTGAAACATAATATAACAGGTAGTTAGTTTTACCAGTTATTTCCATTGGTTTTAAATTTATTTGCAATTTTCACGTATTTAAGTTGTGTAATATTAGATGGCAATAAAATCTTTTTTACCTTATCCAAATGAATTGCCAGATACCACATAATTTGAGAGTTCTATTGTCATTTTTGTCAAAATTTTGATACACCCTTCTATGTGGACTAGGTCCAAATATGGGCCAACTTCTCCTAATTTCAACAGAATTATCTTTTGGGTCAATAAGAACTCTTGTACAAAATTTCATCAAAATATATGCATAATAGCCACTTTCACATACAAATAACTTCTCAAAAAATATGACGTGCATTTGTACCGAATATCTTACCTTGTGTCAGAAAAACTGCTGTAGCTCAAAAAGTGCAGTCCCGATGCATGGACATGTATATATAGGAATGTAGGGGAGAGTTAGGACTACAAAATAGTAAATCTGTGTTTTGACTCAGCTTGACTCACAGGAGTTGTGCTCTATGAAGTAGAAAATTTCCGAGAAATTTGACCTTTTTTAAAAAAAAAATTTAAATTGTTCTGAAAATAGTAGAGCTTCAATTTTTTTACCAGTAATAGGAAATAAGTTAAGTTATAACACAAAATTTATTTCGTCCAAAAATCTTGAAAAACAAAAAAGTTATGATCATTTAAACTTTAAAAATTAACTAAAAATATCATAAATTTACTAAATTCTGAAAAAGCCCATTTTGGACCACCCTGTTCTCAGTGAAATAGTTAAATAGAGTTCTAATTTTTTGGCTCCCGAGGTTTACTACTGTCTACTTTCATATGAGTCTAATAACTTTAAAATCGGAGAACAAAAACCAAAAGGAGTTTTGGCCGCTATCTCAAAATATAGACCACAGTGCGGCGTCTATAATTGTTCTCGCTTTGTAATACTCTCACATCGTCAAAATTTGGTGAGTGTTTATTCTCTACACAATGTTGTGTCAGTGCAGTTTTTTGTGTATTACTGCTACGCATTAACCTTTGGTCTGATTTGTGGCCTGCTATGCGTGACTTTGTTAAGGAAAAATTTTACAAAAACCTTTATGAGAAAAAAAAAATCATTGAGTCCGATCACAGGGAAGATGTCTAAACATCTAGTAATTAAAGATTTTTATACCCTATACCACTATGTGGTTTGGTAAAGCTTGTAATCAAACTGCAGGTCGCAAATATGAATATATTTTGACGAAATTTGGCATTTGATCTTTTATCGGCCATCGGATGAACGCTATTGAAATTGGTAAGAATCGGTCCATGTTCAGACCTAGCCCCCATACAAATCACCCTATGAAATCAACATATATTGCCATAAGATCCAAATTATCATACAAATCTTAGTCAAATTGGGTTTGTATGTGTTTATTACATCCATTAATTAGTAGTCCAAAAATGATCCCTATTGGACAACTCTTAGTCATAGGCCCCATATAGAGCTGCTTCCCGATCTTCACTTAAATCTATCAAAAAACAAAAATATTGCACTGATTCTTCTCAAATTTTGTTTGTATATATTTTTGCAAATTTCAAGAGACTTTACCAAACATGGTCAGGATCGGTCCATTTTTGGGCCTAGTCCCCATATAGATATAGCATCCGATATGAACTTTTTCATATCTGCAGCCGAAAAAATTAATAAAAATCCCACTCAAATTTGGTTTATGCTTATTTTCTATATCCAGTTAGTTGGGCCTGAGATATAGGGTCTCTAAACGCATGGTATAGGGTATCGTATAGTCGGTCTAGACCGACTATAATTTTCTTACTTGTTTTTATGTAATTTTTTAAAATCAAACAGAAAGCGTCATCTATGTATCACTTATAACAAAAACTGTTTCAGCTAATTCAACAACCCTTTGCTGTAAAACGTTAAAAATATCCCAATATAAACGTATATAAGTGATACATAGATCCATAGACGGTTTTAAAAAAGTGGCATAAAAAACAATGTTATATCATAATTTGTTCACCAATACAATCATAAGTCACACAGCGTTATCTGCTTCAGCTCACACCGATATGAGTTACGCTGTTTTTATGATTGTATTGTGAAACAGATATTTACCCCCCTGCGCGTATAGATGTTTACACATAAAAAATATATATAAATAAATAAAAATTATTTTTTTTACATTAATAAAAATAAAAAAAAGATTAAAGATTAAGAGAAACAACAAGTTAAGAACTAATGGAACTACTGTGCTCAGAGGAGTAGTTTTCACATTAATTAAAAAATATTTCTGCAATAAAAGTTATTTTAGCTTTGACTAGCAGTATACCCGGTATGTTGTTAGCGTAAATATTATAATAATTATATAAACCACAATAATATTTAATAACAATAAGAAATATAGTGTAAGTGACAATACGATGGAAACTTTTAACAAAATATATTTTTGACGACTTGGACGGTCAATACCAAAAAATTTTATCATAAAATTAAAAAACTCTTTTATTAATTTAAGCATTTCCATGTTTTTCTTATTTAAAAAAGAAGAAATATTAACAAAACTTTAGAAGAAAATAACAAAACTTAAAAGTATTCATTTTTATGCTGCTGACAAAGCAATGGCAACCTTTACTATACAATAACACCGTGGTATGATGATGGTCATGGTCTTGGGGGAGGATGATTTTTATACCGAACGATTTTTTTTAGGATATTATAATAAAACCCTCAAAGCTTTTGGTCCTGTGTTGGTATAGGCAAATTTTATTACCTTTTAAATATTTAATTTTATTGCCAACACTATTCGCTAACAGTATTCTAATTCTAATTCATGTGTTTTTTAGTAATATTAATTTTTCTCTGATATCAGTGGACGATAACAACCAAGATCAGGCTCAATTGTCGAGCACATAGTTTTACTTTCAGTTTGTTAATTACATGTCTTTGATCCTTGTTATGCGGCCTGCGCCGCAAAATGATTTTATGGATTTATTCATAGAATATTTCTCACAAATATTCTTTTGCTTACGACCAGCTCTAAAAGCATTTATTAACTCCTAGAACTTTATTCTCGCCATTATTTTATAATAATTGAAAGAAAACATCAGCATCTATAAATATTTAAAAATAGTTAAGATCTTAACATGGTCTTTCACACCAATTAACTCTGGTAAAGAAGTTTCCACTGTTTTGGTATCACTAAAAAAAGTTTCCAATGAATTGCCGCCTATTATATTTAAGTGCTAATTTCTTATTCATAATAGGTTCGAAAATTATTCAAATTATAAAAATCAAAAATTAGATTTTTTTGTAAAAATATATGTTCCGTATAGACCGACTATAATTTTCTTATTTGTTTTTTTAAGGGCAATATACACTTGTCAAATTCACATCAAGCATTATAGTTTAGTAAAAATTTGTTTGTATGTGTAACACTGTCAAATCTAAATTAAGTCGGCCGTTTTTACCTCCTAAAGGCTCGAATTAAAACAAATTTTGTTTTTGCCCCATGTTTGTGTCTCTGGTGGAATCTACATATCAAATTTAATATTCCTAAATTACTTTGTAAATAAGATACCAAAAGGTACCCTTTTACACTTACGGGCCGTTTTTACCCCCAAAAGTTTTCCTCTTATTTTATGTTTCTATCTCTAGTGGAATCCACAAACTATATTTTCTAGTCGTTTATTTAGAAGATACCATATGTACAATTTTTCTTATTTTTGGCCGTTTTTCCTCCCCTGGATGTTAGAATATCAAATAAATTCATCCTTGATTGATGCCAACGTATTCGGAAAAGTCTGTATACCAAAATTCATATATATATAGATAATTATAATTAAGAAGATGCAAAAAGGTGTCATTTTTAACCATTTTGTTCGTTTTTACCCCCCTCAACATCCGAATTTCCAAAAGTCTTCCTCTTATCTAATGTTTCTATCTCTAGTGGAATCCACAAACTATATTTTATATTCGTTTGTTTCGAATCTTCTAAACAAATGTACACTTTTTCCCCTTTTTGGCCGTTTTGCCTCCCCAAGACGTTAGAACTAGTAATAAAATCATACTTGACTGATGCACATGTATTCGGTTAATATGTTAAAAAGATGCAGAAAAATACAATTATTACCCTTTTTGGCCATTTTTCGCCTTAATTGACCGAATTTGGAGAAAATTAATCCTGAGCCAATGCTTTTTTTCTCGAATGGAGTCTACACCAAGTATCATATTCCTGGATTCATTTGTTACCATTTTCCCCCTTTTTGGCCGCTTTTACTCCCTAAAGGCTCGAATTTAAAAACTTTATATTCTTGGCAGATGTTTGTTTCTCTGGTGGATTCTACATACCAAATTTCTTATTCCTAAATTACTTTGTAAAGAAGATACAAAAAAGGTGCCCTTTCACATTTATGGGCCGTTTCTACCCTCTTAGCATTCGAATTTTCAAATGTTTTCATCTATCTGATGTTTCTATCTCTAGTGGAATCCACATAATATATTTCATATTCCTAACTCCGATCGTTTAGAAGAACCCAAATGTACAATTTTTCCCTTTTTGGGCCGTTTTTCCTCCCCTACACATTAGAATTAGCAATAAATTCATCCTGGACTGATGACCACGTATTCGGTGGAGTCTATCTACCAAAATTAATATATATATATATATATAGATTAATATGTTAAAATGATGCAAAAAGGTACCATTTTTATCCTTTTTGCCCGATTTTCGCATAAATGGCCGGATTTCGAAAAAATTAATCCTTAGCCCATGTTTGTTTCTCGGATGGAGTCTACACACCAAATGTAATATTCCTAGATTCATATGTTAATGTACGAATTTTAAAAATTCCTTCTTGGTGGATCTTTACGCCAAGTTTCGGGGTAAGAGGTTTTGGGCTGGGCGTTGATGATCAATCACGCAGCCCTTTTATGTATATAGATTGAAGGAATATTAGAGAGTGAAGACGAAATGTTGAATAGTGTGGTGGTAAATTATTGATAATTTTTAAAAGTTTATTATCTGACAATCAGATATATCATGCCACGCAGGAGCAGCATAAAATAGTATGGCATGAAATACGATTTTTAAAATTAACAATTATTAACGATTTATAAATGGAGACATTATTTTATTTTAAAAAACATGGTGCACATCTATAAAGAAATACCTTTTAAATGGTATATTTTTTGTTAAAATCGGATGGTAACTGAGAGTGTCGAAGATGTCACAAGAAATCGCCTTGCCTATTAATATTATAGATTGATTTAATTAATTTTAACTTTTTAGTTAATAATCTGAGTTTACTAAACTCAATCCTCTAAATCGTATCCTCAAAATGGCAAATTTAAAATTTTCTATCTTGTGAACTAAAAATGACTTAGAAAAAGTAATAGGATTTCAGAGATCAGCAAGACCAGTATTGGAAAATAACAGCTCAGAAATGCTAAAAATTGCATTTTTTGGAAGTTTGTTTGCGAGAACTAAATCGAACCCATAACAACGGTGACATGATTTGAAGTATCCGTACTCCAATTATCCAAAATCAATTAATATGGGAATTGAAAAAGCTGTGATAAATATAATTGATTATGTATGTAACGAGCTGGATAAAGGACACAGAGAAGTGGCTGGATCATTTTTCAATTTATCGAAAGCCTTCGATTTAGTCGATCATGATGTTTTAATTACAAAACTAAATTTAATTGGATTTTCACCAGGAACAACTGCACTTTTCAAAGATTATTAAAAAAAAAAAAATTGTGCAAGTTGGAAAATCAAAAAGGACTGAGTTTGGAGTTTGCTGTGGTGTTCAAAAAATGAAATATGATGCCTCAATTCTATGTGGGTTTCTTAGATATAATGGATTTATCTTGAATGCTAAAAACATGAAACTTATCAGGTATAAATCATATATTTCGAGAAATAATGTTGATGGAAATTTGATTAAAGAATTAGAACCTTGGTATGAATCTTAATCATAACCTTAGATAGGTAAATCATATTGATTACTAAAAACCGAAAATATCATTAGGGATTAGAATCTTGTAAAAGTTCAAAAATAAATTAAAAACTGGAACCAAGATATTGATTTACTATTTTCATTTATGGCAAAACGATAAAAATTACAAATATATTTTCAATATAAGCAGAATTTTGTATTGAGCCTAATTAATTTCAACTATTTTATTTTAAGAAATTATAGCAATTTTATTCTTTTCAGTAAAATAATCACTAAATGCATAAAAAATTGTTCTTGTATTTAGTTGTTTGTATGTTCCCAAACAAAATTAAATGTCTGTGGTCACAAGCAATAACCGCCTAAGTCGAAAATCATGCTTTCGAGAAAAATAGCTTTTTATATAAATGTAATGTGGCTTTATTACAACTTAGGTCAGAGTATTTGTATTAATATCTTTTTAAAAAACAGTGTTAGAAAAATAGCAATTTCACGCAAATATAAAGATTTTTAGTAGAATATGATAGCATACACAACTGAAATCGGCGAAAATCATTCTTTCGAGAAAAATAACTTTTTATATAAATGTAATGGGGCTTCACTATGTTTTCATTTATAACTTTTTAAATAACAGTGTTAGAAAAATGGGGATTTCACGTAAATATAAAGCATTGTTAGTAGAATATGATAGCATACATAACTCAAATCGTTCTTAAGTCGACTTAGGTGGTTATCGCTTGTGACCACAGATTTATAACTAAAGAAAATATTGTAATTTTTTGATTTATCATAAAAAAGTTTCTACATTGAAAAATAATTTTTTTAAAGGTAACTTAACAAGTATTAATAAATAAAGTAGCTTATAAGGCAGCTACAGTACCCCCCCCCCCCCTCCAGCAAGGCGATTCATGAAAATCTAACACATTTACCAGAGCGAAGTTTAATACTTGTAGGCTCCACCGGCGCACAGTGGACCATATTTTGAGAAGGCGGCCAAAAATCATTTTTTTTTTGTTACCGATTTTAAAGTTATGTTATTCATTTGAAAGTAAATACTAGTAAACCTCGGAAGCCAAAAAATTGCGACTCTATCTCAACTATATCACAGCGAACAGGGTCTTCGAAAATGGGCTTTCTCAGTATTTTGCTAAAATTAAAAATTTCTTTGTTAATTTTTATTTTTGAATGACTGTATCTTTTTTGATTTAAAAGATTTTGAAGTGAAATAAATTTTGTATAATTTTTTGGCTTCCATACTAAAATGTAAAATCACTGAGTCATTCCGAAATATAAAAAAAAGAAATTTTAAAAAAGGTCCAAATTTTCCGAAAATCTCCTACTTAATAGAGCATAACTCCTGCCAATCAAAAGCAGTCAGAAAAAATCTTGCAGTCTTCTTTAGTCCGAACCCTCCCCTATACTCCTATACCCCATTATATACCTGCCAGTTTCCGCCCGTGTGCGCCAGAACAATTTTTCTGACCCAAGGTTAGATATTTTCTGCAAAATTTATGAATACAAAAGTTGTCCACTATGTGGTTAGGATATATTAAGTTTGAGGTGATGTTTATAACTGCCAAAAATATTGAACCTTTATCCATCTTTTATTATACGCATCGACTCAAAAACACTTTCTGAGTCGATTAAGCTATGTCCGTCCGTCCGTCTGAGTGTTATGAATACAAAAGTTGGTCGTACCGGTGCACCGCGGTGTATTTTTTTGCGTGTCGGTAGAGTTGTCAGGAGTTGTTATATACTTATAAAAAAGGGTTGAGATATAATGCGCTTACTTGTTACAGGTACATTTACATAGGTATCTTTCAAAAATATTAATAGTCTGAATAAGAGTTATATAGTTTAAATACCTGACATAATGGGAAGAAATTTAAATAACAGGTAAATGGTAAAAAAAAAACTATTGCGACATAGCCCTTTAAGATATGAGCAGGTATGCTTCACCTTTTAAAAGGGGTTAGGGTGTGGATTTTTTATGCTTCTAAAAGTGGTAATAAAAGATAAAAATTTTTATTTTACATAATTGCAAGAAAGATTATTTATAATAATGTTTCCACAATTATTATTCATTACAATTTGTGCAATGGCTAAGTACTGTTACAGAGATCTGGCAGATATTTATTTTCAACGAAATGATGTAGATGATGTACTTTTGCACATAGTGAGCAACGACTTCTTTAAGAATTGTAACCTAGAAGACATTGAAATGCACAAAGAAAAATTACTAATTTTGCTTCGAATTTGAAAAGACGGTACATTGAATGCTCTCATAGCAAGGCAAAGATGTACAAACGTTAGCAAGACTGGTTAATAAAGGAACTTATTTTTGAGAGTGCATCTACAACTGCCAACGAAAGTGGAAAAATGGGTCGACCAGCAAAACCAATTGACGGATGTAGTGAAAGATCTCGAAGGCGCAAGCTGGAGAATATCAATGAAGAAATTTCTCATAGAATTGTTAAGGATTCATTTTTGCACCAAATTCAACCAACCCAAAATAAAAAAAATAAAATTGAAATAATTTGAAAAAATAGTAGAAGCGAGCCCAAGGCGCACAAAGAGGATTTTGAAAAGCATTCTTACACCAATTGAAGAAAAGAAATTTACGCCGGAAGAAGCTTGCCCCTTTTTTTTGGATTTGAAATTGACTATTTTGTTGTGCACTTCAGATCCATATATGTCCAACACTCGTCAAAAATGGAAAACTAACTCTATTGAATTAGACGAAGAAGCTAAACAACTTCTAGAAGATGAAAATCAAGGCTATTTAGAAGAAATTTTTACTAAAATTGGTTGATTTTAAGTACTTTTTCATTACACTAACAATAAGTAACACTTTTTTTATATAGTTAAAAAATTTTCTTTATTTAAAAATTTATATATTTTGTAAATTTACAATAAAAAATTGTTTTATTTCATAAATTTACCATAAAAATTGATAAGGAAATATTTAAAAAGACAATAAAAAAAAATTTAACTAAAGCAAAAACATACGAGTTTTTCATCGAAACTTCTCTATCTTGAACCAATATAAGGTAAATTTTACGTTCGCTGCTTAATAAATTATATTTTAACTCGGGATCTTTAAAAAAAACAACATTTGGCCCTTAGTACTAAAAAGTTTACGGGGGCCAAAGTTTGGCATTTTCTGAAAAAATTAACTTAAAAAATTGTTAAAAAGTATTAGTTGTAAAATTAACTGAAAAAATAAGACATTATATTAAAAAAAACCTTTTTTTACCTTTTAACACTGCACTTTTGTACTAAAATTCAACTACAAATGAAAATGTATTTTAAACCCTCCGTAACTTTTTTTATTTTCGGTCGAGAATTACGTTTTATAGCAAAACTTAAAGGCTAAAGTCTCACCTACCAAACAAAGAAAAAACCGCTTATCAAAATTCCAATCCAATCAAAAGTTATAGATTTTTGACCGCCTTCTCGTCAAATGGTCCACTGGGCGGCGCATCATCCATGTTTAAAATTGATGCCGGCTTCAATCTATCAATCAATATTACTTTTTCTTTTCCATTGATAAGTATCTTGAAACATTTTTTTCGCATTTTGTAAGTACTTCGTAAGGCCCATTGGAAGGAGGTTGCAATGCTAGCCTAACTGCATCACATCTTACAAATACAAAGCTGCTAGTTTTCAGTTGATTGTTAATATATTGATTGCGATGGCCATGATCCTTTGATAATGCAGGCTGAAGCTTAATCATGTTCTGACGGAAGTGATTATAACAGGCAGATGAATACGATCTTGTTGAACATCCTTCAAAGAATTCTCCCGGTAGTGTAACATTCGAACCGTAAACCATTTCTGCTACAGATGAATTTGTTTCAGGCATGACTTTCGATCTCAATCCGAGCAATATGCGAGGTAAAGCACCCACCCAATTATCTCTACCATGACATTTTAATGAAGTCTTTAAAGTTCTGTTCTATCAATCCATTAGCCTCTGGATGATATGGTGTGGTATGAATTACTTTTGCACCTAAAATACTTGCAAGTTCTCGAAATAAATTGCTTTCAAATTGTCTTCCTTGGTCAGTGGTAATTTCTTTTGGAACTCCATAACGCGAAATCCAACCTGATACAAAGACGGTGGCTATAGTTTCTGTAACTGCTTCTGCCCATTTCGTAAATCTATCAATGCAAGTAAATATATATCTATATCCTTCAGATGGTGGCAGTAGCCCAGCAATGTCGATATTGATATGTTTGAATCGTTCCGTTGGTGTTTTGAATTTTCCAATTGGACTCTTGGTATGACGATTTACCTTTGACATTTGACAAGGAATACAACATCTAGTCCATTCAACTACGTCCTTGTTTAAATTTTTCCAAATATATCGTTTTCTTATTAAATCTATGGAACTTTAACACCTGGAAGGGAGACTATGTAAATTATTAAAAATTGTTTTGCGAAATGATGGCGTTATATATGGACGGATTACATAAGTTGAAATGTCGCAATAAAGTGTAGCTTCAAAATCAGGAATATTTATCTTTTTGAGTGTAAGACCTGAGGTAGCTAAGCTTAAGAGCTGATGCAACTCCGAATCATTTAGCTGTTTCGATGCTAACATCTTGAAATCCAACGGTGGTGGTGTAGAAATTACCTCTTTGCGAGAGAGTGAGATGAGCGACTACGTTATCCTTTCCGCTAATATGACGAATATCTGTTGTGTGTTGGCCGATGTAATCAAGATGTAACAATTGCCGTGGAGATGCCTTTTCTGGTCGTTGTTTAAATGCGTAGTTATACCTAGGGTTTATGATCAATAAAAATGGTAAATACACGACCCTCTAAGAAATACTGAAAAATTTTAAGAGTGGAGTAAACTGCTAACAATTCACGATCATAAGCACTGTATTTAAATTGTGCATTGCTCAACTTTTTTGAATAAAAACCTAAGGGTTTTCACTCACTATTTACATGCTGCTGCAATACGCCACCCATTGCGAAATCTGAGGCATCTACACATAATGAAAGCGGATCATTTTCCTTGGGATAACACAAAAGCGATGGCCCTGCCAGCTGATCCTTACATTGTTGAAATGCTTGTTCTAGCGGCTGAGTCCAATCTATAGATCTAGAGTCATTCTCACGATTTCCTTGGTAAATGCAATGGAGAAAAGCTTGATTTTGCTACGTCTACGGTAAAAATTAATCATACCTAAAAAACGTCTTAGGTCCTTAACCGTTTTTGGACGTTTGTATTTATAATTGCGTATACAAGACTGGGTAATGGATTTAAAACTTCAGAAGTCTCAAAATATCCAAGAAATTCTAGCTCGGATACTCCAAAAACATATTTAGAAAGATTTATTGTGAGGCAATATTTTCGCAATCTTTCTAACAGTTGCCGTAAATGTTGTTTATGTTCATCAAAGTCTTTCGATGCTATAAGTATGTTATCTATATATACATATACAAAATCCATACCTCTGGTAACTTCATGCATAAGTCGTTGAAAGGTCTGCGCGGCGTTATACAGACCAAATGCCATTCGTGGAAATTCAAAATTACCAATTGGCGTAGTAATTGCTGTTTTCTTTATGTCTTCTTCTGCTACAGGAATGTGATGATATGCCTTTACCATATTTACTTTACTGAAAATGTACTTACCATCCAAAAGGAATCCGAAATCGGGGATATGTGGAACAGCGTAACGGTCGGGAACTATTCTAGAATTCAAACTGCGATAATCGCCACAAAGACACCACTCATCAATACTTTTTTGTACCATATGTAGTGGGCTAGCCCAGTAGCTGTTGCACGGTCGACAAATACCCAACTGCATCATCAACTGAAATTTTTTTTGACCACTTTAAACTTTTCTGGACATAGTCGTCGTGGTTTGCAAAAAACTGGTGGTCCCTTCGTTGTTTCAATAAAATGTTCTACGGAATGTTTAGCTTTCGATCGAAAATGTATCTTTGTGAGATCATTATATTCATAAATTAAGGAAAAGAATTCTGAAGCAGCAACTGATTTTATAGCAACATCATCTTGCACACCAATTCCTTTACAACGCAGGTTTGTTGATGGATCAATTAGACAGTTATGCTTGACATCATTGAGGAGACCAAAGTGGCCTAAAAAATCAGAGCCAATTATTGGTTTTGTTACCTCAGCAATGATGAAATCCCATCGAAGTTTTCTTTTTAAGCCAAGATCCACGAATAACATTTTTGTGCCAAATGTTTTAATTTTTGTCTGATTTGCAACGTATAGCACCAAAGGATCGGGAGTTTGTTTCGCTTGAAATGATGATGCAGGATATGCTGTTAAACCTGCATCAGTACCTATTAAGAACCTGATTTTCGTTTTAGAACAAACAGGCGACAAATCTCTTGGCAGCCCTTATCCGTCACCATAGACGGGGCGCCAACTAGTTTTCCGATTGGCTGGCTTGGCGATTAAAATTGCAGGGAGTTACACATTTCGTTGCACGCTCACGAAATTTAAAGTGATACCAGCATAGAGGTTTCTTTTTTCTGGAAACTGATCGCTTACGATATTTGTAATCTTTTGATTTTTCCCGAGGCCTGGATCGTCCAATTACTTAAATTTGCGCTTTTAGCTTCTCAATTTTTCACTCGAGATCATCAAAACGGTCTTGATCGCGTGCTGGCACTGATATTGTGTTAATTTCACCGGTATCTGCGCTATCGCCAATCTTGTCTGCCATTACCACAAGCTTAGTGAGCGAATCACCGCTTGTACTATACATAAAAAAGCTTTCATCTTTGAAGGAAGACGCTACATCCAAATTTGCTTTAAAAGGTCATCAGAAACTTTTCCTTGAGCTAAAGTTCGAATTTAAATAAGAAGTTTGGAAAGTTTCTTATCACCCAGTTCAATGCTATTCAGCAGTTTGCGTAATCGTTTTTCTTCCGAGTCAGTGAATGAATCGATCAGCCTCGTTTTAAGCTTTTCGTACATATTGTTCATCGCCGGATTAATTATTATGTCGTTCACCTTTCCTCGGATGTTGCTTTCCATCGAAGCTACAATAGTATGGAATTTCGTTGCATGTTGAATAACTCCAGCCTTAAAAAATTGTGACTTCATTTGCTTAACCAAAGCAATGGATCGGAGCGCCAAAACGGTGGAGCTTAAACAGCAACTCGTAAAATTTCCCCACTTGAGTTTGTTGCTGAAGGTAGCGACAAAAATTCATCCTCGCTGATGGACATGACGGGGTCACCAATGTTGGGAACAAATGAAATTGAATGTTAAAATTTTTATAAAAAAGTATATTTGTATTTAGTTGTTTGTATGTTCCCGAACAAATTTAAATTTATAACCAAGTAAAATATTTTCATTTTTTGATTTATCATAAAATAGTTTCTAGATTTAAAAATAATTTTTTTAAAGGTAAATTAACAAGTATTAATAAATAAAGTAGTTTATGAGGCAGCTACACTAGTAAGTTATCCACAGTGGGTGATCTTGCACCATAAGTTTCATCTTATTTAATTTTATTGTCTTTATAACAAATTATTTGGAAAATATTTGCCTGACTTAATTTTTTAGAAGTTTCTGATTCTCGCGTACCTGGCCAAAAATTCCCGTGAATTGGGCATTGGAAAAACAGTGAAATTCCTGTTAAACACTGAACTGTATTTCGGGATTTCACTGAAACTGGTAATTAAGTGATCCCGTTGAACTTTTCTTTGTGGGGAGCGTTAAAATTGAGTATTGCGCTAAAAAAAGAAATTAGTGCAGTCATCGGTAAAATACTGTGAAATTCCCGTTAAAACACTGAACTGTATTTCGGGATTTCACTAAAACTGGTGATTAAATGATCCCGTTGAACTTTTCTTTGTGGGGAGCGTTAAAATTGAGTATTGCGCAAAAAAAAAAGAAATTAGTGCAGTCATCGGTAAAATACTGTGAAATTCCCGTTAAAACACTGAACTGTATTTCGGGATTTCACTAAAACTGGTGATTAAATGATCCCGTTGAACTTTTCTTTGTGGGGAGCGTTAAAATTGAGTATTGCGCTAAAAAAAAAAGAAATTAGTGCAGTCATCGGTAAAATACTGTACTTAAAAATTGGGTTAATCTTATGGGCTACAGCAACGATCTTACTTCGAATCAAAAAACCGAAAGAAAAAAATTATAAGTTTTTTATGTATAGCAAAATCGAATACGAATATGGCCCTTGATATAAGTGTATACTTATTATTATAAGTGTTATTTATTTCTTTTAGAAACTTTTGTACAATTTTATATTATTTTACATAAAACTCAAAGCACTTCTATCTTTTGAATACCGTTTCTAAAAGGGTTAATGGTTATATTCGGTTCGTTGTTGTTGTATGTACTTATATCAGATATATTTTATTTAAAAACGCATGTAACGGAAGTGCGTAAGTTAACTAATAACTTTAAAAAATTGATGACATTGTATTTTATAAATGCTGATGTTTTCTGCTTTTTAAATCTCCTCATCATCACTACATGTTTATTACCTGCAACATCACAAGTTACATAAGAATTGATTTTTATAGCCTACTCTGTGAACAGGGTATAATTAGTTTGTGCTTAAGTATATAAATGTTGTAATGAGATCCGCTATATATGGTATGGATCGACTTAAAATAACTATTAAACTAAATATGCAAACTTCAGACCACAAAGATAATCAGGTATGTGATGGAAATCGATTTAGACACTAAAACGATTTAAATTCAATTAAAGTTGTGATGCGTTTATATTTTTCATTTTATAGTGTCGATTTCAAATTCCATTTCATTCTGTTGAAATTGTTGTCGTTTTACTATGTGATGCAAATCGATAATAGCAGTTTAAATTCGATTCCAAATCAAGTGAGCATTGGTTGTTTTTTTTTGCTTTTAAACTTGAAAAATATAAACAGAAAATGTAAGTAAATTTTGTTTATGAACAAAAATAGAAAATTTAATATATTTACGTATTTTTTAAAGGGGACAACATAAAAATTCGCGCCAAGAAGACGCATTAATTGAATTTATGGAAAATCATTCCGATATAGCCAATGGATTTACCAAGGGTGACAGGGTAGACTTGGATAATCTTTGGAAAGGTTTAGTCAAATATTTGAATAGTTTGGGTCCTCCAATACACGACTTAACCGGTTGGAAAAGAGTAAGTTTTTTACTTTTTTTTTAAACTTTTTTTATAAAAATATATTTTCTGATATGGACAAGATATGGACTTGTTGGAAGGGCGGAATAAAAAAGAAAATTTCTGCCAACAGAAAAGAAGCCAAAGCTACAGGTGGTGGTCCATACAACCAAATATACATTTCAAAAAAAGAGGAAGTTGTTGGGCAGATATGTGGTCTGTATGCTATTGCAGGAGGAACAAAAAATTGCAATGATAAGGGAGTAGATGGAAGTAGCAGCAGTGAATCGTCATCCTCTGATAAAGTTGCTTTGAATAATCTGCCAAGTTGCTCTGACGAAGTTGCTTTGAATAATCTGCCCAGTTGCTCTGACGAAGTTGCTTTGAATAATCTGCCCAGTTGCTCTCACGAAGTTACTTTGAATAATCTGCCAAGTACACCAACAAATACAGCTGTGAGTGGCAAAAGGAAGAGAGACGATCAAATGTTGTCTAAGCGAACACCGCCAATTTATAAAACGAAAAATGACGATTTAAAGAAACATTTAAAAGGTTATATTGAAACTGATTTAGAGAAAAAGAAGGAGTTGTCGGAGTCATTACAAATTTTTGCAGAAATTATGAACAAAAATATCGAAAAACTTGACGTTATCGGCAGTAATGTTAGACGTGTCTACAAGTCTGTAGAAAATTTATCAACTAATCTTATAAATAAGTTTAAAAGACACCACAAGGAAATGGAAAATGCTGCAATTCAAAAAAATAAGCTTAAGGAATTAGATATAGAAATAAAACAAAAACAATTTGAGTTGGATGAACTGAAAAATATTTAATTTATCTAAAATTTCTTTTAACTATTTTTTATGAATAAAATTTAATAATAAACATTTTCTATTCAATTATAAAATAAAATTTATACTTTGAGCAATACTATTTCGAATAGCATTTACATCGGTTTGAAGAAATTGCTCGTCCTGTACAGTTTCATTTTCGTCCTCAATGTCAAAATTGTTAACGTCAGATATTTCTCCCACGAAGTCAATTTTTAAAGCACAATAAATGTTTATGATGCTTACAGTTTTTGATGGTGAATACCAAAGGGTTGGAGATAAACATCTAAATCGGCTTTTTAGCATCCCAATTGTCCTTTCAACAATATTTCCGCCTGACGCATTTATTTTATTAAAATTCTGTTGACTAATGCTACTTGGCGATCTATATGGTGTCATAACAAATGGTTCAAGCCAAATGCTAATAGCCACGAACCGCGTTCACCATTTTCATATTTTGACATGAAAACGTTTCGTGCACGACTCATGTTCTATATAAATGAATCGTGGCTTGATCCAGGCCTTGTTGCGTCGACAACTTTAATGTTCATTTTATAGTCGCAATTCTGTAATTAAGGTAATTATTAGATGAAAATTTAGGCTTTATTTTCACTTATATGAACTCACAATCATAGCGTTTATGCTGAAGTATCCTTTACGGTTAAAATAAAGGTATTCTTCACCAGATGGTCTCTTTATTGCTATGTGAGTTCCATCTATACACCCAATAACTCCAGGTATCCCATATTTGTCAAAAAAAATTTTTTTTGAATTTCTTAAATCTTCTTCATTAGATTCCAATTTTATTAACCCTCTACAAATTTTTCTTTCCAAGCAGATGAGCATTTTCGTCATTGATTTGGAAATCGTAGAACGATGCATTGAAATGTGTACATCGTTTCCCACAGACCTTTGGAAGCTTCCTTCAGCTAAAAATCGTAAAGTAGCTGCCAATTGCAATGTAAGTGGGATTGATGTACTTTTCCAACGCCTTCCAATCTTGTTTAAGACTGTCATGAAGCCATCCTTATTCAAACGAAAACATTGAATAAATCTAAACAAATTGTTTTTAAATTAAAGAACAAAGATTATGTATAAACTTACATTTCTTTCGGCAAGTCCAATGGATCCGAGTTGTCACGTAAATGTTTCCTTTTTATGTTTTCCTTTTTATTATCCTCTTCTAACAATAAATAGGATGCTGCCAAAATAATCGCCATTTTATGACTTTATATATATTTACTTATGTTTTGAAATAAATTTCATAAATGTTTATTTATTTCACAATTTTCACTATAACTTGTCTATACATTGTTGTATTTTTCAAAAGAAATTATACGGAATGAAACAAAAATGGAAAATGAAACGATCGAAATTCATCACACCGTTGTCGATTTGAAAACTGTTTTCACTTTTGAAATCGATCGATTTCCATCACATACCTGAATCTTTTTCAAGGAAATTGGGTATATGAGTTTCAGACCTTGCTCCCATACAAAATGTTCCCACTGAGTTTGGCTATATATGGTAAATGATCAATATTATTTCAAATATATTGATCAAAGTTAGTTAAAGTGTATTATTATAGGAATAGTGGCATTGTTATTAATTTGTGCCGTTCCGATATAAAAATGTTTATATCTGATGTTATTTTTATTTGGGGATTAGTTTAAAAAAAGTTGGTTACCGGCTATTGCCATATTTAGTAAGGTCACATAATTTTCAATAAACATATAAAGACCAAAGTATAAAAAATCAATGAAATTTGTTTGTCTTTTAATAGAATCAAATGAAGATCGGATATCAGCTTTATATGGGTACTACGAGTATGACTAAGTTCTATTGATTAGTAGGTATAATAGATAAACACGCAACAAATTTTATCGATATATATTTGATAATTTTGATCTTTCGACCTTATTTATCAAAACAAAATTTTGTTAAATGGACGGACGAACGGACATCAGAGTATCAGAAAGTTATTCTGATTCGATCGGTATAATTAAAGATGGGTCCATGTCAAATATTTCTGGTAGTTACAAAATCAGCACATAATCATTATACTCTTATCACATAACGGTATTGGGGATAAGAATAGTGCAAATAAAAAAAAATATTTTTTTGACTTTTATTAATTAAAAAAATAATATTTTAAATTTTTTTAAAATTATTTTTAGTTTTAAAATTATTTTTCCTAAATAATTTATATTTCGGTTACTTTTCCCCGTTTTTTTTAGGTTTTCACTAAAATATAATAAATATTTGAATAACACCCTAGATTTATTATAGTTTAAGATAAAATATAATAAAAATAATATTAAAAAAAAAAATTCAATTCAAAAATTATTTCTTGAAAATAAAAAAAATTATTGCATTAAAAATTTTTAATTTTAAATTTTTTATGTAAGTAAGAAATCCTCAAGTAAAAGAGCAAGACCGACGACGGATTCAGACTCAGGGACTCCCGATTACACTAAGTATTGTCTCTGTCGTTTATTTGTAAAACAGTTGATCGCATACAACACGAAATTGACCATAACTATTTATAAGCAAAAAATGTATGACATTCACACTTCAATTTGGTTTAAGCTTCTTTTTGATTTTTGCTAATGACCTCATCCAGAATGGTTGGACCTGAAACCTTTTTCCGAACTCATGGTATAGAGTATCGTATAGTTGGCCTAGACCGACTTTAACTTTCATACTGGTTACAGTTATTAAAATTGTAGTGATTATTACCATCAAAAATTAAACAAAGTTATTCAAAATGATCAATTTTATAATTGGTTACCCAATAACCAAATGTTATGAGCCGATCTTTCGCCTCTAAAACATGTTCTCATAATAACAAATGTTATTATAATTATTTTTTTTTAATTGCTTTTTAACAATTACAAATGTAGTTTTTTTTTGTATAGGGGTGTATGTTGTAAGTTTGTGATAGCTCTTCTCGTAGCATTCTGTGGTTCTAATTTTGAATTGGAAGAAGTTTTGTTTTTTGGTCTATTTTATATTTATACAGTTTTTTTAAATTTAAAATTTTTTTCCCCTCAATTTCGATATAATTATTTTTTTAAGTTTGGATATGCTTTCTAAGAAAACCACAAACTAATTTGCTTACGCCAATATAGCGCTAGTGACACTCAAGTTGAAATCCGTTACGAGGCCATATATTTTTTTAATTTGTTTTTAAAAGCTACAAAAACTGGCTTGGAAATAGTCAGCAAAAAGGGCATCGAAAATCACCCCTATTATGTATGTCGCCGTTGTAGAGAGTCTTTTTCGGGAATTCCCGCCCGGGATTTCCCGGGAAATCAAAAACAAAATTATTTCCCGTTTCCCGAGAAGAAAAAAAAAATTCCCGGGAAAAAATAAAAGCTTATTGTCTGAAAAAATCTTGAAAATACTAATTATATCAAGGTAAATAAATTTTAAGTAACTGTTATGTTAAAACCCTTGTTTTTGTAATTAAAATTAAAACCCAGAAAATTTTTAATAGTTGTTGCCTTTCCCACTCATTGTAATTACATGATTCATTTTTTGTTGGGTGTGTTTTTTTTGATTGAATAGTTTCGTGTCATTCTCATTATTTTCTCTTTTGAAACGAAACGAGAACCTTATGAAACGAATTTTTTTTAGATTTCGTTTCATTTTACTATTATTTTCTTTTATTGCGTACTAGTGCAATGCTTATGCTGGTAACAAAAAAGTGGTTTTCTGGTATTCCCCTAACTAAATAGATTAATAGATAATAAAAACAGTGTAATTTTTTTAATGCTGTTTGAGTAAGTTTATTATTTGCTCAAATTTAAAAAATATTGTATTAAAAGAATAAAGTGTATTTTTCTCTATTGCTATTGAATTTTTTTTATTTGTTTGCTAGTGCTATTCGATTTTGGGTAGAAAGTAAAGTTACACCCATGGCAGATTCTGTGTGGACATATTTCATAGAAGAAAAAGGAGGTGAAAACGCGAAATGTTTAAAATGTGCAAATAAATTTTTAAGTTGCAAAGGGTCGTCAACTAGTGGTTTATTAAGACATTTGCAACATGTTTATAAAATCAATTTGTCGAAACGAAATGCAAATGAAGAACAAGTTGCTGGTTCAAGCAAAGTAGCAAAACTTCAACCTCTAATATCATTTTTTACTAAAAGGCAATCTATGGCAGAAATAGTGGCAAGACTTGCGACCGTTGATGGATTTTCAATTCATGGAATAGCCAAAAGCGAATTTATTCGTCAAGTATATGGAAAGTTTACATTTGGAAAGTTTAGCCTTACATTATTACTTAAATGTAAACATTAATTTTAATCAAAAATATATAAACTTAGAATTAGTGAAAATTGAAGGAAGCTGTACAGCTGATAAAACAATTGAACTGGTAAATTCAAAGCTATCAGAATTTAGTGTAAATTTATCAGATGTGGTCGCATCAACCACCGATGGCGTTGCCGTCATGGTAAAATTTGGACGCTTATCTGAATATATTCATCAATTATGTTACAATCATGGCATACATTTAGCTGTTGTAGATGTAATTTATAAAAAAATTGAAAATTATAATGTTGCTGACCAAAGTGATATTAGTGAATATAGTTCGACTACGGAAGATTTTTCAGAATCTGATGGTGATGAAGAATCTAATAATGCTGTAAACCAACGATGTGAACGAGATGATATTAATGGTGCATTGCAAATGGTTGGAAAAATTGTTAAGTTTTTTAAAACTTCACCGAAAAAAAATTCAATTTTACAAGAATATGTTAGGGAAAAGCACGGTGTAGAATTAAGTTTACTTTTGGATTGCAAGACCAGATGGAATAGCATTATCACCATGGTTGAAAGATTTCTAAAAATTGTTGAATCAGTTCGAAAGGCATTAATTGATTTGGGTTCCCTAACATTATTAAACGATAATGATATTCCAATATTATCAAATATTATTTTTATTTTTATTTTTATTAGCATTATATCTATATATATAAAATTCATTTTCTGTTTGTTTGTTTGTTTGTTTGTTTGTTTGTTTGACCGCTATACAAATTTTTATTTTTCAACGGATTTTCCTGAAATTTTGTACACACGATCTCTATACACCAGGAAAGGTCGCCATATACTTTTTACCGGCCACGCCTACTTTTACGCCCACTTTTTATGTAAAACTCATTTTCTGTTTTATTCATATTTGTTCACTATAAAAATTTTTATTTTTTAACAGATTTCTCTGAAATTCGGTACACACGATCCCTGTACTCCAGCTAAGGTCGCCATATACTTTTTATCGACCACGCCTACTTTTACGCCCACTTTTTATATACAATTCATTTTCTGCTTTTTGGTATATTTGTTCGCTATACAAATTTTTATTTTTCAACGCATTTCTCTGAAATTTGGTACACACGATCTTTGTACCACAGGCCAGGTCACCGTGTGATTCTTGCGGCCACACCTACTTTTACGCCCACTTTTTGTATACAATTCGTTTTCTGTTTTTTGTATATTTGTTTGCTATACAAATTTTTATTTTTCAACGGAATTCGCCATATAGTTCTTACCGGCCACGCCTACTTCTACGCCCACTTTTTATACAAAATTAATTTTCTGTTTTTTGGTATATTTGTTCACTATCGAAATTTTTATTTCTCAAGGGATGTCTAAAATTTGGTCACACGATCTCTATACTACAGGGAAGGTCACCATATGCTTCTTACAGGCAACGCCTACTTTGCGCCAACTTCTATGTATATAAAACTTATTTTTATCCTTTTATTTGTTTCTTTATTTGATTGCTATACAAACTTTTATTTTTCAATGGCTTTCTCCCAAATTTAGTACATATTCCAGGGAAGGTCGCCATATGATTTTTACCGACCACGCCTACTTTTACGCCCAATTTTCATATAAAATGCACATTTTGTTGTGTGGTATATTTCTTCCCCATACAAATTTGTACTTTTCAACGGATTTCTCTGATATTTGGTTTACACGGAAATAACTACACGGTGAACAAATTTCCCAAACTTAAAAAAAAAGGCACCCAAAAGAAATGAACAAATTCCCCATTTTTTTTTTTAATCGAAAGAAAAAATTAACTTACTCCCCAAATTCATTCTTAAATTTTTACATATTTTTATTTAATAAATTTTGTTAAATATTTATTTTAGTAAACATTTGCATACTGCTCTCAATATATGTCCTACAATAAATGCATTTAAAATGAGTATTCTTTTCAATAGCATCATTTCGTTGCGCGGAAGCTACGCGCATGGGGAATACAGCTTAGCTGGAATATCGGAATGATCTGAAAATTATATTTTGACAATTGAAATAAGTTGGAAACAGCTGCGCGGCAGCACTGGTGTGGTTGCCAAATGCGCGGAAGCGGCGCGCTCGCGGAACACAGCTCAGCTAAAATATCGCAATGATCTGAAAAATATATTTTGGCGATTAAAATAAGTTGACAACAACTGCGCGGCAGCACGGATGTGGCTGCCAAACGCGCGGAAGCGGCGCGCGATGCGCGACCGCGGACGCGACGGATGCGGACGCGACGCGCTCGCGGAACACAGCGCAGCAAAAATATCGCAATGATCTGAAAAATATATTTTGGCGATTAAAATAATTTGACAACAACTGCACGGCAGCATGGGTCTGGCTGCCAAACGCGCGGAATCGTGCGCGACTCGCTCGCGGAACACAGTTTAGTGAAAAGTCGTATGATAAATTTTATCTACGTATGTGAAATAATTACCTGTTGATCAAAATAGGCCACACATATACTATAAGCAGTTGCTTAAAGAAACCTTGCGACACAATATTAAACGTCGCATTAGTCTTTCATTTCTGAAAGTTGAATTTGACGTCTCTGCTCAATGATGATCACTTATTGAATGAAGTAATTCAATTTTTAAAAGTTGTGATTCCTTTAATTTGCGAACCATTCCGTTATATTTGATGTTTATAAATAAACTGAAAAAAAAAAACTTAAAGCGGTTTCGCAACTTATTTTTGAAGCATTTTTGCTGCAGCATCTTTAAAAACTTCTAAATTAAAAAATCAAAAAATTTTTAATTGAAATAAAAAATGAATTTACTGCCCATACAAATAAATTTTTGGGGAGAAAGTTCATTTTATTGAAGAATTTGTTAATTGGGGACTAAGTACTCAGCGCCTGGTAAGCATAGTGAACCATTTTTCAAGTCAAAGGCCTTTGTATCCCGGGCAAGACCGGGTAAAAACAGCTAGTAATACAATAAATGTTACTATATAATAAAAAGATATAGAGTGCTAGCACTTAACCCAATTAAAATAGCTGATGAAGCATTGGGCGGACGTGATGCAAATTTAGTTACAGCAGATGCGATTGAAATTTTATTTGATTCTTTGATTGCAAATGATGAAAATATATCAATAGAATTGTTTGAAGCTTTGTCTGTCCGGGTTAAAGAAAGAAGAAATCAAGATCTTGTGTCTTTAATGAAATATCTTCAAACACTTGATTTACAATCTACAGCTACTGCAGAACTACCTTCATCATCAAAGTCTATAATTATACGTTATGCTAACGAGACGTTTAACAAATTGTTCGGAAAAGAGGTTGAATGCGTTGAGCCGCCTGATTCATTTGGGGAAGAACCAAGTTTTGGTTCTGATTTGAATGAAAAATCGGCTGGTGCTATAAATGCAGCACTTACAATAAAAAAAAAGGAATACAAAATCGCCACCTAATCAGGCAACATATCTGCAGAAGGAATTTCAGTTGTACGAGAATACAGGGAATATAACAAAAAATCTGAAGAAATTATTGGATGCTTTAATGACCATACAGCCCACTTCAATTGAGAGTGAAAGGGTATTCTCAGCGTCATCCAATTTTTGCACAAAAAAAAGATCAAATCTGAGCGATTGCTCTATGAAAACTGCCTTTAATTTTTAAAAACATATTTTCTAAATAAAAAATAAAATAAATATATCGAAATGAATTTGAAATTAACTATTATATGTTAATTTATACTGAAATATTTTTTTATGTTACGTTTTTTATTTATAATGAAATAGTTGTTCATATTTCATGTACATGTTATGTTTGTTTCTTTAAAATTAATTTATTTATATTATTATTAATTTCCTTATTATTATTTTATGAATTAAAAATATTTGCTGTTTTGAAAAAAAAAAAAAAAAAAATGTACTTTTCCATTATTTTTCAACATTTTTTAGAAATTTTCACTCCTACTTCCCATTTCACTCATAATTCCAAATTCTTTATATATTCCCGGGTTTCCCGGGAATCGGGAAACGTGACTCTCTACGCCGTCGGCACAAGTTTCTTCCATGGCAGTATGACGGCATTGTTGTAGTCATTATTGACAGATATCGAGTACTATTGTTGCCCACTTGTTATTTTCAAAGGCGACTTTCAGGCGTCGTTGTGTGGTGACTCTGTTTTTTCGGCACATTCCTTGACAACAACTCAAACAACAGTTTGAATTATCAATTGCGGAACTTGAAAGTAAACCAACTTTACCAAAAGGTTTTCATAGAGTGTGGTCATAACGCCAAAATTGAATTTCCTTAGATTCGCCCTCCACTTCTTCTGTCATTGCAAACTTAATAAAAGTGGGCCATATGACTATTTGAAATACATTGAGTGTATCCTCTAAAATTATAGATGAGCGTTGTGCCAAGAACATTATGTTGTTGCTGCCAGCTTTAGTGTATTACAAATGAATGTTGATTGTACCCCACTCTTTATTGAAAGCTCTATTTTAATAGAAAAGTTTCAGCAAAGCTGTAGTAAAGAATAATATTATTACTTTCCCGGTTTTTGTACTACTCACAAGTTCTTAGCAATCTGTTTGGTTTACTTGTTATCTGGCAAACTGAAAATTATCAACTTTGGCCTCATAATCTTCCATTGAAGCCTAAGCCGTTGATTGAACTTTTTCTAGAATCCGGCATAAAAAACATTTTTTCATATACAAACTCAACTTAAAACAAGTAAGAAAATTAAAGTATAGCCCGTATAGACTGACTATACCATGGGTTTAGAGACCATATCTCTTAAGCCCAACTAATTAAATATATAGAAAATAAGCATAAACAAATTTGAGTGGCATTCTTATTAATTTTATTGCTTTTGAATATGAAAAAAATCATATCGGATGCTATACTTATATGGGAACTAGGTCGAAATATGGACCGATCGTGACCATATTCGGTAAAGTCACTTAGTTTTTGCAAAAATTTACACAGACCAAATTTGAGACAAATCTGTGCAACATTTTTGTTTTTTTTTTAAAAAGATTTAAGTGAAGATCGGGAATCAGTTTTACATGGGGGCTTTGACTAAGAGTTGTCCTATATGGTTTATTTTTGTTTATTTAAGTGAAGATCGGGAATGGACTTCATATGGGGGCTATGACTAAGAATTGTCCTCTAGGGTTAATTTTTGGACTACTGATAAATGGATGTAATAAAACCAATTGACCAAGATCTATAAGATAATTTGAATTTTATGACAATTTAAGTCGATTTTAAAGGGTCCATTTGTACGGGGACTAGGTCTGAACTTATATTTTTGGACTTCAGCTATTCAGAAAATAATAAAATAATTGTTTTCCAACACTTCATGCATTTTTGGGAAGAAACGGAACAAAAAGAAATTCAACCCGATATTGTACATGATCTTCACCAGTTACAAACATCTATCAATCAGTATTTTCCATCTTTAAAAGAAAAAAAAAAAAAAATATAGCCGGAATTAAATCCATGCATTCAAGCACAAGAAAACTCAGTCGATTTTTTTGGTGTGGATTTCAAAAATTTAATTGCAATTAATTTCGACAGCCAATTAAAACAAAAATTTTAAGAAGTTTCCCTTGTTACTTTTTGGAGCGAATAACATGAAGAATATTCAGAATTATCAAAACGTGGAAGTCGTATATTGTTGCCATTTCCAACCATCTATTTATGTGAAACAGGATTATCACTATATTCGGTAACTAAAACAAAATATCGGCGCCGCACAGTGGCGCCCTTAGTACAAATGAGGTTACAAAAATCAAAAATTTCATATGCGCTTACGATATTTTGAATAAACTAAGAGGATATTGTTCAAAGATTACAAAATTGCTACCTTCAATAAAATCAGATTTTTAGTTTAGAAGATATAACCTTTCAAAGTCGACCGATTTTCACTTTTCAAAATAATACACAATTTTAAGGCAATTTGGTCCAGTTTCAGGTAGAATATAAAAACAAACTATCGCATTTTTTTTATTTCCATTTGTTTAAGAGAAGAACGCTCTTTTTTAGTTGTAATTTTTATATACGTAAAAGGCTCTCTCCCACATAGTTGGGAAGAGTTCATATTTATAATAAATAACTAGTTCTAAGCTATTCCTTTTGTTAATTACACTCAGTTATCAAACAATCGTCGAAAAGATATGTATATACCCGCACAGCAATAAAATTGAATATTTTATACTAATTTCCCCCTGTATTTACTTTTCTTCCCCGATTTTTCCTCTAGAAAATATTTTCGAAGACCCCCGCGTAAACTCCATTGATTTATGTATTTATTCAGTATATTATAGAAAAGAAATTTTACTGTTTGCTGTTTCTTTCTCCAGGTAAATCGCAATTTACCAACTGTCTATTTTTTTTCACTATTTTTCAACTTTGACGGAAAATAAAAAGTGAAAAATCATGCTCTAACATAAACATGATTTGTTTCATGCCATTAACAAATTTTAAATTTGATAAACCATAAGTAAGCATCTAGAAGGTGTAGCACCTTGTTTAACTATTAGGGGGAGTCCCCTGAGTGCGAAAGTACATTTGGAAGTGTCAGATTGGCTCCAGTTTTTGAGAAATCGGTATATATCCATTTTTCATGGATATAGCTAAGTCTGCGCTATTTAAAAAATTTTTATTCGAATGTATTAGTTTTTTTTGCCTTCTTAACTTTCTTTTACGGAATGTTTTGACTTTTTTTTCAAAATTTCACGTAATTTAAACCATTAATGTCGATCAAAAGTAACGATTTTTGACCATTTTTAGCCATTTTTCAGGTTTTTTTTTGCCATCTTATAAAGATTTTCCTAGCATAGGCCTTAAGTTAAGCTTCAAAATCAAAATCCTTGTTATTTTCTTCTTTCGTCGTGAATTTTTAAGCCTTTTTAGCAGCAAAGTTTCAAATCTGGTGTCTATTTTTGTCCTTCTTATAAGTTGTTTTAACAACAAATACTCAAAATTTAAAGTTTTACTAGTTTATATGCTATTTAAAAGTATTTTTATTCAAAAAGTGGTGCAAAATTGAGATAAATTCATTATATTATTAACGATAAATTCAAAGAAATGAAAAATTTTAAAAAATAACCGTTACATAAACATAATGCTAATCTTCATCATCCAACTCGGATTGCAAATTCCAGCAAAGGTCTGCTAAAAGGGAATTTAATCTTTTTCCACTATACCATTACTCTAACTGAGCTGAAACTTGATGAAATCGTGCACCATGCTCATCTGATTCCGATGGCAATTGGCGGTCGAAGTAATCTTGGTGATAATGAAGAAAATGAATTTTTAATGACATGTTAACAAAGAATTGAAGGATGTTGTCAACATTGACTTCCAGTTATGTGCTCGAAATTTTCCTATAACGTTTTCAAGAACAGCTTTAATATTTTGCCAGGCAATAAGCTCATCTTTACTAAGGCAATCATCAAAAGCTCCTTTTCTCATCAAAGCTCCTTTTCTCAACAATAGAACATTTCAGTTGAGATTTTACAAACTTTAAGTTCTCATAAAAATTATTACCTACTTTTATTTTATTTTTATTCAAACGAGGAAAAATATATTAAAGTTGGTTGAACGCTTGCTCATTCTGCCGTGTAATCAACGCCTTAATAAAATTTTTAACAATGCCTAGCTTTATATGCAGTGGCGGTAGCAAAATTTTTTCTATTGGCACCAAGTTTTCATGCAAAATGTTGTTGACTCCAACTGCATGTACTTTTATTGTGATGTGTCCTTGTATCTCGAATTCCACAAGCACAAAAACACATATTTTTCGTGTAAACTGTTTGCAGTCCAGATAAAAGGGCAACAACTTTTAAATCAGCACAAGTTTTCCACATGTAAATAAAAATTCGAATAAAAATTTTTTAAATAGCGCAGACTTAGCTATATCCATGAAAAATGGATATATACCGATTTCTCAAAAACTGGAGCCAATCTGACACTTCCAAATGTACTTTCGCACTCAGGGGACTCCCCTCTAATAGTTCGAAAAGGATTCATCGAAGTTAATTTTTTTGGGTCAAAACTATCACAGTGTTATCTATTATATGCCTTTTAACTTATTTGATTATATCGATCGGTTATAATTTTATAATTTTTGCACCGAAAAAACTCAAATGGCGCCACTGTGCGCTGGCCCAGATATGGGAATATAATTGTCATCTAACACGCCGAATAAAAAAAATTAAATTTATTTTAAAATTTATAAAATTTCTCATGTTAATAAAAATTCTATTTGAAATTTTAAAAAGTAAATACATATTCGATAAGAAAAAAACAAAATTTTGAATGTTCTTACGAGACGGAGTCATATTAAAATTCGTTCGGTCGGCTTTTCTATTTGTTTTTGTTATAATTTTTAGAGTTCCATTAAGTTGTAAATGTGATGAAAGGGTTCCATGAAAAAAAGTAATGTGAGTCCGATCATAGGGGAGATGTGTAAGCATCTAGTAATTTAAAATTTTTTTATGGCCTTTTTTAAAAATCAAACAGAAAGCGTCATCTATGTATAACTTATAGCAATCAACAGCAGGGGCTCTGCTAATATAAAAATATTTATTATCATTTATTATTTCAACCGGTTAATTTTTAATTTTTCGTTTTTTATTTTTAATTTTTCGTTTTTCATTTTTTATTTTTCAGTTTTATTTTTAATTTTTTATTTTTCAATTTCCAGTTTTCATTTTTCATTTTTTATTTTTAATTTTTCGTTTTTCGTTCTTCATTTTTCATTTTTAATTTTTTGTTTTTCGTTCTTCATTTTTCATTTCCTATTTTTAATTTTTTATTTTACATTTTTCAGTTTTATTTTTCATTTTTTATTTTTCACTTTTCATTTTTCAGTTTTATTTTTCATTTTTTACTTTTCATTTTTCATTTTTATTGTTAATTTTTTATTTTTCGTTTTTTATTTTTAATTTTTCGTTCTCCATTTTTAATTTTTTATTTTTCATTTTTCATCTTTTATTTTTAATTTTTAATTTTTTATTTTTCATTTTTCAGTTTTATTTTTAATTTTTTATTTTTCATTTTTAATTTTTTGCTTTTCATTTTTCATTTTTATTTTTCATTTTTCATTTTCCATTTCTTATTTTCCATTTTTTATTTTTCATTTTTTATGTTTCATTTTTCAGTTTTATTTTTCATTTTTTATTATTCATTTTTCATTTGTCATTTTTCATTTTTTATTTTTAATTTTTAATTTTTCATTTTTTAGTTTTAATTTTTCAGTTTTCATTTTCAAACATATTATAATTTTTTCACCAATACAATCAATAGTCACACCGATTTTGCCTTACGGCTCACATGTTACGCTATTTTTGTGATTGTACTGTGAAATAGAAATTTATCCCCCTGCGGGTATAGATGTTTACACATTAAAAATAAATTGGGAAATGCTGACTTATACAATAGATATGAATGAGATTCAAGACCTGTGATGCGAAAGTAGTGGAAATTCGGACCATTCGAAATGAATTTAACATAGGCTTGTCATATGAAGCTGTTCTTCTTCTATTATTAATGTTCTCATATTATTAAGGAAAATAAAAAACTTTACTAAATTATTTTTTATATTTTTTTTTTAAATGAATTCAATCACTGGAATTTTATTTAAGCCAAAGTTGGTGGATTTTCTGGTTTTTTCCATACCCAATTAGGCCAGGGAATACATTCTCTCAATAAATGCATATAAGCTTCACCGTGGGGACAGTCTATTTCAACAGCAACTTCATTCAATCTTTCACAATACCAATATTTTGAAGGATCCCAATGATGAGGATAAGTTTGACCAATTTCAGATGGGTCCTGACAAGCTGATTGACCAGCAATAGCCATAACGGAGGCAATAGCCATGGAGGCCAATAAAGCAATACAAATTACTGAAAAAAAAGTTAAAGAATCAATTGTATGAACGATTTTTAAAATATTATTCTTATGTAAAAAAAAAAAACACTTACAATATTTCATATTTTCTCGGATAAAGAAAGACTTTGTTACAAAACTGCACTTGAGTTGAACTAAATTATTGCTTTTTATACTTGAACTATTTATTGGAACATTTTCGTTACACACGCCTTCATAGATACTATATCAGTTGATGCAGAACATTATGTTTTGTTAATTGATATAATTTGAAATGTATGCACATTTTGTTGTTGACAATATTGTGTGCTATCAGCATGTTTTTGACGACAATTGACTCTGCATTATTGATATTAGTTAAAAATGACTACAAAGAAATCTTTACAATTAACTGATAACAATGGCCATCCAAGCCATATATATAACCTAATGGAACTGGTAATTAGATTAATTACATCTAATAATGAATTTTAATCAATAACAAATTCTCTACATAACCATTATCATTTTGCAGAAAAATTTCTGCATGCTTTTATAAACGGGTTTTAATTTTTCAAGAATTTTATATTTTATAATATTTTTTTATTTTAACTAATAAAACAAATATTTGACATTTTGATATTCGTGCTTTTGATAATAGAAAAATATGAACAAATAATTAAAATTAAAATTTTTTTTTGTTAATCTTAGTATAGAGAATAATTGCATTTGCATTTCATAAAACTATAATTCTTGATCTAAAAGAAATCGCTTGTCACTTAATATTTGTTGACTTTAAAGGTGCGTTTGATTACCTCTCGTGGGATAGGGTGCTTGACAGACTACGGACAGTAGGTTGCAGTGAACGTTTTTGCGGTAGGAGCTAATGATGCTGTTTGTAGGGAGGTTGTTAGTGGCTGGCCGGAAGGGTCCATCTGCAGTCCATTTATATGGAATCTAATGATGGATCCCCTGTTAAGGTCTCTGGGAGCATCCCACTAACTCTGTGCTTACGCGGATGACTTGCTCATCTTAATCGAAGATCAGTCTCGTGCTGAACTAGAGAGGGAGGGTGAGCGAGCCATGCGCGAAATCGGTAAGTGGGGAAACAGTGTCGGTGTCGAGGTGTCACGGGAAAAGACAGTCATGATGCTGCTGAAAGGCAGCTTATCGCAGGCGCGCCCACCAGTAGTTCGGACAGGAGACGTTAGTTATAGATATGTAACCGAGGTCAAGTATCCAGGTATCAACATTCGTGAGAAGATGAACTTTTTAGCTCATTTCTCTGCCGTAAGAGAAAAGTTGACGGTAGTTGTGGGAGGTATCAGACGCATCCTTAGGAATGACTGGCGGGAGAGCTGTCCGTGCCATATATAGTGATCTGTTCGTTGCCTGCGCAACGTTCGGATCGTCTGTATGGTAGCTCTGTCTGCTATGGGCAAGAAACGAATCTTGTCTTGTCAGAGAGTGGCAATGCTGGCTTGCATACCAGTTTGTCACACAGTTTCGACAGATGCTCTTCAAGTTCTGTTAAGTGCACCTCCCCTTGACTTGGAGGTGGTACGTCGTGGTATCATTTAAAAGGTTAAGAAGGGACTGCCACTTTCAGGGCATGACTAGTTAACTTCGACTGAAATCGCTGATTTAGACTTGAGGCAGGTGAAACTCCTGCTGGACGAACATCTTATTACAAGATGGCTTCACGTTGGACGGACAGTGACAAGGGGCGAAAAACCGACGAGTTTATAAGGGACGTGACATTCGTTAGAGACCGCGCGGACTTTGGCTTTGGCTTGAGTGTGGGCTTTTTACTGACTGGGAATGGCTCTTTGAATGCTTTTCTATATAAGAGGGGTCTGTCCGATACGCCGGACTGTAGTTGTGGGCAAGGGCCGGAGGACTGGGTACGTGTTTTGACCGGGTGTTCACTTTATAGTGATATTAGGAGCTTGGGGATTTTTCAAACAGAAGTAGGATGGGATTTTAGTAGGGCATTAGAGGACGGGCGGACTGTTAGAAATTTAGGTGAATACGCAAAGAGCGTATTCAATCGTAGGAGAACCGGACGTTAGTGGAGGTGGCTTCTGATGCGGGCATCCGTGGTGGTGCTTAACTGCCAATGGGTGGTCGCTCCAGTAGTGCATATCGTGTGCCTGGATTTTGGATATGAGTATGGTAGTAGTATCTAGTCTAGGAGTGAATTCTGTGATCATCTCATTGATTGGAAATCTGCTTGTCAACAGGCGGATAACGTCTAAACTGGGAACGTCGAAAATATCCCGATTTGTGAACAGGGGAACGCCACAAGTTGGCGTTCTATCACCACTTCTCTGGAACTTGGCGCTAAACATAGTGCTAGTATCGTTGGAGGGACAAGGCTGCAGCGTAGTCGCATATGCTGACGACGTGGCCATGGCCGTAAATGGGAAGTTTCTATCTACAATTAGAGATATCCTGCAACGGGCTCTTACAGAGCTATCTATCTGGGCAAGGGGTTGTGGTCTGGGGATTAATCCGACCAAAACGGAACTTGTTCTTTTCACTAGGAAGTATAAGATCGCTACCTTCGACCCCATTTCTCTCAACGGCACTGAAATCGTCTTCTCTGATGGAGCCAAGTATCTTGGCGTATTCCTGGACAGGAAGCTAAACTTCAGACGGAATTTGGAGGAGCGGGTGAAGAAGGCGACTATAGCTTTATACTCCTGTAAGAAGGCAATTGGTAAGCGATGGGGCTTTAGTCCGAAAATTGCTCACTGGATCTATACAGCGGTGGTCCGTCCAATACTTCTGTACGGAGTCATCGCCTGGTGGCCTGCTTTGGAGAAGGCAACCAATAACAACCTTCAAGCAAGGGTACAGAGAATGGCTTCCATGTGCATCACTGGAGCCCTTCGTACTACACCTTCGGATGCCTTGAACATCCTATTACACCTAATACCACTGGACACATTAGGGAAGCAGTCGGCGGCCTCATCGGCCATACGATTAAGAAGCACACTACAATGGCGGGGCTACAATTGTGACAGGAACTTGCCATTGAACGTGTATTACACTACTCCATGGAGCGGGAGCAAAAGTTGTATTCATAGAACTGGCTTGCCAGGGACATGATACAATGGCCTATAACCTACCTCCAAGTGGTGCTCCTGGGCAACGCTAGGCAAAGCCAGTTAATTCTGGTGATTATTCCTAGCGGCTAAAGGTTAAGGAAGAGAAATGTCTGCCAGTGCAATCCCTTCACGGGGGATAACTGGTAGCTACTAAATTGGCTACTTAGTAGCGAAGCCTTACCAAAAGGCGCTAAATTTGGTACTGCGGGGAGATCGAATTGCCCAAAAAGAGGACTCTTCGACTTCTTGTGGATACCAAGCGAGCCATGACACTGTAATCTGATAGCCGACTGGTGGATCGTGAAACATCCAACCAGATGAAAAGGTTGTCACAACCCTTTAATATATGTGAATCCAAGTTGAATTGACGGAATTGATGGATCACATTACGAACGTGGCACTAGAGGCTTTCGAATCTGATGTGCAGAGGAGATCGCTGTGTGTGACTAGTAGGGGTGGTTGTGAGTGGAAGAGCTGGTATATGCGTTGGATGGAAATGCTGGTATATACGTTGGATTGGGTGGCATGAGTGGAAGATGAGTCGCAAGATGAATCGGATGCGAGAATGTCGGATGTAGCATGAGTAGATTTGACGCTACAAGAGTGTGTAGAAATGGGTCAGAAAACAGTGCCATGGTAAGCAAGGTCAAAGCAGAAGTCTTTGACGAATCTTTTACGATCTCATTGGGAACGGCCCCTCGGGGAGTTTCGCAGTGGCTTGTGGTGCCCGTATCGCGGGCAGATCGCAGATCGATGTGGAGGTGCATTCACCCAGGTGTTGCTAGCTCTAAAGCAAAAGAGTTTTAGATAGGCTCGACACAATAACAAAGTGTGAAGTGATGCCGTGAACATCACTCCAGCTTGTAACCGTCTTATGGCGGGGCGAAGGCAAGACGCATAGTATCTCTCCATGTGCTAAGACCATCGTGTGGTTAAGTCGTCAAGACAGGTATACACGTAAAAACTCAAGAGACTACTCCATGGAGCGTATTTGAGCGTCACTACTGTACACTAATACCGACCAGGGAATCTTGGTCGGGGAGGACACCAGGCAGTAGGCGTTCCGTAAATTTCTATACAGACGGATCGAAATTGTGCGGTCAGGTTGGTTTTGGAGTCCATTCAGGGGAGCTTGGACTAAATCTGGCTCGAAGGTTACCAGACCACTGCAGTGTATATCAGGCAGAGGTACTGGCAATAAAGGAGGTGACTGGTTGGGTCGGAATATTCTCTCTCTTCCTGCAAACGAGAACCGCCCTTAGCTGCCGCACGTCCTTAAATGAGATGGCCAAGCAGTTCGACATCAGGCTCATATGGGTCCCAGGGCACAGGAACATACCGGGAAACTGCAAAGCGGATGAGCTGGCAAGACAGGGTACTACCTTACAGGTTCCAGCGGATTTGGAATGTGTTGGTACACCCCTGGAATCGTGCAAGCTTGAACATCGGCTTCGCACCGCTGGCATAACGAATAACAGATGGGCTAATGGATTAACGTGTAGGATCACAAGACAAATCTGGCCTACTCTGAATCGAAAGCGTAAAAATGCGCTATTATCACTCCCCCGTGGGGAGATCTCAACGGTAGTTGCTGTTGTTACTGGGCACTGCCGTATAGGGAGACACGCTGAGCGCCTTAAGGTCTCGTCAAATGATTTCTGTCGTAGCTGCTTGGATGTGGAGGAGGTAGAGAGCTTAGAACATTTCCTCTGGCACTGCCCGGTGCTATCCAGAACAAGACTACGGACATTGGGATCGCCGTTTCTTCACGATCTCTCTGACCTTTCAAACGTGGAAATTTCACATCTTAGGGGCTTCATCAGAAGCTCGAACTGGTTCTTCGGTGGGGACTGAGGGGAACACCCATTCGTCGCGTGGTATCACAACGGACCCGGAGTCCAACCTAACCTAACCTAACCTATGGTAGTAGTTTCGGCAACGAAGCCTGACCGGAGGCTTTTTCTGGTACCACGGGTGTCAGGAGTCCCTGGAACTTGGTTTCCAGCCTGGCAGTGCTGTGGCCCCCTTGGGGAGCATCGTGGTGGCTGTGGTTTAGACCCAAATCGCGGGAAGAGTTCAAGCTCGATGTGGAGTTGCATTGCAACCGGGTGCCGTGACCCATAGATCGGTAGGAGTTTTAGATAGTACTCCGCTCCTCATAAAAGGGGGAGGTCATGCCCAAATTCATGCTTCAAATTGGTACTCGTACTGCGAGGGCGCCGGTGGACGCATAGTTTCCTTCCGGTGTTAAGTACGCCGTGAGGTCAGGCCATCGTGGCAGGTACTCACAATAATCTTGAACACGTCCGTCACTTGATATTATCTAGAAGTGTTGAGTTGATACTTTTAGAATTTAGAGTCTAGGTGATGTCGAGTCGAATCAATGTGATGACTTCGAAGGACGACGACGACAACGACTTACATAATAGGGGGGTGAATAATAATTTATTAGAAAATAAAACAAGTAAGAAAGTAATGGGTTTGAGAAAGGGTCTTAAGTCCATCTAATTCAATATAGAATATAAACCAAATTTCAGTGGCATTGTTACTAATTTTTTTTCTTGCAGGTATGAAAAAGTTCATATCGGATGCTATATATATAAGGGGATAAGGGGACCGATTTTAACCACATATGTATCATAAACCAAATTTAAGAAATATCTAGGAAAAATTTCAGTTTTTTTTAGATTTAAGTGAAGATCGGGTATCAGCTTTATATGGTGGTGCGATAAATATACTCAAACCAAATTTGACCGAGATCTATAAGATAATTTGGATTTTATGGCAAATTAAGTCGATCTCATAGGTCTGAATATATAGTGCGTTCATAAATGAAATTATTGATCAAACAAATGCCTATTTTATGGATCTCGAAAAATCCTATTTTTTGGAAGGGTTACAAAAATTGTATTGAGCTAAAAGGAGAGTATGTCGAAAAATAACTTTTTTTTGCAAAAAAAAAACTGTGTTTCATTCTAAAAGTCATGGACTTATTGATCGTATTAATATGTTTTCTTTCCAAAAATAAATTTATATTAAACAAAACTTCGACTAATTAGAAATACCGTTATTAAAAGCTCTTACATCGCAATACCTAACATACAAAAAAAAGTCTTTGTTTGAGAAAAATAAACTATCAGTTCCTTTATTTTTATTAACGGAAATAACAAAAATAATAAAAGACATGTAAGAAAATTATAGTCGGTCTAGACCGACTATAAGATACCCTATACCATGCGTTTAGAAACCCTATCTCTTAGGCCCAACTATCTGGACATAGAAAATAAGCAAAAACCAAATTTGAGTGGGAATTTTATTAATTTTTTTGGCTGCAGATATAAAAAAGTTCATATCGGATGCTATATCTATAAAGGGGCTAGGTCCAAAAATGGACCGATCCTGATCATGTTTGGTAAAGTCTGTTGTATTTTGCAAAAATATATACAAACAAAATTTGAGAAGAATCAGTGCAATATTTTTGTTTTTTAATAGATTTAACTGAAAATCGGGAAGCAGCTCTATATGGGGTCAAAGGGATCATTTTTGGACTACTCATTAGTGGATGTAATGAACGCATACAAACCCAATTTGAGTAAGATCTATATGACAATTTGGATCTTATGGCAATTTATGTCGATTTCATATGGGTAATTTGTATGGGGGCTAGGTCTGAACATGGACCGATTCTCACCAATTTCAATAGCGTTCATCCCATGGCCGATAAAAGCTTATATACCAAATTTCATCAAAATATATTCATATTTGCGACCTGCAGTTTGATTACAAGCTTTACATGGACACACAGACGGACGGACGGACGGACGGACGGACATTGTTAACTCAACTCAGAAAGTGATTCTGATTCGATCGGTATAATTAAAGATGGGTCTAGCTCAAATATTTTTGGTTGTTACAAACAGCAGCACAAAGTCATTATACCCAAACCACATAGTGGTATAGGGTATAATAAAAATAGCATCAACCTAATAATTTGCAATACCACCTTTTGCTTTAGTGCAATAAAATATTAAATTTTTCATAGAAATTTTTAATTTTCTCATAACACCCTGATCAAGTGCTTCCCCTCTTTGAAAATTTAAATTTTAAGTTCTCCTGACGAGAATTCTCGATATGTTTTCTAGGGGCTTAATATCAAGAGAGCAAGTAGGGCATTCCAAATAAGCGACATTATTCGAGCTTAACCATTCTTTTGTAAATTTTCTGATATGACATTGCAATGATAACAAACTGCATGGAAGTAATTCACAATATTTATCACTTTTCATTTTGGTTGGCCCGATTTAGAACTCTAGACAAAACCCTTCAGTAAATGCTGCCAAATCAAAACAGAACCGAGAGAAACGTTGGTATTCTCTTCTTAGGTCACGCCAGTAACTACAATTCTTGTCAGGACCATAAAACTTAATTTTTTTCATCTGAAAAAATTATTTCTGAAAAATTCCAACTGTGCATTAATATGTCCTTTCAAAAGACAAGGAATTTTCTCCATTATTTGTTTTTGAGTATGTTTGGAAGAGTTAAGAACATTCCAAATGGTCATTTTACACACCTTGTTCGACATGCATCCAGCAAGTTTTGTACATCTTTATTTGCTATATTCAAAATAAGTCGGCGCTCGCGTTCATTAAACTTTTTTTCTATCACTGCACTATGGTCAATTTCGGCCAAAAA
The DNA here is from genome assembly GCA_963682025.1 of Cordilura impudica. NCBI lineage: Eukaryota > Metazoa > Arthropoda > Insecta > Diptera > Scathophagidae > Cordilura > Cordilura impudica. The sequence goes on along the minus strand of OY821517.1, from coordinate 140,926,679 downwards.
TCTATATCTTCTTTGTTTCTTAATGTAACTAGTTGAAATTTGGTATGCGAGTAAAGTATACTATTTTCGACCATATACCAATTTCGACACGATGTATATAGGGGTTGGCCAATAAAGTATGGACAATTTAAATAAAATAAATCATTTGAAATTCTTATAAATATGTTATGTTATTATATAAAATAATATATTTATAAGCTTTCCAACTATATAAATTTTGTAAAGATCGTCTTATTTCTGAAGATAGATAAAATATTTTTTTTTTCTGCATATAAACTAAAAAATTACGAAAATCAGATTATAACAACACTACTCACGGAAATAACGACCATTTTAGTAGTTCCCTTTAAAAATGTTATAAAAATTACTACGTTTAAAGTTAAAAGTTTTTTTTTTATAATTTTATTTATTTTATACTCAGTATATAACTGTGTAGGTACAGAGATATTTTAAATTGTTAGTCTAATATTAGCAAATAAGATCTAAGGCTTCTTCGAACATCTCTTGTTCTTTTTTTTTTTCATTCTTTATTCTAATATTACTAATTAATGGATCTGACGATATAAGTAAATAATGAATGACGTCTTCGTTGTTCAATTTTCTTGATAATGTTCTGCTGTGATTGTGTCTGGCCGATTTGAAAATTTTGTTTGAAGCCTCTTGAGCTTCTTCTGTTAATGATCCTATTGGGATTCCAATTTGTTCTACAATATCTGCACCATGTATTAATACTTTGTGAACAGTCGGAGGCATCTTGTACCATGTATAAAGGCTCACATAAAATTCAGCAGTTTCGTAACTAAAGTTTTTAAATTTTGTTTTATTAATTTCGTGTCCCGAAGCCAGTACTTGTAATATACATGCAAACCTTTTCACTAAATATACGTCAATGTTTAATATTTTTGCAACTATGCTAAAATTTTTAAAAATGTTCGTGCTACATTTCCATTGTTGGAATTAGCTGAATCAGGTCTTACCGCATCTATATTTATTCCCAGTTCTTTTTATACCCTATACCACTATGTGGTTTGGGTATAATGACTTTGTGCTGCTGTTTGTAACAACCAAAAATATTTGACCCAGACCCATCTTTAATTATACCGATCGAATCAGAATCACTTTTTGAGTTGATTTAACAATGTCCGTCCGTCCGTCCGTCCGTCCGTCCGTCTGTGTGTCCATGTAAACCTTGTAATCAAACTGCAGGTCGCAAATATGAATATATTTTGATGAAGTTTGGTATATAAGCTTTTATCGGCCATTGGATGAACGCTATTGAAATTGGTGAGAATCGGTCCATGTTCAGACCTAGCCCCCATACAAATTACCCCTATGAAATCGACATAAATTGCCATAAGATCGAAATTGTCATACAGATCTTCCTCAAATTGGGTTTGTATGCGTTCATTACATCCATTAATGAGTAGTCCAAAAATGATACCTTTGGCCCCACACAGAGCTGCTTCCCGATATTCACTTAAATCTATTTTAAAAAAAAAATATTGCACTGATTCTTCTCAAATTTTGTTTGTATATGTTTTTGCAAAATACAAGAGACGTTACGAACCATGGTCAGGATCGGTCCATTTTTGGACCTAGTCCTCATATAGATATAGCATCCGATATGAACTTTTTCATATCTGCAGCCAAAAAAATTAATAAAAATCCCACTCAAATTTGGTTTTTGCTTATTTTTTATGTCCAGTTAGTTGGGCCTAAGAGATAGGGTTTCCAAACGCATGGTATAGGGTATCGTATAGTCGGTCTAAACCTACTATAATTTTCTTACTTGTTTAATTTCAGTTTGAATTTGTCTTTTTCTGGTTGCTTTTAAAATCTTATTTTCTTTTGATGCAAATGACATTTTAAAATCCATATTAAAAGCAATATGGAGAAGACACTCCATAAAGCGTATCCAACAATGTAAAGTGTTCAATCCAAATTTTTAGTTGTTTGCTATAGGTTGCAATGATTTAACATATGATAGGTTATTCATATTATTTGGATTTGCATTACATATATTGCAAGACCTGGTTGACGGCTGTAAGGATATTTATAACTTTTCCATCAACCATAGTACATAAGAGAGAATATTGGATCACAAGTTAACGAGAATCTTCAAATTCAATTTCGGTAGGCAATAATTGTATTATTTGTTCCGTGATGTTTTTATATTCTTTTTCCACAACTTCCTTATTTTCTTTAATGAAATCAAACTGTATAGGCCTGCAAAACCGAATAGAGCCAGGTTTCTCGTTTTTCCAAATAATTTTGCTACTTGTTACTGAAATTAACTGAAGGGGAACAAATGCTATCGTAAATATAGCATTTTCATCAACATTTGTTTGCTCTTCTTCATTTTCCCACATTTGATTAAAAATCTGTTGACCAGTTGATCCATCCATGCCCCATTTTCCAATTAACTCAAATTTTGTTGCACTTATATCTTTCAAATTAGCCTCAATTGATAAAAAAATTCTTTTGGAAGTATGACCCAATAGCGCTTGAAGTTTTATAGAAGCCCCCTTTTCAGTAATGCTTATATCTTCTGGATAGCAGTCTTTTTTTCTGTTTAGGATTTCAGTATAAGATGGATAATATTTAGCTCCAAACAACAATTCATTGTATGATCTTAAATTATTATATTTTGCTTTTGTCAGTTACAAATTCATAAACATAGCTAATGCCCCATTATTTATTTTACACTTTATTTTACTTAGTTTCTGCGAAGCCTTGTGACCTAGAGATGACTCATATCGATTGCATATTTCAGTAATTTTTCTTCGTTTGCTTCTCTCTGAACATTCATTAAAAGAGATTGTTGTCCTTACTCTTCCTTAAAAAACCGTTATTAACAAAAGTTCTTCACAATTGTTAGACTTATTTACTTACACAATCTTCATGCTCCAAGTAATTAAAACTTGTGATTCACGTGCTTCAAAAACTGGCTTAAACTTTTTACATAACGTCCACTTTTTTTACCAGTTGCTATTAAACCAAGCCATTTTCCTTTCAATACATCCACTTTAAAAATTTTGTTTGAACGTTCCTCTATAAATTTTACCATTATTGATGGTAATTCATCCATTTTTTTAGTTGGATGAATAAAATAAAAATTAAAAAGCTCCCCGTTTGTGAATAATGTAGTCACAAAAATTGCTCTTGTTAATAGGTTGGAAAATCTTGGACGCTGAATTTTTGGATACTTACTTTAGATATTTAGGAGTATTTAGAAATATAAAGTATCAACCTCTAAAAAGTCCTAAAAAAATTTCCAGGACTATCAAAACTTTGGTATGAGATTTCTCTAGTTATGGAAGGAAGCAATTAATCACCACTCAATAAATATACAAAAACTGTACTGTTTTATCTCAAACTTACACAATATGATAAACTATAAACCCAATTTTAAAATTGTGTACCAATTATATAAAAAAAAATTTAAGTAAAAAGCATAGCCCTCTTTGAATAAAAGGGAAGTAAGATTTGAGTTAAAAAATAAGTTAATTCTTGAATGATTAATTGTAACAAAGTAAATTTTTAATAAGAAGAAGAACAATTAAATCATATGATTTAAAGTGTAGACTTTAATTTGGCATAACAATTTTATCAAAAACAATTTTTTTATTTTTTTGATTTTTGGCCAAAATTGACCACAGTGCACTGGTTTAATTTTTGCCATAATTTTAAATGTTTTCCAAATAATTATAAACAATCTTTCGACGTTAGCTGACTTGAAATGCAATTTTGGCTTTTGACAATATGCAAAATTTGATCTTTTTCGAGTTTACTTAGTACTTTTCCCAGTTGCATTTTGTTTATCACTGATGTTTTTAATAAAATTAAATAGAATATGTTGAATTCCTTTTGTCAAACAAGGACTTTTTTTTATTTGTGCTATACAATTTGAACGCTTTAATATGCTAGATATTGCGATGTAAGAGATTTTAATAACGGTATGCATGCATGCATAGTTAAAATTTTATAGAACATTGATTCACAGATTACCAAACGTGCTATCATTTATGAACGCACTGTATACCGATTTTCACCAATTTCAATGGCCGATAAAAGCCTATATACCTAATTTCTTTTAAATATATTCATATCTGCGGCCAATAGTTTGATTACAAGCTTCACATGAACACGCAGACTCAGAAATTGATTGGGAGTCGATCGGTTTAATAAAAGATGGGTCTAGGTCAAATATTTTTGGCAGTTACAAACATCAAACTCATTATACCCTGACCATATAGTGGTATAGGGTATACCAATAATTTAGTTAACTTTTTCGTGGTATTACAAGCAGCGTTGCCACTTTTGGTCTTTTCCGACCAAATTTGGTAGATTTTTCTCTCTTTGGTCGGCTGATCGGCAGGGTACCATTTTGGTAAGATTCGAATATTCAGATAAATTTAAGTTTTAATTACAAAAATTTGTTTGTTTTTCAAACTTAATCTCTGCGTTTGAACTTTTACCAATCCTATATGAATAAAGTAGAGAAGAAAACTGAAAAGCAAATGCCAAAAACGCGCCCATTTGCTATAAGCTACAAACTAATTATTTTGAGAGAAATATAATTTTAAAAAAATTATTATTTCAAGCTCGAGGTCTGTATTTTAAATTATATTTATTTATTTTATTTTCGATATTTCGATATCGATAATATTTTGAAATTTTGATACATTTATAATCGATGGACAAGTAAGAACATTTATAAATAAGGATATAAAGTTGGGCACTTATTGCTTTCTTATAAAATTTATCAACAAAAACCCAAAACAATCCAATGATAGTGCTTGCAGCAAAAGTGCGCAGCTGTCCTAAAATTCCTGTAAGAAAGACAACAACAATGATGATTTTTGCAGGTATTAGAGACAATTTTGTTTTTAAATATCAGTGATATTAATTTATTTTTTAAAGTGATGCAAATAACAAGCAACATGCAAAGAGAAAGTTTCGAACTGAATGGTTGAAAATCTTCGACTGGTTGCGAGAAAAAGACTGATCTGCATTTTGTTCTGCCAGCTCAAAGCAGCTAATAACCATTGTCATCTGAAGGCACATGAAAAGTGCGTCGAACATGTCCAAAGTTATTGGTCACAAAACAAACTATTTACCATGGAGAAATTTTGAAATACCAAGCAGTTGGAAAGTCCGCAGAAAGTTAAAAACGCCGAGTTTGATATCGTTGTTTTGCATTACGCATAACATCCCTTTATTATTATTTGATTACCTACCAGCTTTATTGGTGGAATGCAAGTCAAAAAGTAATATCAGCTTTAAGAAATAAGAAATTCTCTTCAATTGTTGACGAAACGACGGATGTTTCGATTGTCAAAAGCTTGATATTAGTTACTCGATATGTTGATGGTATTCCTGTTGTACAAGATCATTTTATAGCCTTGTTGGAGCTCACCAAAGCGGATTAAAGTTCCGTTTTTAATGAAATAAAGGATTTTTTCTTTGCAACGCATGATATTCCGCTAAAAAACTTAATTGGTTTGGCCACCGTTAAATAGATTTATTTTACGTAAAATGCTCATACCATTCATATTTTTTCTCAAGCTATGCTTGTAAAAATTTGCCGAAAAATATTGAGACACTGTGTCGCATAAAATTTACTTTTTTACCCACAGTCCGAAAAGAATATGTGAACTGAAATAATTCCAAACCGCCTTTCATTAGAAGACGTTGTTTATTTCCTGCTTTTACGAAATAAATAGCGTGCGATCTGTGGAGCTAGCAGAAGGAATGAGATTGAACATTAAATGCTATTATTTATATCGTATGTATTGCACATAATTATCAGTCTTATAAGGAGTTCCAATCCGAAAGCTGGCACTTACTATACTTATATTCAAGCATAATTTTAAGCAACTTTCTTAAAAAAGATGCGATCAATAAGAATATCGGTGTGGGCGAAAGCTGAAATTGTTATAAAAAGCAACGTTAATGCATCTGATATTCTTGAAGTTTAAACCAATATATTAAGATTTTATGTTGAGTTTTTGGACGAAATATATTCAATGTTTAATTTCAAACGTGAGGGAATAAAACTTTTGCAAGCAATTGCAATAGCCAAGGTCTTTCCAAAGAAGATTTACCAATTTTGCCATTTATATTAATATAACCTAATCCTGTCGATTGTTACCCCAACCTTACAACCTCGCAGCGGAATTTACTAAGCCTAACTGAGATTAATATTTCCAACGATTTGGATATTAACATATTTTGGGAAAGGGTATTCTCAATTAAAAATGGAATGAATGAAAATAGTTTAATCGATCTCGGTGATATTGCTTTTAATTTAATTTCACTACCGCAGAGCTCTGAGCAGCTGAACGCAAATTTTCGGCGCTTTCTCTAATAAAAATTAAAAAAATAGACTATATTAATAGCAGAATGCAATACAAGGAACTTGTAAATAAGAATGACCCTCACTAACGTGTGGTCCGCAAATAAAGATTTAAGTCATTTGAATGAATATGAATGCACATAATTTAAAAGAACTGCACTAAATAGTACATAATATGTACTTACTTAAATTAATCTCAGTGTAAGATTATACCTTTTACATATACTTAATTTTTTGTTACTTTTTTCTTTGTGCCTTAAAAGTGTGCAACGTATATGCAAACATTGTATACATTTTTCAAACATTTAATGTATATATATATGAATTAAAAAAACTTCCTGTAATATGCAAATTTTGGTAGGTTGCAAACGGTTTTGGTCGGATTTGGGGAAAAATTTGGTAGGAAACAAAATTTGTCAGTGGCAACTCTGATTACAAGTGTATATTCTGCTAAGAGATTCTAAATTCTAGAGCTAATTTTAAGTTCTTATTAATTGAATGCACTTTTTATAAATTTATCTTCGTTCCTTTCAAGCCACATACTCAGAAATGTCATTGAAAAATTATAGACTTAGCTACCAAGGAGGATCTATATCACCATATTCATTCCTCGGAAAGATTAAGCAATGTAATTGGCAAAAAACCTATGCATTATTGACGTAGTAAGAGTTCTATATTTACGGTACGTTACTTAAGAAAAAAATATTTTCAACTTAAATTTTTCACATCAAATTGTTTTTTTTTTATTAATTTTTTATTGGATTGTAAAAAATTGCTTATTTGGTATAAGGTTCAACCCATTTCCATTCTTCCCAAACAACACATTTTTGTAGTTTTTCCATGAAAGCCTCATTGGGTGGGCATTGAATGTAGGCAGCCTTGGGTTGACCCTCGGGGCAAATCCAATAGTGAGTGGGATCAGAAATATCACGGAACATGCGTGAATAATCGGTGACAACAGCACAGTTAGGTTCGGCATAAATTTCTTGGGGTTCAAAATGACGAGCGTGAGCAGATGAGGCAAAAGCCACAACAGCCAAAATAACAAGCATAGAAACTGGAAATATTTTATGTAACAATGTGATAAATATACATAAATATTTAAATAAATTAAAATGTTTTACCTTTATACATTTTTGAATTTATAACTTCTAATGACAATCAGTTATTAGTATTGAATGGCAAAATGCTCATTTATTTATACGTGAAAGTAAAAATTGGACATACTGTTATCAGTGTTGTTTATATAAGCAATACATGCTTAAACAATTAGACAAATTAGAAACTGATAAATTTTCTTTAAGGTGCCAACGCCCACTGTACAAATTGTTGAGTTGTACTAAAGTTGTTAAATGATTACAAACATATTTTTATCACGACCACTCTACAGGTGTATTAAACTTTCAATAACTTTAAGTGAATTCGATATTTGTTATTCGGTATTATTTTATGTACTTTGTCGAATTTTATTTGGATTAACTTCAAATCGTCCTTAAATTGACTAGCATTTGAGATGAAACCCTCCGGTCTATATATGAGTTTTTCTTTTTTTTTTTTTTGACTGTGGCGAATCATTCACATGTAATCAGTTAAAAAAAAAGGGGAAGAGAAGGTGACCCATAAACACTGTTGGGGAGTTTTTTAGGTCAGAGCAGAACAGCTAGATTACGACAACTGCAGAACATGTAGTTTACCCGGGTTCAAAGAGTAATTTAAACATTTTATTTCTCCCAATGTTTGACACTTACACTTACACACTTAAAGCGAACTACAGGGTAGTTAATACGGATACAATACGGAGATGCTGCTTTTTAGTTTTTTTTTTCTGAAAACCTATTTTAAAAAAATGGCTCTGATCTATTATTTGCATGTACTTATTTTAGCTATCGAACTATTGCCGTATTAGATTAGTTAAAAGCCATATTGATTTTGCTAAGGACAATACGTACAAAATTACATAGATGAGAAAAAATATCTGTTTGGCCAAAATCTCAAATTTTGACACCTCTAACTCAGAGAGTTCTTGACCGATCTTGTTGAAAAATTGTGTCTAAACTACCATCCAATAGGATTAACCTTGGAGTAAATTTCATTCCGATCGGAAGACGTTGGTTTTAAATGTAGGGTCACTTGACATGAAACGCCCCATATATTGTAGCTCCGTTGGGTTTGTTTCTGGAAATTTTTTTTTTTTTTTTTTTAAGCCTAGTTCCGCGAAGCCGAGGGCTTGTCTGCAGATTCTAATTTTGGCTATTTTTTTTTTTTTTTTTTTTTTTTGCAGGGACACACCAAAGCCTCTGGTGGGAATCGAACCCACGACCCCCGCATGATAATCGAGCACGCTACCTACTCACCTACCGGGGCGCTTAATATAAAACAAGTAAGAAAATTATAGTTGGTCTAGATCGACTATATGATACCCTATACCATGCGTTTAGTTCCAACTAATTAGATGTAGAAAATAAGCATAAACCAAATTTTAGTGGCATTGTTATTAATTTTTTTGGCTGCAGATTTGAAAAAGTTCATATCGGCTGCCATATATATCTGGGGACTAGGTCGAAGAATGGATCGAACCTGACCATATTTGGCAAAGTCACTTATATTTTAAAAAATATATACAAACCAAATTTGAGAAAAATCTGTGCAACATTTTTTTTTTTTTTTGATAACTTAAATGAAGATCGGGAAGCAGCTCTATATGGGGCCTACGACTAAGAATTGTCCTATGGGGATTATTTTTGAAATACTGATTAATGAATACAATGAACACATATAAACCCAATTTGACTAAGATCTATGCGATAATTTGGATCTTATGGCAATTTATGTCGATTTCATAGGGGTCATTTGTATGGGGACTAGGTCTGAACATGGACCGAATTTCACCAATTTCAATAGCGTTCATCCTATGGCCGATAAAAGATTATGTACCAAATTTCATCAAAATACATGGTTTACATGGACACACAGACGGACGGACGGACATAGCTAAATCGACTCAGAAAGTGATTCTTAGTCGATCGATATAATAAAAGATGGATCTAGGTTAAATATTTTTGGTAGTTACAAACAGCAGCACAAAGTCATTATACCCAAACCACATAGTGGTATAGGGTATAAAAGTTTTTTATGTCTGCCATCCAGCACTGGCTCTGACATGTCATTAAACAGTTATTGAAGTTGTCTTAAAAAAGCTCGATATAAACACCAAACTGATCACATTTATAAAAATAATCTGAAGAATATCTGACATCAATTGGAATTGAAAAAAAAGCTAACTACTTTCTTACCAAATGGATATCTAGGAGTATATATTTGTTCAGGTGGTCTACTTATGACAAAATGCTGCGGTTTAATAAGTCATCTAGCAGGCAAATTTTGTTAATTCAATTTACGGTGCGCAGTGTGAACTCCAGTAGAGGCACCAATATGTTAATTTACGTAACTATCAACGTCCACTACCGTCTTTCGTGGATCAGTTTTAATAAGTTTTATCATCTGACGTATTGGTGCGCGGTAGTTTTTCGTGGACGATTTTTCTCAAGTGAAATCGTGATGCAATACAGAACACAGTGCATTTATTTACACTAAAGAGCAGTCCATTAATATTTTGCTGTGACTTGTCAACTGTTTCTAATATAAAATTCGTATTATAAAAAATTTTTAAAAAACTTTTTATGGCAAAGTAATAATTAAATTACTTTTATTGTCAATTCAATACGTTGTATTTTTTTTGCTCGCTAACATTTTTCACTTCTATAATTAAATTTAAAATATTCAGCTCTTTGTAATAGAAACTAACTAACTGAAAGGAAATTGCGTGAAGCGTATTCTATTGTAAATACCAACAAAATATAATAAAATGATGAACCCAGCCGAATATATAAATTTTTTATCATTTTTGTAAATTGAAATAAAATGGAAGTAGCTTCAAATTATGTTTTAATTTTTTTGTATCATAAATAGTGTTAAATATTGCGCATGAAAGGAGATGATACAATTAGGTAAGTCATATACTGTATTCATATACTGTACCCTCGGAAAAGATGAGGGTAAAAAGAATTGTGAACAAATCGTGCAAAAAGTGGAATAAATTAATTTATTTGATATTGAGGATTTTTTTTTTTAATTTAATCGCGTATTTAAGGTCATTTTTGTTATCTTTTACCTTCCGACATTGATTTGGGGTTTTAAATGAAAAATAGGAATATAAGCCCGATATTTTTGAAAATATTAAATCTCTAAATTAATTTGCATGATTCACAATTTAGACCGTATTCGTCTCGTAAGTGTACTAAAAAAATAATCAATTTTACAACCTGTCGTAGGTAGTCCGGTGCTAAAAAATGCGGGATGCAAAAATGCTCTTTTTCATTTATTTTTTATTTTGTCACAATTAGCAATATTACTTTAAACTATAATAATTACTTATGCCATTTTCTTTTCATACAAAAATGTCACATTTTGTTTTCACTTTTTTGAAGAGTACTTATACCCTAAACCACTATGTGGTCAGAGTATAAATACCTATCGACTCAGAATCACTTTCTGAGTCGATTTAGTGATGTCCGTCTGTCTGTCCGTCCGACCGTCTGTGTAAACCTTGTAAACTACAGAAAGCAAATCTATATAAAATGCATTTTTTGTTTGTTTGTTTGACCACTGTACAAATTTTTATTTTTCAACGGATTTCCCTGAAATTTGGTACACACGATCTCTGTACCACAGGCAAGGTCACCATATGCTTCTTATCGGCCAGGCCTACTTTTGTGCCCACTTCTTTAATTTTTTATGGGTTTCGCTCGAATTTAGTGCACATTTATCTCAGACAAATGTGACAATATTAACCGCAATTAATATCTATAACACTACCATAAAACCTCATTTTGAGTATGGGTCAACCATACTATTTACATGCTGTTCAGACCAACAGATAACGAGGCTGCAAAAACTACAAAATAAGGCTATGCGCTCAATTTTAAAATGCAATCGGTTTACTTCAATAAAATATATGTTAGACGCACTGAAATGGCTAAACATCCAACAAAGGCTGCAACTTAATACAATATTCTTTATCCAAAAAATGAAGATGGGAAGAGCACCAGATTACTTGATCGAACAAATTAGATATGTTGGAGATGTTCAACCCTATAACCTTAGGAATGCCTTAGACTTTAGACCACAGAGAGCAGATACAACAGCAATACAAAAATTTTTATTTTACAAAGGATTAAATCTTTACAACATGATGCCGAATGATGTCAAGAACGAAATTAATATAAATCTTTTTAGAAAGAAAACTGTAAATTTTATTAAAAATGTTAACTTTTAATCACAATATATGATAATATTTGCTAATTAATATGAAATGTCATTTAAAAGTACTTAAATACTACTAATAATAATAAGTTATTCCAAAACCATAGTTCATACAGCTTATGCTGCAACAGAGCTTATCCCGTGATTCGTACCAGGGATGAGTAATCTCTAGCATATGCGGACCTATGCATGGATGGATTTATTTCTAATAATAATAATAAATAATCCCAGGCAAGATCGTCATATACTTTTATCGGCCGCGCCCACTTTTTTTAATTTTCTATATACGCTTTAACATATTTCAATTTTTCAATGGACTTCTCAAAAATTTTGTGCATAAATTTCTTTACTTAATACTCTTGAGTTTACACCATTATGAAATAAATATTTTAAATCAACCTATTACAAATTTTCCCGTCATGCCTTTTTTACTATATGAGTTGCAACACCCCAAAATTAGTGCAGATTTATTTCATTGGTGAACAGGTTGACTACCGCTGTAGGATTACTCTGATTATAAATATTTGCATCTCGCCTTTTTAACTACAATGGAAAACAAAATATAACATTTATTTCCATCTCGGCTTTTGGCTACATTGGAAAGCAACCTATTAAAATATTTCCATTTCATCTTTTTCACTATATAAATGAGTTGCAAAGGTGAAAAAAGAACTATTTGCAATTGTGCCTTGCACATGAAAGCATATCATATAGGCCATACTACCTCAAATGCAAAAATGCTTAAACCCGATCAGACCCCAATTCGTACCGCGTCTCAACGAGTTAGACAATCTGAGTCGAGAAATGCTGAAACACCTGAGCAAACCCAATAACGTCTTGCAGCCCAAAGATCAAGACAAGCTTCGTAAGAGAAGCGGAAATGCCTGAATATACTCATGTGCATCTAGAAATCCAGCGGCTAAGACAAGCTGACTCCAGGGAATGTGAAACTCCTGAAACGACTGTAATAACCCTACCAGAAGACTTTTGTAAGTTGGTTCTTCATTGCCAGAGATGGTACAAAAAGTTGTTCCTAACATAAAGTACATAAGAGGATAATCTCTTACGGTAGCAGGTATCAACTCAGAATCTCCCTTTTTTTCTCATAGACAATTATTTGTCACCTGCTCCAGGCTTGGGAGCCAGAATTGCTGTATATCCCAAAGCTCTAGAATAACTAAAATTCGTAACTCCTAGACATCATACACTCAAAATAATCCATGCTAAAATGTAATGGTAAGCAGGCACTGAGCACTTAGTCCCCAATGAACAATTCCCCAAAAAATGAACAAATTCCCCAAATTTTTTAAAAAAGGTCCCCAAGAGAAATGAACAAATTCTCCATACTGCTCTCAATAAACTTATTTAAAATCTGTATTCTTTTCAAATGTCGCATTCATTTTCCATTTTTCTTTGACGTCTCTGCTCAATGATGATCACTTATTGAATGAAGTAATTAATTTTTTAAAGTTCCGATTCCTTTAATTTGCAAACGATTCCGTTATATTTGATGTTTACAAAATAAATAAAATACAAAAAAAAAAGTTAAGGCGGTTTCGCAGCCTATTTTTGAAGCATTTTTGCTGTAGCGTCTTATAAAAAAAATTCTAAATTAAAAAATCACAAAATTTTAAATTGAAATAAAAAATGAATATGTTTCCCCCAAAAACGTAAACATACAAATTTTTGGGGAGAAAGTTAATTTTTTTGAGGAATGATTCATTTAGGACTAAGTACTAAGCGCCTGGTAAGCATAGTTAACCATTTTTCAAGTCAAAGGCCTTTGGATCCCGGGCAAGACCGGGTAAAAACAGCTAGTGTGTATATATTTTGATTAGATTTAGTAAATAGGTTCCTATCGGCTATGGAATGAACGCTATTGAGATTAGTGAAAATCGGTTCATGTTCAGACGTAGTCTCCATTAGTGAAAATCGGTTCATGTTCAGACGTAGTCTCAATAAAACCAAATTATCTTATAGATCTCGGCCAAATTGGGTCTGTGAAAGTTTATTACATCCATTTATCAGTAGTCAAAAAATAAACCCTATAGGGCAATTTTTAGTCATAGCCCCCATATGAAGCTGATTCCCGATCTTCACTTAAATCTATGAAAATACGAAAATATTGCACAGATTTTTCTTATATTTGGTTTGTATATGTTTTTGCAAAAATAAGTGACTTTACCAAATATAGTCAGGATTGGTCCATTTTCTGACCTAGTTCCCATGTAACTACAGCATCCGATATAAACTTTTTCATATCCTAAGGCAAAAAAAAATTAATAACAATGCAACAAAAATTTGGTTTATGCTTATTTTCTATATCTAATTAGTTAGATGTAGGGTCTCTAAACGCATGGTATAGGGTATTATATAGTCGGTTTATGTTTTGCATTTGCCGAAAGGGCCAAAAGCATCACCCATGTAAAGTTGAAAAATTACGGTCATTGCCTTCTTGTAGATCATTACCTCATTGTTACCCTATTTTGAAATATTCTCAGTCTACGACTTATAAGAAGGAAATAATTCTAATTTTTAGTACTTTGCGAGGGCAACACCTTTAGCCATTTAGAAAATCTAAAAAAGATGGCTGAAAAAAGATGAACCGGAAAAGTAATATTGTTCATTAAGTAATATTGTTAATAATATTTGTACCAAAACTAAATTTTACCAAAATCAATGTTAATTTAATAGAGTTTTGGGAAAGGTTGCGGCAAATGTATCGGCTTTTAGACTGATATATCAACATGATATTTGTACATAATTTATATTTTCTTTAACTTTTATTAATTACTAGCAGATTCCAGCACTCGAAATTCGAGTGTAAATTCTAGGAAATTTTATTTGTTCATTAAATAAAGACCCTAAAGGTATGCTAATCAATTATAGCCAATTCACAAATCAACACAAAAAACAAACTCATTTTTATTACAAACACATTAACACATATGTATAATTTGATGTATGTGTTAGTAGCAATTTTAAATGCAATTTACTCAAAACAGAGGAAAAAATTAAAAAATCTGTAAATCTGCAAAACCGCTAAAAAAAAATACCTTTCAAATAATATATGTTTGGTCATAATCGGGATAAAACGGTAGGACAAAACATAGGTCACAAGAAATCGCCTAGCCTATTAATATTATGGATAAGTTATAACCCACTTACATATAATGTATTTTGAGATTTGTATTGGAATTTTTTATATCATGTATGAGTAAATCTGTGTATGTATGAGTAAAAATTTCTTTTTATATAAATGTAATGTGGCTTCATTACGACTTTTCATTAATAACTTTGTAAAAAACAGTGTTAGAGCTATGGGGATTTCACGTAAATATAAATCGTTATTGGTAGAATATGATAGCATACATAACTCAAATCGTTCTTAAGTTGACTTAGGCGGTTATCGCTTGTAACCACAGAAATAATGAATAAAGTATTTAATAACTATTGTGTTTTTCTAAATCCACTACAGTTATGCATTTAAAATCTAAATTCCATTGTACGAACTAAATTTGACAATTTATAGAATGCAATGTATTTAAAATATCAGTTGCCTTAAAGTTCGTAGGGTGATTTGAAAAATGTAATTCAATATTCATAATCCAAAATAAGTATGAAAATTATGCGTTTCGAGAGGGTGTCTCAGATCAAACATTGCTGACACAAAACAGGATACAGAAATAAAGCATAAACAAAATTTTTGTGCTACAGATGTGAAAAAGTTCACATCTGATGTTATTTTGTTTCATATGAGGATCATGAGCATATTTAGAAATTAATTCCCTCCAAAACATACATAAACCAAATTTGAAAATAATAGATGCAATATTTTGGATTTGATAAATTTAAGTGAAGATTGTGAAGTATGGGGACTATGAGGGATTATTTTTTCACTACTAATAATGAGTATAATAGACACACATACACAAAATTTTATACATATGTATATATTAGAGTGGGTCAAATTGTAGGGGGCCGGAAAAATCTCCATGAGCTCATCGCGATTCTGGTACAATGGGCGATGAGCCCATGGAGATTGACCCAGCTTAGTATATATATATGATAAGCTAGATCTTACGACGATTTTAATCGATCTGATAGGGGTTATTTGTATGGAGGCTAGGTCCGAACATGCACAAATTTTAATAACGTACGTCATATTTTATATACTAAATTTTATCAAAATATATCAAAATATGGAAACAAAGTCGGACGGACGGGCAGACGGACAGACGAACGCTAAATCGACTCAGAAAGTGATTCAGTTCCATAAAGTTACATACAGCATTCAACTAATTAATCAAGTTCACATTGAAGAGTATTACAACTATTTGTATCATTGAAGCTGTGAAATAACTTAACATCAGCTGCATACATAAGGATGTTGAACATATAAGAATAGTAAAAACAATACCGGGCCCAATTGAATGCTCTGCGGAAGGCCATAACACTTGTAGTCATAGACTCAATATCGCCCAGCCCAAACCATCCGACCCAGTAACTTGAAATTTGGGCTGTGGGTTCCTCTGTCGGCATAAAGCTTCATTAAGAAGGGATTTTTAGAAATTCGTGATTTAAGGGGGTAAAAACAGCCAAAAACTGTAATAAATGAATCTAGGAATACGAAATTTAGTGTGTAGATTCCATCCGAGAAACAAAGATTGCTTCAGGATTAATTTTTATGGCCCAAAAGGGTAAAAATGCTACCATTTTGCATCTTCTTAACATATAATCTCTGTAGATGAATTTTGATATACAGACTTCACCGAATACATGGGCATCAGTCAAGAATGAATTTATTACTAATTGTAATGTCTAGGGGAGGAATATGAAATTTGATATGTAGGTTCCACCAGAGACACAAACTTCGGCCAATAATAATTTTTTTAGGGAGGTAAAAACGGCCAAAAAAAATGGGAAAACTGGAACTTTTCAGCCGGTAATTTTTCATTTGAAAGTACATTTTCCTTAAAAAAAAAGTAAGAAAATTATAGTCTGTTTAAACCGATTACGTTTAGTGAGTTGGTCTTAGGTCCAACTAATTGGGTTAAGAAAATAGGCATAAACCAATTTTGAGTGGCATTGTTAGTATTTTTTTTGGCTGCAGATCTGAAAAACTTCATATCGGATGCTATATATATATATGGGGACTAGTTCGAAAAAAGCACCAATCCTGACCATATTTGGCAAAGTCACTTATTTTTTTGTAAAAACTTATCAAACCGATTTGATAAAATCTGTGCAATATTTTTGTTTTCGATAGGTTTAAGTGAAGATCGGGAAGTAGCTTTATATGGGGGCTATGACTAAGAATTTTTTTGTAGGGTTTATTTTTGGATTATTGATAACTGTTTGTGAAAAACAGGATAATTTAATAGCATGAGAGTTAAAAAACATAAATCATCATAATTTGGTCTCAGGTCATCAAAAATTTTATATAAGAAATTATACTTAAAGAGGCCATTAACCTTGCTATAACCGCGCTAAATTTTGTAACACATATACCCGCACCGAAAGTTTGAACCACTGTTCCTTAGTTTTTCGAAATAAAACTTTAACAAAAAAATATTTTTTATAAAAGTGACGATATAATAAAAAAAACAAGTAAAAAATTATAGTCGATCTAGACCGACTATACGATACCCTATACCACGGTTTAGAGACCCTATCTCTTCGGTCCAACTAATTGGATATAGAAAATAAGCATTAACAAAATTTGAGTGGCATTGTTATTAATTATTTTGGCTGCAGATATGAAAAAGTTCATATCGGGTGCTATATTTATATGGGGACTAGGTCGAAAAATGGACCGATCCCGACCATATTTGGTAAAGTCACTTATATTTTGAAAAAATATATACAAACCAAATTTGAGAAAAATCTGTGCAATATTTTAGTTTTTTGATAGATTTAAGTGAAGATCGGGAAGCAGCTCTATATGGGCCCTATGACTAAGAATTGTCCTATAGGGATTATTTTTGGACTACAGATTAATGGATATAATAAACACATATAAATTTGACTGAGATCTATATGATAATTTGGATCTTATGGCAATTTATGTCGATTTTATAGGCGTCATTTGTGTGGGGGCTAGGTCTGAACATTGACCGATTTTCACCAATTTCAATAGCGTATAAAAGGCCGATAAAAGCTTATCAGAAAGTGATTCTGAGTCGATCGGTATAATAAAAGATGGGTCTAGGTCAAATATTTTTGGTAGTTACAAACAGCAGCACAAAGTCATTATACCCAAACAACATATTGGTATAGGGAATAATTAAGCATATAATTATTCTCATGATTTTTTCTTAAATGCTACAAAAACAAAACAAAAACACTTTTTTCTTAAAGAAAATAAAAATTAACTTTTACTAACTTAAAAACACTTCTTGTGCAATACATAAATCAAATGTTGACATAGACCGAAGTGTGACTGAATACACAACACGTACGTATCGTACAAACACATACAAAAACAAGTAAGAAAATTATAGTCGGTCTAGACCGACTATACGATACCCTATACCATGCGTTTAGAGACCCTAACTCTTAGGCCCAACTAATTGGATATAGAAAATAAGCATAAACCAAATTTGAGTGGCATATTTATTAATTTTATTATATTTACATTTATTAATTTTTTTGGCTGCAGATATAAAAAAGTTCATATCGGATGCAATGTCTATATGGGGACTACGTCCAAAAATGGACCGATCCTGACCATGGTTGGCAAAGTCTCTTCTATTTTGCAAGAATATATACAAACAAAATTTGAGATGAATCAGTGAAATATTTTTGTTTTTTGATAGATTTAAGTGAAGATCGGGAAGCAGCTCTATATGGGGCCTATGACTAAGATTTGTCACATAGGGATCGTTTTTGGACTACTCATAAATGGATGTAATAAACACATACAAACCCAATTTGACTAGGATCTATATGACAATTTGGATCATATGGCAATTTATGTCGACTTCATAGGGGTCATTTGTATGGGGGCTAGATCTGAACATGGACCGATTCGCACCAATTTCAATAGCTTCATCCCATGTCCGATGAAAGCTTATATACCAAATTTCATCAAAATATATTCATATTCATATTTTCATACATGGACACACAGACGGACGGACGGACGGACATTGTTAAATCGACTCAAAAAGTGATTCTGATTCGATCGGTATAATAAAAGATGGGTCTAGGTCAAATATTTTTGGTAGTTACAAACAGCAGCACAAAGTCATTATACCCAAACCACATAGTGGTATAGGGTATAAAAACTTGTAAAAAATCCGACAGCTAGCAGAAAACTCAATTTTCTAGCGTTTCTGGAAAAAAGACATGTATAAAAACGTATTTTGTCGGTCTCACAGACCAACGTGCGTGTATAGGAGGGTGAACAATCTGAAAGTAAGGCTTTGTGCTCGAACTGTTTCTCGACGAGCAAGTGAGGCTGATCTTGGTTGTTATCGTCCTGTGAGGAAACCATAGATATCAGAGAAAAATCTTTTGGCTAGAATTAATCTTGCTAAGGAACACATGAACAGGAATTAGAATACTGTTAGCGGAAAAATGAAATATTTAAACGGCTATAAAATTTGCCTACACCCACACAGGATCAAACACTTTAGGAGATTTACTGTAATAACCTAATACAATCGTTAAATATAAGAATCATCCAACCCCATGACCATGACCATCATTTTATTCGACAGTGTAATTGTATAGTAAAGGTTTCCATTGTTTTGTCAACAGCATAAAAATGAATACTTTTAAGTTTTGTTAATGTTTTCTGAAAGTATGTTAGTATTTCTTATTTGTTAAATAAATAAACATACAAATGTTTAAATTAATAAGAGAGTTTTTAATTTTACGATCAATCAATAGCATTAAAAGTTTCCACACTATATTTCTTATTGTTTCTAAATATTATTATGGTTTAAGTAATTAATATAATAACTATGCTAACAACGTAGTGAGTATACTCCTAGCATTTAATATATATGTTTGTAATAAGACGAACAATTTGTTTTATAAATTTGTTTTTTTGTTATAAATTGGTCTAGTAGCATCGTCTTATTTTTTTTTTGTCCCGAAGGGGTTTTAAAAATTTTAAAACTATAAGAGTTTTGTTAATAAAACGCCTTTGTGGTATAATTTTAGCAAATTTTTTTTATACATACTTTATGATTGTGTCTTTGTTGTTTAAAAATACATTATGGTTTTTGGTGTTGTGCACACATCATTTAAAAATTTTCATATTTATTTTATAAAAAACTGACTGCACTGTAGTAAGTGGTCTCTTAAGCATTTCTTTTATTGCAGAAAAAATCAATGTAGGCGGTTAGATTTTGAGATGTTTGATAATAACATAAGATGTTCAAGGTTAGATTAGGTTGATAAGAGTAGTCATCTACATTTACTAGTTTTCAATAGATTAAGTTGTTCAAATGATTTTAATCTATGGATCAAATTGATCTAAGATTAGTTTGGATTTTACAATCAGTATTGAACATTATCACAAGCATCATTGCAGTCAGCGTGCTGGAATAATTACAACCCAGAGGTGATACATTTAATAGTTCATATTTATATTTATTTGTTTTAGTAGTCAAAGATCGGTTTCTATAAAAAATTATGTAATTTCTTTTAAATACTCGTAATGGTGCAATACTTACGACAATAAGTATCTACAACATGTGTTGGACATAACAAAAAAGACTGTGCACTTGAATTCATCCAATTAATGAGATCGACCATTTAAAGTGGAACAAGTGTTGATGTGATAACATATTTGTAAGTATTTATACTCCATATTACCTAAAACCGTAATTACACAGCATATTTTTTCAAATCAAATATCAAAAGAAAGCAACAACGTAAATGGGTAACAACAAAAGCTATATTACGAAAACTCGGCTAGTAATTGGTGTTCATATTATTCGATTAAATTTCACTATACAAATTGATATTAAACAAATATCGTATTTCTTATGTTAACTGGACATAAAAAATAAGCATAAACCAAATTTGAGTGGGATTTTTATAAATTTTTTTGTCTGCAGATATGAAAAAGTTCATATCGGATGCTATATCTATATGGGGACTAGGCCCAAAATTGGACCGATCCTGACCATGTTTGGTAAGGTCTCTAGTATTTTGCAAAAATATATACAAACAAAATTTGAGAAGAATCAGTGCAATATTTTTGTTTTTTGATAGATTTAAGTGAAGATCGGGAAGCAGCTCTATATGGGGCCTATGACTAAGACTTGTCTCATAGGGATCATTTTTGGACTACTGATTAGTGGATGTAATAAACACACACAAACCCAATTTGACTAAGATTCATATGATAATTTGGATCTTATGGTAATTTAAGTCGATTTCATAGGGGTCCTTTGTATGGGGGCTAGGTCTGAACATGGACCGATTCTCACCAATTTCAATAGCGTTCATCCTATGGCCGATAAAAGCTTATATACCAAATTTCATCAAAATATATTCATATTTGCGACCTGTAGTTTGATTACAAGCTTTGCATGGACACACAGACGGACGGACGGACGGACATCGTTAAATAGAATCAGATAGTGATTCTGATTCGATCGGTATAATTAAAGATGGGTCTAGGTCAAATATTTTTGGTAGTTACAAACAGCAGCACAAAGTCATTATACCCAAACCACATAATGGTATAGGGTATAATGAATATCCATATATCGCCGATATATGAAAACGCTTCAAGAACCATATAAAATTAGTTTTTCAAATCATATTTCTCTTACAAAGTGAATAAATAATTTCATCTATGTAGATTAAAAATGTTAGTAATGTCATTACGAAACAAGTAAGAAAACTATATTCGGTCTAGATCTGACTGTGTGATACTCTATACGATGCGTTTACAGAAATGGTCTTAGGCCCACCTAGTCTTATATATATAAAAATGGAGTTGCGTATGTTTGTTTGTTTGTCTGTTTGTTTGTGGTTTATAGGAGACTGACTACACCACTAGACCGATCGTCTTGAAATTTTTACAGTAGGTAACTGCCTATCCGGAAGGAAAAATAGCCAACATTTTCAAGTGGGCGTGGAACCTCCCATATAAAGTGAATTTTTAACATCTAAATTTAACATATGTGACAGGGAAAGTTAAAAGGGACCTAAGATCGAAAAAATCGATATTTACTTTTTTGGTGATTCTTATAGCAGACAACACGTTCCTTCTAATGCAGCTTTCTAACTGCATTAGTTTTGTCATAAATTAGCTTCAAATTAGACACTTTTGATAAAAAAAAAGAAGTAAAAAAGAATACGATGTGACAAACTTTTCTGCAATTGGTCTAATTTGCGTGGAACTCGTCACTCAGGGGTCGCTGATTATGAATCTGGTATTAGATAAAAAATGGCGGATTAGTTTCTTTAATTGACCAGATTTGTTTTAAAAACGTTACTTAAAGGTTTCTGCGCTCGCTGATTATGAATTGAAAGTCGGATTTTTTAAATTAAAAAAAAAAAAAAACGGATCCAATTTGGCGGATTAATTGTTAAAAAATTTATCGGAATAGCTTTTGAAAAATTAAGATGGATGATAATAATAAATATATCCGATGTTTTTAATAAAACCAACAAAAAGAGTCCGCCATATTGGATCCGCCATTTTGAATTTTTTAAATTTAATACCAGATTCGTAATCAGCGACCCAGAAAACCCCCGTATAATGAGTTTCAACCCAAAAAAGGCGTTCAGGCGCATCAAAATCAACTTGTTAACTTCTAAGTCGTTTTTCTCCAAAACTTATTTTCTGACCATAGGTTCCTTTTAACTTTCCGTGTCACACACATAATATCTGGAGTACTACGACAGCAAGAGCTCTGAAACTACGTACATGCACATATTTAAATAATTTGAAGAGTTGCGGGAAAAATGGGCGTGGTTGCACTAATGGGCGTGGTACCCACCATACAAAATAAATATTAAATGTCATATATCTAGAGTACTGTAATAGTTAAAGCCTTGGAACTTTGTCTGAGTTCATGAGTTATTAATGTGAGTAGTCTCATAAAAAATGGGCGAGATGGGACCAGTGGGCGTGGTATCTCCACACAAAGTAAGTATTTAATATAACATAAGTGGAGTACTATAATATTGAAAGTCTTGCTACTTTGTTTGAGTTCATAAGTTATTAATGTGAGTAGTTGCCCAAAAATGGGAGTGATGAGACTAATGGGCGTGGCACCTCCTATACAAAAAAATAGTTTTCTAGAAAACGTATTGCCTGCTTTTGATTTCGTTACGAGGGGTGTAGCGAAGCGCATCGGGTTACTGCTAGTTGGGTATAAATATGACTTGGCATTAAAGACAAAAATGGAATGAGATGTTGCCTTGATACTTGATTATGCTCGATTACACAGATCAATTCTAAATGTGAATAAAACAAAGTTAATAAGATTTAGACCACATGCTTATGCTTTGAATAATAATTTCAATATTTGTATACCCTATACCACCATGTGGTTTGGATATAATGACTTTGTGCTGCTGTTTGCAACTACCAAAAATATTTGACCTAGACCCATCATTTATTATACCGATCGAATCAGAATCACTAACTGGTTCGAATTAACGATGTCCGTCCGTCCGTCCGTCCGTCCGTCTGTGTGTCATTGTAAACCTTGTAATCAACTAAATATGAATATATTTTGATGAAATGAATATATGAATATATTTTGATGAAAATTGTTATATAAGCTTTTGTCGGCCATAGGAGAATTGGTGAGAATCCGTCCATGTTCAGACCTAGGCCCCATATAGATGACCCCTATGAAATCGACATAAATTGCCATAAGATTCAAATTGTCATATAGATCTTACTCAAATTGGGTTTGTATGCGTTTATTACATCCATTAATGAATAGTTAAAAAATGATCGCTATGGGACAACTCTTAGTCATAGGCCCCACATAGAGCTGCTTCCCGATCTTCACTTAAATCTATCAAAAAACAAAAATATTGCACAGATTTTTCTCAAATTTGGTTTGTATATATTTTTTCAAAACATAAGTGACTTTACCAAATATGGTCAGGATCGATCCATTTTTCGACCTAGTCCCCATATAAATATAGCACCCGACATGAACTTTGTCATATCTGCAGTCAAAAAAAATTAAAAACAATGCCACTCAAATTTGGTTTATGCTTATTTTCTATATCAAATTAGTTGGACCGAAGCGATAGGGTCTCTAAACCATGGTATAGGGTATCGTATAGTCGGTCTAGACCGCAAAGTAATCTGTCATGGGATTCGCATATTTCTGAAGTCAAATCTAAGATTTCACCGGCTATTGATATTTTGTATAAAATGAAAAATAAGTTAAAACTAAAATAATAATAAATCAAGTTCTCATTCAAAGTCACTTGAATTATATGGCAATAATATACGGTTATAAATCTACAAATGTTTTGTAATCACTGCAAAGTATGCAGAATAAGGCTTTGAAAACCATACAGAGTTTTACCAATCACCTTAAAGGTGGATTCATCGTCGCGAACCGCAGTCTGCAGACTGAAGACTCGTTTGTTGAATTTTAACGAGCAACCCGCAGCTCGATTCATTGTCTTTAGGTTGAGTTACTGCAGACATTTTTTTTAAACAGCTGTTTAGCTGTCAAATGTGTAGTTTGCGAAATTGAGAAGTGTTGTTATCAATTTGAAAGGTAAACTAAAAAGAAGTAAAATGAGTTGTGGAAATATGAGCCACGAACAAATATTACTTTTTCTTTAATTAGAAGTGGAAAAGTTTTATCTATTTTTGATTGAAGAAGACAAAAAGTTTACTATACGTGAAATATTGCACAAACGTCGAATGAAAGGATATTATGCTACATTGATACCAATAATGCGTTTAACAGATGTTGCGTACCTCTGATATAAGCTTCCTTAGTTTATTCAAATAAAATTCAAACATTTAAAAACTTTCACCGCATGGATCCGCAAAGTTGCGTACCTCTGATATATGCTTCTGTTATTAGCAACTTCCCTATAAGCAAATCTGTAGTCTACTCCAAAAAAAAAACATACTTCTAGTTAACTTTTATGAACTAACTATAAGCTAACTACAATGTAATGCAGAACTTCCCCAAAAATAGAAGCATGCATATTGAGTGTTTTCCCTAAATAGAAGCTTGCATATTTGTTGGCATTTGTTCAGTGACTTTTTCACTTGTTTCTGTCATTTTCATTACAAAAATGAGTGTTCGTGCGTCCAGTTAGAAAGGTTAATGTAAAATATTTTTTAAATTTTTTAAATTTTAATTATTAAAATTAAAATGAGTGGCACAAGTAAACAAAATTAAAGAAGGCTATTTAAAAAAGAAAAAGAAATTTATTCAAATAAAGTAATTTCAAATAATGTAGTTGAAGCCACCTGCTCCTTTGCCGATTTACAGTGTTAAAGTGAAAGTCGTACTGAAAATATTAGTATTAGCAATATTTTAGAAGGAGAACCTGTAATAAAAAAAAAAAAAACATTAAAAGAAAAAA
The DNA here is from genome assembly GCA_963682025.1 of Cordilura impudica. Classification (NCBI taxonomy): domain Eukaryota; kingdom Metazoa; phylum Arthropoda; class Insecta; order Diptera; family Scathophagidae; genus Cordilura; species Cordilura impudica. The sequence goes on along the minus strand of OY821517.1, from coordinate 140,901,445 downwards.
TAGGTTATTGGTACTATAAAAATAGGCAAAGCTCAAATTAATTAGTATTTATATAATTTTCAGATACTATACAAAAGCTTCAAGGTAACTTACTTTTTGCAACACATTTTCCTAGTTTCTCCTACTTATTCACCCTGCTTATTCCTTAACATATTTAACTACAGAAATTATAGTCAAGCAAAATGATGTTATAATGAAGTCCCTGGCTGGGCAGAAAGTTTTGACTGAAAGGGTTCTTTACCAAGAACTAACAACACAATTAATGAGGACAATCATGAACTTTATGTAGGTTTTCAAAATTTTATTTCACAATATTAATACCTCCCTAAAATTTTATTTCACAAATTTTATACCTCCCTAATATACTAATAGACATTAATATATATATTAATATATACTAGCAGATTCCAGCTCTCGAAATTCGAGCGCAAATTGTAGGAAATTTTTTTTTTCATTAAATAAAGACCCTAAAAGTATGCTAATCAATTATAGCCAATTCACAAATCAACACAAAAAACAAACTCATTTTTATTACAAACACATTAACAAATTTAATAAACACACACACAGCATTGTATAATTTTATGTATGTGTTAGTAGCAACTTTAAATGGAATTTACTCAAAATAAAGGAAAAAATTTAAAAATCTGTAAATCTGTAAATCTGCAAAACGGCTAAAAACAAATACCTTTAAAATAATATACGTTTGGTCAAAATCGGGATAAAACGGTAGAACAAAACATCAGTCACAAGAAATCGCCTAGCCTATTAATATTATAGATTTCAATAACTCCACGATTTAATGCTTTGTACAGGTTAATATGACGAAGTCATTGTTAAAAGGATGCCTGTCTAAAACTTTAACAGAGGTAATTTCTTTGAATATCTGTCTAGAACTTAATATGGATGGAATCCATGGCAAGAAGAGACTAAGGGACTTCAAAGTTTTCTTTCAAGCTTTAATGGGTAACCTATATATTAAAAACATATTGATTTCACATAATATAGGACATTTATATTTTAAACAGATGCCTGTCGATCGCTTGGCTCTAATGAGGTGGAAGACGACATCAGAGATGCTCTAAGAGTCATTAAAAAAACAGCACATCCATGCTGAATGCGTTAAAAATAAAAAAATTAAATTGTTAAATTCGGCTATGCCGAACTTCTGATACCCTCTACCTTAGTTTTACGTTTTTTCATATTTCACTAATTATTTATAACAAATGTAAACAAAATATTTAAAAAAGTAAACAATTTGATAAACTTAATACTAAATCTTGTGTTATTTTTACATTTAAATTTCTTTTGGGGATTCTACTTTTGATTAAAGTAAAGACTATTATAAGCTAACTACTACTTGATTTTAATTAAGTCAACTTATAGCCAACTATAATATATAAAATATAATCAGTTTGTAGCTAACTATAAATTAGCAAACTTTAAGTTAGTTGAAAGTCATGCAGAGTCCGACGATTGACTACCGCCTAGGACATCGCAATGTTAAAATAGTCAGTTTGCTTCATTGAAAGTAATCCAAGTATCAACCACCACTAGTTGCGTAATAGTTAGATATAAGTGCATTAAAAGTTAGTTGAGTTGCCGGCAGGGTTTAAATGCTATTTACTGAAAATAAAGGAAAAAATTAAAAAATCTGTAAATCTGCAAAAGGGCTAAAAAGAAATACCTTTCAAATAATATACGTTTGGTCAAAATCGGGAAAAACGGTAGAAGAAAACGTCAGTCACAAGAAATGGCCTAGCCTATTAATATTATAGATTTCATTTAAAAGCTGAACTGAAAGATCACTTCGCAATCTTGAAACTCTTCTCTGGTAAATATTTATTATTATAAGCTGAACTTTGAGTTTTTGCCAGCTTGCCTCAAAAATGCCTTTAAGGAGCTGAGGCCAATCAATCTGAATTGTATTTGTACATGAAATTTTACTTAATAAATAAATAATAAAAAATAACAAGCATAACTCACATCTGAGCGGAATTTGTATTAATTTTTTTTCGTCTGTAGATCGCAAAAAGTTCATATCGGATACTATATTTATATGGGGACAACGTCGAAAAATGGAAGGATCCTGACCATATTTGGTAAAGTCGCTTATATTTTGAAAAAATGTATACAAACCAAATTTGAGAAAAATCTGTGCAATATTTTTGTTTTTGATAGATTTTAGTGAAGATCGGGTATCAGCTTTATATGGGGGCTATGGCTAAGAATTTTTCTATAGGTTTTTTTGGATCACTGATTAAACTACGTGACAGTTTTTGACAAAATGTATCTGACACCTAATCTTTATGTAAAATTGTCCGCTGAATCCGAATATGAACTCAGAATGGTCAAATGTAGAACAGTTTTCGAGATATTCCAAAATAACCGTTATTTGTGTTTTTAAAAAAGATGATGTTACTTAAATGCCAATATCTTCAAAAATGTTAGACGCATTGTGCATTGCTTTTTTTTAATGAAAGATAATAGAATTACTAAAATTACCATGGGTCGTTTGTGAAGAGTATTCAAGAACTGACAGAGTTACAGTGGACAAAATTTCAAACTTCATGAAAATTTTTTTTTGCAATTTTGCTCTTTTCAAGTTATTTATTTTTAAACCAAACAATTAAAAATTTTAATGCTTTATTACAATAGCAATAGCAATTGAATTAGCAATAGCAATAGGAGATTGGTGCAAAAATTACAAAGCTGCCGAAGATTTAGTGAATTAACCCGCTTTTCGCTTTTTATCAAATCAAAAACCCAAAGTAAGTATATACGCAGAATTTGAAAAACGAACGCTGTAAATATTAGAAACAATGAATTTTGTATAAAAGATCGCTAAAAAGCTTATGTTAATTAAAAAATAATGTGGGAGAAAATATTTTTAAGAATGGAAAGGGATAAACAGCTCTATTCATTAAAGATTTTTGACAACATTGCTTTTGGGCTGACGGGTTTTTTTTATTTATAGTTCACAATTTCAATTTCAATGTTTGCTAAACATTTGGATTCTCTTGCATAGTGCAAGACGTGCATTTATTTTCCAGAACAATCCAAAAAAATTTTTGCTATGCTTGTGGAGATTATATATTTTTGCGCAACTACAAAATGCGCTTTGGCTGTAGTTTCAAGTCAATCCGGAAAACATTTTGAAATCTTGCACCCCAAGTACTTTATGCAATTCATGCAAAACTCGTTTAACTATGTCGGGCGCACTGAAAGTATGCGTTTCTTAATTTTGTGTTTAAAAAATATGCAATCAGAATTTTAAGCTAATGGAGGTATATGCCATTTGATCTTCCCGTTACATATTAAACTTGGCTTATTCAAAACTTTCGTCGAAGCTTTGCTAAAATGAGGAAACAGTGTCGCATTTGAATACCATACAACTGTTTTTCCCAACGTATCAGATGCCAAAATTATAGAAGGGGTTTTTGTGGGAACACAAATTACAAAGCTACTGAAAGATTCCAAATTTGATTCGATTTTGTCTGAAAATGAATCAAAGATATGGAAGTCATTTGGTTTGCGTGTATCAAGCTTTCTGGGAAGTTTCAGGAGCCCAAATTGTGAAGACATCATTCAAGATTTGTTAAAAAACTATGAGAAAATTAGTACAGTTTTTAACACGATTTTGTTTTGATTTATTTTTTCATGTTAACATTAATTTTTATATCTCACTTAAAACAGGAGTTAATATGTCTTTAAAAATACACCTTCTGCATTCGCACTTAAATTTCTTTCCAAATAAACTTGACGATGAAAGTGAAGAGCATGGTGAGCGTTTTCACCAACAAATACAAAAAATGGAACGTCTCACAGTGGACCATATTTTGAGAAGGCGATCAACAATCATTTTTTTATGGTGACTGATTTTAAAGTTATGTTATTCATTTGAAATTAAATACCAGTGAACCTAGGGAGCAAAAAAATTGCGACTCTATATAAACTATATTACAGCGAACAGGGTCTTCGAAAATAGACTAAATTTAAATTTCTTTGTAAATTTTAATTTTTAAACGACTGTAACTTTTTTGTTTTAAAAGATTTTAAAGTAAAACAAGTAAGAAAATTATAGTCGGTCTAGACCGACTATACGATACCCTATACCATGCGTTTAGAAACCCTATCTCGTAGGCCCAACTAACTGGACATAGAAAATAAGCAAAAACCAAATTTGAGTGGGATTTTTATTAATTTTTTTGGCTGCAGATATGAAAAAGTTCATATCGGATGCTATATCTATATGGGGACTAGGTCCAAAAATGGACCGATCCTGATCATGTTTGGAAAAGTCTCTCGTATTTTGCAAAATATATACAAACCAAATCTGAGAAGAATCAGTGCAATATTTTTGTTTTTTAATAGATTTAAGTGAAGATCGGGAAGCAGCCCTATATGGGGCCAAAGGATCCATTTTTGGATTACTCATTAATGGACGTAATGAGCGCATAAAAAACCCAATTTGAGTAAGATCTATATGACAATTTGGATCTTATGGCAATATATGTCGATTTCATAGGGGTAATTTGTATGGGGGCTAGGTCTGAACATGGACCGATTCTCACCAATTTCAATAACGTTCATCCCATGGCCGATAAAAGCTTATATACCAAATTTCATCAAAATATATTCATATTTGCGACCTGAAGTTTGATTACAAGCTTTACATGGACACACAGACGGACGGACGGACGGACGGACATTGTTAAATCAACTCAAAAAGTGATTCTGATTCGATCGGTGTAATTAAAGATGGGTCTAGGTCAAATATTTTTGGTTGTTACAAACAGCAGCACAATGTCATTAAACCCAAACCACATAGTGGTATAGGGTATAATTAATTTTGTATAATTTTGTAACTTCCATGCTATTAATGTTAGAAATATAAAGTCACTGGCTCATTTAGAAATTAAAAAAAAGGTCAAAATTTCCCGAAAATCTCATACTTTTTAAACCATAACTCCTGCCCATCAAAAGCCATCAAACAAAATCTTGCACTCTTCTGTACCAGAACAATTTTTCTGACCCAAGGTCAGATGTTTTGTATAATGAGTTTGCCCTGATGTTTGTAACTACCAAAAATATTGGACCTATACCCAGAAAATGCTCACAATAGGCAAAGCAACTCATGAGTTTTAAGCTACTTTTTATACCCTATACCACTATGTGGTTTGGGTATAATGACTTTGAGCAACCAAAAATATTTGACCTAGACCCATCTTTAATTATACCGATCGAATCAGAATCACTTTTTGAGTTGATTTAACAATGTCCGTCCGTCCGTCTGTGTGTCCATGTAAACCTTGTAATCAAACTGCAGATCGCAAATATGAATATATTTCGATGAAATTTGGTATATAAGCTTTCCTCGGCCATGGGATGAACGCTATTGAAATTGGTGAGAATCGGTCCATGTTCAGACCTAGCCCCCATACAAATGACCCCTATGAAATCGACATAAATTGCCATAAGATCCAAATTGTCATATAGATCTTACTCAAATTTGGTTTGTATGCGTTCATTACATCCATTAATGAGTAGTCCAAAAATGATCCCTTTGACCCCATATAGACTGCTTCCCGATCTTCACTTAAATCTATTAAAAACAAAAATATTGCACTGATTCTTCTCAAATTTTGTTTGTATATATTTTTGCAAAATACAAGAGACTTTACCAAACATGATCAGGATTGGTCCATTTTTGGACCTAGTTCCCATATAGATATAGCATCCGATATGAACTTTTTCATATCCGCAGCCAAAAAAATTAATAAAAATCCCACTCAAATTTTGTTTTTGCTTATTTTCTAAACGCATGGTATAGGGTATCATAAAGTCGGTCTAGACCGACTATAATTTTCTTACTTGTTAATACTCGTATATTGTTACTAACATTTAGCTTTATATATTTACTTTTGTTTTTTTTATAAAAATCGAAAAGTGGGATAATTCAATTAATTTTCTGTAACTTTGTCATTTCTGCACCGATCTGGATCCTATTGGGCACAAAATGTTCGCATTTAAATGGACTAACATAGTAAGTGATAAAACTTAAAAAAAAATATTTTTTGGTTAAAAAAAAAAATAAGTTGAAAAGAGTAAAATTGCAAAAAATCATTAAAATTTTTGTGAAATTTTAACTTTGGTCCATTATAACTCCGTCATTCATTGACCAATTTTTACAAATGACCTGCTTTTAAAGCATCTTCGAAAATATTCGACGGATTTTCCATTTATTTTTTTTTATTGAAAGATAACGAAATTACTAAAACAACTGCAGGTCATTTGTAAAAATTGGCCAAGAAATGACCATGAAGATGGGTCTGGGTCAAATAATTTTGGTAGTTACAAACAGCAGGACAAAGTCATTATACCCAAACCACATAGTGGTATAGGGTATAAAATCAACAAATTAAGTATAAAATAAAATTTGTGAAAGAGATAAGCCATTTAAATGATGGAATAACTTTAATACCGAAAATTGATATGATAATTATGCCAAAACCAGAAAACTAGTTAATAAAACGACAGAAACTGCAAAACCTCATGGAAAATTATACGAGAATTTGTGTTGGTCAATCTAAGAAAGTCATTAATTCTAAAGTATATGTTGATCTGCTTAATGAATCTTTTACAAATATTCCAAGCATTCTTATAAACGATGGATTTTATACCCGTAAAGCTCATATTAGTTCAACTTTATCCGAAGATCTGCTTATTACGCTGTACAATCTAATGCTGTTAGTACCCGGGTTCTTAAAAGAAATTATACCTGTTACCTCAAATTACACATATTTTTAATATTATAACAAAAAGTGTATTTCCTCAAAGTTGGAAATATTTTAAAATTTTACCCATTCCTAAATAAACAAGTAAGAGTGTTAAATTCGGCTGTGCCGAATCTTTGATACCCTCCACCTCGGTTTGAGTATTGATAATAGATGTAAACAAAATATTGGAAAAAGTAAATAATTTGTTAAACTTAATACCAAATTATTTCAGCAAATTCTTTGGGTTGGTTTTCTTCTTTTCTATTATTTCGGATTTATTTCGGTGTTTGCTTTTTGGTCATCGTGGTTGCGTTTCCGGTTATATGACATAACTTCTCGTTTAATTTAGTTTTTGCTAATTAAATAGCTCGCCCTAACCTACATTGCAAAGGTAATGGTTGTGTAGGGTGGCTATATGCATTAAATCTTTTAACTGGCGAAATATTTTTTCATTGCGGCCATATAGGTCGGATGGAGTAACAAAATAATAACCAAAAGTAGCTTTCTCAACTTTTTTATTAAAATATTGCCATATTTGGAAAACATAGAGAATAAATTTATAATAATAAATAGTCAAATTAGGGATGCCAAACGCAAAAAACCAAATGTCCCAAACATTTTAAATAAAATAATTTGTTATCTTTATTTTCTGAAAAACTTAAAATATTCATCAAAAAAAAAATTGTGAAAATTTATATATAAATAACATTCTCATCAAATTGCGTTTATTTATGTAACCATTTTTATGTTTTCAATTCTTAAGTATCATTTGACGTTTTCTAAAATTCATTGAATTTAAATTAATGTTTTCTGTGGTGTGATTCTGTAAATTTCAACGATCCGACAATCGCAAAATATATCGACAGCTATTGTTGTTTGCACTAAGGATTAAGTGATTCACTAAGTACATACATCTTAACGACAGTCGACAAATCTATTTTTCTATTTATTTAAATTGTAAACGAGTGGCATCTCTGTCAAAATAAGCAAAAAACACAAAGAAGAATAGAAAAAAATAAATTACTTCGTGTTTGACAGGATGATTTTATGTTTATGTTTAATATCTTTATTTTTTACTCATATTTCTGTGTATTTATTTGAAAATGAAATAATGAATTGAATATGCTATTTAATTTTTTTTATTTATATAAAAAACTTTTTTAATAAAAGAAAAATATTTTCACTATTTTATGATTTTTATTTATGTATGACGACATTTTAACCTAAAAATTTAAGTTTTTATCGATTGAATAAACAACACAAAAATGGTTGTCGTTTAGATAACAACACCAACAGCTGACTTTAACAATAGCGAATATCGTTTAAAAATTTTACTGATAATTTTGCTATTTCCTTTTTTTAACGATTCGACTATCGTTAAAAGAAGTTACTGAAAAGCTATTATGCCAATGCCAATATTTTTTTAAATGTAAACATTTTTTAAATGTAAACATATTTGGTGTTTTTTTTTTGGAATTTCAATTTGTGTTTAACGAATAAAAATTATATATAATTAAGATGCAATTGATGTCTTCTTTTGATGATTTTCTGAAATTCAATTAATATTTTCTAATTTATAATTTGAAATTTTAATTCCAGTTTTTAGAATTGATATTTTCTAAAATTTGATTGGAAAATTTAAAAAGTGCAATTTTGTGTTTATGTGAATAATAATGCTTTAGTAATTATAAACAATTTTTAAAAATTAGATGTAATCGCAATCAGATATTTTGTAGGTAAAGCAGAATAATAATTTTATATAACTATGTAGAACTGTTTTGAAAGCAAAAAACTCATTGATGAACTCGGTAACTCTATTTTGTGAAGACAGCAAAAAGTTAATATGCCAAACTTATGGTCATATTTGTAAAAGAATAATGAAAAAACGTATGAAATAAAAGACCAGCCCGTGTATACTCTTAACATTGTGCTGTATGATATCTATTTGAAAATATTGACATTCATGTTACAATAGAAATAACTATTGCAAAGCTAATAAGAACAAAAATTGTGGCGCCATCTACTGTGGCATAGTCATGCTGAGCAAAATGAAGTGACACTCTGTTAATGCAAAAGAAAAGTATTTTCCCCACAACATAATATTGCAGAATTTTATGTAAATAAAATAATATACCATTTTATTTCTAACATGCAGTTATTATGGATATACATACATATATATATAGAATATATGTATATTATTTGTAATATTAAATATGTGTATGTATGTAAATATATGTAAATATTATGCACAAAAAAATACAAAATCAAACGTTATTTTTCTGTTTTTCTCTTTAAATAAATTAATACATAAAATTTTGTTTTGCTAAATTTACACTGTTTTTTTTTGATGTGTAAACATCTATACGCGCAGGGGGGTAAATTTCCATTCCACAAAACAATCATAAAAACAGTGTAACACGTAGTAGGTGAGAGTGGACAGATAACGCTGTGTGACTTATGATTGTATTGGTGAAAAAATTATGATATAACATTGTTTTTTTTATGCCACCTTTTTAAAAGCGTCATCTATGTATCACTTATATACGTTTATATTGGGATATTTTTAACGTTTTACAGCAAAGGGTTGTTGAATTAGCTAAAACAGTTTTTGCTATAAGTGATACATAGATGCCGCTTTCTGTTTGATTTTAAAAATTACAAAAAAAAATCTTTAATTACTAGATGTTTACACATCTTCCCTGTGATCGGACTCACATGATTTTTTTTTAATAACAACTACGTATTTTAGCATTATTTGCTTTAGATGCTGGTGAATTTTTATTCCCTTTATATTAACTCGTAGTGTCTGCTTGTCGAAAAAATTTTGGGTCGATTTTAACCCCTTTCCCGTGAACCAATCGATCTGAAACTTTGCAGGCAGGCTCATGGCAATGACAGAAATGATCTGCTAAATTTTCTTAGTGATACCAAAACAATGGAAACTTTTAAATTTTTCTACCCGAGTTGATAAAAAAAATGTACAAAGGGTTAGTTTTAATTATATTATTACCACAAGGACCACAAAAACAACAAGTCCAGCTACGACAACAATACAACATTTAGAATAACAACAAGAATAATATAGAAATATCATATTTTTCATTTTTTTTTACTTTTTCAGAGATTTCCCTGGACCTGTTCCACCGATTTTAATGATTTTTGAAACCGAAATCTTCCCACAAGTTTGGTGAATCATTCTCACTAAAACTGATGACCCTAGCTATCATATTGGGGGCGTGATCGTGACAAGAACAACAAAGAAAATTATATTTTTTTCAAGACTTTTTTTAGTTCTTCATTCAAATCTCGGGCCCTAATCGACCCATTTGGACGATTTTGAATAACAAACTTCTCAGGATGTTAGTGAATCATTTTTTATATGAACGAGCACCCTGGCTGCCCGATTGATGCCGTCATCGTGATTTCACAGATGGACAGACGGACAGCGGACAGGCGGACATCGCTATATCAACACCGGTACCTATAAGGACCACAAATATATATTTTATGGGGTTCAAAATTTTTTTTCTAATTATTAGAAACGGAATGACAAACTTATACATATATACCCTCTGCACACTGGAGTGGAGGGTATAAAAAGAAATATCGTCCCATTGCTATTCCACCATATTTGTGTAAATTACTTGAAACTTTTTATCATCAAACTGGAAAATATGTCAAGGATAATATTTTACTCTCTCACACAGAAAATCAGGCTTTCGTTCTTACCACATCTGTGTAAACTGCTTGAAAAATTACGCTAAAAAAATTGTTAACAATATTTTTTGAAAATGTGAAAAAAAATCTGCAAAACGAAAAAAACAAGTAAGAAATTATAGTCGTTCTAACTATAGAAAATATATAGATATAGAAAATAAGCATAAACCAAATTTGAGTGACATTATTAATTTTTTTGGCTGTAGATATGAAAAAGTTTATATCGGGCGCTATATTTATATGGGGACGAGGTCGAAAAGTGGACCGACCCTGAATATATTTGGTAAAGTCACTTATGTTTTAAAAAAATATTTAGAAACCAAATTTGAGAAAAATCTGTGCAACATTTTTGTTTTTTTGATAGATTTAAGTGAAGATCGGGAAGCAGCTCTATATGGGGCCTTTAACTAAAAATTGCCCTATAGTTTTTATTTTTGGGTTACTGATTAATGGATATAATAAACACATACAAACCCAATTTGACTGAGATCTATATGATAATTTGGATCTTATGGCAATTTATGTCGATTTCATAGGGGTCATTTTTATGGGGACTAGGTGTCAACATGGACCGAATCTCACCAATTTCAATAGCGTTCATCCTATGGCCAATGAAAGCGTACATACCAAATTTCATGAAAATATATTCATATTTGCAACCTGTAGTTTGATTACAAGGTTTAATGGACACACAGACGGACGGACGGACATCGCTAAATCGACTCAGAAAGTGATTCTGAGTCGATCGGTATAATAAAAGATGAGTCTAGGTCAAATATTTTTGGTAGTTACAAACAGCAGCACAAAGTCATTATACCCAAACCACATAGTGGTATAGGGTATAAAAACAGTTACAAAACGTTTAATGTACTTCAAATTTAAATAAATAAAAATTTAAATAAATAAAACCATACCGAAACAAGTATGTTAAGTATAGTAATTTCTTGTGAAAACATACTAAAATAGTTAAAGTAAATAATTTATCGGCAAACAACTGAATTTTCCTTTGATTGAACTACAAACTATTAACTTAAGAAATTTATGAGTGCATTCATTCATTCATTCATGTATAATAGGTCTTTCCAACGATCGTTCATATTTCTTGGACTGCTTTAATTCGATTTTAATACCAAATTGAAAAGCCTCCCATCTGTAGAGGGCTTGATTATAACTTAATTAGGCAGACAACACTAGATCGTTGAAACGATCAATATTCCCAAGTGTGACTAACTCAATTGTAATCGTATTTATATATATGTAGGGTATAAAAAACAAACAATGCTTTATTACATGATGATGTGTGTGTGTATTGAAAGTAAAATTTGAATTATATTCCGGTTGTGAAATCGATGTCATTTTTAAAGGTTGGACTTAAAAACATAACGATTTTTTTTTTTATAAAAATTAACAATATTGTTTATTAAGTTGCCTTACCTTATGTATCACTTATTTTAATTGCACAATAATATGATATTATATTAAGCATGGATTTTGTTTTAAATAAATTTTAAAATAAAAGAAACATATTTGTCACTTGTAATGCAATGATTTGCATAAATCGCTTTAGCCATCTGTCGTAGATGATGTTTATGTTCATTACAATTTAATGACACTTATTTTTATTAATTCGCATTATTTAAAAACATTTATAATAAAAAGGACAGATGTCTAAAAATATTAAATACAATTGAAGAAAACAAATTTAACAAAAAACAAACAAAAACAAAAATACTCTAAATTCCAATTAATTTTTTTAAATAAAAGAAAAATATAATTTTATTGCGTTTTTTTAATATTAACAATCGTTAAAATCTTTTCCTTTGCTGTTCATAAAAAAACATGCTAAAGATGTTTGACACTTTAATAATGTTGTTATGTCCTCATAAAATTTGTTTATATTTTTTAATAATGTGTAAAGCAATAAATTTTGTCATAAAAGAATACATAAAATATTGATGGTGATCTAAATGTTCCCTGTTCAAAAATATTTTGATATAAGTTCCTTTTCGACAGATTATTTGAATAGGCTTCGAAAGCGGATATTTTAAGCTTCCCAATATATAGATGTATATTAGGATGGCTTTTAATAAAAAAGTGTTCAAACTCTCGGTCTCACCCCCTAGAAATATGTGAATAGCAAAACAACTGAGAAATATAAAGTTTTGGATCAATAAAAAAAATTTAGGCGTGCCTCAACGTGACTGAAAATTTCAAGTGTGTTTGTATGGGGAAAATATGACTTTTTTTCAGATTTTACGAAAATTTCGTTCTATAGTTTAATTGTTTCGATAAGTTGTTATATGAATCGATATCATTTTCGATTATCTTTTCAAATAGCTGTATAACTCCAAAATCGAATAAAAACTCGACAAGAAATAGCAAATGTCCCAGACCACCAAAAAAAGTACGTCATGAAATTTGACAGAATTTTTTTCAACTTTATGATATTAATTAAAGCCAAACTATGAATTTTGGCATATTTAAATAAATTAATTGTTCTAGTAAACTAGAAGAAACCCTTACTTTGTGTTGGGAAATAAAATTGTGCTATATTTTACCGATTTTTTGATTTGATGCTTATGATTATTTCATAATTTGACGTCATTAACCCATTTGGACTTGGCACTAAAAATGACTCCAAGCTAGTAGAGAACGATTAAGTCAAAAAAATCAAATATTTTCCAAATACTGCTGAATTTTGGATCATTTTAACCCTAGGATTACATAAGGGTAAGTTTTCGGCCGCGGCAAAGAATGGGTTAACGTTGTTCGATTTATTCCAAATTATTAGCGTGGAAGACTTGCACAATTTAATGAATTGTCTTTTATTAGCTTGGGGTCATAAGCGACCCCAAAACCAAAAGGGTTAATGGGGTCATATTATTATTTTTTTCAGAAACCCTAGGCTATTGAGATAAAATATAACATGTAAAAGTAGAAAATTGATAAATTTTTGATACAAGTATTGAGAAAGGGTACATTTACTCAATATTTCACAAAAAAATTAATTTTTCTCGAAATCCGCAAAAATAATTCTTTGTAAAAAATTCTGGCAGAGGAATTTACTTAAAAATTCACATAGTTAATCTCTAACATATATTTGACAAAACTTTAAATTGCCAGGTCCATTTTTTGAAATTTCGTTTAAGAAAATTTTTAAAATCTTAAAAGAGGAGTTTTCAAAATTTTATCAAAAAATTTTTCCATATTTGGTCGCATTTCGCAATAAGTAACAATGTGGTAATAAAACAATACTTAATATTTGAGTACTTATAGGTATAGAGACCAAAAAAAAAAAATATGGCCCAAATCAATTTGCTAAAGTTGAAAAAATGTGCATCACATTTCATGACCTAGAATTTTTTTCGGCACAAAAGTGGTCTGGGGTATTTGTCATTTCTTGGCGACTTTTTATTCGATTTTGAAGTTATATAGGTTTTTGGAATGATAATTTAGTACTTATATATCGATTCATATAACAACTTGTCGAAAAAATTAAATTATAGAACGAAATTTTCATAAAATCTGAAAAAAGTCATATTTTCCCCATATAAATACACTTGAAATATTCAGTCGCGTTGAGGCATCGACTATTCGCATATTTCTAGGGGGGTGAGACTTTAAATTCGAACACATTTTTTCTCCCTCCATATAATGAAGGGCCACCCTAATGCTATGTTCAAACGGACTGCAAGATTCGAGTTTCGTTCTCTAATTCACGGTTCGCGTCCCAATCGTGATTGAAACTACATGATTCGCCATACAAAATTTTGAGAGCGAACCAACTTGGTTCATTTTGAATCTAGTTACGATTCGCTATAAACATAGAAAAAACAAAAAAATAATATGTGCAATAAAATAAATAGAAACATTTGACAAATAAAAAGTATATATTTACATATATATTTTCAAATAAAAATGGAAAAAATTAGATGGTGAAACGTAAAGTGTAGAAGGATGTCCTCAAATATTTGCACAAAAAATATAAACGTCAAAATGAAACAAGAACACTCGTCTGAACACCAAGGTTCGCAATCGTGATTCAGAGAGCGAATCAAGTGGTTCATTTTGCTGTCTGAACATGCTATAATATATATATTTATTTTATTTATTTTTTTTATTTTATTTACATTGATACCACACACAACAAGATATACATCTTTTTAATTAAAGTGTGTGATCTTATATAGACATACATACATTGATCTGTTGGGTTGTAATTTATAATAGTAAAAAAAAAAATAGAATTAATACATTAGCAAGAACATTACACACATATATATAGTGGCTCCGTAAAATATTTGCTCATATGTTTTTTGTTTTTAAAGAAAAACTTATTATTTTTTATCTTTTATCAGTTTATAATTTTTTTTTATTTGTTTAAGTTATAAAAAGTCTCTTCTAAAAATTAAATTAAAAAAATATAACAAAACGTCATTATTAATAGCAAAAAAAACATACAAAAGTTATGAAAGATAAGAAATTCTACTCTAAAAAGTATTTGCTCATATACACAGGAAAAAACTACGACAAATCAATTGTCATATTATATACGGTTTTCGTTAATGCAATCAAATTTTTAATTGTAAATGCACCAGCAATCTATTTTATTAATATAATAAATATTTTTATTACTTAAAATTGTTAACACTCAGTATTTTTTTTAAACAATGAGGTTGTTGAACAAAATTGTTAACAATCTAAAAATATTTTTAAATAATTAACTAGAGGACCCCTGCTGCTCTGCAGCATTATATTATATAACATTAATTTTTATAATATAATACCAAAATTTGCCAAGAGAAGTCAACGTACAGTAATACCAAAATATGCCAAGAGAAGTTAACGTACAGTAATACCAAAATATGCCAAGAGAATTTAACGTACAGTAATACCAAAATTTGCCAAGAGAAGTCAACGTACAGAAATACCAAAATTTGCCAAGAGAAGTCAACGTACAGTAATACCAAAATATGCCAAGAGAGTTAACGTACAGTAATACCAAAATATGCCAAGAGAATTTAACGTACAGTAATACCAAAATTTGCCAAGAGAAGTCAACGTACAGTAATAACAAATTTTGTCAAGAGAAGTCAACGTACAGTAAAAGCAAAGTTGATTCTCCACGCATAACTTTCCTCAAATCCAACGAATTTAATAGCTCAAAAGAAGGAGCTTGATCCACTGAGTGTTCTTAGACCTATGTCAACAGCCTACGTTAATTAGAACTCTAGTTATAGAGGTTTGAGAGAAGAAAAATATTGAAAAAAATCTTGAATGCAAAGTTTATTCATAAATTCTTTTAATATATAAGATTAATTTGTTATCAACTTGTGAATTTTTAATCTGAAAAAATAAATTGATTATTAAATTATGTTCTAAATGTGTTTTTATTATATTTGTAATTTTTTTAATCTGCCTAGTTGGAAATAAAACATAAGAGATTGCATATATAAATTAGAGTGGACCGATATTATGCGTAATTTTTATCCAAACGAGGCCATGCCAGAAACGGTTAAGAAAATCATGTGGATAACATAATTTGTTTTGCAGACGATATAATTATTTATCATTCTGAAAACAAAATAGAACAAATTAATTAAAATCTCCAGAAATCTTATAATTGTATTGAACAATATGCAATTAATTGGAACATGAAAAATAATTGCAGAGAAATGTGTAACAATTCTTTTTAGGCTGCCTGTAAATAATTGTAGTTACTTAGAAAAAATTGGAAAAATTTTGGAATCAAATCACTTTTACATAATTGTATAATTCCAAATAAGGACACAGTCAAATATTTAGGTGTATTTATGGACAAATTTTTATACCTTAATCAACATGTCAATGAAATGCTTACAAAAGCAAGAAAAGCCTTTATTATATTTTATTCAAAATACATATATAAAAACAAGCGTTAAAATAATAATGTATAATAATGTATCAATCTGTTTTAACATGCTCATGTCCAATTTGGTTGAATATCTATGGTTTTCTAGAATAACCGCGTATGTCATAAAATCAAAATGTTCAGGGTAGCCAAAAAACGTTATATTTGAAATTATGGGCTCGATATAAAGATTTTAGAGCTTTTTATTAAACAGTCCTGTAGATATGGGCAATAACTACTTTATATAAAATTTTGAGTCAAAAATCTTCAGAGGAATAGATCCTAGAGAAGGACGAAAAAAGAATATGTAAATAACACTTAAAATGTGTGTAGATAAAACAACTTTAGTCGACAAACGTCGTTTTCTCTGAAAAAGAAAACTACCAATGCAGCCATCCATGCAGACATAAGTTGTTGTTGCTTGAAAAATGGATTTTTTTGTTTGTCAACAAAAAGTTAACGGGACTTAGGATGAGAACATAACAACGTATCAAGAATAATAGTGACAAAAAATAACAGAAATAAACACACAAGTTTTTACAAGCGGTTATAAACTGAAAACAAATCCAAAATTTTTTTGCATTTTTTTTCATTAATAACAAGAAAATTATAGTCGGTCGAGACCGACTATATGATACCCTATACCATGCGTTTAGAGTTCCTATCTCTCAGGCCCAACTAACTGGATATGGAAAATAAGCATAAACCAAATTTGAGTGGGATTTTTTCGGCTGCAGATATGACAAAGTTCATATCGGATGCTATATCTATATGGGGACTAGGCCCAGAAATGGACCGATCCTGACCATGTTTGGTAAAGTCTCTTGAAATTTGCAAAAATATATACAAACAAAATTTGAGAAGAATCAGTGCAATATTTTTGTTTTTTGATAGATTTAAGTGAAGATCGGGAAGCAGCTCTATATGGGGCCTATGACTAAGAGTTGTCCAATAGGGATCATTTTTGGACTACTAATTAGTGGATGTAATAAACACATACAAACCCAATTTGACTAAGATTTGTATGATAATTTGGATCTTATGGCAACATATGTTGATTTCATAGGGGTCATTTGTATGGGGGCTAGGTCTGAACATGGACCGATTCTCAACAATTTCAATAGCGTTCATCCCATGGCCGATAAAAGATCAAATACCAAATTTCATCAAAATATATTCATAGTTGCGACCTGCAGTTTGATTACAAGCTTTACATGGACACACAGACGGACGAACGGACGGACGGACATCGAATCAGATAGTGATTCTGATTCGAACGGTATAATTAAAGATGGGTGTAGGTCCAATATTTTTAGTTGTTACAAACAGCAGCACAAAGTCATTATACCCAAACCACATAGTGGTATAGGGTATAAAAACGTATGTCGCTATGTGTTGTTTTCTGAGCAAATAATTTGTCAGCGATCAAACGTAGGTTCACATACGTCGTTTGTGCTGCAAATTACTTTAATAAACATTTAAGTTACGTCGTTATTTAAAGAAAAATCTCAGATATGGTCAATATTTTTATACCCTATACCACTATGTGGTTTGGGTATAATGACTTTGTGCTGCTGTTTGTAACTACCAAAAATATTTGATCTAGACCCATCTTTAATTATACCGATCGAATCAGAATAACTATCTGATTCGATTTAACGATGTCCGTCCGTCCGTCTGTGTGTCCATGTAAAGCTTGTAATCAAACTGCAGGTCGCAAATATTAATATATTTTGATGAAATTTGGTATATAAGCTTTTATGGGCCATAGGATGAACGCTATTGAAATTGGTGAGAATCGGTCCATATTCAGACCTAGCCCCCATACAAATGACCCCTATGAAATCGACTTAAATTGCCATAAGATCCAAATTATCATATAAATCTTAGTCAAATTGGGTTTGTATGTGTTTATTACATCCATTAATCAGTAGTCCAAAAATGATACCTATGGGACAATTCTTAGTCATAGGCCCCATATAGAGCTGCTTCCCGATCTTTACTTAAATCTATCAAAAAACAAAAATATTGTACTGATTCTTCTCAAATTTTGTTTGTATATATTTTTGCAAAATACAAGAGACCTTACCAAACATGGTCAGGATCGGTTCATTTTTGGGCCCAGTCCCCATATAGATATAGCATCCGATATGAACTTTTTCATATCTGCAGACAAAAAAATTTAAAACAAGTAAGAAAATTATAGTCGGTCTAGACCGACTATACGATACCCTATATCATGCGTTTAGAAACCCTATCTCTTAGGCCCAACTAACTGGACATAGAAAATAAGCAAAAACAAAATTTTAGTGGGATTTTTATTAATTTTTTTTGGCTGCAGATACGAAAAAGTTCATATCGGATGCTATATCTATATGGGGACTAGGTCCAAAAATGGACCGATCCTGATTATGTTTGGAAAAGTCTCTTGTATTTTGCAAAAATATATACAAACCAAATCTGAGAAGAATCAGTGCAATATTTTTGTTATACCCTATACCACTATGTGGTTTGGTATAGGGTATAAAAATACCACTCAAATTTGCTTTATGCTAATTTTCTATGTCCAGTTAGTTGGGTCTATGGGGTAGGGTCTCTAAACGCATGGTATAGGGTATCCTATAGTAGGTCTAGACCGACTATAATTTTCTTACTTGTTTTTTTTTTAAATTTAACACATGTAAAGAGCGTTTAAAATTAATATATTTGGCATCGTTAAATCAAAACTGACAAAAATGGACATACGCGGTTATTCCAGAAAACCACAGATATATCACCTTCAAACATGAAAAAAATACGAGTTTTTGAAAGGAAATGTTTAAGATCTTGTACTTCGCTATATCGAGACCCATAAAGTGGATATTTAAAATACATTTCCAATAAGATTTTGTATAAAAAGGCAAACATTATACACATAGATAATAGATAATCTTAAGGTGTTCGAAGTGCTGTGAAAATAACGTTTTTAATGGCCCCTTTTCATGCAAACGAAGAATATATAGTAGAATACTTAAAAATGGATTTGTTCCTCCTGAAGCTTTTCTTTACCTTGATAGCAAAAGCATCACAACCATAGGCGTGCTAATGTCAAAGCGGTTAACTGCAATTTAGAAAATGGGTGCCGCATTTCCTTACAATAGAAAACAAACAATGTTGTGAAGATGTAGAGTGTTTGGCGATGTTTCATCGCCATAAATCCGAGTTTATGTGTCGATTCATAACCATGGAAGAGACGTGGGTCCACCACTTCACACCTGAGATAAAGGAACAGACAAAACAGTGGGCTGAAATGGGAGAGTTACGAGGGCGTATCAATAAGTCCGTGGCTTTTCGAACTTCTCTCGTAGTTATATGATATGGAACACTGCTCCCATCAAGTACCACATATTAGTAGACTACTGTAATATGTTGAGCAATATCCGTCATTTACTGTGCGTTTAACAGCTGTTCAAAACATACAACCTCGTGTTTTTTTTAATGGAAAAAAGTGAATTTCGAGTGCTCTTTAAACATTATTTTTTGCGAAAAAAAACCATCAAACCAAGCAAAAGCTTGATGAATACTATGGGGACATTGCACCATCGATTTCAATGGTAAAAAAGTGACCTTCGTTATGGTCGCACAAATACAAATTACGCTGAACGTTCTGGACGGCCAATTGAGGTCAATACACCCGAAAATGTCGAAAAAATTCACGATATGGTGTTTGCCGATCGAAGAGTAAAAGTGCATGTGATTGTTGATGCCATAGCCACTTCATATGGCAGTGTGGTTTCGATTTTAAATGATCAGTTAGATTTAAGAAAGCTGTCTACAAGATGGGTGCCGCGTTTGCTCTCAACTGACCATAAACGTAATCGTGTGACAACTTCAAAGGATTGTTTGGAGATGTTTAACCGCAATTCGAATTGGTACCTCATCTGCCATATTCTGCAGATTTGCCCCCAGTGACTATTTCCTATTTCCAAACCTAAAGAAATGGCTCGGTGGAAAGAGATTTAGCTGCAACGATGAAATTATTGCTCAAACAAATGCCTATTTTATGGACCTCGAAAAATCATATTTTTTGGAAGGGATACAAAAATTGGAGAAACGTTTCTCTAAGTGCATTGAGTTAAAGGGAGATTATGTTTAAAAATAAATTTTTTTGTTTCAATAAACTGTGTTTCATTCTAAAAGTCACGGACTTATTGATCCGCTCTCGTAAGTCCAAAGAAAGCGAAAACAGTTCCATATGCAGGCAAGGTTATGGCGTCTGTTGAATGGGATATCCGTGTGCGATAATTTTTATTGATTATCTTCAAAAACAAAAACAATCACCGGCGAGTATTATGCTAACATTGCAGCGTTTAAGTGGTGAAATTAAGAAAAGAAAGGGCCGCATTTGGCGAAAAAGAAAGTGTTGTTTCATGGAATGCCTAAAATCCATTAGATTTGGGTCCCTCGGATTATTTTCTATTTCCAAACATGAAAAAATGAAATGAGGTAGTGAAAGATTTGCCAACTATGAAAAGGTGGATTCTGCGATTGATGGTTATCGAAGCTATTGCTGGGAAAAGTGTATCGACTTAAGAGGAGATAATATTAAGAAGAAAATTTTTTCCAAATTTGTTGTATTCTTTGATAATAAGGGTTGTTCTGCTATTTTGGGTTATACTGTACTATTTTGCAATTTATGTTTTAGAATAAGTACGCTCGCATACTTAGTAACACAGTGTTATTATTTTACTTGCAACCATATGCTTACAAAGTTTGTACTAGTGTGATTTTACATTATTAAAAATTAGTATTTTACATAAATCATAGCAATCGATACTTAAGACATATATTGCAATACAATAAGCTAGATATTAAGCGGAGCCATTTCAGTCAATGTAAACCGGATATATGAACTTGAAATTTTTTAGTAATTTAAAATTTGTTTTTATTAAAAAAAATATTGTTAATGATTGTTGATATTTGTTTAGTGCATCATCTTCTTTATTGATATCGATTGCGAAAAGCAATATTATAAAAATTATGATGATTGCAATTATACACTACATACATAAATAACGATCAATTGAAGTTGCACCGCCATTTAATATATTGATTTTTGTTGTTATTGCTTCTACCATTCACTTACCGAAAGTATGATTGATATTGTTTCAAACAAAAAATTTCAATGATGACACTTTTCAAAAAATAATTATGTATATCAACAAAAACGTCAAAATCATGATCATACGATAAATACATAAATATTAATTTATTGAGAATTATTATTGTTATAAATAAATGTTCGTTTCATTATTGATAAATCATGGAAATTTTTTGATAGATGTGTTATTATGTTTAATTTATTTAATATTTAGTGTTTCGTGTGTGTTTATGAAAATCAGAAACTAAAGATGATGAACAATTTTTATGAAATCATTACTATGAAAAACTACTAAAATAAATTGAATGCCGACTAATGCAATACATATATTAAATAGATTATTATAGACAAAGGGCTGGAAATTAAAATTAAGAACTGTAAAATAGAATTAATTTATTTTATACGAACTAAAGTTAAACAAGTAAGAAAATTATAGTCGGTCTAGACCGACTATACGATACCCTATACCATGCGTTTAGATACCCTATCTCTTAGGCCAAACTAATTGGACATAGTTAGAAAATAAGATAAACCAAATTTGAGTGTGATTTTTATACCCTATACCACTATGTGGTTTGGGTATAATGCCTTTGTGCTGCTGTTTGTAACAACTAAAAATATTGGACCTACACCCATCTTTAATTATACTGATCGAATCAGAATCACTCTCTGATTCGATTTAACGATGTCCGTCCATCCGTCCGTCCGTCCGTCTGTGTGTCCATGTAAAGCTTGTAATCAAACTGCAGGTCGCAAATATGAATTTATTTTGATGAAATTTGGTAGTTAATCTTCTATCGGCCATGGCATCAACGCTATTGAAATTGTTGAGAATCGGTCCGTGTTCAGATCTAGACCCCATACAAATGACCCCTATGAAATCAACATATGGTGCCATAAGATCCAAATTATCAAACAAATCTTAGTCAAATTGGGTTTGTATGTATATATTACATCCATTAATCAGTAGTCCAAAAATGATTCCTATTGGACAACTCTTACTCATAGGCCCCATATAGAGCTGCTTCCCGATCTTCACTTAAATCTATCAAAAAACAAAGATTGCACTGATTTTTCTCAAATTGTTTTGTATATATTTTTGCAAAATACAAGAGACTTTACCAAACATAGTCAGGATCGGTCCATTTTTGGGCCTAGTCCAGAAATAGATATAGCATCCGATATGAACTTTTTCATATCTGCAGCCAAAACAATTCATAAAAATCCCACTCAAATTTGGTTTATGCTTATTTTCTATGTCCAGTTTGTTGGGCCTATGAGATAGGGTCTCTAACCGCATGGTATATGGTATTATATAGTCGGTCTAGACCGACTATAATTTTCTTACTTGTTATTAATTTTTTTGGTTGCAGATATGAAAAAGTTCATATTGGATGCTATATCTATATGGGCACTAGGCCTAAAATTGGACCGATCGTAAAGTCTCTTGTATTTTGCAAAAATATATAGAAACAAAATTTGAAAAGAATCAGTGCAATATTTTTGGTTTTTGATAGATTTAAGTGCAGATCGGGAAGCAGCTCTACATGCGGCCTATGAGTAAGGGTTGTCCCATAGGGATAATATTTGGACTACTTATTAGTGGATGTAATAAATGCATACAAACCCAATTTGAGTAAGATCTATATGATAATTTGGATCTTATGGCAATTTATGTCGATTTCATAGGGGTCATTTGTATGGGGGCTAGGTCTGAACATGAACCGATTTGCACCAATTTCAATAGCGTGCATCCTATGCCTGATAAAAGCTTATATACAAAATTTCATCAAAACACACTCATATTTGCGACCTGTACTTTGATTACAAGGTTTACATGGACACACAGACGGACGGACGGACACACGGACGGACATCGTCATATCGAATCAGATAGTGACAGTGATTCTGATTCGATCGGTACAATGAAAGATGGGTCTTGGTCAAATATTTTTGGTAGTTACAAACAGCAGCACAAAGTCATTATACCCAAACCACATATTGGTATAGGGTATAAAAATCAATAAGTCTTCCGTTATGATCTATAACCAAAATATTCAAATTATGTGGCAGTGCCGGCCACAATGTAAGATCTTGACTTTCAATATAGAAAATGACTTGAATACCTCCTCCTCCTATATGGTGGAATTTAATGGAAAGATGGGAACTGTTATTCATAGCATAATTTGTCAACCATAATTAAAACAAAAATTATTTGACTACCACAGATATGACAAGTAAGAAAATTATAGTCGGTCTAGACCGACTATACGATACCCTATACCATGCGTTTAGAAACCCTATCTCTTAGGCCCAACTAACTGGACATTGAAAATAAGCAAAAACCAAATTTGAGTGGGATTTTTATTAATTTTTTTGGCTGCAGATATGAAAAGGTTCATATCGGATGCTATATCTATAAAGGGACTAGGTCCAAAAATGGACCGATCCTGATCATGTTTGGTAAAGTCTCTTATATTTTACAAAATTATGTACAAACAAAATTTGAGAAGAATCAGTGCAATATTTTTGTTTTTTAATAGATTTAAGTGAAGATCGGGAAGCAGCTCTATATGGGGTGAAAGGGATCATTTTTGGACTACTCATTAGTGGATGTAATGAACGCATACAAACCCAATTTGAGTAAGATCTATATGACAATTTGGATCTTATGGCAATTTATGTCGATTTCATATGGGTAATTTGTATGGGGGCTAGGTCTGAACATGGACCGATTCTCACCAATTTCAATAGCGTTCATCCCATGGCCGATAAAAGCTTATATACCAAATTTCGTCAAAATATATTCATATTTGCGACCTGCAGTTTGATTACAAGCTTTACATGGACACACAGACGGACGGACGGACGGACATTGTTAAATCAACTCAGAAAGTGATTCTGATTCGATCGGTATAATTAAAAATGGGTCTAGGTCAAATATTTTTGGTTGTTACAAACAGCAGCACAAAGTCATTATACCCAAACCACATAGTGGTATAGGGTATAAAAAATAAATACATATTCCCCTATCGGAATTTGAGTTAATTTAAAGCTAACTCATGGTTGATCAGATATGAGTACCATATGACTTAAAAGCTAACTTATTTCTTTGTTAAAAACTATTCAGTTTTTCCATGCGATGGCCGCAAAATGAGTGAGTACTCACTCACTCTACATAAGTTTCAGCTAATCACAAGTTAGCTCATTGTGGCGCATAATGAGTTAGTTATGAACTGCCTAACTAATGATTGTATTTTACGAGTCAGCTTGTAGTTAGCTCATAATAACTTAGCTTGTGGTGCATAAAGTAAGAGGGCACTATGCGTTAGCTGTGAACTGTCTAACTAATGATTGCGTTTTACGTTACGTTGTTAAAAATTTCCTTTCCTATTCTAGGGACCTAGCTTTTGACAATTTATGTGATTTATTTGTAAAAATTAAATTTCAATATATGTTGGAACATATTTACACTCTGAATAAATAAATTACGTGAATTGTTAAAAGCATATATAATATATTACATTTTAAAAATTAAATTTTAATATCTTTTAGAACATATTTACTCTCTATGAATATATATTATATATCTTATATTATATATTATAGATATTATATATTATAAATATAATATATTATATTATATTATATATTATATTATATATTATATTATATATATATTATATTATATAATATATATTATATATATTATATATTATATTATATATATTATATATTATATTTGAAAAAAAAAATTACATATTGTTGGGAAGTGTCGTTTCCATATGATTAGCTTGGCTGTCCTTCTTTTTATTTACACAAATTGCTTGGAAATGTCGCTTCTTTATTAATTTTAACGCATTTCTTATTGATTTTTCTGGTTCTTCTTCCCCATTAGCACGAATTGCATCTATTTAATGATATCAAAATAAATATGTAAACATGGGTTAAAAAGTAAATTAAATATAAATATTAGTATTACCCATTAAAGCATCGAAAAGTTTTTTGAAATTTTTTAGCGGCAGTTTTCCATGGATGCCATCAATGTTGGAGGCGACTATAAGGTCCACTGAAAATATTTCGGTTAGGCATTTATGCAGTTGCCCTTTTAGTACTGATGACAAGTAACGAGTCTGAAATTTAATTAAATTTGTTAAATGAATTTGTTTTTATTCCACGTAAAACCGATGGTAAAGACTTACATAAACTGCACGATTTGCTTCATTTATTTTGTCATCAATCTGTGCTAAATCATCGGCGGTCTGAATAGGGAAGATGCTTCTTACACTTGCTTCATTTTAGTTAGAATAAATAATGAAAAATAATGAGTTTATATACCTGTTAATTGGTCAAACTTTGCCTCGTATTTATTTTTCAAGTTTTCACAATTTTGGCATGTGTTTTCAGTATCTGCGTGTGTTGTGTTTGAATTATCTGTAATAGAAAAAGTGGTATTTTTTAAGTGGATTGAATAAAGCAATTCAAGTAGTTACAATTTGATGATGACTTTCCACCCAATCGGCATCGCTTAATGCCTTGATAGTTGTTTTGAGGTTCCATTATATTTTGCTTGTGAATTATTATATTATCATATATATATATATATATATATGTATATGTATGTATATATATATATTATTATATTATACTAGCTGTTTTTACCCGGTCTTGCCCGGGATACAAAGGCCTTTGACTTGAAAAATGGTTCACTATGCTTACCAGGCGCTGAGTACTTAGTCCCCAATTAACAAATTCCTCAATAAAATGAACTTTCTCCCCAAAAATTTGTATGGGCAGTAAATTCATTTTTTATTTTAATTAAAAATTTTTTGATTTTTTAATTTAGAAGTTTTTTAAGATGCTGCAGCAAAAATGCTTCAAAAATAAGTTGCGAAACCGATTTAAGTTTTTTTTTTAGTTTATTTATAAACATCAAATATAACGGAATGGTTCGCAAATTAAAGGAATCACAACTTTTAAAAATTGAATTACTTCATTCAATAAGTGATCATCATTGAGCAGAGACGTCAAATTCAAGTTTCAGAAATGAAAGACTAATGCGACGTTTAATATTGTGTCGCAAGGTTTCTTTAAGCAACTGCTTATAGTATATGTGTGGCCTATTTTGATCAACAGGTAATTATTTCACATACGTAGATAAAATTTATCATACGACATTTCACTAAGCTGTGTTCCGCGAGCGAGTCGCGCATGACTACGCGCGTTTGGCAGCCAGAGCCATGCTGCCGTGCAGTTGTTGTCAAATTATTTTAATCGCCAAAATATATTTTTCAGATCATTGCGATATTTTTGCTGTATTCCCCGTGCGCGTAGCTTCCGCGCAACGAAATGACGCTATTGAAAAGAATACTCATTTTAAATGCATTTATTGTAGGACATATATTGAGAGCAGTATGCAAATGTTTACTAAAATAAATATTTAACAAAATTCATTAAATAAAAATATATAAAAATTTAAGAATGAATTTGGGGAGTAAGTTCATTTTTTATTTCGATTAAAAAAAATGGGGAATTTGTTCATTTTTTTTTTTTTTTAAGTTTGGGAAATTTGTTCACCGTGTAGTTATTTCCTTCCCTGGAATATGTACTAAATTTCGGAGAAAGCCATTGAAAAATAAAAGTTTGTATAGAAATCAAATAAAGAAACAAATAAAAGGAAAAAAAATAAGTTTTATATACATAGAAGTTGGCGCAAAGTAGGCTTTGCCTGTAAGAAGCATATGGTGACCTTCCCTTTAGTATAGAAATCGTGTGACCAAATTTTAGACATGCCTAGAAAAATAAAAATTTCTATAGTGAACAAATATACCAAAAAACAGAAAATTAATTTTGTATAAAAAGTGGGCGTAGAAGTAGGCGTGGCCGGCAAGAATTATATGGCGAGCTCTCTGGAGTACAACGATCGTGCGTAGCAAATTTCAGAGAAATCCGTTTAAAAAAAATTGTGTAGCGAACAAATGTACCAAAAAACAGAATATGAATTGTATACAAAAAGTGGGCGTAACAGTAGGCATGACCGGTACGAAGAATATGTCGACCTTCCCTGGAGCAGAGAGATCGTGTGTACCAAATTTCAGAGAAATCGGTTGAAAAATAAAAATTTGTATAGGGAACAAATATACCAAAAAACGAAATGAATTGTATACAAAAAGTGGGCGTTAAAGTAGGCGTGGCCGGTATGAAGCATATGGCGAGCTTTTCTGGAGTACAGAGATAGTGTGTACCAAATTTCAGAGAATTCCGTTGAAAAATAAAAATTTGTATAGTAAACAAATATACCAAAAAACAGAAAACGAATTGTATACAAAAAGTGGGCGTAAAAGTAGGTGTGGCCGAAAGAATCACCCGGTGACCTGGCCTGGGATACAAAGATCGTGTATACAAAAATTCAGAGAAATCCGTTGAAAAATAATAATTTTTATAGCGAACATATATACCAAAATACAGAAAATGAATTGTATATAAAAAGTGGGCGTAAAAGTAGGCGTGGTCGATAAAAAGTATATGGTGACCTTGGCTGGAATACAGGGATCGTGTTTACCGAATTTCAGAGAAATCTGTTAACAAATAAAAATTTGTATAGTGAACAAATATGAATAAAACAGAAAAGGAATTTTACATAAAAAGTGGGCGTAAAAGTAGGCGTGGCCGGTAAAAAGTATACGGCGACCTTTCCTGGGGTATAGAGATCGTGTGTACAAAATTTCAGGAAAGTCCGTTGAAAAATAAAAATTTGTATAGCGGTCAAATAAACAAACAAACAAACAAACAAACAAACAGAAAATGAATTTTATATATATAGATGATGTTTATTATATTATATTACAATTTATTATTATATTATATTATATTATTATTTAGGTACATCCATGCAACATTGGAAATAAAACATATATAACATATATATAACAAATATATATAACATATAACATATAACATATAACATATAACATATAACATATAACATATAACATATATCATATAACATATAACATATATAATCTCTTAATCTTTTTATTATTTAATCTTTATTATTTATATCTTTAATATTATTTGTATTTTATATAAATAACTAGCTGTTTTTACCCGGTCTTGCCCGGGATACAAAGGCCTTTGACTTGAAAAATGGTTCACTATGCTTACCAGGCGCTGAGGACTTAGTCCCAAATTAAAAAATTCCTCAATAAAATGAACTTTCTCCCCAAAAATTTGTATGGGCAGTAAATTCATTTTTTATTTTAATTAAAAATTTTTTGATTTTTTAATTTAGAAGTTTTTTAAGATGCTGCAGCAAAAATTCTTCAAAAATAAGTTGCGAAACCGCTTTAAGTTTTTTTTTTCAGTTTACTTATAAACATCAAATATAACGGAATGGTTCGCAAATTAAAGGAATCACAACTTTTAAAAATTGAATTACTTCATTCAATAAATGATCATCATTGAGCAGAGACGTCAAATTCAAGTTTCAGAAATGAAAGACTAATACGACGTTTAATATTATGTCGCAAGGTTTCTTTAAGCAACTGCTTATAGTATATGTGTGGCCTATTTTGATCAACAGGTAATTATTTCACATACGTAGATAAAATTTATCATACGACATTTCACTAAGCTGTGTTCCGCGAGCGAGTCGCGCACGACTCCGCGCGTTTGGCAGCCAGACCCATGCTGCCGTGCAGTTGTTGTCAAATTATTTTAATCGCCAAAATATATTTTTCAGATCATTGCGATATTTTTGCTGAGCTGTGTTCCGCGAGCGCGCACCGCGCGCCGCTTCCGCACGTTTGGCAGCCACACCCGTGCTGCCGCGCAGTTGTTGTCAACTTATTTTCATCGCCAAAATATATTTTTCAGATCATTGCGATATTTTAGCTGAGCTGTGTTCCGCGAGCGTGTCGCGTTCGCATCCGTCACGTCCGCGTCCGCGGACCTCGCGCCGTTTCCTCGCAGCTACTACCCGTTCTGCCGCTTAGTTTTCGTTAACTTATTTTAATTCCTAAAACATATTTTTTAGAGCATTGCGATATTTTAGCTGAGCTGTGTTCCGAGAGCGCGTCGCGTCCGCATCCGTCGCATCCGAGTCCGCGGTCGCGCGCCGAGCGCCGCTTCCGTGCATTTGGCAACCACACCAGTGCTGCCGCGCAGCTGTTTCCAACTTATTTTAATTGTCAAAATATATTTTTCAGATCATTCCGATATTCTAGCTAAGCTGTATTTCCCGTGCGCGTAGCTTCCGCGCAACGAAATGACGCTATTTAAAAGAATACTCATTTTAAATGCATTTATTGTAGGACATATATTGAGAGCAGTATGCAAATGTTTACTAAAATAAATATTTAACAAAATTCATTAAATAAAAATATGTAAAAATTTAAGAATGAATTTGGGGAGTAAGTTCATTCTTTCTTCCGATTAAAAAAAAAAAGGGGAATTTGTTCATTTCTTTTGGGTACCTTTTTTCTAAGTTTGGGGAATTTGTTCAACGTGTAATTATTTCAGAGAAATCCGTTGAAAAGTACAAATTTGTATAGGGAAGAAATATACCACACAACAAAATGTGAATTTTATATGAAAATTGGGCGTAAAAGTAGGCGTGGTCGGTAAAAATCATATGGCGATCTTCCCTGGAATATGTACTAAATTTCGGAGAAAGCCATTGAAAAATAAAAGTTTGTATAGCAGTCAAATAAAGAAACAAATAAAAGGAAAATAATAAGTTTTATATACATAGAAGTTGGCGCAAAGTAGGCGTTGCCTGCAGGAAGCATATGGTGACCTTCCCTGTAGTATAGAAATCGTGTGACCAAATTTTAGACATCCCTAGAAAAATAAAAATTTCTATAGTGAACAAATATACCAAAAAACAGAAAATTAATTTTGTATAAAAAGTGGGCGTAGAAGTAGGCGTGGCCGGCAAGAATTATATGGCGAGCGAACAAATAAACCAAAAAACAGAATATGAATTGTATATAAAAAGTGGGCGTAACAGTAGACGTGACCGGTACGAAGAATATGTCGACCTTCCCTGGAGCAGAGAGATCGTGTGTACCAAATTTCAGAGAAATCGGTTGAAAAATAAATATTTGTATAGGGAACAAATATACCAAAAAACTAAATGAATTGTATACAAAAAGTGGGCGTTAAAGTAGGCGTGGCCGGTACGAAGCATATGGTGAGCTTTTCTGGAGTACAGAGATAGTGTGTACCAAATTTCCGAGAATTCCGTTGAAAAAACAGAAAACGAATTGTATACAAAAAGTGGACGTAAAAGTAGGTGTGGCCGAAAGGATCACCCGGTGACCTGGCCTGGGATACAAAGATCGTGTATACCAAAATTCAGAGAAATCCGTTGAAAAATAATAATTTTTATAGCGAAAAAATATACCAAAAAGCAGAAAATGGATTGTATATAAAAAGTGGGCGTAAAAGTAGGCGTGGTCGATAAAAAGTATATGGTGACCTTAGGTGGAGTACATTGATAGTGTGTACCGAATTTCAGAGAAATCTGTTAACAAATAAAAATTTGTATATTGAACAAATATGAATAAAACGGAAAAAGAATTTTACATAAAAAGTGGGCGTGTAAGTAGGCGTTGCCGGTAAAAAGTATATGGCGACCTTTCCTGGGGTATACAGATCGCGTGTGCAAAATTTTAGGGAAATCGGTTGAAAAATAAAAATTTGTATAGCGGTCAAACAAACAAACAAACAAACAAATAAACAAACAAACAGAAAATGAATTTTATATATATAGACTAGCTGTTTTTACCCGGTCTTGCCCGGAATAGAAAGGCCTTTGACTTGAAAAATGGTTCACTATGCTTACCAGGCACTGAGTACTTAGTCCCCAATTAAAAAATTCCCCAATAAAATGAAATTTCTCCCCAAAATTTGTATGGGCAGTAAATTCATTTTTTATTTCAATTAAAAATTTTTTGATTTTTTTATTTAGAAGTTTTTTATAAGATGCTGCAGCAAAAATGCTTCAAAAATAAGCGGCGAAACCGCTTTAAGTTTTTTTTTCAGTTTATTTATAAACATCAAATATAACGGAATGGTTCGCAAGTTAAAGGAATCGGAACTTTTAAAAATTGAATTACTTCATTCAATAAGTGATCATCATTGAGCAGAGACATCAAATTCAAGTTTCAGAAATGAAAGACTAATGCGACGTTTAATATTGTGTCGCAAGGTTTCTTTTTAAGCAACTGCTTATAGTATATGTGTGGCCTCTTTTGATCAACAGGTAATTATTTCACATACGTAGATAAAATTTATCATACGACATTTCACTAAGCTGTGTTCCGCGAGCGAGTCGCGTTCGCTTCCGCGCGTTTGGCAGCCACACCCGTGCTGCCGCGCAGTTGTTGTCAACTTATTTTAATCGCCAAAATATATTTTTCAGATCATTGCAATATTTTAACTAAGCTGTGTTCCGCGAGCGCGTCGCGTCCGCATCCGTCGCGTCCGCGTCCGCGCGCCTCGCGCCGCTTCCTCGCAGCTACTACCGTGCTGCCGCTTAGTTCTCGTTAACTTATTTTAATTCCTAAAACATATTTTTTAAAGCACTGCGGTATTTTAGCTGAGCTTCATTCCGAGAGCGCGTCGCGTCCGAGTCCGCGGTCGCGCGCCGCGTCGCGTCCACGCGCCTCGCGCCGCTTCCTCGCAGCTACTACCCGTGCTGCCGCTTAGTTCTCGTTAACTTATTTTAATTCCTAAAACATATTTTTTAGAGCATTGCGATATTTTAGCTGAGCTGTGTTCCAAGAGCGCGTCGCGTCCACATCCGTCGCGTCCGAGGCCGCGGTCGCGCACCGCGCGCCGCTTCCGCGCGTTTGGCAACCACACCTGTGCTGCCGCGCAGCTGTTGCCAACTTATTTTAATTGTCAAAATATATTTTTCAGATCATTCCGATATTCAGGCTAAGCTGTATTCCCCGTGCACATAGCGTCCGCGCAACGAAATGATGCTATTGAAGAGAATACTCATTTTAAATGCATTTATTGTAGGACAAATATTGAGAGCAGTATGCAAACGTTTACTAAAATAAATATTTAACAAAATTCATTAAATAAAAATATGTAAAAATTTAAGAATGAATTTGGGGAGTAAGTTCAATTTTTATTTCGATTAAAAATGGCGAATTTGTTCATTTCTTGTGGGTACCTTTTTTTAAGTTTGGGGAATTTGTTCACCGTGTAGTTATTTCCCTGTAAACCAAATTTCAGAGAAATCCGTTTAAAAGTACAAATTTGTATAGGGAGGAAATATACCACACAACAAAATATGAATTTTATATGAAACTTGGGCGTAAAAGTAGGCGTGGTCGGTAAAAATCATATGACGACCTTCCCTGGAATATGTGCTCAATTTCGGAGAAAACCATTGAAAAATAAAAGTTTGTATAGCAATCAAATAAAGAAACAAATAAAAGGATAAATAAGTTTTATATACATAGAAGTTGGCGCAAAGTAGGCGTGGCCTGTAAGAAGCATATGGTGACCTTCCCTGTAGTATAGAGATAGTGTGACCAAATTTTAGACATCCCTTGAAAAATAAAAATAGTGAACAAATATACCAAAAAACAGAAAATTAATTTTGTATAAAAAGTGGGCGTAGAAGTAGGCGTGGCCGGCAAGATATGATTCTCGCGACCTCTCTGGAGTACAGAGATCGTGTGTAGCAAATTTCAGAGAAATCCGTTTAAAAAAAAAATTGTGTAGAGAACAAATGTACCAAAAAACAGAATATCAATTGTATACAAAAAGTGGGCGTA
This sequence comes from Cordilura impudica, assembly GCA_963682025.1. Taxonomy (NCBI): domain Eukaryota; kingdom Metazoa; phylum Arthropoda; class Insecta; order Diptera; family Scathophagidae; genus Cordilura; species Cordilura impudica. The sequence goes on along the minus strand of OY821517.1, from coordinate 140,868,118 downwards.
ACAGTAGGCGTGACCGGTACGAAGAATATGTCGACCTTCCCTGGAGCAGAGAGATCGTGTGTACCAAATTTCAGAGAAATCGGTTGAAAAATAAAAATTTGTATAGCGAACAAATATACCAAAATACAGAAAATGAATTGTATGTAAAAAGTGGGCGTAGAAGTAGGCGTGGTCGATAAAAAGTATACGCTGACCTTGGCTGGAAGACAGGGATCCTGTTTACCGAACTTCGGAGAAATCTGTTAACAAATAAAAATTTGTATAGTGAACAAATATGAATAAACAGAAAATGAATTTTACATAAAAAGTGGGCGTAAAAATAGGCGTGGCCGGTAAAAAGTATACGGCGACCTTTCCTGGGGTATAGAGATCGTGTGTACAAAATTTCAGGAAAATCCGTTGAAAAATAAAAATTTGTATAGCGGTCAAACAAACAAACAAACAAACAAACAAACAAACAAACAGAAAATGAATTTTATATATATAGATAATATAACTCACTTTTTTCACTTTTAATTTTTTTAGACACAATTATGCGACACTTCACTTTTTCAGCTGAAACCACGAAACAAACTGATAGAAAAACAAAAGCAAGCTTTTAGTTTGGCTATTCATAGCCATGGCTATGCACATTGATGTTTCATCTCTGCATCAGTTTTGAGTGAGCAAAAAGTTACTTCAATACTTATCGAGAAGAAGTCAAACATATTAACAGTTATGTTTTACTAATTTTTCAACTCTTGTTTTTTGCTGCATCAGTTTTGAGTGAGCAAAAAGCTACTTCAATACTTATCGAGAACAAGTCAAACGTATTAACAGTTATGTTTTACTCATTTTTATTCTCTTGTTTTTTGCTGCACCAGTTTTGGGTGAGCAAAAAATTACTTCAATACTTATCGAGAAGAAGTTAGGTGTAACAAAAAAACTTATGAATCATCTATGCATCATTTTTAAGTTACTTAAGAAGTCAGTTCTAAATGAGTTAGCATAAGGCCAACTTAATTTTGAATTAGTTCATAAAAGAACGACAGGCTCTTTTCATTTATTTACATTTGGGCATTTCCACAGAAATATCAACCGCAGCCAAAAAATGCAAAGTCTATTAAAGTATGTTGTTTTAACATATTTTTATAGGGAATCTATCAAATTTAACTAATGTAAACAAATTTTACATGTATTCATAACACATTTTGAAATATTCAAATGCAAAGTCGAACAAGTGAAAAACTTTAAAACTTTAAACATTTTTGTTGCACCTTTTGTTTTGCTTAAGGTTCTTAATGAGAGACATTATGTATTGGCATTTGCTGTTTTAAATCTCGGTTTATATTTAAAGAATATAAGAAAAATGTAAAAGGAACGATGCGATTTCCAATTACGGTAAAATTTTTATTTGATTTACCGTATATTGCGATGTCAAGTTCGACATTGAAAAATAACATTTTTTATCTGTGCGTTAAAAGTATTTGTACAATGTTCTTAAAATATTATTAACAAACAAATATTTTTATTGCAAATTAAATAAAAAAGATTTTGCTGGAAAGTAATCAGCGCTTTGCTCGTGGTACTTATTTTGTAGCGTGCGACATCGTAAGCGTAAAATGTATAAATTCAAAATATTTTTTTTTTTTTAAATAAATAAAATCTAAATACAAAATATAAAATTCTTGAATGTGTATTAGGTTCGTAAAACTGGAGAACTACTTGACCGATTTACAAACCAATGCACAGTGGATCCGCTTGTATGGAGGCGCGGCGAAAAATACTTCTAATTGTAGTAGAGTGCTGCAATTTCCTCCAAAGCTCTTAGCTGAGCTATAAGCCGTTCTCGCTGAAGACTCCGCAAAATCAAGTTTTGGACGGCCACGATGTGCACCTTTCACCATTTGCTGATATTTATTATGGGTGCATTAAAAAAAAATTGTTCCTTTTTATTCAGCCAATCACATTGAAATTGGAGAACTGAAGATTTTTTACGATCGTAACGAGTCCAAAAAGCAACAAATTTTTTTCATATGTAGCCGATAGATTTCATAAGCTCGGTCAAGTCAGATGTGTAGCCGTTATTCTCAATATTATGTTGTACAGCAGCGATCACTTCTTGTAATTTAGTTGGTACCCTTTTTTGTGACCCATAAATTGAAAATATATAGGCGTGGAAATACACACTGATACGATTCGCCTTCCAAAACCGAATTGAAAATTTAAAAGAAAAAAATGCAAAAATAATTAATTAAATGATCATTGACAATTGTACACAAAAATATGACGGCGGGTTAGTATATTACAAATTACACGCAGATCCGCAAATTTCGGCAACTAACTTCGGCACTTTTATTATCTTAAGAATGAGATTAATACCATGAAAAAGAATCCTAAGGGGGAATCTTGGGGGAACATAACTAAAACTTTAAGTAAACATAATGAAGTTTTACAAAAAAGGAACAAACAAATAGGTTAACTAAAACATTAATTTCACAAGAATTACAACACAAGTTAGTTTTTATTATTTTCTAAAGATAAAATTAATACCTTTAACTTCAAAATCCATTGAAAATAATTTAATTTTGTAGACTACATCAATTACAAGACCGTGCACTTTTGCTTTGAATTATCCTCCCAGCGTTCAGCTGCGCTTTGCAAATGAACATTTGCGCATATCCAGCAAAAACCGGTTTGCCATTAAGAAGATTGGACATTTAAGAGACAATTTCTTTGTATTTTGTCTGAATATTTTGTGCTCGTTTTTTTTTTTACTTACGATGTTTGCGTTGGATAGGTCTACTTTCACTGATGGTTTAAAAGGAAAGAACATCGAAAAATGTCAAGGCATATGCGTTTCACGCTTAAGTTTTTGCATTAATACATTGTTGTTATCTATGCAAAAATTTAAACTGAACGTCTAAATTATATCATTATGGAAGACCCGATTTTTTATAACTTTTACGTTCCATCCGCAATGCAAAGAAGTTCAAGAACATTTATTTGAAGGTCAAGAGCCAGCAGACCGACATGATATAACTGCACGAGTATTTAAGCAAAAGATGAAATCGTTAATTGACTTGTTGATAAAATAAAAAAATATTTGGTGAAGTACGTTGCTGGATGTATTCGATTGAATGTCAAAAGAAAGGACTACCACACGCTCACATTTTAATGTGGATGGTTAATAAAATAACACCAAAACAAATTGATAGCATTATATCAGCAGAAATTCTTAATCCTGAATTACATGAAATTGTTACTAAAAACCTGATTCGTGGTCCATTCGGTACTTTGAATATGAATTCAGTGTGTATGCAAGGAGAGTGTACAAAAAATTATCCACTAGTATTAGTTTTTTAAACTATTACTGGATTATATTTTGTTAATTTTATATTTTTTGTTATGAAAATAAATATATTGAATAAATTACATATCATTTATAATCTTCTTATGCATATCTAGTTACAAAAAAAGTAAAAAAAAATAAACATAAAAAGTATGATGGAACAAATTGTCGCATGCGACATGTAGTGTGCGACATTAATTAAAATTAAATTAAAAACAAGTAAGAATGTTAAGTTCGGCTGTGCCGAATCTTTGATACCCTCCACCTCGGTTTGAGTATTGATAATAAATGTAAACAAAATATTGGAAAAATATGCATGCATTTCCTATATGCATGCGTTTCCGGTTATATGACATAACTTCTCGTTTAATTTAGTTCTTGCTAATTAAATAACTCGCCCTAACCTCCATTGCAAAGGTAATGGTTGTGTAGGGTGGCTATATGCATTAAATCGTGCAAATTGGAGATGGCTGTATAGTTTCTTTTAACTGGCCAAAAATTTTTTCATTGTGGCCATATAGGTTGGATGGAGTAACAAAATAATAACCCAAAAAAAAAGCTCTCTCAACTTTTTTATTAAAATATTGCCATATTTGGAAAACATAGAGAATATATTTATAATAATAAATAGTCAAATTAGGGATGCCAAACGCAAAAACCTAAAGTCCCAAACATTTTAAATAAAATAATTTGTTATCTTTATTTTCTGAAAAACTTCAAATTTTCATCAAAAAAAATTATGAAAATTTATATATAAATAACATTCTCATCAAATTGCGTTTATTTATGTAACAATTTTTGTGTTCACAATTCTTAAATATCATTTGAGGTTTTCTAAAATTCATTGAATTTAAATTAATGTTTTCTGTAGTGCGATTCTGTAAATTTCAACGATCCGACAATCGCAAAATATATCGACAGCTATTGTTGTTTGCACTAAGGATTAAGTGATTCACTAAGTACATACATCTTAACGACAGTCGACAAATCTATTTTTCTATTTATTTAAATTGTAAACGAGTGGCATCTCTGTCAAAATAAGCGAAAAACGCTAAGAATAGAAAAAAAAACAAATTACTTCGTGTTTGACCAGATGATTTTATGTTTATGTTTAATATCTTTATTTTTTTTACTAATATTTCTGTTTATTTATTTGAAAATGAAATAATGAATTGAATATGCTATTCAATATATTTATTTATATAAAAAAAGTTTTTTAATAAAAGCAAAATATTTTCACTATTTTATGATTTTTATTTACATATGTATGACGACATTTCAACTTAAAAATTTAAGTTTTTATCGAATGAATAAACAACACAAACATGGTTGTCGTTTAGATAACAACAACAGCTGACTTTAACAATAGCGAATATCGTTTAAAAATTTTACTGATAATTTTGCAATTTTCTTTTTTTAACGATTCGACTATCGTTAAATCGCGGTACTGAAAAGTTATTAATTTCTCCTGAATGGCAATATTTTTTTTTTTAATGTAAACATTTTTAAATGTTAACATATTTGGTGTCTTTTTTTTTGTAATTTCAATTTGTGTTCAACGAATCAAATTTATATATTAAAGATGCAATTGATGTCTTCTAAATTTAAAATTATTATTTCCGACGTTTTGATATGATTTTCTGAAATTCAATTAATATTTTCTAATTTATAATTGGAAATTTTAATTCCAGTTTTTAGAATTGATATTTTCTTAAATTTGAATGGAAAATTTAAAAAGTGCAATTTTGTATTTATGTGAATAATAATGCTATAGTAATTATAAACAATTTTTAAAAAATAGATGTAATCGCAATCAGATATTTTGTAGGTAAAGCAGTATAATAGTTCTATATAACTATGTAAAGCAAAAAACTCATTGAAGAACTCGGTAACTCTATTTTATAAAGACAACAAAAAGTTAACATGCCAAACTTATGTTCATATTTATAGAAGAATAATAAAAAAACGTACGAAATAAAAGACCAGCCCGTGTATACTCTTAACATTGTTCTGTATGATATCCAGGTGAAAATATTAACATTCATGTTAAAATAGAAATAACTATTGCAAAGCTTATTAGAACAAACAAAAATTGTGGCGCCATCTACTGTGGCATAGTCACGCTGAGCAAAATGAAGTGACACTCTGTTAATGCAAAAGAAATGTATTTTCCCCACAACAAAATATTGCAGAAATTTATGTAAATAAAATAATATACCGATTTATTTCTAACATGCAGTTATTATGGATATATGTACATATGTATATATAATATATGTAACTTATTTGTATTATTTAATATGTGTATGTATGTATGTATATGTAAATATTACACACAAAAAATACAACATCAAACTTTATTTTTGTGATTTTCTCTTTAAATAAATTAATACATAAAATTTTGGTTTGGTAAATTTACATTGTTTTTTTTTATTAACAACTAGGTATTTTAGCATTATTTGCTTTAGATGTTGGTGAATTTTTATATTAACTCGTAGTGTCTGCTTGTCGAACAAATTTTGGATCGATTTTAATCACTTTCCCGTGATCCAATCGATCTGAACTTTTGCAGGCAGGCTCGTGGAAATGACAGAAATTATCTAACAAATTTTTTTTTAGTGATGCCAAAACAATGGAAACTTTTAAATTTTTATACCAGAGTTGATAAAAAAAATGTACAAAGGGTTTGTTTTTATTATATTATTACCACAACGACCACAAAAACAACAAGTCCAGCTATGACAACAATGCAACATTTAGAATAACAACAAGAACAATATAGAAACATCATGTTTTTAATTTTTTTTTAACTTTTTCAGAGGTTTCCCTGGACCTGTTCCACCGATTTTATTGATTTTTGAAATATAAATCTTTCCATGAACTTGGTGAATCATTCTCACTAAAAATTATCACCCTAGCTGTCCTATTGAGGGCGTGATCGTGACAAGAACAACATAGAAAATTATATTTTTTCAGGACTTTTTTTAGTTCTTCATTCAAATCTCGGGCCCTAATCGACCGATGTGGACAATTTTAAATAACAAACTTTTCAGGATGTTAATGAATGATTTTTTATGTCAACGAGCACCCTAGCTGCCCGATTGATGCCGTCATCGTGATTTCCACAGACGGACAGACGGACAGGCGGACATCGCTATATCAATGCCGGTTGTTAGAAGGATCACAAATATATATATTTTATGGGGTCCAAAATGTTTTTTCTAATTATTACAAACGGAATGACAAACTTATATATACCCTCTGCACACTGGAGTGGAGGGTATAAAAAATAAACTACTAAATATTTTTTAATCAGATAAAAAACATTATTAAGACGCGTCAATGCATAACATTTTAAAATTAGCCGCACTAAAATATTCCTTCAGGTTTCGCTGAAATAAGTGTTTGAACAGTTCGCCCTGAAAGTGACTTCTGTTTTTGTCGCATGCGAATGCCTTGGTTTTATGTAATTATCTTGAAAACGAACAATTGCCCAACATCAACCTTAGCACCAATTATAGTGCTAATCAAGAGCTATAAGTTTTGCCTTTGGCAAAATAAAATAATGTTTTGGCATATGTTTTATTTTCAGTTTGAATGCGTACGAATGTCGCATTTAACATTGGATAAATGCCCATTTGTTTTTAAAAATTATGAAAAGAAAATAATTCTTCAATCAATAGATTTTTGAGTTGGTGTGTGATTGAGTGATTGATCTAGAATTTATTATAAACCCATTCCAATTCATTTTAACAAGTACAAGTAATAAAAGTAATACTTTACAATACCCTATATCATGCACTTCGGGATAGGGTTCTGGATCCAACTTTTCTGAGGCAATAACTGGCTACATAAAATAAGCATAAATCAAATTATTTAAGTGGTATCTATAATATTAATAGGCTAGGCGATTTCTTTGACCGATGTTTTGTTCTACCGTTTTATCCCGATTTTGACCAAACGTATATTATTTGAAAGGTATTTCTTTTTAGCCGTTTTGCAGATTTACAGATTTTTAATTTTTTTTTCCTTATTTTGAGTAAATTGCATTTAAAGTTGCTAAATTAGTTAATGTGTTTGTAATAAAAATGAATTTGTTTTTTCTGTTGGTTTGTGAATTGGCTATAATTGATTAGCATACCTTTAGGGTTTTTATTTAATGAAAAAATAAAATTTCTTAGAATTTGCACTCGAATTTCGTGGGCTGGAATCTGCTAGTTGTTATTAGTATGTACCATGCAGATATGAAATATCTGATGTTATTTTATTTAATATTAGACTACAGGTCTAACAATGGAGCTATCATGACAATATTTAGTTTTCTAGAAGCACATATAGACCAAATTAAAAAAAATCTATGTATTCGTCTTTTTTTTTTTAGATTTAAGTGAAGATCGGGAATCAGCTTTATTTCGGACTATAACTAAAAATGGTCCTACAGGGTTTATTTTTAGACTACTGATTATTTTAATGCACAAATATACACAATTTAATTTAAGCAAAAAATTAATTTTTTATATTTGTTTATTCATAGAGTAAAAAAAAACAAATTTTTTGACTGGAATAGGTCGTATATGAGTAATCCAAATAATTTTCAGAGCTGAATATTTTGGGCTCTTTTAAATATTCGAAATTCAAAGATTCGTCGATTTGTGCAATAATTTCATCAATTTTCCCAAAAAAGGTGAAAAAATACACAAAAATGCAAGAAAACGCCCTCTGGCGGCTGTTAAAAATAAAATTAAATGTGAAAAATGGATTTCCCGACCCAAAAAACCCCCGGTAGACACATTTTCAATAATTTTTTTACATTTGAATGGGTATTATGGAAAATATTAAGAAAATATCTTCATCGAAATTTTGGCAGGCTCGAAAATGATTTTAGAGGTATGCTTTCTTGACCAAATATACTTGTTATGGCTAAAGTGACCATATTTTTTTTACCTGAAAACGGGACATCGAATAATTCTGACGGTTTCGGTTATATGAAATGGAAATGCATAGATAATTCAATAATATTTTATAGCAGATTCCAGCCCTCGAAATTCGAGTGCAATTTCTACGAAATTTTATTTTTTCTTTAAATAAAGACCCTGAAGGAATTCTAATCATTTATAGCCAATTCACAAATCGACACAAAAAAACTCTCAATTTTATTACAAACACATTAACAAATTTAATAAACACACACATAGCATTGTATAATTTTATGTATGTGGTAGTAGCAATTTTAAATGCAATTTACTCAAAATAAAGGTAAAAATTTAAAAACTTGTAAATCTGCAAAACGGCTAAAAGGGAATACCTTTTAAATAATATACGTTTGGTCAAAATCGGGATAAAACGGTAGAACAAAACATTATAGATTTATTCATATTCTGCAACAAAGAAAGAAAAGAAGTTGATTTTTGTATTGCTGCATTTCAGGTTAACCAAGCAAATTTATAGAACTGAAATTTCTATTTTTTGCAATGTTTTTTTTTTTTTTTGTTTTTGTGTTTTATTATACCCTCCACTCCAGTGTGCAGAGGGTATATATAAGTTTGTCATTCCGTTTGTAATAATTAGAAAAAAAATGTTGGACCCCATAAAATATATATATTTGTGATCCTTATAACAACCGGAGTTGATATAGCGATGTCCGTCTGTCCGTCTGTCCGTCTGTGGAAATCACGATGACGGCATCAATCGGGCAGCTAGGGTGCTCGTTGACATAAAAAATGATTCATTAGCATCCTGAAAAGTTTCATTTAAAATCGTCCAAATCGGTCGATTAGGGCCCGAGATTTGAATGAAGAACTAAAAAAAGTCTTGAAAAAATATAATTTTCTATGTTGTTCTTGTCACGATCACGTCCTTAATAGTGCAGCTACAGTGAACATTTTTAGTGACAATGTTTCACCAAATTCATGGGAAGATTTCTGTTTCAAAAATCGTTAAAATAGGTGGAACAGGTCCAGGGAAATCTCTGAAAAAGTAAAAAAAAATGAAAAATATGATGTTTATATATTGTTCTTGTTGTTATTCTAAATGTTGTATTGTTGTCATAGCTGGACTTGTTGTTTTTGTGGTCGTTGTGGTAATAATATAATAAAAACTAACCTTTGTACATTTTTTATTAACTCTGGTAGAAAAATTTTAAAGTTTCCATTGTTTTGGCATCACTAAAAAAATTTGTTAGATCATTTCTGTTATTACCACGAGCCTGCCTGCAAAATTTCAGATCGAATGGCTCACGGGAAATTGGTTAAAATCGATCCAAAATTTTTTCGACAAGCAGACACTACGAGTTAATATAAAGGGAGTAAAAATTCACCAACATCTAAAGCAAATAATGCTAAAATACCTAGTTGTTAATAAAAAAAAAACAATGTAAATATAGCAAAAAAAATTTTATGTATAAATTTATTTATAAATTTATATAAACATATTAAGTAATACAAATAATATACATTTATATCCATAACAACTGCATGTTAGAAATAAGTCGGTATATTATTTTATTTACATAAAATTCTGCAATATTTTGTTGTGGGGAAAAAACATTTCTTTTGCATTAATAGAGTGTTACCTCATTTTGCTCAGCGTGACTATGCCACAGTAGATGGCGCCACAATTTTTGTTTGTTCTAATAAGCTTTGCAATATTTATTTCTATTTTAACATGAATGTTAAATTTTCAACTGGATATCATACAGAACAATGTTAAGAATATGCACGGGCTGGTCTTTTATTTCATACGTATTTTCATTATTCTTTTACAAATATGAACATAAGTTTGGCATATTAACTTTTTGTTGTTTTTACAAAATAGAGTTACCAAGTTCATCAATGACTTTTTTGCTTTCAAAACAGTTCTACATAGTTATATAGAATTATTATTCTGCTTTACCTACAAAATATCTGATTGCGATTACATCTAATTTTTAAAAATTGTTTATAATTATTAAAGCATTATTATTCACATAAATACAAAATTGCACTTTTTAAATTTTCCATTCAAATTTAAGAAAATATCAATTCTAAAAACTGGAATTAAAATTTCCAATTATAAATTACAATTAATTGAATTTCACAAAATCATATCAAAACGTCGGAAATTATAATTTTAAATTTAGAAGACATCAATTGCATCTTTAATATATAAATTTTATTCGTTAAACACAAATTGAAATTCCAAAAAAAAAAAAAACACCAAATACCTATGTTTACATTTAAAAAATTTTTAAATTTAAAAAAAAGTCTTGACATTCAGGAGAAATTAATAGTTTTTCAGTACCGCGATTCAGTAACTTCTTTTAACGATAGTCGAATAGTTAAAAAAAGAAACTTGCAAAATTATCAGTAAAATTTTTAAGCGATATTCGCTATTGTTAAAGTCAGCTGTTGTTGTTATCTAAACGACAACCATTTTTGTGTTGTTTATTCAATCGATAAAAACTTGAATTTTTAGGTTGAAATGTCGTCATACATAAATAAAAATCATAAAATAGTGAAAATATTTTGCTTATATTAAAAAACTTTTTTATATAAATTAAAAAATTGAATATCATATTCAATTCATTATATCATTTTCCAATAAATAAACAGAAATATTAGTAAAAAAATAAAAATATTAAACATAAAGATAAAATCATCCTTTCAAACACGAAGTAATTTGTTTTTTTCTATTCTTCTTTGTGTTTTTCGCTTATTTTGACAGAGATGCCACTCATTTACAATTTAAATAAATAGAAAAATAGATTGGTCGACTGTCGTTAAGAAGTATGTACTTAGTGAATCACTTAATCTTTAGTGCAAACAACAATAGCTGTCGATATATTTTGCGATTGTCGGATCGTTGAAATTTACAGAATCACACTTCAGAAAACATTATTTTAAGTTCAATGAATTTTAGAAAACGTCAAATGATATTTAAGAATTGCAAACATAAAAACTGTTACATAAATAAACGCAATTTGATGAGAATGTAATTTATACATATATTATTTTTCACAATTTTTTGGATGAAAATTTTAAGTTTTTCAGAAAATAAAGATAACTAATTATTTTATTTAAAATGTTTGGGACATTTGGTTTTTTGCGTTTGGCATCCCTTATTTAATTATTTATTATTATAAATTTATTCTCTATGTTTTCCAAATATGGCAATATTTTAATAAAAAAAATTGAGAGAATTTTTTTTGGTTATTATATTGTTACACCATACGACCTATATGGCCGCAATGAAGAAATATTTGGCCAGTTAAAAGAAAGTATACAGCCTTCTCCAATTAGCACGATTTAATGCATAAAGCCACCCTACACAACCATTACCTTTGCAATGGAGGTTAGGGCGAGCTATTTAATTAGCAAAAACTAAATTAAACGAGAAGTTATGTCATATAACCGGAAACGCATGCATATAGGTATATAACCCAAATGCATGCCGATCAGCAACCACGATGACCAAAAAGCAAACACCGAAATAAACCCGAAATAATAGAAAAGACGAAAACCAACCCAAAGAATTTACATCAAATGTATTCAACTAAAAAACTTACTCCCACGGTTCATAAGATTTTAGCTCATGGAAGACACTTAATTGAATACCAAGTCTTGTCAATCGGAGAGTTATCGGAAGAAGCTAAGGAATGTAGAAACAAGGATTTTAAAAAATTTTCATCTTTGAGACACGTGAAATCGCAAAAGGACTTAGAGGAAAATAATTATAGTACCGAAATGAAAAGTTTATTGGATATCACTTCAAATGATATCGATTATTTTGAAGAAAATTTGTAAACCAAAATATCAATTTTAACAAAATAAATATACAGTTAAATATAACTTTATTAATTAAAATATGAATATTTGTTATGTTAGTTTAAAAATAAATCAAAAGTGCTCAATTTGATAGTGAAAATGTGAAGACTTTTGGATTTAAAAAATATGTATTGTGAAATTATAAGCCCTTTGAGTGGTTAATTAATAGAATTTCATTGCGAAATTAAGAATTTTGGTGTTTTTCTTTATAAAAAAAATCGGGAAAATAGGTCCAAGAGTGGTCTGATTTCATTTTATTTAAATACTAGCTGTTTTTACCCGGTCTTGCCCGGGATAAAAAGGCCTTTGACTTGAAAAATGGTTCACTATGCTTACCAGGCGCTGAGTACTTAGTCCCCAATTAACATATTCCCCAATAAAATGAACTTTCTCCCCAAAAATTTGTACTGGCAGTAAATTAATTTTTTATTTCAAGCAAAAATGCTTCAAAAATAATGCGAAACCGCTTTAAGTTTTTTTTTCAGTTTATTTATAAACATCAAATATAACGGAATGGTTCGCAAATTAAAGGAATCAGAACTTTTAAAAATTTAATTACTTCATTCAATAAGTGATCATCATTGAGCAGAGACGCCAAATTCAAGTTTCAAAAATAAAATACTAATGCGACGTTTAATATTGTGTCGCAAGGTTTCTTTAAGCAACTGCTTATAGTATATGTGTGGCCTATTTTGATCAACAGGTAACTATTTCACATACGTAGATAAAATTTATCATACGACATTTCACTAAGCTGTATTCCGCGAGCGAGTAGCATCCGCTTCCGCGCGTTTGGCAGCCACACCCGTGCTGCCGCGCAGTTGTTGTCAACTTATTTTAATCGTCGCATCCGCAACCATCGCGTGCGCGCTCCGCGCGCTTCACGCAGCTTCCTCGCAGCTACTACCCGTGCTGCCGCTTAGTTCTCGTTAACTTATTTTAATTCCTAAAACATATTTTTTAGAGCATTGCGATATTTTAGCTGAGTTGTGTTCCGAGAGCGGATCGCGTCCGCATGCATCGCGTCCTCGTTCGCGCACCGCGCGCCGCCACACCTGTGCTGCCGCGCATCTGTTGCCAACTTATTTTAATCGCCAAAATATATTTTTCAGATCATTCCGATATTCTAGCTAAGCTGTATTCCCCGTGCGCGTAGCTTCCGCGCAACGAAATGATGCTATTGAAAAGAATACTCATTTTAAATGCATTTATTGTAGGACATAAATTGAGAGCAATATGCGGATATTTACTAAAATAAATATTTAACAAAATTCATTAAATAAAAATATGTAAAAATTTAAGAATGAATTTGGGGAGTAAGTTCATTTTTTATTTCGATTAAAAAAAAATGGGGAATTTCTTCATTTCTTTTGGGTACCTTTTTTTAAGTTTGGGGAATTTGTTCACCTTATAATTATTTCCGTGTAAACAAATTTCAGAGATATCCGTTGAAAAGTACAAATTTGTATAGTGAAGAAATATACCACACAACAAAACATGAATTTTATATGAAAATTGGGCGTAAAAGTAGGCGTGGTCGGTAAAAATCATATGGGGACCTTCCCTGGAATATGTACTAAATTTCGCAGAAAGCCATTGAAAAATAAAAGTTTGTATAGCAATCAAATAAAGAAACAAATAAAAGGAAAAAAATAAGTTTTATATACATAGAAGTTGGCGCAAAGTAGGCGTGGCCTGTAAGAAGCATATGGTGACCTGCCCTGTAGTATAGAGATCGTGTGACCAACTATACCAAAATATACCAATAAACAGAAAATTAATTTTGTATAAAAAGTGGGCGTGGAAGTAGGCGTGGTCCGCAAGAATCATATGGCGACCTCTCTGGAGTACAGAGATCGTGTGTAGCAAATTTCAGAGAAATCCGTTTAAAACAAAATTGTGTAGCGAACAAATGTGCCAAAAAACAGAATATGAATTGTATGCAAAAAGTGGGCGTAAGAGTAGGCGTGACCGGTACGAAGAATATGTCGACCTTCCCTGGAGCTGAGAGATCGTGTGTACCGAATCACAAAGAAATCCGTTAACAAATAAAAATTTGTATAGCGAACAAATATACCAAAAAGCATAAAATGAATTGTATATAAAAGTGGGCGTTAAAGTAGGCGTGGTCGATGAGAAGCATATGGTGACCTTAGCTGGAGTACAGGGATCCTCTGTACCAAATGTCAGAGAAATCCGTAAACAAATAAAAATTTGTATAGCGAACAAATATACCAAAAAGCAGAAAATGAATTGTATATAAAAAGTGGGCGTAAAAGTAGGCGTGGCCAATAGTACGTATATGGTGACCTTAGCTGGAGTACAGGGATCGTGTGTACCGAATTTCAGAGAAATCCGTTAACATATAAAAATTTGTATAGTGAACAAATATGAATAAAACAGAAAAGGAATTTTACATAAAAAGTGGGCGTAAAAGTAGGCGTAGCTGGTAAAAAGTATATGGCGACCGTTCCTGGGGTATAGAGATCGCGTGTACAAAATTTCAGGGAAATCCGTTGAAAAATAAAAATTTGTATAGCGGTCAAACAAACAAACAAACAAACAAATAAACAAACAAACAAACAAACAGAAAATGAATTTTATATATATAGATAATACAGAAGTTAGCAAATTTGGCATCTATTGTGGCATTTTAACCAAATTTTTAAGAAAATTTGTACGGGGACTAGGTCCAAAGGTGGACCGATTTCAAAGATTTTTTATAGATCTCTAACAAACACTTATGATTCAAATTTCATCACAATAGAATAACATTTGCTATATTCACTGGCATTAGAACCAATTTTTAAGGAAAATTTGTATGGGTCCATTCAAATGTAAGTAGGGTTTTTCTTTGGATTAAAAACACTTTAAGTTCCAAATTTCAGCACATCATCTTTATATTTGCAACATGTAATATTACCACCAAATAATATTGAAATTTGATAGGACATATTGAAGCCCCCTGTGGACCTAGCACCCTCCGCCAGCACTCATTTTAAAGCTAAGGAAGTCGTCTTTCAAAATCATTTCTAACTTTTAAAATTCTTTTATCATTTTAAAAGATATGATTTGTACAACGAAAAAAGTCAAAAGGTAGGTGAGACTTTAGCCTTTAAGTTTTGCTATAAAACGTAATTCTCGACCGAAAATAAAAAAAGTTACGGAGGGTCTAAAATACATTTTCATTTGTAGTTGAATTTTAGTACAAAAGTGAAGTGCTAAAAGGTAAAAAAAAGGTTTATTTAATATAATGTCTTATTTTTTCAGTTAATTTTAGAACTAATGTCGTTTTCTTTTCTGACAAAAAATGTCGCACTTTATTTGCACTTTTTTCGAAAAGTGTATTTTTTATATATTCTGAATTAAGAGCTACCTTGTGTTATACATCAACCGAAAGGTCTCAAAGGCAAGCCCTCGTAAATTGCAAAAAATTGCAGCCATTGACTTTTTTGAGGTCATAGTGTGGAAACATTGCCCCATTTTTTCCTTTTTTTGAATATTTACATCCTATGACTTCAAAGGGGATAATAATCGCATTTTTTTGCATTTGATGAACACAGCTCTTTGAGACCTTTCGATTGATGTATACGATAATGCTGCTCTTAATTTAGAATATATAAAAAAATTGAATTTTTCGAAAAAAAGTGCAAATAAAGTGCGACATTTTCTGTCAGAAAAGAAAATGGCAAATTACTTTTTAACAATTTTTTAAGTTAATTTTTTCAGAAAATGCCAAACTTTGGCCCCCGTAAACTTTTTAGTCCTAGTGTGCACAAGGGCCAAAGGTTTTTTTTTTTTTTTAAAGATCCCGAGTTAAAATATAATTTATTAAGCAGCGAACATAAAAGTTACCTTATATTGGTTCAAGATAGAGAAGTTTCAATGAAAAACTCGTATATTTTTGCTTTAGTTAAATTTTCAATTTTTATGGTAAATTTATGATATATAACAATTTTTATTGTAAATTTACAAAATATATAAATTGTTAAATCAAGAAAATTTTTTGTAACTCATTGTTAGTGTAATGAAAAAGTATTTTAAACCAACCAATTTTAGTAAAAATTTCTTCTAAATAGCCTTGATTTTCATCTTCTAGAAGTTGTTTAGCTTCTTCGTCTAATTCAATAGAAGTAGTTTTCCATTTTTGATGAATGTTGGACATATATGGATCTGAAGTGCACAGCAAAATAGTGATAAGGTCTTCATTAGTACAACATCTGGACATTTTCCTTGTGTTGTGCTCGCGAAAGAATCTGTAGTCTTTGTTCCTTTTTTCTTGCGCTTCTTCAGATAGATCTCCTATTGGTAGCATATTGTTTTGAATTATTTGTTCCCCATGGTACAAAATTTTCTGAACTGTGGATGGCATATATTTCTAAAAGTATTTTTCATTATAAAGTATAGCTGTTTTATTGGCGTACTCTCCAAATTTTTTTGCATTTATCTTTCTGCTGCATGCTAGAACTTGTAATATGATATTGAATCGTCTTATTGATTCATGATCTACACCTGTGATAGATGCTGCAGTTTCCGGATCGGAAAAAAATTTCCTTGCAGCATTTCCATCATTTGTGTTTCCTTCCCCTTGTTTTGGTTGGTCGATTATGAGGCCTAGCTGTAGATATTTTTGTTGAATTTGTTTTTTTTTTGCTTTCTTTTTTCTTCATTTTCTTTGTTTTTTCTCACTGTTTCGCCTAACGGACCAAGTGCCAAATCATAACCCAATTTAAGAATATGCTCCATGAAACCTATTCTAGCATGAAGAGGAGACATTCCAAATTCCTTAAAACTATCGTATTCTGGTGGGGGTTGGCTTAATTGACTTGATGTCTTTTGGCATATAATGCAGCTTGACGTTGACTTTGTTCCAGTTAAATCTTGTGCAACTTTTCCATCAATCATTGTGAGACACATTTTAAAATGTCAATGTCTTGGTCATCAAATTTAAATATTACTGGTTGAAGTTCCTTAATTTGATCTTTTATTTTTTGAACTTCTTCAGTTATGACATCTTTGGTTTCCTTTTTGAATGCAAATTTTATTGGTCTGAAATACTTTGTTGAAGAAGGCATTTCATTTTTCCATATATCAATTTCTGTTGCTCTACTAGTTGACGGCTCTAAGATGCTATACCTTTTTGTT
This sequence comes from Cordilura impudica, assembly GCA_963682025.1. Taxonomy (NCBI): domain Eukaryota; kingdom Metazoa; phylum Arthropoda; class Insecta; order Diptera; family Scathophagidae; genus Cordilura; species Cordilura impudica. The sequence goes on along the minus strand of OY821517.1, from coordinate 140,850,841 downwards.
AAGCGCAATGGAACGAAAGATACCATAAATAAATTAGCATATGATGAATTTTCGGCATTAAATTGCTTGTATTGTTTCTGACCAGAGGATCCATCACATCCCCATTTAGAAATTAAAGTAATGCTGCCATTATCAATTTTTTTTAAATGATCAGTATCAAGCGTATTTAGCAATCGTTCTGCAGTATGTTCAAGGAGATCTTGCAATTTTATTTCTGCTGATGTTGAAGTGACACTAATAGCAGATTGTGAAGGTAAGCATTCTTTTTTGGCAGAAACTAAATCTCGATACTCTGGAAAAATCCCACAATTCTTTTCATTGGTTCACTTCCGCAATTCCTTATATTGATTTTTGGTCAATTTCAAATCCAAAAATAGGGCGAACGCTTCTTCCGGCGTAAATTTGTTATCTTCAATTGGTGTAGGAATGCTTTTCAAAATCCTATTTGTGCGCCTTGGGCTCGCTTCTACTATTTTTTTAATTATTTCAATTTTATTTTTTTTTATTTTGGGTTGGTTGAATTTGGTGCCAAAATGAATCCTAATAATTCTTTGAGAAATTTCTTCATTGATATTCTCCAGCTTGCGCCTTCGAGATCTTTCACTACATCTGTCAATTGGTTTTGCTGGTCGACCCTTTTTTCCACTTTCGTTGGCAGTTGTAGGTGCACTCTCAAAAATAAGTTCCTTTATTAACCAGTCTTGGTAACGTTTGTACATCTTTGCCTTGCTATGAGAGCATTCAATGTACCGTCTTTTCAAATTCGATGCAAAATTAGTAATTTTTCCTTTGTGCATTTCAATGTCTTCTAGGTTACAATTCTTAAAGAAGTCGTTGCTCACTATGAGCAAAATTACATCGTCTACATCATTTCGTTGAAAATAAATATCTGCCAGATCTCTGTAAGAGTACTTAGCCATTGCACAAATTGTAATGAATAATAATTGTGGAAACATTATTATAAATACTCTTTCTTGCAATTATGTAAAATAAAAATTTTTATCTTTTATTACCACTTTTAGAAGCATAAAAAAAACCACACCCTAACCCCTTTTAAAAGGTGAAGCATACCTGCTCATATCTTAAAGGGCTATATTGCAATAGTTTTTTTTTTACCATTTACCTGTTATTTAAATTGTTTCCCATTTTGTCAGGTATTTAAACTATATAACTCTAATTCAGACTATTAATGTTTTTGAAAGATACCTATGTAAATGTGCCTGTAACAATTAAGCGCATTATATCTCAACCCTTTTTTATAAGTATATAGCAACTCCTGACAACTCTACCGACACGCAAAAAAATACACCGCGGTGCACCGGTACGACCAACTTTTGTATTCATAACACTCAGACGGACGGACGGACATCGTTTAATCGACTCCGATCCGTATAATAAAAGATTGATAAAGGTCCAATATTTTTGGCAGTTACAAACATCACCTCAAACTTAATATATCCTAACCACATAATGGACAACTTTTGTATTCATAAATTTTGCAGAAAATATCTAACCTTGGATCAGAAAAATTGTTCTGGTGCACACGGGCGGAAACTGGCGGGTGTATAATGGGGTATAGGAGTATAGGGGAGGGTTCGGACTATAGAAGAGTGCAAGACTTTTTCTGACTGCTTTTGACTGGCAGGAGTTATGCTCTATTAAGTAGGAGATTTTCGGAAAATTTGGACCTTTTTTAAAAAATTTTTTTTTTAAATTTCGGAATGACTCAGTGATTTTACATTTTTAACATTAATAGTATGGAAGCCACAAAATTATACAAAAGTTATTTCACTTCAAAATCTTTTAAATCAAAAAAGTTACAGTCATTCAAAAATAAAAATTTACAAAGAAATTTTTAATTTTAGCAAAATACTAAGAAAGCCCATTTTCGAAAACCCTGTTCGCTGTGATATAGTTGAGATAGAGTCGCAATTTTTTGGCTTCCGAGGTTTACTAGTATTTACTTTCAAATGAATAACATAACTTTAAAATCGGTAACAAAAAAAAAAAAATGATTTTTGGCCGCGTTCTCAAGATATGGTCCACTGTGCGACGTACAATTAAAACGCACCGTATTCCTATTTTGAGAGGGGCTAAAATTTTAAATTGATTCAACCAAATTCATAAGAAATTCAGTTAAATCGTTTACATATTTTTTAGATGAAATTATTTTAACATACATATATTAAAAAAACTATCTTTGACAAATTTGAATTTGAATTTCTGAAAACGGGACATTTTTGCGTCCTCGAGTTGTTGTCGGGGACAACGGGACAAAGTAGCTGAAAACGGGACGGTCCCGTTCAAAACGGGACGTATGGTCACGTTAGTTATGACACATAGTACCAGAATCGTGATGAACCCACGCAGATTTTTTCGGCCCCATACTATTTGACCCTCCCTTATGTATATTGACTATTCACTATTTTTAGTTTTTATATGAAATTTTATCGCGGTGTCTTTACATTTGCCTACATTATTTTTCACCTGTTTGATCTAGAGGCTCCAAGTTCAGTATCAAATTGCTGCAGATTATTGCGGATATGTTAATGTTTTCAACCGACAGGCACTGCGACAGACAGACAGATAGAGAGAGACTTACTGACAGACTGACTGAAAGACATCGCCAGATCGACTTCTTCATTTATATGACTCAAGAATATAAATAGTTTAAAGGGTCTCCGGAATTTACAAAAGGATTGACAAACTGAAATATACCCTCTGCACAGTGGTGTGGAGGGTATACAAATTACTTTTTATACCCTCCACTCCAGTGTGCAGAGGGTATATATAAGTTTGTCATTCCGTTTGTAATAATTAGAAAAAAAATTTTGGACCCCATAAAATGTATATATTTGTGATCCATATAACAACCGGAGTTGATATAGCGATGTCGGTCTGTCCGTCTGTGGAAATCACGATGACGGCTGCTCGTTGACATAAAAAATGATTCACTAATATCCTGAAAAGTTTGCTATTTAAAATCATCCAAATCGGTTGATTAGGGCCCGAGATTTGAATGAAGAATTAAAAAAAGTCTTGGAAAAATATATTTTTTTATGTTGTTCTTGTCACGATCACGCCCTCAATAGTGCAGATACAGTGATCATTTTTATTGTGAATGATTCACCAAATTCATGGAAAGATTTCTATTTCAAAAATCATTAAAATCGGGGGAATAGGTCCAGGGAAATTTCTGAAAAAGTAAAAAAAAAATGAAAAATATGATGTTTCTATATTGTTCTTTTTGTTATTTTAAATGTTGTGTTGTTGTCACAGCTGGACTTGTTGTTTTTGTGGTCGTTGTGGTAATAATATAATAAAAACTAACCCTTTGGACATTTTTTATTAACTCTGGTAGAAAAATTTTAAAGTTTCCATTGTTTTGGCATCACTAAAAAAATTTGTTAGATCATTTCTGTTATTACCACGAGCCTGCCTGCAAAATTTCAGATCGAATGGGTCAGGGGAAATTGGTTAATATCGATCCAAAATTTTTTCGACAAGCACACACTACGAGTTAATATAAAGGGAGTAAAAATTCACCAACATCTGAAGCAAATAATGCTAAAATACCTAGTTGTTAATAAAAAAAAAAAAAAAAACAATGTAAATTGAGCAAAAAAAAAATTTTATGTATGAATTTATTTAAAGAGAAAAACACAAAAATAACGTTTGATGTTGTATTTTTTGTGTGTTATATTTACATATACATACATAAACATATTAAATAATACAAATAATATACATATATTATATATGTATATCCATAACAGCTGCATGTTAGAAATAAATCGGTATATTATTTTATTTAAATAAAATTCTGCAATATTTTGTTGTGGGGAAAAGACATTTCTTTTGGATTAACAGAGTGTCACTTCATTTTGCTCAGCGTAACTATGCCACAGTAGATGGCGCCACAATTTTTGTTTGTTCTAATTAGCTTTGCAATAGTTATTTCTATTTTAACATGAATGTTAATATTTTCAACTGGATATCATACAGAACAATGTTAAGAGTATACACGGGCTGGTCTTTTATTTCATACGTTTTTTCATTATTCTTTTACAAATATGAACATAAGTTTGGCATATTAACTTTTTGTTGTTTTTACAAAATAGAGTTACCGAGTTCATCAAAGAGTTTTTTGCTTTCAAAACAGTTCTACATAGTTATATAGAATTATTATTCTGCTTTACCTACAAAATATCTGATTGCGATTACATCTAATTTTTAAAAATTGTTTATAATTACTAAAGCAGTATTATGCACATAAATTGCACTTTTTAAATTTTCATTCAAGTTTAAGAAAATATCAATTCTAACAACTGGAATTAAAAATTTCCAATTATAAATTACAATTAATTGAATTTCAGAAAATCATATCAAAACGTCGGAAATTATAATTTTAAATTTACAAGACATCAATTGCATCTTTAATATATAAATTTTATTCGTTAAACACAAATTGAAATTACAAAAAAAAAAAACACCAAATACCTATGTTTACATTTAAAAAAACTTTTACATTTAAAAAAAATATTGACATTAAGGAGAAATTAATAGGTTTTCAGTACCGCGATTCAGTAACTTCTTTTAACGATAGTCGAATCGTTAAAAAAAGAAAATAGCAAAATTATCAGTAAAATTTTTAAACGATATTCGCTTTTGTTGAACTCAGCTGTTGTTGTTATCTAAACGACAACCATTTTTGTGTTGTTTATTCAATCGATAAAAACTTAAATTTTTAGATTGAAATGTCGTCATACATAAATAAAAATCATAAAATAGTGAAAATATTATTAAACATAAACATAAAATCATCCTGTCAAACAAAGTAATTCGTTTTTTCTATTCTTCTTTCTATTCGCTAATTTTGACAGAGATTCCACTCGTTTACAATTTACATAAATAGAAAAATAGATTTGTCGACTGTCGTTAAGATGTATGTACTGAGTGAATCACTTAATCCTTAGTGCAAACAACAATAGCTGTCGATATATTTTGCGATTGTCGGATTGTTGAAATTTACAGAATCACACTACAGAAAACAATAATTTAAATTCAATGAATTTTAGAAAACGTCAAATGATATTTAAGAATTGCGAACATAAAAACTGTTACATAAATAAACGCAATTTGATGAGAATGCTATTTATATACAAATTTTCACAATTTTTTTGGGATGGAAATTTGAAGTTTTCAGAATATAAAGAGAAGAAATTATTTTATTTAAAATGTTTGGGACATTTGGTTTTTTGCGTTTGGCATCCCTAATTTGAATATTTATTCCTATAAATTTATTCTCTATGTTTTCCAAATATGGCAATATTTTAATAAAAAAATTGAGAGAGTTTTTTTTTGGTTATTATTTTGTTACTCCATCCGACCTATATGGCCGCAATGAAGAAATATTTGGCCAGTTAAAGGAAACTATACAGCCATCTCCAATTAGCACGATTTAATGCATATAGCCACCCTACACAACCATTTCCTTTGCAGTGGAGGTTAGGGCGAGCTATTTAATTAGCAAAAACTAAATTAAACGAGAAGTGATGTCATATAACCGGAAACGCATGCATATAGGTATATAACCTAAATGCATGCCGATCAGCAACCACGATGACCAAAAAGCAAACACCGAAATAAATTCGAAATAATAGAAAAGACGAAAACCAACCCAAAGAATTTGCTGAAATATTGTTTACTCTTTCATTTACATTTATTATCAAGACTCAAACTGAGGTGGAGGGTATCAAAGATTCGGCACAGCCGACTTTAACACTCTTACTTGTTGTCCATTGAAGCTGTTTGATGAAACAAGTTGATTTGTAGATCTCGAACTCTGTCATTAATTTTTGGATCTGTTCCATTTTATATATATAAATATGTATACGCATTCGAAAGAAAACAAACATTTCGGCTTTGAAACATTAGTTGAAGAGGTCCGAAATAATTCCAACAGAACAATTTTTTGGAAATATGAATAAATTTAATTAAAGCCAGTAATATATATCGAGGACTTATATTCAAAAAGTGCTATCTGCATTAATAATTATTTTAAAGAGAGCGTGTAAAACTAATTTATTAATAAGATCTGAAAGTATTTACCGATTGATTTGCCACAATTTATATTAAGAAATAGTCGTACTAATCATGAATGATATCAAAATTAATATTATATTTGACAGTTATATCAGAGAGCAGTTTGAAATCATAAATTAATATTGCTGTCAAATGTAGATCGCACTTTTTGAATATAAGCCCTCGATATATTGGAATTGTTTCATTTTGGTCTAAATCGTTATTTTTGGTATTGAATTACAGTAAAATTATTGACGTTTGGTATATTTTATAACAATGGGCACATAGGTTTCAATATGTAAAAACGGATTTAAACAAAAAAACTAAAAACTTAAACTTAACGGAATTATTGCGTTTTATTATGGACCTCCTCAGTTCATAAATATATATTTCAGCTCGTAATATTCGCTCAAAGTGGAAATAATAACACAGTGAAATACATAATATGCAAACTCCTTCTCGGACACAGTTTTCGAAGGTTTGCATATATAGCAAGCTCGAGATCATAAAAAAGCAGTACCTCTAGATACAAGTTATATATTTTGCAGTGTTTTCTACCTTGGAATCGAATGAGTTGAAAAGTTATAGTTATAATATTCAACAGTGGATTAAGTGTTTTAGAAATACTGGCTCGAGCAGTATTAAAAAATTTACGCTTTTGGTACATAAATTACTATTAGGACCAATTCTAATCTTGTTCGCATTTTTAACTGCGAAATTAAAGACCAAGTACTAAAATCGACTTAACAAAATATTTAATATTTAATTAAGTTTTTAAATACTGTAGTAGCTTGTTGATGATTTTTAAAGGCAAATTATGTTGCCAATTTATTTGAAATTTTTACAATAATATTTTTTTTTTTAAATCTAGATTATCCCGGCTCTGAAAAATTTAAATCTAATAGTTAGTAAATATTAAAAAACCCATGTATTATAATTATAATTGTAAAATTGTTTCTGATTTCATATTTTTACTCTTTTCATTCATATTTCTAGCCTCTACTAGATCAGTGCACGTTACTGTACAAGTCGGAGGAAGTTTAGTCATACATCAAGGAAGTTTAGTCATACGTTCGATATTGTTTAAAATCAATCGTAATGCCATACCTTGCTAAATAATTGAAAGAAGACGGACAATCATTAGATCTCGTTTCACTTGTATTCTCAACCTGGGTCCTTAATTCTTTTTCCGTGAGGCAGTACAATTATTTTTAAAATTTTATTCGGTCGAAAAGTTTGGATAACAAATGTGACGATTGGCGCACTGTGTTTTCTTTATATTAAATAAAATGTTTATTTTGACAATTATTTTGATAAGTCTTATTATATGTATTACATGTTCATGTTTATTTTTGTTACTAGATTTGTATGCATCAGAGATTCATAACAACACCCTCAAAGCATAAACAACAATTTATATGACACAGATTGTAAAATGTTTCAAATACGAGTAATATGTGTAACAACCGACAAGTGGGTCATTTAAACGTCTTTAATGTAAAACGAATGTTGACTCACAACAAAGAGCGTTTGGTGTTAACCTCAGTAAAACTGTTTGTTTGAATTTAGTTAAGGTATAAAAAATATCTAAATTATCGTTCGACAAGCAAAAAAGCTATCATGGGTCTAGCACACAAATATAAAATACTTGGCACCTGAGTTTTGGTGGGATACAAAAATGAATATTCGATATTGAATGAACATGTTCCAAATTTTAGTTATATTTAAGTTCAAATTGAATGTGAATTGTTCTAGAACTGGGATAGAAAATAGGTCCATATTATTTAATCTATTTTAATGATTGATATAAACAAAAAATCATGTGAGTCCGATCACAGAAGAGATGTTTACACAACATCTAGTAATTAAAGATTTTTTATGGCACTTTTTTAAAATCAAACAGAAAGCGTCATCTATGTATCAAAAATATTTATTATTATTTATTATTTCAACCGGTTAATTTTTTATTTTTAATTTTTTATTTTTCACTTTTCCATTTTTCGTTTTTCGTTTTTCATTTTTTATTTTTCATTTTTATTTTTTCATTTTTATTTTTCTTTTTTCATTTTTTATACCCTATACCACTATGTGGTTTGGGTATAATGACTTTGTGCTGCTGTTTGTAACAACCAAAAATATTTGACCTAGACCCATCTTTAATTATACCGATCGAATCAGAATCACTTTCTGAGTTGATTTAACAATGTCCGTCCGTCCGTCCGTCCGTCCGTCTGTGTGTCCATGTAAAGCTTGTAATCAAACTGCAGGTCGCAAATATGAATGTATTTTGATGAAATTTGGCACATAAGCTTCTATCGGCCATGGAATGAACGCTATTGAAATTGGTGAGAATCGGTCCATGTTCAGACCTAGCCCCCATACAAATTACCCATATGAAATCGACATAAATTGCCATAAGATCCAAATTGTCACATAGATCTTACTCAAATTGGGTTTGTATGCGTTCATTACATCCATTGATGAGTAGTCCAAAAATGATCCCTTTGACCCCATATAGAGCTGCTTCCCGATTTTCACTTAAATCTATTAAAAAACAAAAATATTGCACTGATTCTTCTCAAATTTTGTTTGTATATATTTTTGCAAAATACAAGAGACTTTACCAAACATAATCAGGATCGATCCATTTTTGGACCAAGTCCCTATATAGATATAGCATCCGATATGAACTTTTTTATATCTGCAGCCAAAAAAATTTATAAAAAACCCACTCAAATTTGGTTTTTGCTTATTTTCTATGTCCAGTTAGTTGGGCCTAAGAGATAGGGTCTCTAAACGCATGGTATAGGGTATCGTATAGTCGGTCTAGACCGACTATAATTTTCTTACTTGTTATTTTTCATTTTTTATTTTTCATTTTTCATTTTTCATTTTACAGTTATTATTTTTCGTTTTTTTATTTTTCATTTTTCATTTTCTATTTTTCATTTTTTATTTGCAATTTTTCATTTTTCATTTTTTATTGTTAAATTTTTATTTTGCATTTAATATTTTTTATTTTTCATTTTTCAGTTTTCATTTTTCATTTTTAATTTTTCGTTTTTTATTTTTTATTTTTCATTTTCTATTTTTCATTTTTTATTTTTCAGTTTTCATTTTTTATTTTTAATTTTTTATTGTTAAATTTGTATTTTTCATTTTTGATTTCTCATTTTTCATTCTAAATTTTTTATTTTTATTTTTTTATTTTTAATTTTTTATTTTTCATTTATCATTTTTTATTTCTAATTTTTTATTTTTAATTTTTTGTTTTTAATTTTTTATTTTTAACTTTTTGTTTTTCATTTTTCAGTTTTTATTTTTCATTTCTCATTTTTATTTTTCATTTTCATTTTTATACCCTATACCACTATGTGGTTTGGGTATAATGACTTTGTGCTGCTGTTTGTAACAACCAAAAATATTTGACCTACACCCATCTTTAATTATACCGATCGAATCAGAATCACTATCTGATTCGATTTAACGATGTCCGTCCGTCCGTCCGTCCGTCCGTCCGTCTGTGTGTCCATGTAAAGCTTGTAATCAAACTGCAGGTCGCAACTATGAATATATTTTGATGAAATTTGGTATTTGATCTTTTACTGGCCGTGGGATGAACGCTATTGAAATTGGTGAGAATCGGTCCATGTTCAGACCTAGCCCCCATACAAATGACCCCTATGAAATCAACATATATTGCCATAAGATCCAAATTATCATACAAATCTTAGTCAAATTGGGTTTGTATGTATATATTACATCCATTAATCAGTAGTCCAAAAATGATCCCTATTGGACAACTCTTAGTCATAGGCCCCATATAGAGTTGCTTCCCGATCTTCACTTAAATCTATCAAAAAACAAAAATATTGCACTGATTCTTCTCAAATTTTGTTTGTATATATTTTTGCAAAATACAAGAGACTTTACCAAACATGGTCAGGATCGGTCCATTTTTGGGCCTAGTCCCCATATAGATATAGCATCCGATATGAACTTTGTCATATCTGCAGCCGAAAAAATCCCACTCAAATTTGGTTTATGCTTATTTTCTATATCCAGTTAGTTGGGCCTGAGAGATAGGAACTCTAAACGCATGGTATAGGGTATCGTATAGCCGGTCTAGACCGACTATAATTTTCTTGTTTATTTTTCATTTTATATTTTAATTTTTCATTATACCCTATACCACTATGTGGTTTGGGTATAATGACTTTGTGCTGCTGTTTGTAACAACCAAAAATATTTGACCTAGACCCATCTTTAATTATACCGATCGAATCAGAATCACTATCTGATTCGATTTAACGATGTCCGTCCGTCCGTCCGTCCGTCCGTCTGTGTGTCCATGTAAAGCTTGTAATCAAACTGCAGGTCGCAACTATGAATATATTTTGATGAAATTTGGTATTTGATCTTTTACTGGCCGTGGGATGAACGCTATTGAAATTGGTGAGAATCGGTCCATGTTCAGACCTAGCCCCCATACAAACTACCCATATGAAATCAACATAAATTGCCAAAATTGTCAAATTGTCATATAGATCTTACTCAAATTGGGTTTGTATGCGTTCATTACATCCACTAATGAGTAGTCCAAAAATGATCCCTTTGACCCCATATAGAGCTGCTTCCCGATCTTCACTTAAATCTATTAAAAAACAAAAATATTGCACTGATTCTTCTCAAATTTTGTTTGTATATATTTTTGCAAAATACAAGAGACTTTACCAAACATGATCAGGATCGGTCCATTTTTGGACCTAGTCCCTATATAGATATAGCATCCGATATGAACTTTTTCATATCTGCAGCCAAAAAAATCAATACAAATCCCACTCAAATTTGGTTTTTGCTTATTTTCTATGTCCAGTTAGTTGGGCCTAAGAGATAGGGTTTCTAAACGCATGGTATAGGGTATCGTATAGTCGGTCGAGACCGACTATAATTTTCTTACTTGTTTTTAGTTTTTCATTTTTCATTTTTATACCCTATACCACTATGTGGTTTGGGTATAATGACTTTGTGCTGCTGTTTGTAACTACCAAAAATATTTGACCTAGACCCATCTTTTATTATACCGATCGAATCACAATCACTATCTGATTCGATTTAACGATGTCCGTCCGTCCGTCCGTCCGTCCGTCCGTCCGTCCGTCCGTCCGTCTGTATGTCCATGTAAAGCTTGTAATCAAACTGCAGGTCGCAAATATTAATTTATTTTAATGATATTTGGTATATAAGCTTTTATTCGCCATATAATGAACGCCATTGAAATTGGTGGGAATGGGTCGATGTTCAGACCTAGCCCCCATACAAATGACCCCTATGAATTCGACTAAAATTGCCATAAGATCCAAATTAACATATAAATCTTATTCAAATTGGATTTGTATGTGTTTTTACATGCATTAATCAGTTGTCCAAAAATGACAACTCTTACTCATAGGCCCCATATAGAGCTGCTTCCCGATCTTCACTTAAATCTATCAAAAAACAAAAATATTGCACTGATTCTTCTCAAATTTTGTTTGTGTATATTTTTGCAAAATACAAGAGACCTTACCAAACATGGTCAGGATCTGTCCATTTATGGGCCCAGTCCCCATATAGGTATATCATCCGATATGAACTTTTTCATATTTGCAGCCAAAAAAATTAATAAAAATCCCACTCAAATTTGGTTTATGCTTATTTTTTATGTCCAGTTAGTTGGACCCATGAGATAGGGTCTCTAAATGCATGGTATAGGGTATCATATAATTTTCTTACTTGTTTATTTTTCATTTTTTATTTTTTATTTTTAATTTTTAATTTTTTATTTTTTATTTTTCATTTTTCATTTTTTATTTTTAATTTTTCAAACAGGTTATTACATATCACAATTTATTCACGAATACAATCATAAGTCACATCGATTTTGTCTTACGTCTTACATGTTACGCTCTTTTTGTGATTGTTTTTTAAAATAGAAATTTACCCCCCTGCGCGTATACACATCAAAAACTATAGACACACGCAAACCAATTGTAAAAGTTATCTAAATTTAACTCAACATGCTAGGTCTGTACATCATAAAAATAATTTTATTTTTTGGAACTGGAACTCAATGTAATTGTGAACCGATCGGCTAGTGTAGTTATGTTATGGGTGTTGGTGGAGTCAGTTCAGCGTCAACGATTAAACTCACTAGTTTTCGAAGCAAGGAGTTTTATCAGTATCATATTGACATTCGTAACTTTCTAACATAAAAGACTCACGTTTTCTTGCCTCCGAAGTAACAACTTCATTGAATACACTTTGAAATACCCAAATACCCTCCACACTACTGTGTTAGTTGTAATATATGAATTTGTCATTACGTTTGTAAGGCAACGAAAAAGGAACTTGCGACCTCATAAAATATATATATTCTTGATTCTCATAAAAACTCGAGTCAATATAACGATTTCCATTTGTCGGTCCGTCCGTGTGTCCCCTATCCGTCCGTCTACCTGTCTGTTGAAATCATATTCATTCAGAAAATGAACTTCTTAGGATAATACTGTTTGTCATTATCTCGAGCAGGTTGGTATTTAAAATGGGTTAAATGGAGCATGACTGTGCCAAGGTATGGCTAAATATAGAGACGCCTCTAGAAAATGCAAAAAAAAAATCAGTGTGTTTATTTGTAAAATTTAGTGTTAAGTTTATCAAATTGTTTACTTCTTCAAATATTTTGTTTATACATGTTATAAATAGTGCAATAAATCCACATATTAATGTAAACGAAAAACCCAGGTGGAGTATATCAAAGATTCGGCATAGCCGAATTTAACACTGTTACTTAGTTAATCTATTTTGAATTTGAATTTTACTGAGACCAGACTGTTAATTGAACAGTGGACTTTTTGTATATATCTATAATATTAATAGGCAAGGCGATTTCTTGTGACCGACGTAAGTAACCCGATTTTAACAAAAAATTTATCATTTGAAAGGTATTTCTTTTTAGCCGTTACCCAGGTTTACAGATTTTCATCGTCTGGAATATTTTTATAGAGTTGTGATCGTTTAAACTTGCTACTAACGCATACATAAAATTATACAATGCTATGTGTGTGCTTATTAAATTTGTTAATGTACTTGTGTTGATGTGTTGAGTTTGTTTTCTTCATTTAAAATGAGTTGAATTATGAAGCATAGCTTTAGGGTTTTTATTAAATGAAAAAATAAAATTTCCTCGAATTTGCACCCCAATTTCGAGTGCTGGAGTCTGCTATAAGTTATTACTTGCTTAAACATTAATTTAAAAAAATATTTCAAATATTTTTTTCTAGAATAGAAAACGCTAGTATAAATTTTTATAATTAAAACTTTTAATTCTAATCAATTATAGAAAAACTTTGAGGGTTGTCTAGTCGATTGCGATTGACGGTCTGGAGCGATCGTACGGTAACAAAATGCTCAATAAAGGGACTTCGGTTCAACTTTAGGTCATAATTAGATATAGAAACTAGATATAAACCAAGTTTTAATGATATTTTTATGAATTTGTGGCCTGCAGATATGAAAAAGTTTATATAGGACGCTATTTTTATATATGCACTAGGTCAAAAAATTGACCGATCATGACCGATCACAGAAATAAATTAAATTTGAGAAAAGTCTAATATAATCTAATATACACAATTTTTTTCCATTTTTTTTTTATAGATTTAAGTGAAGATTGGGAATCAGCTTAATATGGCAACTATGACTCGAAAGGGCCCTACAGAGTTGTTTTTGGACTGCTGATTAATAGATTTAATAAATACACATAAACAAAATTTAACCATGATCATTATTCAAAACTGAACTTTACGACAATTTAGGTAGATGTAATAGAGGACATTAGTATCAAGACGAGGCCTTGACATGCACAGATTTTTAGTGATTTCAATACTGATCATCCTATGATAAATAAAAACGTATATACTAAATTTCACTAAAACATATGCATATTTGCGAACTGTAGATTGATAACAAGGGTACTATGGCCATACAGACGGACAATGTTAAATTGACTCAGAAAGTGATTCTGAATCGATCAGTATATTTGAACAGAAAGTAGTAGTATAGGGTATAAACATTAAATGTTTACACTGTCCAGAAAAAGAATTACTAATATTAAAAAAAGGAAGTACTGATTTTGTGTTAATATACTTTTATATTGGGAAAGGAAATAATCTAACCCATAAAAATAAAGTTTTTATTAAACCTCTTTCTTTCCTTATGCATATGAGTTTTAAATCTCTCCGTGACTGTGCGTAATTTTGCGTGACTATTTTAAAATTAATCTTTGGCCACAACAAGTCTATGGACAAAGTTTCAGATCCAGCGGATGAGGGGAAGTGGGGTTTTAGTCTCTCCGTGAGTGTGCGTGACTATGTCAAATAATCTTTTTTCATAGTAAGTCTACCGGCCAACTTTTAGATCGATCGGATAAGGGGAAATGGGTTTTAAATCACTCTGTGGCTGTGCGTGACTGTGCGCGACTATGTTGTAGTTATTCTTTCTTTACAGCAAGTATATCGACAAAGTTTCAGATAGATGGGATGAGAAGAAATCCGTTTTAAAGATCTCCGTGACTGTGCGTGACCATGCGTGACTGTACGTGACTATGTCAAAGCTGATCTTTTTTCACAGTAAGTCTATCGACCAAGTTTTAGATCGATCGGATAAGGGGAAATGGGATTTAAATCATTCCGTGAATGTGCGTGACTGCCCCAAAATTAATCTGTAGACACAACGAGGTTGCCCCACGACAGAGATTATGAGTTAAAAGAAAGAGTCCAAAAATGTATTGAAAATACCAGAGGTACTTAAAAAAATCATTCTAAAATATACTTATTTAGCTCTAAGCACTGCACAGTGGCGCCCGTAGAGCAAACGAGGTTGCAAAAATCAAAATTTTCATGTGCGCCGACGAAGTTTTGTTATAGGAAACGAAGTTTTGTTATAGGAAACTTTTCAACGATTTCAAATATGCTACTCTTAATAATATCACATTTTTAGTTTAAAAGATATAACCGTTCAAAGTTGACCGACTTTCGGTTTTCAAAAAAACACACAATTTTTAGTCAATTTGTTGCGATTTCAGGTGTAATATCACGAAAAATAGGTAACGAATCGCTTTATTTTTTGTTTGTATTGATTGATGTATTTATTAAATGTATAATGATTTTGTGTTTCTCCTGGTAAATCACTATTTAAAAACTATCCGTTTTTTCACTATTTTTCAACTTTGACGGAAAATAAAAAAATCTATATTTTTCTATATTTGCCATATTTGCAAAACATGTTCTTTGATTATTTCTTTACATAATTCAAAAGGTTTTATCTGCCCGTACGTGCCCGTTTGGCTTCTAGAGGTAAAAAAGGTTAAAAAGACATGGTTGCAGAAATTGTATGGCGTGCATCCCTTACATGTTTTGACTGACAGTAGTTTGATGTAATAGTTTGAAAATTGCATTTAAAGTCGGTTGTCTACTTGTGAGCCTCTGCCAAAGTCTACTCCCAATATTCTGTTACAGACACAGGATGCACAAAAAACTACTCATTGAAATTCGCAGGTACGCACCTCACTTAAAAATTACTTTGGAGTACAAATGGTCAAGAAAAATATTGACTTATGGTCCCTCCAGGTAGGCACAAATCTTATTTAGACACGAGCATAATATCAAAATTGCATAATTCAGCCTAAATCCATATGTATGCAGGGAACAGGTAAATTTTTAGGCATGGTAGCATAAGCCTATATATTGCAAAATAAGCATAATGCTTCGATTAGTCTACGACTGAAAGTTGGCGCAACAAGTACTGAAACCATGGCGTTAAACAATTTAAAATTATTTGAACTGTTTAGAAGGTCAACCACACCAAAGTTTTTCACGGAAGCTGCTTTAGAAGAACTTGATAGCTTATACGGAAATATTGAGAGAAGCGAAATTATAAAAAATAATTTTTAACTGATATATGCAAATATTAAGGCAAAATGGGTGAAATCTAATCGGACCATTCAGAACTTCAACTCCAAATACGAGGACTGGCTTAATGAAGACACCATCCTGGATATATTGGCAGTAGATAAACCCACCACATCAACCAGAGGAGCAAAAGGAAGGCCAAAAAAAAGTATTGAGGAGTGTTCAATTTTCACAAGAAAGAGGAAACTTGCCGATGCCACCAATGACTTGACCACGAAGCATTTATCGGACGCGCTGTCTATTAAATATACAAAGGATAGTGAAAGAGTTAGGTCGCAGATTACAAAATCTGTTGCTGATGCAAGCCCACTGCGACTAAAAAGGATTAAGGAAAGCATTCCCACACCCACAAACGCACACATTAAAAAGTATGGTTCCGAAGAAGCCTTGGCCTTGTTTATGGACTTACAACTTTCCAAATAAAAATATGAGATACTACCGACATCCTTGATGCGACACGGGGCTGACGTTTTACCAAGATACAAGCATATTACGCAAGCCAAAATAAATTCACGACCACTGCATACGGAGTTTACGGAAGTCTCTGTGAAAGCCAATCTGCAGGATCTCATGGGCCATACAGCAAAACGGTTGTTGGAGAGACTTCCTGAAAATGAGGTGAAAATTCTTCCTGAGAAACTGACATTGATCAGCAAATGGGGCTGCGATGGATCATCCGGACAAAGCGTTTATAAGTAGAGGATATCTTCCGATGACGCTACAATATCGGCTGAAATATGTTTATGGCATCTGTTGTTCCTTTGCGGCTAAAATCTGATGTTTCCCTACACTGGAAAAATCCACGTCCGTCATCAGTGCATTATTGCCGACCAATAATGTTTCAGTTTGCAAGGAAATCGGCAGAACTCATAAGGACCACGGTGAAGGACATTGAAGAACAAATAAGCAAGATTAAGCCTACAAAGCTGCAAATTGGAGAAGGAAAATATATTGAATGCAATTACGAGTTCCACCTGACCATGGTTGACGGAAAAGTCGTAAACGAACTGACAGGAACAACCTCAACATTGTCATGCCCGATTGGCAAAAAGAGTCAGAAGAACTTTGGTAATTTAAACGATTCTACAATCGAGAAGAATTACGAATATGGAATGTCACCATTGCACGCAAGGATAAGGTGTATGGAGTTCTTGCTAAAACTGGCGTATACCCTACCACAAGAGGAGGAAAACTTCGATGAAAATACATCAATAAAGGATAAGGAAAAGATCAGAAAGAAGCAAATACAGGATGCTTTTTTTAAACAAGTTGGACTAAAAGTAGACTATCCCAAGCACGGATACGGTAACTCAAACGATGGAAACACTTCTAGGAAATTTTTTGAAAATGATGAGGCAGTAGCTAGAATCACTGGAATTGACAATCAAATCGTGAAAAGATTGGGAACGATCTTGAATGTTTTAAACTGCAAAGAAAATGTCAATTCTACAAAATATGGAGAATATGCATCGAAAACTGCATCTCTTTTAGCAGAAATGTATCCACAGAGGAAGTTGACCCCGACCGTCCATAAAATATTGGCGCATGGCAAAGATATAATTGAGTACCAGTCTTTGCCAATTGGAGAGCTTTCTGAAGAAGCACAGGAGTCTCTTAACAAATCCACTTATTTCTTCCCTGCGGCATGTGAAGTCACGAATAGAGTTAGAAAATAATTATAGTTTAGAAATGATTAGTCTTTTCGATATACCTTCTCTTACGAATTGTGATGAATATTTTACAGAAAATTGAAAAAATAAATTTAAAAAAGAAGTATTTTTTTTTTTAATTTGTTGGGTAATAATTTAAAACATAAAACCCTAAAGAAAAAAAATAAAAACAATCTAAAAATGTAAAAATAATTTTGTTTAGTTACCATAAAATTGATTTTTCTACAAATTTTAACTTTGATAACCCATAAGTAGGCCCCTACAAAGAATAGCATCCTTTCCAAACGCTCATTTCATAGGCTGAACAGTTATCTATCATATGCTGTTTAAACTGTTCAATTATGTTATTCGGTTCAAAAGATATGATTTTTGCAACGAAAAACTCAAATGGCGCCACCGTGCACTGCTTTAAAATGCTTTATATATTTCACAAAACACAACCTCTATCCTCCGATTATCCTATTTTAATTTCATTGGTGTTGATAACACTTTTCACAATCTCCAGATCTCACGAATGCCACCTATTTCACGTCTTTGGAGGCTCTTCTTTTTCCGGGTTCATTCAAGTTCTCCTACTCTATTATACCCAGAATCTAATAAATAATTCCGTACCAAATATGGGCGCATATAATGTGTTCTGCTGACTCCTCCATATTGCTTTCATCGTATCTTCTGGTTCTAATACAGGCTGTTCCCTTTTCTAATTACATCTTAGAATTTAAGGTAATCTTGAAGAGTTCTGTAGTTTCTATCAGCACCAATTCCATCCGCTCTCTTCTTAAAGGTAGTTATAAACCTTTGTTCAAACATAAAAAACCTACAGCTATCACAAAGAAGTTTGTTTTTATTGGACAGCTAATGAAATATCTTAGTTAAATATAAATTGGGCAGGCATCGTAGTAATTAAATCTGATTTGATTTTATGAGTCTGATAACTTTTTACAATTATTATTATTATCACCTCCAAATGACCTTTAAACATTTACAGTAAATAAAGTTTTTCCTAAACAATATTTGCAAGCAGTAAAATATATAATGATTTTGACAGTTTTATTAGTTTTTTGGCCCAGATTGACTTAATTTATTTATAAGATAAAATGCTACTCAGATTTATAACGTCATGTAGCATGTGAGGCACGTAGACAAAAAAAGTTCGACATTATATTGCGTTGTAAATATTAATTAAAATGTAACTTAAATAAGAATATTGACAATAAAAAGAATTCGTTTTATTTGTTTAAATGACATAGGCCTATATGATTTTCTCAACTGAGATTGAAGGTCATTTCTGAAGCAGGTTTTCGTGTCAAATTCTTCTAATATGTCAGGATTATGGGATATTGTAAATGCTTCGGTATGATAATCATATCGAAACACAAACTATCTAAAATATATGGATATACATATACAGTTGCGAGCTGTCTCTTTGATAATAACGGTTTTCTCTTTTTTTGTTCTCTCTAGTAAGTAAACTAGTTTAAGTAACTATACGTGTGAATAAGTTTAATGAATAATTTTTTTTTGGTTATTTAATGAAACAAGTACTAATTCTGTGCGACTAAATAAAAATGCATCTTTTTGTATTTGAACATGTTTATAAAAATTACATTGTCATTTTTTATAAAACTGTAGTTAAAACTAATATATTTTTTAGCGTAGTCATCTATAATATTAATAGGCTAGGCGATTTCTTGTGACTGATGTTTTGTTCTACCGTTTTATCCCGATTTTGACCAAACGTATATTATTCGAAAGGTATTTCTTTTTGGCCGATTTGCAGATTTACAGATTTTAAAATTTTTCCTCTATTTTGAGTAAATTGCATTTAAAGTTGCTACTAACACATACATAAAATTATACAATGGTATGTGTGTGTTTATTAAATTTGTTAATGTGTTTGTAATAAAAATGAGTTTGTTTTTTGTGTTGACTTGTGAATTGGCTATAATTGATTAGCATACCTTTAGGGTTTTTATTTAATGAAAAAAAAAAATTTCCTAGAATTTGCACTCGAATTTCGAGGGATGGAATCTGGTAGTTATTTCTTATTATCGCTTGTAATATGGAAACCTTAGACTCGACCAATGTTGTGATGTTATTAAGGGATATATTGTTGCATTCTAATTTCAAAATAGATTTCAATTGAATCCAAAATATGCACATCATTGTCGCTTAGAATGCTGCGATCTTAGTGAATTGACAACTGGGGATCATAATCATGTAATATTTCGATTTAGATCAATGGGCCGAATAAGGACTGCGTTTGAAAAAATTCTTCATCACAAAATTCAAAATATCCGGTGAACTAATATTTTGATTTAAAAAATGGAACCCATTTTTAAACTCTTTCTTTTAACTCAATCTCTCTGTCTGTCGTGGGCAACCCCATTCCCCCTTATCCAATTGATCTGAAACTTGGCACATAGTCATGTTGTGACTACAGATTAATTTTGGGGTAGTCACGCAAGTCACGCGTGGTCACGCACAGTCACGGAGTTATCTAAATGTCATTTCCCCTCATCCGATCGATCTGAAACTTGGTACATACACTTGCTGTGAAGAAAAGATTAACTTGACTTAGTCACGCACAGTCAAGCACGGTCACGCGTAGTCACGGAGGGATCTAAATGTCATTTACCCTCATCCGATCGATCTGAAACATGGTCCATACACTTGCCGTAAAAAAAGATTAACTTTGACTAAGTCACGCACAGTCACGCATGGTCACGCATAGTCACGGAGTGATCTAAATGTCATTTACCCTCAGCCGATCGATCTGAAACTTGCTCGATATACTAGCTGCAAAGAAAGATCATCTTCGACATAGTCACGCACGGTCACGGACTGATCCGATCGATCTGAAACTTGGTCGATGGACTTGTTGTGAAAAATATTAACTTTACCATAGTCACTTACAGTCACGCGTAGTCACGCACAGTCACGGAGAGATTAAAACCCCACTTCCCCTTATGCTATCGATCTGAAACTTTGTCCATAGACTTGTTGTGGCCAAAGATTAATTTTAAGATAGTCACTCACAGTCACGGAGATATGCATAAGGAAGAAAAGTGTTTTAATAAAAACTTTGTCTTTATGGGTTAGATTATGAACTCGTGTTTTTATTCAGATTATTACTGTGTATTTGGATTTTTTCCATAGTTTTTATTTTATAAAATTTTTTTATTTTTCTGGCACCCCTTCCATCAGCAATTTTATTGTATTATCTGATACCTTTCGAGCTGCTGAGGTACATTTTTCCCGGAAATCTACGACATTCTTGGGCACTTTGTTCATTGGCTTGTTTTCTCTTTTGACCAAAGCCCAGTATCTTTCAATTGGTCTGAGCTTAAGACAGTTTGGAGGATTTGTTTCTCGAGGCACCAAAAGCACATTATTTTTTGAGTGCCACTTCAAGGGCACTTTACAGTAATGACTAGAAGCTGGGTCAGGCCAAAAGTAAGTGGAAACCATGTGCTGTGTTAAGGAAGGTTTTAGTCTTCTCTCCGAGCATTCTTGGATGTATATTTCCGAGTTAATTGTTCCCGTAGTAACGAAAAGCGTGTTCCTTTCGCCACAACTGCAAATAGCTTGCCATACCAGCCACTTGCGAAGAAATTTTGATTGTTCTTAAGACTTAAATTTTTCGTTTACATTCCCCTGTGAGTCAGCAGTGTAAACTTCCTGACCTGGAAGCTGCGAAAAGTCAGCCAAAACGTACGTCTCGTCGTCCATGATGCAGCAATTGAATTTTTCGAAGAAATCTTTTTTTTAATTTTTTGGCACGCTGTTTTGCTTCCGTGTTCTTCGCAGCATTCCTATCTGGAACTTTCTGCACGTTGAATGTCTGGAGATCGGCGTCCTTTTTGGCCTAGCGTACACAAAACTCGAAGAATTCCCACTTTCTGAGCCTGTTTTCTGCCCGAGGTATTAGGATTTTTCTTCGGCATGGTGACGATTTTCTTTGCCTTCTTTTGGTCACAGATGCCTTTCTTCCGTCCAGAACCTGTCTTCCGAGTGACGTTTAAGTCTTCGTTAAACTTCCGTAAAACACTACTGCTTTCGGGCTAATTTTAAGCTCTCCAGCAATTTGTTTAAATGTCCACAGAGGGTAGGCTTGAAAGACTTTCACTATATTTTGGCGTGTTTCCAATTCGCTTGCCATTTTGAAATGAATAAAAGCGTCTAGCGAAAGATATTAAAAAGCGCAATTCTCTGCTATTCATTTCAAAGCCTACTACCAAAAAAATTTTCTAATTGAGTGGTGCTTTAAAAAGTTGGACAATTTTTTCAAACGCAGTCCTTACACTTAAAATTAATTATTCCATTTTAAACATATCGTTTTTTGCCATACACCAGAACTGATATTCCGGTATGTTTGACTGTTGGTATTCCATCGGTGCCAAATAAATTAAATTTGATTTCATCGCTCCACAAGACCTTAGCTCACTATTCACTTAACCAATGCTGATACCGTTTCGCAAATTCAAGGCGCTGCCTTCCAACACGTTGTATAGCAAGCAATTTTTCTTCATGTATTCTATGGAGCGCAGTGTGAAATTTAATAGAAGCTTTGAAAGTCCACTGCCGTGTTTCTATGTCGGTTTTGAAAATTTTATCATCTGACGGTCTTGGCATGCAGTCGTTTTTAGTGGTCGTCCAAGTTTTTCTTCCCTTCCTTTTGCTCAAGTGAAATCGTGACATCGTGATGCGGAATATAATGAATTTAGCTAAAATAAAGATCATTCCAATTTCACGAATGGTTATCCCTTCGTCTAAATAATAATAACTATCAGTTGACAACTGTTACTAATAAAACTAGAATAGCAAAAATTTTGTGTGATATATATTTTTTTTTTGGAAAACAATAATTAACTTACTTTTACTGTTAATTCATAAGTTGAATTTTTTTTGGTTCGCCAACATTTTTCACTTTTATAATGAAACTAGTATGCCCTGTCGTGCTTCGCTACGACTTTTATTATTTATTTATTAAGTCAATGGATTAAATCCTTACAAACTATTTAATTGTGTTTAACTTAAGCTATTTACAAAATATTGTGTAAGAAACAGATAAATCATGAATTCAGAAAAATAATTATGTTACGTTTAATTACATACACGCAAAAAAATAAATCGTTTATGGGTCGTTTGCCGCAAACGATGTTCTTTTACGGTAATCGAATATTCGTTTAATGTCCATAAAAACGTTTATGTCAAACGATGTGCCTCTTGCCATAAGCGAAGTTTCTGTTACCGCAAAGTCATAAGCTTTTTCATTGTATTTCGTTTGTGGGAATAGGTAGATTTCTTTTATGCGAAATGAAATCCTTAATGAGAATATAGACAAGAGCGACAAGAAAAGGTAGAGGAAGCGCAGAGCGAAATTTGTTTTCATTTTTGAGAGATTGCGTGAGCAGCGCATTCTCTGGTTGGTATGTATAAAAAGCTGGTTTTGTTACAGTGTTGTTGTTGTTTCGATTGTATAACCCAGAAAACAATATTGCGAAGGTAAATTAGTTGTCAATTAAATTATACTTTCTGTACAAAGTTATTTAGTTTAGAAAATATAATATACAGTCCGACCTCGATTACTTATTCTATTCTTATTATATAACGTCTATATTTTATAGTTTGTGCTGCTAATATAAAATAATTTATTTTCATTCAATTTATGTTTAGTTATGCGGTCCATATACTATACATCTTGTACAATAAAAAAAAGTCAATAATAGCCTTTTGCCAAACAAAAATCAATATTTTATTGAACTTAACTTAAAAATTGCGCAACGCGTACTACATACTAGTACCACTAAATATTTTTTATTAAGTACAAAATCAAACGCATTTTGATTTTGTCTTGAAATTTATACAACCCTCAATATGAACACTCATCAATACGACAGCTCTGCATTAAATGTTGCACAATAATATTGACCGTGTATTGTCCACTTATCGCAGTGACGGCAATATTGCATCAGCTATATAAAAATGGTTTGTTGGGTGGTGCTTTATTTACGACTCGCCTGTTGCTAACTAAGAATTTTCTAATTGTCATTTGATCTGTTTTTTTTTCTAAATTATGCATGCTTACGTGTATACATACTCATAACAAAAAAGTGATGCCAACTTTAACAGAGTTTAAAAATGCGTAAACCCCCACAAATGTATTTTGTCACAAACACACATTTTGTTCCGAATATATGTCGACCAAAAATTAAGAATGTGGTAAAATGTTTATGAGAAATTTGCGGCGACACGTTTTTTTTTTTTTTGATGCGCCTTCACACTCTTACATTATATTTCTTTCGGGATAACTGTTCTTTGTATATATTGGCATATGTCACAATGATTTAATTCACATCCTGAGCATTCATAGAACTTGTGACGCTGATCCAAAAAAAAATATAAGTCCGCAACCCATATTTTCGGAGTTATGGACCCCAAAGTTTTGATATATAATTGGCTATAGCTCAGTCAAATCTAAACCGATCGAAACAAGAGATGTACAGCGGAAATCTTATCCAAATTCTTTTCAATTCATCTATTATAATTTTTTTGATTTATTAACTTATTAAAAAGCTGTATCAAATTTTATGTTTTTTTTTCAGAAAAAGGGCCAAAACATAAACTATGAATGGTCTGTATGTATGGATTTATATACATAAAAATATAACAAAGAAAGCTTTTGATACAACTATATAAGACATTAACCCTAATAGGTTAATAAATCCTAAAAATTATAAAGATGAAATGAAAGGAATTTAGATAAGCTTTCCGATGATACCTGAATTGCTCTGATCAATTCACATTTGACGGGTTTATAGCCAATTACATATAAATATTTCTTCTTTCTTTCTAAAAACACCATCTACGCCCTCGTATTTTTATTTTTTTGACTGGAGCTTTGTTACTTTTTCAATATGAGAAAATCGCAAAATATTGGTCACTACTAGCAACATTGACAACACTGAATACTTATGAGAAACTAATCCAGCCCAACGAAAAATGCGTTGTGTTATTATTAAATCGGAGACCGGTGAGTGTAGATTGCGGACAAAAATGACAATTTTTTTAAAAATTAAGTTTGATAATAAAAACTATATCATTAAACTACCGGAGCTAAATTTAATGTGTTTAAAAAGTGAATTGGAAAAAAGCATTGGTCTACATGCATTTAAATATTTCGCCACAAATGAATTTGAAATAGAAGAAGGCGATATAATTGAATACATATCGCAATATACAACCGACTGCAATTTTATATTACACTTAAAAGGTAAGTAATGTTTGCGGCGATGGAAGGGAGTCAGTGATTAATTTGTTTATTTTGCTTTCGTCAAAAATATGTGCGTGTTAAAAGAGTCTACAGATATACGTCTGTCCGTGTTCGTGGAATGTTTTTTTAATAATTGGTACAGCTGGGTCGGAATACACGAACACTTGTTGCTGTGTATTGTTTACGTTCTATTTTTTATTGCAGAACTTGTTAAACGTTGAAATCGAATAAGGTGGAATTACATGCAGTTTTTTGAGCAAAAAATAATTTTTTTTTTTTTAAAAAGTGCCCTCATCTAATGTGAAATAAATTTTTTTTCCTTCTTTTGTTGGAAGTATTTTTAGGGATTGATGAAAATTTACAATAAAATGTTGTTAATTTTGTTCGTGTATTCTAGCTGTATCTCTTATTAAAAAAAACAATTCCAAGAACATGTGAAGACGTATGTGTATAGAAGTTCTTTTAATTCGCACATATTTTTGACGAAAACAAATTAAACACAATTGGATTTAAAATGTAATCGAAAGAGAATATCCTGAGTGATATGTGTTGGACTCTCTAATTATTTTATTTTTTAATTGTATTCCAGTTTCTGAAGTAAATTCCCAATCGGAACAATTAGCGCAAACATCGACATTGGAAGGGGGCCATGTAAATGTAATTGAATTACCCCATTCTTTTGAGGACACTCAAATGTTTAATACTAAAGAAGTAAGTAACAATTTGATATTTTATCACATATTATTATTATTTTTTTTACAGGAACTGAAATCGTTTTTAGAAAAAAATCACCCTGTCATAGTGAAAAATTTTCCAAAGCGTCTTTTAACCAATTCTGAACGAATTAAGATAAGCAAAACTATTATACAACATTTGCTTTCAAATCCAAATCGAAGGTAAGTTCTTTCCTACAACGACAAATTTCTTTAGGAAAATTCCAAAAATATTAAATCAACCGAACAGCATAATTTGTTATATTCGTATGCAGTCTTAAACTTGTTAGAATAATATTTTTTGAAAAATATTATTTCAACTGATGAGTTTATAACACTTTTCCGGATGGGATATGTTGATGCTGCAACTGTTCTATACCTCAAAATATTTATGGTACAATTGAAAAAAATGTTTTATTTACAGATTGACAACCAGTGACTTTATTAACCTTAGCGAATTGATTGCTCAAGTGTTTGTCGGGGAGCTGGCAATAACTTATTTTCAAAAGTTTTGCGAGGGAAGACACGCTCGTGGTAAATTAAATGACGCCTATGCAAATTACAGAACATACCTTGCAACAGCTGGACTGATTAAAAGACATGAAAAGTCAAAATCGAAAGTTACTACTGAACTGAACCTTGACCATGGTAAATATATATTTTTTTTAAACAACGTAGAAAAGCACATGTTAAACAAAATTTTTATTATTCGTTAGATATTTGCGAAACTGAAAATGACGTAGAGGAAGCATTTCAATTATTGAGGACCGAAATATGTATCGATAAATGCGCAGATGCGTGGAAAAAAACATTTACTATTCGTAAAGAAAAACTAAAAAGTCAAATATCCACAGCCGATTTTATTAAGGAGTTTCCAATACTAGAACAACCAGACGGATACCAGTTGGTAAATATGTCTTAGGGTGTACTGAAACACTTTTCTCTACCGACGCGTATTGAAGAGCTGAGTATGGAAAACAATACCCCGTTAATGAATCCGAATTAGAGTGGAATGTGATCCGAGTAAAACGAAATTGTTGAATACTCAACTAAAACACATTTGCAAATATATATCTCAATAGTATTTTTTGTACTCAGCTCTTCAATACGCGTAGATTCAGACCCCTACATTTAAATGTTTATTACCAAATGAAAACACAAATCAATAAAATGCTTTCACATTTCTTTATAGTTTATTACGGATACTGAATTTTTAATAAAGAAACCCCTTACTTTGGAGATACCAGTAGCATTCGTCACAAAATTAAAGAACAAGTTAGAAAATGCTAGATCAGGTTCAATTAGAAACATATTTAACTTAATTCAAGTGGAACCAAATGGTAATTTATACAATCAATAATTATATAGTTTTTGACAATGTAGTGTTTTTAAAATGTAGATCTGATTTGATCTGGTTAATACTGGAAAATACTGAGAATATGTGTCTACTTACAGATCGCAATAAACCATTACTGGCATTAATGCTGCTGCCGTTTGTATTTCCATCTTCGACTAAAAAAGGTGTAAAACTGACCAGAGCAGAATGTGCTGATTCTTTCATTTGTCATTTCATTGTAAGTTACATTTTCAAGTAAAAATCATTTATATCTGTACACATAAGTATGATGTTTGTAAATATTTTTATATATTTTTCTCAATTTTTATGAAAAAAATATATCACTTTAAAGTCTCCACAAGCTTTATTACTGCTTCGGATTTGTTAGAGATCAAACATTTTTTTAAAATATTTTCCATAAAAATCGATTCTTTAAAACACAACCGAAATTTACTTTAAAAATAAAGTTGACATTAAAAATTGAGAAAAATATTAATACATACTCATCTGTAAACACATATAAACGATTTTTACTTGGTTGAATAATCTTAAGGTAGTTATATCTTCTGTATAAATTTAAAACATTTTTGTTACTAGGATTTAAAAACAGCTGACACCGGGGTCCGGGATATGTTGAAAAAATCTACAGAACATCAGCCGATCATAATTTTTATTGCGGAGCCGGTTGCAGTTGTATGGGTCATCGTAGCCCACGTTAAGTATACATTTGAAGACATACGTTCTAGTTTTAAATGCGCAATTGCCGCTTATATCGCTCTCAATATAAAATATCCCACTAATTCTGAAAGACCTTGGTTGTTCTTACAAAAGTATTTATTTAACATATCCACGCCCTATGATAAACACGTGGAAGACAGCCTTAAAACACTTGCTAATGACCTAATTTGATTACATATTTTAAAGCCTTTTAGTTTAAAACAATGGATTTTGTTTGTTTCCATTGTGACAAAAAATATGAGTTGGACAAATTTATTACACATTTACAAAGCGTAAAAACAATAAGATACACATGCTCTAAATGTGATCGTGTTTTCGATTATATATATTATTTTAAAAAACATCTTCAAAGCCATATCACTCCGAATTCCAAAAATTTTGTTTCTGAAGTTCAGAGCTGCTCCGAAACTAATCCTGATATTGAGCATTTGCCTCAGTGCGAAACAAATCCTCAATATCATGATATGCCTCAAAGAAGCTCTGAAATAAGTTGTTCTAACCCTGAATTGTCAGTAGTTAATACTCCAGCTCACATTAATTCTTACGTTGTAGATGTTACAAAATTAATGCTTAAATATTATTGTAAGGGAACCATTCCCCGAAAATACTCAATGGAATGTATAAAAAATTTTTCTAATTTTATTAAAAAATTTATTTACGATCATTTAAGCGAAGCAAATAGTTCAGAGTACCAAATAATTCGACAAATTTTAAAATTTGATATTCCCAACACCGAGTATAAATTTATTAAAAATCTCAAACAATTCGATTGCTTTTTTCAATGTAAAACTGTTATAGTACATAAATCTATAGAGCCAACAATGACGGCATTAAATAAAATCCGTCTCCAAAAAGTAACACATATTTTGCAAATTTTTCCATTATTAGATTTCTTCTCAAAGCTATTTTCTTGTACCGAATTCGTTAATGATATAATCAATTACATAATCGAAACTGGGACCAAAAGGCCAGATTATATTGATATGTTGACTCAATCGCCTTTTTTTATAAATATAGTAAAAAATTTAAATAGAGATGATAATACTTTATATTTACCACTTCTAGTATTTTTTGACGATTTTGAGGTTAATAATCCTCTCGGTTCAAGAGCAAGTATTCACAAACTTGGTGGCGTTTATGCTAAAATACTTCCCCTGCCACCAAAATATCAAGCAAAGCTAAATTTCATATTTTTGGGAATGCTTTTTTATACAGAAGACCGAAAAATTTTTAAGAATGAAAGAATTTTTTCTCCGTTTATTTCTCACTTAAATTCTTTAAGTAAACATTCATTTCATATTTCTAATGCAAAATACAAGAAAATAGTTTTGATACCTTGTCTTGTTGTTGGTGACAACTTAGGAATAAATTCAGCTCTTGGGTTTGTAGAATGTTTTCTTGCGAATTACTGCTGTCGTTTCTGTTTTAATTGAATAGATTGTTTCTATATGAAAATTTTTTCTACTTAGGGCGGCCGTGAGAATAGTGGAAATTAGAAGTATAAATGCAAAAAATATTCAAAAATTCAAAAATAACGATTGTTTGTTTGGACAGAGTTGTATCTTCTGAAATTAATACAAAGTAAAGCTGTATGGTACGAAAAGTGAAAACTAACCACACTGCTCGTAGGCCTGACTTTAGGTGAGTGTGTTAAAGCGCTGACCAAAAAGTGCAAGTACGAGTGTATGTGAGAAGGTTCATGGTTCGAAACCTCACGGCCGCCCTAAGTAGAAAAAATTTTCATATAGAAACAATCTATTCAATTAAAACATAACAATTATCACAATGTTCAATAAATCGCTGATGAAGGCTGAAATGCCAGAAACCGGTCCGATTAAGAATACAGTGCAGTTAAGAATTTTTGAAATATATGCTTTCTTCTTCTTTACCACGCACCATTTAAACAAAATTAAAAAATTGCATATTAATTACAGTAGTAATTGCAATATGTCTGAAAAATGACGATAAAATCTAACAAATTAATTTTATGTTTATATTAAGGTTCCATCGCGTCGTCAAGAATTTCAAAGAGCTCTACCTGGCATTGCGTTGCCACCAGTTCCATGCATTACTCGTTGGGGTAGTTGGCTGAAAGCATCACAATACTATTTTGAGGACGTTAAGAAAGTTGTAGAATCGTTTGACAACGAAGAGGCTGATGCAATACGTATTTCCAAAGAGCAATTTAAATTAACAGAAACGGTCAACGAGCTCGGGTATTTAAAGTGTAACTTTTTAAATATAACAAGCAGCATTTTAAAACTACAAGAAAGAGGCCTATCGCTAAAGACCAGCATTGAGATATCTGAGAAAATACGCAAGAAATTGAATTTAATGGAAAACAAAATATTTTCTAAAAAATTTGAAGCTATTTTAAAACGTAACACAGATTACAAGACTGTGTTCGACATTTATAATGTTTTGTTTAATCGTGTCATTGCAAAGGAGGAGTACACTAAATTACTTTCGCCAGCAGAACTTGACTCTTTTTCGTTCTGCCCAACAACATCTACTGACGTAGAACGCAGATTTTCAATGTATGGTAACTTGTTAGCAGATAATCGCAGAAAATTCACATTTGAGAATTTAAAGCAACACTTAGTAATATATTGCAATTATCAATCAATGGACTGAATCTTATTAATGTTAATTTATATAATATAAAAAATAATTTAATTTAATTTACGACACTCTGTGATGAGTTTTTATTAAAAATAAAATCTAGTCGGTGAATAAAATTTACTACAAACTAAACTTATTGTGCATTTTTTTTTTATCAGTTTTTAAGGCATTTTTTAATGTTTTTCGTGCTTATCTAATGCGCATATTTTAAGGTTTTTCGTGCATATTTCTGTTGTCCCTGCTTATTACATAGAATTTCAGAGTTAAAAACATCATCCTTCAGCCAAGTTTCGGTGAAAATAATAACGTGATGATTGAAATCAAAACTTTCAGCAAGTAAATTGGACATCTTAGTTCTGGTAAATAATATTTATGTGATCGACAGCATTTTCATTCAGTTTTTTGAATTACCGAGACTTATTGACATGTATATTTTCATAATCAATTTTACCTACGAAGTTTCTACTATGCAACTAAAACATTTTGTTTTATTTATTTTATATTATTTTATTTCAATGCTAGCTGATACATTTTTTGATTTTTTCTCTCGGTGCGATTCTGCACATGTTTCTCAAGACTACATTGGT
This sequence comes from Cordilura impudica, assembly GCA_963682025.1. Taxonomy (NCBI): domain Eukaryota; kingdom Metazoa; phylum Arthropoda; class Insecta; order Diptera; family Scathophagidae; genus Cordilura; species Cordilura impudica. Next base: position 140,819,805 of record OY821517.1, on the reverse strand, counting down.
AATTAATGTCCTTGTCAAAAGTTTCAAAACTTTATAGTACTTCATATTTTTTGTATAGGAGGTGCCACTCCCACTAATCCTATCCCGCCCATTTTTTATCTGACTACTTACATCCATATCTGTTGGACTTGTACAAGGTGTCGAGGCATGCCCTCTTATCGTACTCCAATTATATGATAGTATATTATTACATTGTAAGGCCCGATTCCACCCATTTTTTGTCCTACTACTCACATTACTAATAGATGGCCTTAGACAAATCTGCAAAGCTGTCTCTGTCATAGTACTCGATATGTATTATATTGAACAATTATTACTCCGATCCCAGCTATTTTTTGCCAAAGTGCTCACATTAATAATATCTGATGGAAGTGTGTCAAGGCTTTCCCTATTATAGTACTCCAGTTATATGATATTATATATTTACTTTGTATGGGCGGTGTCAACCCCACTGCACCGATATGCAAATTTTTTGTGCGACTAATCACATGTGTAACTTATGGGCTCGCGCAAAGTCCAAAGGCTCTCACTAATACAGTACTCCAGATATACTTATGATATTTATGCCCTATACCACTATGTGGTTTGGGTGTAATGACCTTGTGCTGCTGTTTGTAACTACCAAAAATATTTGACATAGACCCATCTTTTATTATACCGATCGAATCAGAATCACTTTCTGAGTCGATTTAGCGATTTCCGTCCATCCGTCCGTCCGTCTGTGTGTCCATGTAAACCTTGTTATCAAACTACAGGTCGCAAATATGAATATATTTTGATGAAAATTGGTATATAAGTTTTTATCGGCCACAGAAAGAATTGAAATTGGTGAAATTCGGTCCATGTTCAGAACTAGTCCCCATACAAATGACCCCTATGAAATTGACATAAATTGCCATAAGATCCAAATTATCATATAGATCTCAGTCAAATTGGGTTTGTATGTGTTTATTATATCCATTAATCAGTAGTCTAAAAATAATCCCTATAGGACAATTCTTCGTCATAGTCCTGATATAGAGCTGCTTCCCGATCTCCACTTAAATCTATTAAAAAATAAAAATATTGCACAAATTTTTCTCAAATTTGGTTTGTTTATATGTTTTCAAAACATAAGTGACTTTACCAAATATGGTCAGGATCGGGTTATTTTTCGACCTAGTCCCCATATAAATATAGCACCCGATATGAACTTTTTCATATCTGCAGCCAAAAAAATTAAAAACAATTCCCCTCAAATTTGGTTTATGCTTATTTTCTATTAGTTGGACCGAAGCGATAGGGTCTGTAAACCATTGTATAGGGTATCGTATAGTCGGTATAGACCAACTATAATTTTCTTGCTTGTTAGTATTTACTTTGTGTGGGCGGTGTTACACCCATTTTCGACGTCACAAAAATTTGCATAGCTCTCTCTGTCATAGCACTCTATATATTAATATGTGAAGGTAAATTTTTATTTCCCCTTTTAAGCAATACGCGGACACGGGGGAATGTGAAAATTGGCATAATTATAGTTCGTATGGAGGAGAAGCTGAGAATGATAAAATTAATATTCAGTCTGTCGTAAATGTATATTAAATTAAATAAAATAAAATATTTGTAATAATTCGTTACACCCTGTTAATGCGAATGATTTAAATTATATATCAGACGCTCTGTGTTGAATTGTGAATTGCTAAAATTGATTAACATACCTTTAGGCTCATTTAAATATTTAAAATTTTTTTATATATATAGATTATAAAAACCTTGGAAGACAAAAATTAAATGAAAAAATAATATTTCCTTTAATTTGCACTCGAATTTGAAGTGCTGGGCTATACTGCTATGATATTTAAAGTTCACTTTGTATGAGAAGTGCCATACCCACTAAACATATCAAAAAAAATTTATAGCCTATTGTTCTTTTCAGATACACAGAAAGACTGTACATAAATTCCTGGAAGATCAGTCCAATAATTTAATTCCGCTTTTACATATAGATATGAAATATTCAATCCTATGTAATAGAAATTAAAACGGAATGCTGTTAATTTATATGCTCTCAAATAAAATAATAACCAGCAAAAGGATGAGATGAATTGGTTACCATTATTTTGAAGCAGATACATTCAAAGATCATATGGGCTAGCGTTGCATTTTTTATGCTCGCTACTGTAAGTAAAAATGTGGGTGAATTTCGTTGATGTAGCGTTGAATTTTCTCTTTCAATGCACGTGCTTGTGGGCATAGGCATTTAACTGCAAATAACTCCAGAAAAAGAAATGCAATGGTGTTAAATCACATGATCTGTGGGGGTCAATTCTGATAACCGAAAGGAGGGCGTACATGACCAGGATATGTCTCATGCATTACTTGAATCGTTTCACAGGCTGTCTGACATGTGGCACCGTCTTGTTGAAACCACATGTCGTTCACATCAATATCCAATATAGGCTAAAACAACTGTGTTACCATGTCGCGATAACGTGCACCAGTAGCAGTCACTGCTTGACCAGCCTCATTTTCAAAGAAGTATGCTCCTATGGTACCTCCAGCCAAAAATTTACACAAACCAGTGATACGACAAACAAATGGGGGATTAAGTATAATTTTGATCGAAGAATCATCCACGATTTGTTGGTGTTCAATAATATATTCAACGAACTCTCTTCGCTGAGAATGCTATTCGGCTTCAGTTTCTGTATCAATTGAACACTATAAGCGCAGAGACTCAGATCTTCAGTGAGTTTACAGGTCTTGTCAACGACACAGAATTGATGTGCATTTCACTAACACTCTGAAGCACTGCTTGGATATCGACATTTGAAGGCTTGTTTTTGGATGATAAGTGTGTCCGGCATCACCAATTGATCTATCTGTCTGAATTTTTCAAATAATTTTCATAGTTGACGAAGTTAGATCAGTTTTGTATGAAATTTTCGAATTAGAGCCGCAAAATTTTCATTAGTTTTGAAATAATGTAATGCTCCATATATACTGATGCTCAACTATCAGTTGTCAAACTGTATATCTGTAATCACAGGCATTAACCGCCTAAGTGTAAAATCATGCTTTCGAGAAAAATAACTTTTTATATGTGTCAATGTAATGGGGCTTCATTACTGCTTAGGTTAGTATGTTTTCATTAATAACTTTTTAAAAAACAGTCTTAGAGAAATGGGGATTTCACGTAAATATAAAGTTTTTTTAGTAGAATATGATAGCATACATAACTTAAATCGTTCTTAAGTCGATTTAGGCGGTTATCGCTTGTGATCACAGATATATCTTTTGGTGGGCAACGCTTTACTGCACAAATGGTAGCAGATTTAATTCTTGCGTTATTTTTGGGACATCTTTTATTTGCCGTCGGATAACTTGTATAAACAAATACCATTTAATATTTTTCTCATACTGTATAAGCATTTAATATATCTCAAAATCTACCTTCAGATTTCATTGGGTAAACAAACAAGTCTAAATTTTGTAGACCTGTGTAGTTTAAAGGAAATATTAATTTATAATATACATACATTAAACTTTGTCATTGGGATTAAATATAATTTAAGCTTACACCCAAAAACATTCATTGTTAATAAAGTCTTAAATTTGATAATCATCTTAGCCTTGTATATGGTATAAACCTTTTGAATAAATAAGATATACACTTTTAAATATAAATACACTCATAACTCTTTTATCAGGCAGAAATTAAGAATCTTATATATTAAAAGAATTTATGAAAACTAAAGTCAGTCCGTCTGGCCGTTCTATCCGGCCGATTTCCTTAATTTTTTTTTTTAAATAAAAGGTATTTGGACACAGATATGTATGTCATCAAGCATTGGAATTTACTCAACTCCCACCTTACTCAAGTTATACTTTTTTTCAAGATTTTTTCAATATTTTCCTTCACTCAAACCTCTATAACTAGAGTTCTAATCAACGTAGGGTGTTGACATAAGTCAAAGAACACTCAGTGGATCAAGCTCTTTCTTTTGAGGAAAGTTATGCGTGGACTTTATCAACTTTACTTTTACTGTACGTTAACTTCTCTTGGCAAATTTTGGTATTATATTATAAAAATTAATTTAATATAATACTAGAGACCCGTGCTGCTCCGCAGCATTATATTATATTATATTATATTAATTTTTATGAGGAGCCGTGAGTGCTCTTAGACTTGTGTCAGCAGCCTACGTGAATTAAAGGAAAATATTGAAAAAATCTTGAAAAAATTGAATGCAAAGTTGATTGTGCACGCATAACTTTCGTCAATCTGTACGTTAACTTTCGTGTTGCATAATGTAAAGTTGATTGTCAAACCCAACGAATTTAAACAGTTAATAGCTCAAAAGAAAAAGCTTGATCCACTGAGTGTACTTAAACTTATGTCAACAGCTTCTTTAATTAGAACTCTAGTTATAGAGGTTTGAGTGAAGGAAAATATTTAAAAAATCTTGGAAAAAGTATAACTTGAGTACAGTGGGAGTTGAGTAAATTCCAATGCTTGATGACAGTGTACATTCTCCTTTATAAAATAAATCATGAATAAGTCGATTCCAGTGTATAATCATAAACATTTTTTGTTAGTTGGGTACAGAGGCGGAATCCATATAAAAATTGTGGCAACATTATCGTTGTATCACATGCAGAAATACACAAGAATACTTGCAAACGTATTTATATAAAGAGGGAAATCCCAAAATAAGAAACTATTATGATTTATTTAAATAATGTTTATAGGTACAAATTGTTTTAGTGTAGTAAGAGATCTTTATCAGAACACGTGTATATAAGTATCGCGTGCACAATTTGAAGTTTTTTTATACTTGTTATTTACGATGAATTCCAAAAGTTTTAACGTTTCTAACGCTTTCGTGGGCTTAGAAGAAGAAGTAAACTCGATTTTAGAAGATGGTGATGGTGATCAGGAGTATAACTTTGCAATAATACCACCCGAACCGAGTGTGGTAACAGATGAGGAAAAAGGTGCCGACGAGAACATGGTTGGTGACTCTTTGCCGCAAGACGTGCCTGGTGCTATAGACGTATTTCGATGTGAGGAAAACGATAGCAGCGATGATGAACCATTAGCCGATAAGGTCAAGAGAAGTCGCCGTCAGGAACCAATATGGCGCAAGTGTTTACCAACGTACCCTTCGGTCGGGCGATCCCTGATATGCTAGACAGACAAGAAGATGTAAAGAATAAGCTTCATGACCTTACCCCAGTACATATATTTGAGAAAACCTTTGGCGATGAAGTTATAAACTTGATTATAACAAACTCAAATTTATATGCCAATCAAAACAACAGTAAAAACTTTCAATTAGACTCTACCGACTTGAAAAAGTTTATAGGTATATTGATATTGTCTGGGTATCAAAAATTACCCAGAGCGGATTTATACTGGTCCTGCGATGAAGATGTAGGTATTGAAACGATATCAAAATCAATGACCAGACAAAGATATAGAGATATAAAAAAGAATATACATCTTGTGAATAATGACGAAGCTGGTACTAGCAGGGACAAAATGTTTAAAGTTCGTCCATTAGCTGATGTAATGAAAAAATTCCTTCAGTGGGGTATACCACACGAGCATATTTCAATTGATGAGTCCATGGTAAAATATTTTGGTCACCATCCCGCTAAACAGTTTATAAAAACTGGGTAGCAGCTAGTTCCACGGGATATTGCTATACTTTTGATTTTTATTGCGGAAAATCCGATGAAAATTCCACTGACCCCTTATGATCAATAGTAGTTAAAAAATTACTTCAGAAGATGGAGACTGACCCAGCAAAGCACGAAGTATTTTTCGATAATTTTTTTACGAGCTATAACCTTTTAGTTGAACTCAAAATAGAAGGATATCGTGCTACGGGAACTATACGAGAAAATAGAACCCAAAAATGTCCCACCAAAAGCACAAAGGAAATGAAAAACCAAGATCGTGCCTCGTTCGATTACAGGTTTGATAAACAAAATGAAATACTGATGGTTAAATGGAAAGATAACAGCATCTGTACTATGGCAACAAACTATGACGCAATTAAGCCATTAAGTATTGTAAAACATTGATATCAACGTCAAAAAATTGATGTTAGTATTCCAAAAGTTTTTCAGACTATTGCAAACGCCACGTAATGAGTCGTAGTGACATCATGGATCAGCTTTTATTCCGTCGCTCTATTGCTAAAAAATGGAAAAACCATTAAGTTGTTTAGTATGTCATGCTGGCAATGTAAAAAATGTTTAAAAACATTATGTGTCGAAAAACCATGTTTTGAAAAATTTCACCTATAAGGCGCCGCTGTACCCAATCGAGTACACATACTTTGTACCTTACCTAAAGCATTTTTTTCAGTTTTTTCTTTTATTTATTTTTATTTAGTTTCCAAAGAATATAAAAATAAACGTTTCGGAAAAATATCACTGCTATTTCATTTTGGCGGTTAATGGGTTAAATCAAAAGTATGTATGTATAGCTTCGGGTAAAAAAATAGCACCAGGATAAAAATAAAGTTCTTCGTTAGACATTTGTAAATAGGTCAAACTTATTACATTGAATACTTCTCATAAGATACTTAAAAGACTGTGAAATAATACCAAATAACAAATTGTTGATTTGGTTTTTTATTTTATTACAAATTTACGATTTCACCATATTTAACCACCGCTACTTTGAAATTGAGTTCCCGATTTGGTGAACGGCCATCCAAAGGGCTTTATTACTGGTTGGCTGTATTTGGTATACTCCCTTCTTTATATCTGTCTATAAATTCCCGATTGGATTTAGATCTGGGGACTGAGATGACAATTCACGATTATTTTATTGTCCTGAAACCACTTTTTTGCAAGTTTGCTGGTATGCTTCGGGTCATTGTCTTGCTGCAAGACCCAAACCAGCGGCATTTCCTGAGAAACATATGGTAGCATTACTTCCTGGAGGATATTAACGTAAACTGTCTTAACCATGATTGTTCTGATACAATATATACCCATAGTAGGAAAAGCACCCCCATACCGTAATGCTAGAACCACCATGTTTAATGGTTTTTGTTGTGAATTTTGGATTGAATTCAGCATTAAACGTCTTCTGACGTAAGAACACGAACAACTTTGGATTCATCTGTCCAAAGAACATTTCTCAACTTTTCAGCTGACCATTCCAAATGAGTTCTAGCAAGCTCTGGCAACATGCTTACGTGAGAGCAGGGGCACTTATTGGGGACTACAGGCATTCAAGTTGTTGCCTTGCATTCTCTGTAAATAGCCTCAACACTTGCGGACACACTTATGTAGTAGCTCCTTTTTTAGCTCTGTAGCTGCCATAAATAAGGTCTTCTTGCGTTGTCTGACCAAACGCTTAACCATTAATAGTGAGAAAACTTGCTTGCGACCACGTGTTTCAGATTTTTGAGTATTTTTTTTTTGACATTACAATCATTTCATGAGAGCACCCAACCAATTTTCTTATTTCAGAATATGATTTATGCTCAGAAACAATTTTTGATGTGTAAATATCTATGCGCTCAAGGGGGTAAAAATCTATTTCACAATACAATCACAAAAACAGCGTAAGGGAAAATCGGTGTGAGGTATATGTAAGTGTATTGGTGCAAAGATTATGATTTAAGTTTATTTAGTTGATTCAACAACCAACAGATAGCGCCATGAATGTATAGCAAAAACTGCAACCATCAAGTATAACAACCATAGCAGTTGCTTGCAATACATAGATGGCGCTTACTGTTTGATTTTAATTGATGTGTAGATGTTTACACATCTCCCCTGCGATTGGACTCACATAGTTTTTTTTTTTATAATAGCACGTTTTTTAGGTGTTCAATGCCTTCAGCATCCCATTTCTATGAATATATATGAGGGGTTTCATGTCAAGTGCACCAACTTTTGAAACCGACGTCTTCCGATCGGGATGAAATTTTCACCAAGGTTAGCCCTATCGGATAGTTGGTTAGACACAATTTTTCAATAAGATCGGTCCAGATCTCTCTGAGTTAGAGGGGATCAAAATTTGACATTTTGGCCAAACAGGTGTTTTTTCTCATCCATGTAACTTATTACCTATTGTTCTTAGAAAATTTTCTCCCAAATAGTTTAGATAGCTATTTCTTCAATATTTCGGAAAAAAATACTTTAAAAAAAAAAAATTTTTTTTGACTTTTTTTTTGCTAAATTAAAGCATTTTTGCCTTTTTTTCAAAAAGGGCATTTTTTTATTTTTTTTTTTTTCATAAGAAAGCTTAGGATTTTTCCTTTAACAGCTTTTTGGTCGCTTAGTGGGATGGGAGTGGGATATCTATCAAAATAAATGTTTTGTAACTCAAGACAACGGTTTTTCAATTATTCACAAATGCACTATTTTGAATTTTTTCCTATTTGTGTGTAAAACCTTACAAATAAAGCTTATACTGAGAAACTAGACAAATTAACCTTTCCGAAGGTATGTAACATACCTTCATAACATAACAGAAGAGAATGGTTATCTGTAACCTGAAAGAGTTATTTGCAACATTTCAATTTGAACACGAGGATGTTAAAATTGGCTTCACAAAATTAACCCAAATGAGGCCAAAGCATTGCGTTTTGGCAGGAAGTAGCGGAACTCACACAGAATGCGTTTGCATTTACCATGAAAATGTTAAACTGATTTTAAAGGAAATCAACTTAAAGTATTTAACAGATGATTCGGCAGAAGATTTACACGATTGCCTTAAATTGACTATGTGTCCTAATGCAACAACTTCTTGCCACTTAGGTGAATGTACCAATTGCCCGAAAACCACATTCATCAAAGAAAATTTAATCAACTCTTTAGATAGAGAATATATAGAGGAGGTCAAATTTGATTCTTGGATTCAGACTGACAGATGCACACTGAAAACAATCATTTTAAATGTGGATGATTTTGTGGAAGAAATGTGTACAGGATTGCTAAACTTGAGAAACCATGACTTTTTAGTCAAAGAGCAATGGTCATTCTTCAAGGATTTGAAGATACATTTGAAGTCTGGTGAATTCGTTATTTCATATGATTTCGCAGAAAACTATAAATATGTTCTTCAGGATGCCATACAAGCATTCCACTTCAATAACGACCAAGCAACTATATTCACAGTAGTTATTTACTACATGAAAGATAAAAAACTGGAACACAAAAGTATGGCAATCATATCCGACGATTTAAAACATGATACCGTTGCAGTGTATGAGTGCCAGAAGAGAATACTAAAATGTATAAAATCTAAATTTACAGTAAAGAAGGTATACTACGTTTCGGACGGAGCTCGTCAACATTTTAAAAACAAAAGTAGCTTGGCAAATCTTATGGCCCATGAAAAAGATTTTGGAATGCCAGCTGAGTGGCATTTTCATCCTACTGCTCATGGTAAAGAGCATGTGATGGTACTGGAGCAAACCTTAAAAGAAATGCAGCGAAGTATAGCCTCCAGTGCTCTCATCAAGATCGCATCTTAGATGCGACTGCTTTATTCCATTGGACAAAGAATTATTTTAAAGAAACTAAAATAGTTTTTAGAAGCAAATAGGGTCATCAGGTAACATTGAAAGCACTGAAGAGCAGATTCGATGCTGCAGTAACAATCGATGGCACCGCTCAATACCATGCTTTTATACCGCTTGTCGATGGAAGACTCAAGTTGAAAAAGTTTTCTGCCTCTTTCAATGCGATTTCTTTCCAAAGACAACAAATAAACCAGCAGCGAAATCAAATCAACAGCTGAACCTAGTAACGCTAAGAAAGGATTGACAAAAAAACGCAGTAAATAAAGGCGACAAAAAAGCTGGATGAAAGACTGGGTATTTACAATAAATAAGTATAAAAATAGTTATGATATAAATGGATCTAATGCAATTAAGATAAAATTTTAATAAATTATTTATCTTTTTTTTTTAATATTATTATTATTATTATACATTAATTTAATTATTATTAAAAATAAATAAAAAATAATAATTTTTCAACATTTCTATAGAAAAAAAGCGATTTTTTTCCTGAGGTTAACATATTCTGGGTATTACAGTATCGAGGGTATAAAATTTTAGTTAGGTATGTTATATACCTTCGGAAAGCTTAGTTTGTCTAGTTTCTCAGTATAAGTTTTATTTGTAAGGTTTTAGACACAAATAGGAAAAAATTCAAAATAGTGCATTTGTGAAAAATTGAAAAACCGTTGTCTTGAGTTACAAAACATTTATTTTGATGGATATCCCACTCCCATCCCACTAAGCGACCAAAAATCTCTTAAAGGAAAAATCCTAAGCTTTCTTATGAAAAACAAAAATGGCCTTTTTGAAAAAAAGGCAAAAATTAATTTAGCAAAAAAAGTCTACAAATTTTTTTTTTTTTTTAAGTATTTTTTTCCAAAATATTGAATAAATAGCTATCTAAACTGTTTGGGAGAATAAGTTAATAAGTTAATAAGTTACATGGTTGAGAAAAAACACCTGTTTGGCCAAAATGTCAAATTTTGATCCCCTCTAACTCAGAGAGATCTGGACCGATCTTGTTGAAAAATTGTATCTAAACTACTATCCAATAGGACTAACCTTGGTGCAAATTTCATCCCGAGCGGAAGACATCGGTTTCAAAAGTTGGTGCACTTGAAATGAAATCCCCCATACATATATTAAATTTTGTGATGAATTATTTTATTTTTAGTAAAAAGCATCTTACCTTCAGTTTTTGATCCTTTTATTTCAACTATTAAATCACTATTAACTTTTTTAAGGAATTTTTGTCATTCGGTGCTATTTTAATGACTGCACTGATGCAGTTTTTTTTTTATAATTTCGACCATTAGAGAAGAACTGTTAATTCTTTTGGAAAAAGTAAGTGCGCTTAGAGAGAATATACATAATACAACAGTATAACAGTTTCAAATAATTAGCATTGGTGCTATTTTTTTGTGTACATATGTATATATGTATATATCTGACATATTTATACCCTATACCACTATGTGGTTTGGGTATAATGACTTTGTGCTGCTGTTTGTAACAACCAAAAATATTTGACCTAGACCCATCTTTAATTATACCGATCGAATCAGAATCACTTTCTGAGTTGATTTAACAATGTCCGTCCGTCCGTCCGTCTGTGTGTCCATGTAAAGCTTGTAATCAAACTGCAGGTCGCAAATATGAATATATTTTGATGAAATTTGGTATATAAGCTGTTATCGGCCATGGGATGAACGCTATTGAAATTGGTGAGAATCGGTCCATGTTCAGACCTAGCCCCCATACAAATTACCCATATGAAATCGACATAAATTGCCATAAGATCCAAATTGTCATATAGATCTTACTCAAATTGGGTTTGTATGCGTTCATTACATCCACTAATGAGTAGTCCAAAAATGATTCCTTTGACCCCATATAGAGCTGCTTCCCGATCTTCACTTAAATCTATTAAAAAACAAAAATATTGCACTGATTCTTCTCAAATTTTGTTTGTACATATTTTTGCAAAATACAAGAGACTTTACCAAACATGATCATGATCGGTCCATTTTTGGACCAAGTCCCTATATAGATATAGCATCCGATATGAACTTTTTCATATCTGCAGCCAAAAAAATTAATAAAAATCCAACTCAAATTTGGTTTTTGCTTATTTTCTATGTCCAGTTAGTTGGGCCTAAGAGATAGGGTCTCTAAACGCATGGTATAGGGTATCTTATAGTCGGTCTAGACCGACTATAATTTTCTTACTTGTTTTTTTATATCATTTTTGTAAAACAAAGGTCGAATATAAAATGTAACGCAAATTTCAAACAATTTGTTATAAAAAACTGACAAATTGAAAAGGAATAAAAGGTTTATTTACATTTTCAAAAAAAAAAAAAAAAAACTTTAAAGGCATTTATCATTGTTTGCCGTGCAACAACTTGAACGGGTTCAAAGAATAGTTAATCATGAATAATGCTGATGATATTTATTTATAATTCTTAGTGCTGACGTCATGAAATTAAACACATACCGAATTCTCTGTTTGACAACACGAAAATATGAAAATACCTTGAATGCTAAGAACAAAAAACCTTACAAAAAAAATCTAACTAATCAGAAAAGAAAACATTACAGAAAAGTAAAGCAGATGTTCAATTCGAACTCATGAACACAATGACTCTACATTCAATAAAAATTAATTATAATTGAAGAATATTTATTTAATCTAAAACAAAAAAAAAAAAAAAAAAAAGCAAAAAAAAAACAAAAAAAAAAAAACGATATGATGAAATAGATACAAAGCATTTCATTAAAATTTGTGTATACTTTTTTTAATAGCATTGACATTTATGCCGTTTTCTTTTCTGACAAAAAATGTCGCATTTTATCTGCGCTTTTTTCGAAAAGTGTATTTTTTTATATTTTAAATTAAGAGCAACCTTATGTGATACATCAATCGAAAGGTCTCAAAGTCGAGCGCTCATAAATCGCAAAAAATTGTAGCCATTGACTTCTTTCAGGTCATAGTGAGAGAATATTTCCACAGTTCCCCCTTTTTTTTTTTTGAATATTTTCACCCCATGACTTCAAAGAGGAAAATAATCAAAATTTTTTGCATTTTATGAACACAGCACATTGAGACCTTTCAATTGATGTATAAAATTAGATTACTCTTAATTTATAATATATAAAAAAAAATACACTTTTCGAAAAAAGTGCAAATAAAATGCGACATTTTTTTCCAGAAAGGAAAAATTAAGTTTTCAAAAGCACCTCAAATTTCGTATACCAAAAAATTTTAGACTCTTCGATATGTATTGTTTTTTTAAATTTATTTATGATGTAATTTTTAAAAAAGCTATATTCAATTAACTATGTATTAAATATGTATCTTTATCATATCGTATAGTCGACTTAGACCGGTTATGACTTTCTTGTAATTATACCCGCTAACACTAAGTGGTGAGTTTGTGCTGATGTTTGTAACTACGAAAAATATTTGACCTACGATTTATTATACCGACCGACTTAGAATCAGTTTCTACGTGTCCATTTAGGTCACAAATATGAATATATTTTGATAAGAATTGGTATATAAGCTTTTACCGATCATAGATCAAACGTTATTGAGATTTGTGAAAATCGGTGCATAGAAATAATCCCGACTGGACCGACTAAAATTGTCGCAAGATCGATAAGACTTGATGTATATGTGTGTATTATATGCACTAGATATTAGTTCAAGACTAAACCCTGTAGAACCATTTTCAACTATAGTCCCCATAGCTGATTCCCAATCTTCACTTAAACATATCCAAACACAATGATATTGCATAGATTTTTTTTAAATTTATTTTATATGCACTTGCTAGAAAAAGTATCGGTACATTTGACGATAAAACTTTTAAATAAATTATTTTGAATTACGAACTTTATAGCCGCCTCCATAATTTTCCTTGGAATAGGTTGAAATTTGAAGGATGCAATCTCCTCAAACTTCAAAACATATAAGGATTTCGCTGAAGGATTTGGCTGATTTTTTTCGAGTAGTATTTCGGCAACAGCACAATTATTGCTATAACTCTTAAGGACGTTATGTCCTCTTATATGCTATTTTAGAATTTATAAATTTGTAGCAAGTGTTCCTTAAATATTTTTTGAAAAATGATTTTTTTTAATTACTGATCTTTCACCTTTCACCCGAGTGTTCCAATATTTTAGAAAAATAATGTGTTGATATAATGGACTACAATTTGTATTCATTTTTACCATATACTTTTGAAAAATTTTTTGTAAATCGATGTCAAACTTCCATGAAGTGAATGTTTTCATACATTTGTATGGAAAGTGGTCGTGCTTTTTCGAGTCGAGTCGAAACTTAAAAGAAATACTCTCCTTACATTTCTAAATATAAAAAGTGTAACTTTTGGCTATGTCATTATAAAAAATTTTCTGTAAAATTATATCAAACATGAAATAAGAGCAAATTTTCACACTTTTGTATCTTTTTCGAGTAGTAGTTCGTCCGAGCCACAATTTTGGCCAGATTACTTTGAAATTTCGTGTACGTAATGTAATCGTATTTTGAACTTTAAAAAGCATAAATTTGTACCATGTGTGCCTTAAATATTTTATGTAAATCGATGTCAAACTTGCATGAAGTGAATTTTTTCATATATTTGTATAGTTGTTCGCCCAGAGCTCAATTTTAATCGGAATGACTTAATTTTTTAAATGAGTCATCTGTGAATAAGGTCAATTACGGGCAGTAAAGAGAAAAAAAATTTTTTTTTTTTTGGAAAAATTTATTTTTTATTTTTTGTTTTTCGTCGAGTAGTAGTCCTCCAAGCTTCAATTTTTGGCGGAATGCTTTGAAACTTGAAGGAAGTGTTCTCTTTGTATATACAGCTCTAACGAATGTAATTTTTTATTACATCGTTGTGGAAATTTTTTTGGAAAATATCATCAAACTTCAAATAAGAGCATATTTTCACACATTTGTATAGAAAGTGGCCAATATCAGTCGAGTAGTGCTATACCGACGCCACAATTTTGGTCGGAATGGCTTAAATTTTTTTATGAGTAATCTCTGAATATAGTCAATTACAGACAGTGAAAAAGTTAAAAAATTATTTTTTTTTTACACTTTTTGCAAAATTTGCGATCTTTTTCGAGTAGTTGTTCCCACACGCCAACATTTTTGTCCAAATGCTTTGAAATTTTGAAAACATATCCTCTACATATAACTGTTCTTGAAAAATTTTTTTTGTAAATATGCATCAAACATATACGAAGAACATTATTTCCATACATTTGGGTGGAACGTGGATGATCTTTTTCGAGTAGTACTTAGCCCACTCCATAGTTTTTATCAGAGTGCTTCAATATTTCAGGAGACTAATCTACCAATATAACTGACTTCAAAATACGTAAAATCATACCATGTCTTTTTGGAAATTTTTTCTTAAATGACGTCAAACATCTATGAAGTTAATATTTTCATACATTTGTATGGAAAGTCGTTGAGCTTTTTCGAGTAGTAGTTTGCCCACACCAGTGGGACACTCCGATTCAAGTGAAATTTAACGATGATATTCCTGGTATCTATACGATTCTAAAAAGTATACATTTGTTTTACTAAATACCTATATTTAACTTTTAACATGCTTTCAATATGAAAAATGCTAATTTTTACTACTCGAGCTACTCGTTAAGCTCGAGTAGCTCATCAACTACTCGAGTAGCTCGAGTAGCTCGAGTACTCGAGCTTGACCGTAGGCTCTGCATTATACCATTGACACTTGGGAATTTCACTTTTTTTTCAAAAAGCTTACAGAACGTTTCTACTTCTTTATATCGATTACGTTTCTCTTGGAAACTTTATTTTGATATGAGTTCCAAAATCAAAGATATCGGTGGTGGTGAAATGAGAGTAAATATTTTCGTGAAATAGCTGGGCTCATAGGCGTAAGCCACTCAACATAGTACGTAGTTCAAAACTAAAAATCCACAAATTTAATTTTGACAACACCTCATTCTGGTCTCCTCTCCAAACTAACTGATTGCCAAAAGATAACTATTAAAACAGAATCATTTTTTGATAGGTTTAAGTGAAGAGCGGGAAGCAGCTTTATATGGGGCTAAGACTAAGAATTTTCATATAGGATTTATTTTTGATCTACAGATTTATGCATGTAACGAATACAGGCAATTCCAATTTAAACAAGATCTAAATGATAATTTCGATCTTATGGCAATTTAAGTCGACGGGCCATTCGTATGGGGACTAGGTCTGAACACCAATTTCAATGGCATTCGCCCAATGGCCGATGGAAGCTTGTGTACTAAATTGCATTAAAATATATTCATATTTGGGACCTGGACGGACGAACGGACGGACATCGCTCAGAAAGTGATTCGAATGGTATAATAAAAGATGGGTCTAGGTCAAATATTGTTGGTACTTGCAAACATCAGCACAAAGTCATTATACCCTATTTCTGTACGTTTGTTTGCTTATGGTTTATAGATGACTGCACCACTGGACCGACCGTTTATCTACAGTAGGAAAAATAGGCTATATTTTGAGATTTTTCAGGTGAATGTGGTATCTCCCATATAAAGTGAATTTTTAACATATAATTTTAACATATAATATCTGGAGTACTAAGACAGCAAGAATTCTGAAACTATGTACATTAGGCTTATGCAGAAAATACAAAATTTACAAAACGCGAAGGACTCACTGGGTTTTCATATGCAGGCAAAAATTCTAAGACAAACTGCGTTTTTACTTTTTTGATATCTTAAAAATAAGTTCCGCACCAAATGCATTTTTTGCAGCAAACATGTGCATTTTTTAATTCCAAAAAAATCTAATATTTTCGTAATGACAAAAAATTTTTTGTTAATAAACCATCTACTAGTCAGATACAGGGTATACCTGCAGGGTATATTGTCAGCTGTTTTTGACAGTAACTTTTAAATGGCTGATTTGCTCACATTTGTCAAATTATCACTCATTTTCTTTTGCTCACAGAATTACTTGTTGTTTCCTATTTCTTGAAATTGGCATTGACTTTTACATCATTTCTGAAGGGTTTTTATTGTAAACTGTGTGCGTTCTAAATTTCTTAGCTTTTTAATTCTGTAAATTTGAGAATAAGTATGTCTAAAAAAGTTGTAATGCAGTTGTCATCAACAGTGAAAAATGGCAAAGAAATTTGATGGGTGATACGCAAAATTATCAATTTTGTAAGCCGTTATTTTACTTACACCAAAAACCTAGTGAATATTATATTATTGGACGATATTTGACATTGACTAAAGAAAACAAACAACAAAAAAGTAAAAATATTTTGATAATATATAAAGACTTAACTAGTTTATGGCTAAAAGTTAATGAGCCAACAATGAAGAAAAAAAATATAATCAGAAAAATTGAATTACTTCTTAAAAAGTATCAAAATAAAATTAAAAAATCCAAAAAAATAGGATTGTTTAAAAACATTTTTGATATAACTTCCAAATCTACAAATAAAGAGATACCAACAAGTGGTCAAGTATGAAACAAATTAGATGAAGGTAGCAGTTTTAGTGAAACCGATAGAATCGGTAAGAACTATTTACCGACTACATATATCCAAAAGTCGCTGAACAAAAAAGAGAAACCACCAATGGTTGCAGCTTTATTAGGAAATAACGCAAAGATGTCATCTTCAAAAGCATCTAATATATGTAAAGAACTATCAAGTTGTGGTTTAAATATGCCTACTCCAGTACAATCGACTGCCTGGAGGCAATGCTTAAAAGCTTCAGAAGCAACAGAGGCTGAATACATTAATAGTCTTAAAAATAACCTATGGGCCTTACACTTTCACGGAAAGAAAATAAAAGGCAAGGAAATTCAAGTAATTTTACTTAAAAACGCAGATAAAGAAATAAAATTAGGAGCTTTGGTCTTAAATGACGGAAAAAGTGCCACCATTTTTAATGGTATTTTCAAATTTATCGAAAAATTCAATTTATTAAAGTAATTATATGTGATACTACTGCCGTTAACACTTGAAAAAGAAATGGAATTGTATCGAAACTACAAAATTACTATATATCAAAAGGCAAAATTCCCCCGTAGTATATCAGCTGTCAACATCACGTTCTGGATTTAGTCCTAAGACACGCTATGGATAAAAAATTTGGTAATTAGTGATTTCTGTATATATATAACTATAAATAAAAATATATAAAAAAAATTGCTTTTTAGAGGGAGATACTACATCACCAAATATGGAGTATGAATTTGCTGTCGTCATATGATAATTTGAAAATGAGCTATAAACAAAATTCGGAAAAAATAGCAGTGGAAAATATAATCTGGCGAGATGATATGAAATTTCTTGCAGAGCTATGCATGGCCTTTAAGCATTTTCTAAAAGAAAAACAATTTCCATTTATTAATTTTAAAAAATTCCGCGTTTGAGTAATGATAGATGGAATTCGAGAGCGATAATGGCATTCTCAGCATATATATTGATCGACAATTATAGATCACAACTACATGACATATGTGTATTCTGGACCGTGGTCGCATGTTTGGTTTTCGAATCATAACTTTGATTCAAACCATATTGGTATTATAAACGAAGCGCTAGAAAATTTCCCTAAAGCTAGAACTTGTTTTATTAAACATTGGATCAAAGAACCATCCGCAATACCATGCCAAAGGTCAAATATTTGTGCAGAAAGGGGAGTAAAAATTATTCAAAACATATATCCATTTTGTAAATCAGTTCGTGCCCTAAATTTAAAATTTCAAACTTATAATTAAGCTATATTTATATGTTTTTTATACATGAAAATATACGATTTTTGTATATCACTACAGTAAAAACATAATATTTTATATATTAAATATGATTTTTTACTATAAAATTTAATGTGTGTATTATTTCTTTCAATCTATATATAATTAAAAATATCAATTGCCATCAAAGAAATATATTTTGAAAATTATTTATAAAGCAGTGATGTTATTAGTAGTGTGATTACCTTTGAATACTGCAAATCAGTACCTACAATTTTATATGCAGAGATATCTCAAACGACCTTCTGCAAAAATTACTCAATATATTGAAAATAAATGATAGATTTGTGATCAGCGGACCAAACTGTATGAATGTGCATAAATGATATTGTGATGAAAAAATAAGTAACAAAATCTGAATTAGCGAATATTTTGGAATACGTGCGATATTCGTAATTAGAACTCAAAATTTATAAAACTTCATAAAGCGGTTAATGTAATGGCAAATTTTTATTTTTTGCAAATTTTCAAATGGTCAAAAACCGCTTAATGGATTTTAAAAGAAACAGCAGATTCGTGATCAGCGGATCAAAATCTATAAAATTCGAGTACTTGTAGATGGTTTATTAACAAAAAATTTTTTGTCATTACGAAAATATGAGATTTTTTTGGAATTAAAAAATGCAAATTTTTGCTGCAGAAAATGTATTTGGTGCGGAACTTTTTTTTAAGATATCAAAAAAGTAAAAACGCAGTTTGTTTTAGAATTTTAGCCCGCGTATGAAAACCCAGTGAGCCTTTGTGTTTAAAAAATACGCATAAGCCTAATGTACATGTATAACGTACGCTGTGCATATGTAACTAATTCTAAGAGTTACTGGAAAAATGGGATTTGACCAATGGACGTGGCACCAACCATAAAAATAAATATTTAATGTCATATATATCTAGAGTACTGTAAAAGAGAAAGTATTAGAACTTTGTCTGAGTTCATGGGTTACTAATGTGAGTAGTATGATAAAAAATGCGTGGGATCGGACCAGTGGGCGTGGAAACCTCCTACAAAGTAAATATTTAATTTCATATAACTATAATAGAGAAAGCCTTGAACTTTCTGAGTGCATGAGTTCTATATATGAGTAGCAGGACAAAATTGGACGGGATCAGATCACGGTTCCACGCCCCTCCTATACAAAATATATGAAGTACTATGCAAGTTACAGTTTTGAAGCTTATGAAGTATATTAATTACCAATGTGAGTAGTCATGGAAAATATGGGCGGAATCGCCATAATCAAAAATCGCCAAAACCGAAAATTACGAATATAAAAAATCGCAAAAACAAAAATCACCAAAATCAAAAATCGTCATTACCGAAAATCGTGAATAACAAAAATCGGCAAAATGAAAAATCGTTAAAATCGCTAAAACAAAAATCGACAAAATCAAAAATCTCCAAAAAATTAATAAAATAGTAGTCATGGAAAATATGGGAGGAATCGCCAAAATAAGAAACCGCCAAAACCGCAAATCACGAATAAAAATCGTTATAACCGAAAATCGTGAAAAACAAAAATCGCCAAAATCGCTAAAACAAAAATCGACAAAGTTAAAAATAGCCAAAGCCGAAAATCACGAAAAAAAATCAGAAGAAACAAAAATCACCAAAATTTAATATCGTCACAACCGAAAATCGTTATTAACAAAAATCGCTAAAATCAAAAATCGCCAAAAAATTAATAAAATAGTTGTCTACAAAATGTATTCCCATTTTTTTATTTCATTAGGATGGGTGTAGCGAAGCACAAATTAATTAGTTCCTTTCAAACTATAATTTCAGAAATTTAAAAGTCGGACTGCATTTGTAAAAATAAATCCTGCAAAATTATTCTATAGTTTTTTAAAGTTTAAGGTGAATATCTGCCAGTAAGAAAGAAAAAGCAAATTTCTTTGGAACCTTATTAAATATTGCTACATTCTATTGTAAATGATAAAATAATCCATTTAGCAATGAATGAGATAAAACGATTTCATTACAAAAAAAAAAAAAAACATTTAAAGGTGTTATTAATTTTTTGTTTTATTTATTAATTAATATTCTCTTTCATTAATAATTAGAAGGTAATAAATTTATTTAATGAATATAATTAATTTTACCTTTCATTGGTTTATTTCAGCATATTTTATACAACACTTGAAAATAATTAATTGACTTCATTTGAAAGCTTTTGCTTAAATTTGCAATTCACCATTTGTTGGGGAAAAATTTCCCGCAAAAAAATATCCCTTTCCCAGTGAGAAATACAAATCAGCTGATACATAACATTCCAATTGTAAAACAGCATTTCCAAATGGGGTAAAAATGAATTACTTCCCATACAAACAACACTCTTACTCGCCCCATTAAAATCTTTCCTTGGAATCATACAAACTGAGAGAGTAAATAATAGAGAACACAAATACTAAAACTCCGCCTATTTGAAAATAAAGACAATTTTATATTATCATTAACACAATAATGTGTGGGTTAGGAATGGGTCAATGTATTAGTAAAAGCCACTCCTACGCAGCCATGTTGTGAGCAAAAAGCAAATGGTTCCAAAAAAGGATATTCAGCTGTTTGAAATAGAGGAACACTCTGAAATGGAATTCGAATTAGGTTAAGTTGCTGACAAAACGACTTCACGCAAAAATAGCAATGAAAATTTTGGTATTTTAAGTGTAGTTTTGCATACTCATACATTTTCTTTTTTTCTTTTGTCATTCCACTGTTCGCTTAAACAAATCGTTTCAACAATGTAATGTCAGGTCTTAAAATACATACACGCTATGTAGTTAACTTCGTACATACAAAAACAGTTTAAGTAAGGTCATCGAAATGTCAAAAGTTGCAACTTTTAATTTAACACTTGATTGTGGTTACTAGCCTTTCAACATTAAATGTAACCGTTATTAAAAGTATCATCTGGGGCATTCTGAAGAGTTTCGTAATGGAAAGATAGATATGAATTTGGAAATTTAGTTTTAATTTAAAATTTATTAAATACAATACATTTTTTTTACAAAGAATGCAAAAATACTTTTCATTATTAAAAAAAAAAACAAATAAATATATTTCCACTTTCAAACGTGATCTCAATCAAATATATTTCCTTTTAAATGTTTTTTATCTGGTTTTCTTATGTTATGGCTACCAATATACACCTAAAGAATTCATTTAGTAACACCAAATGAATAAATTTATATATGTGACATGGAAAGTTAAAAAGATCCTATGCTCAGAAAATAAGTTTTGGAGAAAAACGACTTTGAAGTTGACAAGTTGATTTTGATGCACCTGAACGCTTTTATGGCTTGATTACAAACCTGGTATTAGATTTAAAAAATTCAAAATGGCGGACTATTTTTGTTCATTTTATTAAAAACATCGGATATATGTCTATTATAATCATCCATCTTAATTTTTCAAAAGCTATCCCGAAAAATTTTAAAAACAAATCCGCCAAATTGGATCCGCTTTTTTGATTTTAAAAATCCGACTTTAAATTCATAATCAGCGACCGCAAAAACATTTGAGCAACGATTTTAAAACAAATCTGATAAAAAAACAAGTAAGCAAATACCATGCGTTTAGAAACCCTATCTCTTAGGCCCAACTAACTGGACATAGAAAATAAGCAAAAACCAAATTTGAGTGGGATTTTTCTTAATTTTTTTGGCTGCAGATATGAAAAAGTTCATATCTGATGCTATATCCATATGGGGACTAGGTCCAAAAATGGACCGATCCTAGTCATGTTTGGTAAAGTCTCTTGTATTTTGCAAAAATATATACAAACAAATTTTTGTTTTTTTTAATAGATTTAAATGAAGATCGGGAAGCAGCTCTATATGGGGTCAAAGGGATCATTTTTGAACTACTCATGGATGGATGTAATGAACGCATACAAACCCAATTTGAGTAAGATTTATATGACAATTTGGCAATTTATGTCGATTTCATAGGGGTAATTTGTATGGGGGCTAGGTCTGAACATGGACCGATTCTCACCAATTTCAATAGCGTTCATCCCATGGCAGATAAAAGCTTATATGCCAAATTTCATCAAAATATATTCATATTTGCGAGCTGCAGTTTGATTACAAGGTTTACATGGACACACAGACGGACGGACGGACGGACGGACATTGTTAAATCAACTCAGAAAGTGATTCTGATGCGATCGGTATAATTAAAGATGGGTCTAGGTCAAATATTTTTGGTTGTTACAAACAGCAGCACAAAGTCATTATACCCAAACCACATAGTGGTATAGGGTATAAAAATAAACCGCCATATTGGATCAGCCATTTTGGATTTTTAAAATCTAATACCAAATGCTGAATCAGAATCCCGAAAACCCCTGAGTGACGAGTTTCAATCAAATTAGATCAATTGCAGAAAAGTTTGTCACATCGGATTCTTTTTTAAATTTTTTTTTTATCAAAAGTGTCAATTTTGAACCTAATTTATGACAAGACTAATCCAGTTAGAGAGCTGCGGTTAGATGCATTGGAAAGAGCTTATTATCTGCTATAAGTATCACCAAAAAAAGTAAAAATCGATTTTTTGAACCATAGGTCCCTTTTAACATTCCCTGTCACACATATCAAAGTACTTAATTGAAAATAGTTTTAAACCCAGTTGATTATACAGCCCAACACTGGATGATTTGTCGAGGATCTGTTATTTTGATTTTGGATAATTTGGCTGCGCTGATTTCAAAAATGATTTTCGTAGATAGCGATATGCCGTAAAAACTTTAAACAAGACATTGTTTTAGCATATTTCTGTGGTTTTCTGGAATAACCGTGTATGTCCATTTTTGTCAGTTTTGAGTTAACGATGCCAAATATATTAATTTTTAACGCTTTTTACATGTGTTAAATTTTTTTAAAAAATTTCTGAATTTTTTCTTTAAATAACGACGTTACTTAAATGTTTACTAAATTAATTTGCAACACTAACGACGTATGTCAACCTACGTTTGATCGCTGACAAATTGTTTTCTCAGACGTTGTTATTAATGAAAAAAAAAAATGCAACATAATTTTGGATTATTTTTCAGTTTATATCCACTTATAAAAACTTGTGTGTTTATTTCTGTTATTTGTTGTCACTATCATTCTTGATACGTTATTATATTCTCACCCTAAGTCCCGTTAACTTTTTGTTGACGAACAAAAAAATCAATTTTTCAAGCAACAACAACTTACGTCTACATGGGTGGTTGTACTGGTAGTTTTCTTTTTCAAAGAAAACGACATATGTCGACATTAGTTGTTTTATCTGCACACACTTTAAGTGTTATTTACATATTGTTTTTTCGTCCTTCTCCAGGATCTATTTCTCTTAAGATTTTTGACTCAAAATTTTATATAAAGTATTTATTGCCCATATCTATAGGACTGTTAAATAAAAAGGTCTAAAAACTTTATATCGGGCCCATTTCATTTCAAATATAACGTTATTTGGCTCTTCTGAACATTTTGATTTTATGACATACGCGGTTATTCTAGAAAACCACTGATTTATGAGTGTTTGTAACACTGATTTTTGAGGTAATATGGGGTATTCTGATTTTAAAAAAGCTTTTTCTAATTTTTCTAACTCATCTTTAGTTTAGATATCGCTGATAAAATTTTTTAAAGATTCTGAACATCATTTATCACTTTATTAAAGTTTGAAGGTACGAAGGCGGATCAAAAAGTCCGAAAGTGTAAAAAATAAATAAAAAATAATTCATGATACAGTGCTGGCCGATCGGAAAGTTAAAGTGCTGGAGATTGTAATTGCCATTAAACATATTATATGGCTCTCTGATTGCGGATCTTAAAAAAGGCTATTAATTTTTCTTACTCATCTTTAGTTAAGGAGATATCGTGGGAACAAAATTTATAGCATTTTACTTTGCGATGTTTAGTTTTTGAGATAAAAGGATTTTTCGATCTGGTTACCCTAGAACTAGTTTGTTCACAATTTGGATGATGTTTTCTAAAGAGCGGAAAAAATTTCATCCATTTTTATCCACGAGGCACAGTGCCTCCATTGCAAAAATTTTATCGCTATTTATTTAATAGCAAGGTTCAGAAAATACACACATGAAACACACAATGCTCTGTTCAAAAGCAGCCAACACATATCTTTATTTTCATATCAATTATGTGCGTTTCTAAATTTTCTACGGTGCCCAACACAACCATGACTGTGTTCGTTTTAATATTTCGTTATTTACACGAACATTTTTGTATCACGTACTTTTTGTTTAAATCACACATAAACCACACATTTTTGAGTGTTGCTTTATTTGAAGTTCATGTTCTGGTACGTATACTGAAAAAAAAAAAACAGAACATGTACAATAAACAGGTTCGAGTTCAGTTATATTTTAAGTCGTGTTGTGGCTCGTGTTCTACGAAAAAACAGAACATGTACAATAAACAGGTTCGAGTTCAGTTATATTTTAAACACGACTTAAAATATAACTGAACTCGAACCTGTTTATTGTACATGTTCTGTTTTTTCTTAGTACACGAGCCACAACACGACTTAAAATATAACAGAATCGAACATGTTTATTGTATATGTTCTGTTTTTTTTTTTTTAGTACACGTACCACAACATGAACTTCAAATAAAGCAACACTCAAAAATGTGCGGTTTATGTGTGATTGAAACAAAAAGTACGTGATACAAAAATGTTCGTGTAAATAACGAAATATTGAAACGAACACAGTCATGATTGTGTTGGGCACCGAAGAAAATTTAAAAACAAACATAATTGATATGAAAATAAAAATATGTGTGTGTTGGTCTAAGTTATGTTTGTTTACATATACATATGTACGAGTTTTTTATTCAGTGTGTGTTTTTTTTCTGAACTCTGTTTAATAGCAAAAGAAAGCGGCCAAAAAGTTATGAAAATTGAGGGTATGGCATGTTACTGAATAAAGTTATAAAATTATCATAAAATTATCATTCCTCGAAAACTATTACCGGCAAATGGGATGCGCCCTTTTTTGTTAAGTTGGCAGCATTGCGTTCTCTGAAAAATTGTATATTTGACCACTCTAAAGTTTTACGTGCTTCACTTTTAGACAAATAAGTAGAACTTTTGGGGATCAAAAGGGATCAAGGAATCTAAACTACTTAGGGAAAGGTGAAGTTCCCTTCCTTAGATCTATATTTTAATAAAATTACTCAAAATTTTCTCCCGATTAATGTGAAATATGAGTAACAATCATTTAAAAGAAAAGAGTTGAAGAAATATGGAAACTGTAAATTAACTTTTTTTTTTAATGGGGATGTGGTGGTTCTTCTGAACAAAAATAATACAAGCAATCTATATGCGAAAAAATTTCGGACATAGATATGTTCATGGGGTCATTTGTACCATTCTAATTGAATAAGAATTTGGAAGACTCAAAGCCTTCGATCAGTGCAATGCACAGAAAGGATATTTGGAAGAATCGAACAACACCTTATCATGGAAGTACTGGCGTGCAATCAACAAATTGACGCTAGAAAATTTGGAGATTATGTCAAGGTAACGCCATGAATATACACAACCGAATACCCGCGGAAAAATATGTCTATAACAGTCCATAAAATCCTTTATCATCCCTTACCACTTGGGGATCTATAAAAGGAAGCCCAGGAAAAAGGAATACAAATTTTATAGAGAACACCATACCACACTGTTTAATATATTACTGGCAACGTCAGATCCATTCATTACTAATATTCGATCAACGGAAAGTAGAACATCTGGACTTAGATGAAGCAGCGAAAAGTCTCCTACTGGACAGAAATAATACAAAAATGAATAAGGAATCTTTGGAAGTAATATTCCAAAAAATTTACTTTTACCGTTGTTTATAATAAAAATTAGAAAAACTTCCATACAAAAAATATTAATGAGTAATTTTGTAAAATGGGAAACCTGTTCAAGAAATTATCCTAAGTATTTTTATCCACAAAAACAAAATAAAATTTTAAGTTCAGCTTTAACCTTGAATTGCTCAGTAACTTTAAAACAGATTTTAATTTAATCGGAGAAAAGGTAGAGGACTTATCTGGCCAACACTAAATTATCTCAATTGGATCAAAACTTATAGAGTTTTGGTCAACGAAAACCAATACTGAGCCACGCATAGTGGCGCCTTTCCCCAAATAGCGTGGCAAAAATCGAAAAATTTATAGAAGCATTTGGTAAAATCAATGATTGTATGGGATAGATGATTACTCACAGATTAAGAATCAATAAACGGTTTTCAAATCGGATAAAAATTATGGATGACAGAGCTCCGCAAAGTTGGAATTTTTTTAAATTTTAGAAAAATGCGCAAAATTTTATGAAAAATATCCTTTTTCAAATTGTAGGCAAACTGGTTAACCAATTATAATAGTTTTAATGTCCATTGAAAGGTATTTTTATTTTCTATACATAAAATATTATTTGGTCGTTAACTTTTTCTACAGTCTCAGTTTTTCAAATCTATACTAATATTATAAAGAGGTAATGTGTGTTTGTTTCTTTGTTTGTTTGTAGAGGGTAATCTCCGTATCTACTCACCTGATCTTCCTGAAATTTTCACAGAGTCTTACTGCGGATATGGGAAGTGCTATAGGCTATAATTTTTTAAATATTTTTGGTGGACGTGGCACCTCCCACACATAGTAAATTTTTAATATCATATACATATATTGAGTACTATGATAGGCAGAGCTTTTCAAATTTGTGTGAAGTCACCTATTGTTAATATTAGTAGCTACGCCGGAAATGGGCGGGATAGGATAAGTGGGCGTATTATATATCTCAAGTACTGTGAGAGAGAGAGAGCTTTTCAAATTTGTCTGATGTCACCTATTATTAATGTGAGTAGTCGGACAAAATATGGGCAGTATCGGACCAATAGGCGTGGCACCTACCATACAAATTAAATATAAAATGCCATATATCTGGAGTACTGTTATAGTGAGAGTCTTGGGACTTTGTGTGAGCCCATAAGTTATGCATGCGATTAGTTGGACAAAAAATGGACATGATCGGAGCAGTGGGCATGGCACCGCCCGTACAAAGTAAATATATGATATCATATAACTGGTGTACTAAAAAATGGAAGCTTTGACGCTTTGCACGACACAATCAAATCTTAGTATGTGTAGTCGGACAAAAAATTGGCGGGAGCACACCAATGGGCGTGGCACTACCCATGCAAAGTAACCATTTAATGTCATATATCTGGAGTACTGTAAAAGAGAGAGCTTTGTGGGTTTGTGTGAGCCCATAGGTTCTTTGTACGATTAGTTGAACAAAAAAATGGGCGTGATCGAAGCAGTGGGTGTAGCACCGTCCATGTAAAGTAGATATCTAATATCATATAATTTGTGTACTATGAGTAGATGTAGATGAGTCCATCAGATATTAATGTGAGTAGACCAATAAAAATTGGGCGGCATGGGATTTGTGGGCATGGCACCTCCTATGTAAAAAATATGAAGCACTACGAAAGAGACAGTTTTTTGACAAGTTCATTAGTTATCAATGTGATTTGTCGTGGAAAATATATCGCCAAAATCAAAAATCGCCAAACCCAAAAATTGCGAAAAATAAAAATTGCTCAAAAACAAAAATCTTCAAAATCACAAATGGGCAAAATCAAAAATCGCGAAAAAGAAAAATTGCCAAATTATATTCTAAGTTCAAGGCCAATAGTTAAGTGTTGCCAGATCTAATATGGATAATCCATCTTCTACTCATGGGCAGCTACATGTACCTTGTAAAATGTATACTAATAATCTATACCAGTGCTTCTCAAACTGTGACCCGCGGCCCCCTAGGAGGCCGTAGAACTTTTTTAAAGGAGCCGCAAAACATTTAAGTATTTCTACATTTATGTATTTAGTTTTTAAAATATTTTTTTTTTTATTTCATAAACTTCTTTGAAAATGGTGTATTCCTAAATTTAAAATCGCAAAATTTGTTCAAATTAAATTTCACAGTAGGCTTAGTTACACAGAAGCATATTTTTAAACTTTGTTAAATTTTATAAAATTAGATTTCGTAGTAGGCTTAGCTACACAGAAGCATATTTTTTAACTTCCTAGAATTTTATTAAATTGAAAAATTTATTTCCGCAGTAGGCTTAGTTAGTTTGCAAAAAGAAGCACATTTTTAAATTTTATCTTCATTCAGTGATGTGCTTTCAACATTGACGATTTTTGTAGTTTTTTTTATGTAATATTAAAAAAGTTAAAAAAGTGAATATATTAAAGCAAAAAAAAAGTATAATTAAATATTATAAAATAATTATATTTCTTTCTATATTCAAGGTAATTATTATTATTTCTTTTAATTAGGTGATTTTAGTACGGGTTTAAAAATGAATAAGTGGCTAATAAAAATACCTAAAGAGCGAGAAAATTATGAAAGTGTACATGAATTAATAGAACTTACATCTGAACATCTACAAGAACCAGTAGAATTATCATCTTTACCAGGAACTTCTACTTCAACATCGAGATTAACAACTGGTAATAAGAGAAAAGCCGCCGCAGATAACATACCTCAATTGAAAAATCGTAAATAGAATACTGATTATTTGAAATATGGATTTATTTCGTCAACATTTAATAATCAAGACAGACCTATGTGTGTAATTTGTTTCACCCAACTGTCAAACGATAGTATGAGGCCAGGAAAACTACTGCGTCATTTAACTACTTTGCACCCATAATATCAAAGTAAGTCACTCGAATTTTTTCAAAGAAAGGCAGCAGATAAAAAGGAACAAACTGGTTCTCTTACAAAATATACAAAACTTAATGGTGACCTGCTAAAAGCATCTTTCGAAGTTGCCCTATTAATTGCAAAAAACAAAAAACCTTATACGATAGGAGAAGATCTTATATTACCAGTAGCAATTAAAACTGTGAAAAAATTGCTAATCCTTTGAAGTCTATTGCTATCTCAAACGATACTATGAAAAGAAGAATTGATAGCATGGGATATAATATTAAAACCCAATTAATATCTCGTATTAAACAGAGCAACTTCTTCGCGATACAAATTGATGAATCTACTGATATAACAAATTACGCGCAGTTAATGGTTTTTGTAAGATATCAGTATAACTTCCAAATTCATGACGATTTACTTTTTTGTCGGGAGCTATTAACTTCAACAAGAGGTATTGATATTTTTGTAAAAGTAGATGAGTTCCTTTCAGAGAATAAACTTGAATGGTCAAAATGTGTAGGAGTGTCTACAGATGGTGCAGCAGCGATGACTGGGAGAATTTCTGGATCCAAAGCAGAAGTACAAAAAGTATCACCAGATGCGCAACATATTCACTGCGTAATACACAGAGAACATTTAGTTTTTCGACGAATGTGTTCCGAACTCAGTGAAATATTGAGTGACATTACAACTATTGTTAATTTTGTAAAAAATCGTGCTATAAACTCGAGATTGTTTAATATTTTATGTAAGGAGATGGGATCAGTGCATTATGTTTTGTTATATCATACTGAAGTAAGGTGGCTTTCACGTGGAAAAGTTTTAAATAGAATTTTAGAACTTAAAGATGAGTTACGATTATTTCTTTTAGATAAAAAATCAGATCTTGCTACGCACTTTAGTTATGAAAGTTGGATGTGTTTAGCATCAAATTTAGCAGATTTTTTTGCTAAAATAAATGAACTAAATCTTTCTCTGCAGGGAAAATAAACCAATATTTTAGTTTTGAATACAAAACTTATTGCTGTTCAACAAAAACTTTGTTCATGGTCAAACTCTATTAACGAAGGAAATATGGAAATGTTCCCATGTCTGAATGAGTTTGTTTGCACCAATGAAATATCAATATCAAATTCAATTAAAAAAACAATACTGAGTCATATTGATGAATCTAAAAGATTTTTTGCTAAATATTTCCCAAACATGAACGAGGAACGAAAATAGGACTGGATAAGGATGCCATTTGCTAAAACATTGAAATATGATCATATTTCTTGGGTAGATCAAGAAGAATTGATTGAAATTAGATCAGATAATTCTTTTGAATTAGAGTTTAACGAAAAAAGTTGTACAGAATTTTGGATAAGGCGACAGCAAGAATATCCGACTATCGCAAAAGTGGCATTGCTAAAATTAATACCTTTTGCGACAACGTATCTTTGTGAAACAGGTTTTTTTTCATTACTAGTACTTAAAAATAAACATAGATCGTGCCTTTCAACGAGCTCTTTGGAACAAAACCTTCGAATTAGTGAATTAGTGAAGGAATGAAACTTTTGTTTCGGAATTTAGGGAGCCGCAATATGAAAAAGTTTGAGAAGCACTGATCTATACTAACATAATAAAGAGGTAATATTTGTTTATTTGTTTGTTTGTAGGAGGTACTCTCCGTAACTACTCATCTGATCTTCCTGAAATTTTCACATAGTCTTATTGCTTTAATTTTTTTTAAAATATTTTTAGTGGGCGTGGCACCTCCCATACAAAGTGCACTTTTAATATAACTTCAATATAATAAGAAATTTACACTCAAAATTAAAAAAAATAAATAATAAATAATACCAGGATTTTTTTTTGAAAGGTCGAAAATTTACAATATATGTACTTTGCAACAATTAGAAACTTTCGACCTGGCAGGTCAAAAAATGAAGTTAACATAATAAAAAAAAAATAATAAAATACGATGGTAATACATATGTCCAGAGCATTTTTTGATAACCACTAAATCAATCGTTATAATCGCCTTTGGCCTATAATACTCTAGTTCTAAAGGTTGACAATTTTCTAAACACATTTCATATACACATGGCATGTAAAATTATGACACCACAATAATTGGATTTGTTTCAAATTGCTTTTTTAACCCTGAAACATGTGGAAACTAAAACATTTTAATAAATGAAACTAAATTAGTTTTCACGTCAAACCGAAATCTTTTGATACAGATAAAATATACTTTTATTATAACAGATACTCTTATTTTTAAAGGTACTTTCTTCGTAGAAGTTACATTTATTAAAACGGGTACTTTTAATGTGTAAACATCTATACGCACAGGGGGGTAAATTTCTATTTCACAATACAATCACAAAAACAGCGTAACACAAATCGATATAAAATTGTTTTTTATTCCACTTTTTTAAAAGCGTCTATGGATCTATGTATCACTTATATACCTTTATATTGGGATATTTTTAACGTTTTACAGCAAAGGGTTGTTGAACTAGCTGCAACAGTTTTTGTTATAAGTGATACATAGATGACGCTTTCTATATGATTTTAAAAAATGACATAAAAAACAAGTAAGAAAATTATAGTCGGTCTAGAACGACTATACGATACCCTATACCATGCGTTTAGAAACCCTATCTCTTAGGCCCAACTAACTGGACATAGAAAATAAGCAAAAACCAAATTTGAGTGGTATTTTTATTAATTTTTTTGGCTGCAGATATGAAAAAGTTCATATCGGATGCTATATCTATATGGGGACTAGGTCCAGAAATGGACCGATCCTGATCATGTTTGGTAAAGTCTCTTGTATTTTGCAAAAATATATACAAACAAAATTTGAGAAGAATCAGTGCAATATTTTTGTTTTTTAATAGATTTAAGTGAAGATCGGGAAGCAACTCTATATGGTGCCAAAGGGATCATTTTTGGACTATGCATCAATGATGTAATGAACGCATAGAAACCCAATTTGAGTAAGATCTATATGACAATTTGGATCTTATGGCAATTTATGTCGATTTCATAGGGGTAATTTGTATGGGGGCTAGGTCTTAACATGGACCGATTCTCACCAATTTCAACAGCGTTCATCTCATGGCCGATAGAAGCTTATATACCAAATTTCATCAAAATATATTCATATTTGCAGACGGACGGACGGACGGACGGACGGACATTGTTAAATCAACTCAAAAAGTGATTCTGATTCGATCGGTATAATTAAAGATGGGTCTAGGTCAAATATTTTTGGTTGTTACAAACAGCAGCACAAAGTCATTATTCCCAAACCACATAGTGGTATAGGGTATAATCATTAATTGCTAGATGTTTACACATCTCCCCTGTGATCGGACTCACATGATTTTTTTTATACAAGGTACACTTATCATCAAAGGCAATATTATAATAAAATTTGCTTTTATTATAAAAGGTACTTTTTCATAAACATTACTTTTATCATATACTCTTACCATAAAAGGTACTTTTATCATAATAGGTACCTTTATCATAAAAGATACTTTTACCATAAAAGCTATGGTACTTTATGGTACTTATACCATAAAAGCTACTTTTATCATAATAGGTACTTTTATCATTAAAGGTACTTTTACCATACAAGGTGCTTTTATCACAATAAGTAATTTTATTATAAATGGTGCTTTTATCATAAAAGGTAATTTTATTGTAAACTGTGCTTTCATCATAAGGGTTAATATACCACAAAAAAGTACTTTTATCATAAGAGTTAATATATCAAAAAAGGTACTTTTATCATAAAATTCACTTCTATCATATAAAGTACTTTACTTATAAAATATATTTTGATAAAAGAAGTTTATCATAGAGATACTTTTATCATAGCAGTGTTTTTATCATAAAAGGTACTTTTACCATTAAATGCACTTTCGTCATAAAGTTTTTTTTTTATCACTTTTATAATACAAGTTCTTTTTATAAACGGCAATCTTATAAAATATTTTTTTTTTATCAAAAAGGTACTTTTATCATAAAAGTCTTTTTTTTATCATAAAAGGTAGTTTTATCATAAAAGGTACTTTTGTCATAAAAGGTACTTTTCTCATAAAAGGTACTTCTGCCATAAAAGCTTATTTACCATAAAACGTACTTTTCTCAGAAAGGGTACTTTTGTTATAGAAGGTACTTTTGTCATAAAAGTTACTTTTGTCATAAAAGGTACTTTTTCATAAAAGGTACTTTTTCATAAAAGGACTTTTATCATTAAAAGACTTCTATGAGGTGATTTTATCATAAAATGTATTTTTATCATAAACGGTAAAATGTACTTACATCAAAAGAGTTAGTTTTTTCATCAAATGAACTTTTATTACCAACAAAGGTACTTTCATCATTTTGATCATAAAAGGTACTTTTATCATGAAAAGAACTTAAATAATGCAACGTCCTTTTATCATAAAAAGTTCTTTTATAATAAAAGGTATTTTAACACAAAAGTTAATTTATGCCTGATAGGGTAACAGCCCGAATTACTGGGGTCCACAATAATATTATATAAAGGTTGGTAGTTATCTTAAAGCTTATAAACTCTAGAGAAATGGTAAATGGCCCAAAGTTTAATGATTGTGCATCAAAAACTGCCCAACTTTTGGCTCAAATATACCGTGAGAAGAAACTTAATCATATGGTACATAAAATTTTGGCTCATGGTAAAAATTTAATTGAATATCAATGCTTACCAATTGAAGAGTTGTCAGAAGAAACACAGGAATGCAAAAACAAAGACTGCAAAAAATTTTGGTTTCACGGATTAGACAGAATGAGGACGTTTTCAATATGTTGGCGGTCTCTTCAGACCCACTAATTTCATCACGAAGATATTTAAGATCTCGAAAGGATTTGAAAGAACATAATTATAGCTCCGATATGGTAAGTCTATTAGATATCGCTCACAATGTTAAGGACTATTTTAAAGAGAACTACCTAATAAAAAAATTAAACTAGTTTTAAAAAAAATATACTAAATAACTTAATATCTGTAGCATTAATATATTAATATTAAAAATATTTCAAATACGTGTATCGAATATTAATATAAAATTTAATATTAGTTAAACATTTTATATCAGAGTGGTATTTTTTTTTCTAAACTTTCGGACCTAAACAATATGTATTGTGAAACTGTAAGTCCTCTGAGTAGTTAATTAATAAAATTCATTCCGAAATTTGGAATTTTGAGAACTTTGGGTGTTTTTCTTTATAAAAAAAAAAACGGGAAAATAGGTCCAAAAGTGGTCCGATTTAAATTTTACAGTTTTTTTGGACTACTTTTTTTTAAAATATAATACAGAAATTAGCAAATTTGTCATCTTTTGAGGCATTGTAAGCAAATTTTGAAAAAAAAATTTATACGGGGACTAGGTCCAAACGTGGACCAGTTTCAAATATTTTTTTAGAGATCTCGTCACTGGCCTAATAAACCCTTATGATTCAAATTTCATCGCAATAGAATAACATTTGCTACATTCAGTGTCATTAAAACCAATTTTTAAAGAAAGTTTGTATGGGGACTAGGTCCAAAAACACTTTAGGTTTCAAATTTCAGCACATTCTCTTTATATTTGCAACATGTAATATTAGCACCAAAATAATATTGAATTTTGGTAGGATATATTGAAGCCCGCTGTTGGCCTAGTCGTCTTTCAAAATGTTTTCTAATTTTTAAAATATCTTAATTAGTTTAAAAGTTATGATTCTTGCAACGAAAAAAGTCAAAAGGCCCCACTGTGCCACGGTGCGCCGCACATTGTGGTGAAAAATGCCAAACTGGTGATTAATTGGAAATTAATTTTTCATAAAAATAATAAAGACTAATTTCGATTTGCGTGATATTTTGCATAGAGTCATAATGCTGATTCTGAATATATTTTCAAATTTGTTTCATCAGAAAATTGTTTTTCTTTTTCACCAATACTGATTTTAGAAACCCAATTTTTAGTTAATTTTACTTGATAAGTAAATTTTAAAACGGCTGCTAGGTTTTTGCTCACAGCTTTAGTTTACGAGTTATAGACAAGTTATTTGTCCAGCCTAAAATTGTTATTGCTTCCATAAAAAGTTTGTGAAACTAAAATTTTAAATTTGTTTCCTTTAATAAAATGTGACATAGCCTTTTTGAAATCTGCACGACAATTTTTAAATATTCTATAATCGATATCTCGTAAACTAGAAATAACTCAGAAAAAATTTTCAGAAGAGCATACCTGGCAAAATCGGCTTAAGTTTGTTTGGATGCGTGACCAGTGTTGTTTACAAGCATGATAAAAAAATAAAAATTGTTCGAAAACTAGATGACACCCACAAACCACGATCTGAACCAGTGTGCGACACGTCTTTAGTTTTTGATTTATTGTTCCCCGTCAAAATTAATGCGTTGCGTATGAGTAATAATTAATCACAAGTATAAGTAGGTACAATTTTGGATCCTTTTACTTATATTCACAATTGTCACCCGTTTTTCATAGAAACTGTTAGAAATATAAATAAATATGATAACTATATAATGAGGGGAAAAAAGCGTTTTTTTTATTACGGTCATGACAGCATCTACTTCCTATATAAAAATTAAGGTTAATGTGAACTTTTACATATATCCAGACAACAAGTAGATAGCATTATTCCTTTAATTTCTTAATTATATGTCCATTAATGATGAAAGCATTTGGCTTTTGGTGTAGGGTATCTTATAGACGACGGAAACCGATCATTCAATTATTTTTACTTTGTGCTAATTACTCCGACTGACCTTTGCATGGCAGTTTTGGATGGTTGATAATTTTGTTTTGGAATTTAATTTTTAATCAATATCTTTTCTAACAATTTTCATTGAGTGTGCCAATGAACCTATGTACACGTATATATAAAGAAAATTTGGCAGCCATTTTGCTTAATATATAAGTATATAGGTTTTTTGTTTTTTGTCGTCATAACCATCATCATCACCAATATCGCTTCGTCGTCTCTATAAAATGGTTATTGTAGCTGTTGTTGTTTTTTTTTTTAGTGCCAGTTTGATAAATTCACTTAGAGCCATTGATAGTCGTCCTCGTACAAACATTGTGACTATAAAATTCCACCACTTTTTAACTACGTTTGAACTTTGTGCTCACTCATGTAGCTGTGTCTGTGTTTGGATCGGTATTTTATTTTCGTCTTCTATTCTCCTAAGCTTGCTATTGAAGCGTATAATTATTGAGTATTTTTTTCCGAATATTTTCTTCCTTCATTCTCAAAAAAAATAAAGTATTAATTGTAGGTCTCTTTCTTACTTTTAGAACTGATTTAGTGTTATAAGCAGACATATATATACATACATATAATATAGTATATACATACATAAATATATTCATGTTTATAAGACTTGTGTTTATGTATGTAAAATAGGTAATGACCTAATAAATATGTATGTTTTTATGGCTATAGAGCAAAGAAAAAACACATACACACTGAACGATTTGATACAAACGAGCGATTAAAATTTGAAATACACATTTTGTATATATTTTTTTCTTTTTACAACAAAATCATATTCAATATAGATTTATAAACAATCTTTTATAAATTATTTATTTATATTCTTCTTTATCATCTCATGCATACAATTTATATGTGAATGGCGTATGAGTGATGTTTTCGCATTATATTTTACTTTTATGTAAATTTTCTATACGTTGAGGTTGTTTCGAATTAGTAATTGTAAAGTTTTGTTTGCATATTCTAATTTTGTTCACCTATCTTCTTCTAGTCGTTTGTTTATAAGTATTTGAAGCCAAAATAATTTGCACGAATTTAGAGTTTTATATTAAAGAAAGAAATAAATGTTTTAATTAATTTTGTGAGGAAAGTGAGGAAAATAAATTTTTAAATAAATTTTTAATAATATTTGTCGATCGGTTCACTACCAAATCTATTACGTATTAGTCCTATATTTAAAATTACTGAATATAAATATTTTAGATGAAAGTTATAGTAGAGTTAGCAGAGCCGGCCCTCGGGTCGAGCAAGAAAGGCCATGGCTTGGGGCGATAGGCCGTCTGGGATGTCATATATAAAAAAAATTAAGTCAAACCTTTACAAGATATTATGGTACGTAATAAGAAAGAGATAAAAAACAAGTAAAAAATTATAGTCGGTCTAGACCGACTATACGATACCCTATACCATGCGTTTAGAGACCCTATCTCTCAGGTTCAACTAACTGGATATAGAAAATAAGCATAAACCAAATTTGAGTGGGATTGTTATTAATTTTTTCGGCTGCAGATATGAAAAAGTTCATATCGGATGAAAAATCTATATGCGGACTAGGTCCAAAAATGGACCGATCGTGACCATGTTTGGTAAAGTCTCTTGTATTTTGCAAAAATATATACAAACAAAATTTGAGAAGAATCAGTGCAATATTTTTGTTTATTGATAGATATAGGTGAAGATCGGGAAGCAGTTCTATATGATCCATAGGTATAATTTTTGGACTACTGATTAATGGATGTAATAAGCACATACAAACCCAATTTGACTAAGATTTATATGATAATTTGGATCTTATGGCAATTTATGTTGATTTCATAGGGGTCATTTGTATGGGGACTA
Organism: Cordilura impudica; assembly: GCA_963682025.1. Lineage (NCBI taxonomy): Eukaryota > Metazoa > Arthropoda > Insecta > Diptera > Scathophagidae > Cordilura > Cordilura impudica. The sequence continues at coordinate 140,782,091 of OY821517.1, read as the reverse complement.
GGTCTGAACATGGACCAATTCTCACCAATTTAATTTCAATAGCGTTCATCCTATGGCCGATAAAAGCTTATATACCAAATTTCATCAAAATATATTTATATTTGCGACCTGCAGTTTGATTACAAGCTTTACATGGACACACAGACGGACGGACGGACGGACATCGTTAAATCGAATCAGATAGTGATTCTGAGTCGATCGGTTTACTAAAAGTTGGGTCTAGGTCAAATGTTTTTGGTAGTTACAAACAGCAGCACAAAGTCATTATACCCAAACCACATAGTGGTATAGGGTATAATAATATATAACAAGTAAGAGAGTCAAATATGGCTGTGCGAAATCTTCGAAACCCTCCACCTCGGTTTGAGTATTGATAACAATGTGCGACAAACGGTAGGGGTCAGGGATCGGGATGGGATGAAACCACCGAGGAAAGTTATGTCGGTCAAAAAAAGTTATACGTGTAACGGCGTTTCACTGGGTCACGTCTAGTAATCAAGATATATCGATTTGAACTTAGTAAGTATCGTTACGTTCTGGGCTCTTTTGTTTGAAACGCGTCCATCGATTTTCATGATCCGTGTCTCAGTTTGTGCACAGGTTATGTGACTTTACGTCGAAGTAATAAGACTTGACACTATTTCCCGTTTTGGATTTTGCATGATTTTTAAAAATACAAAATTTAAATTTTTTAGGCAAAAGATCATTTTTTCTCATAAATTTATTAATAACAGCGAAGCTGTTGATTGTTGTTGAGGTTAAAGTTATTGTAATTCCTAATTTTTGGTTCTCGAGTTATGTCAAACAAAATTGCCCATAACGTGACAAATTCCCCTATGCGATACTTACTAAGTTCAAATCGATATATCTCGATTCCTAGGCGTGACCCAGCGAAACGCCGGGACACGTATAAATTTTTTTTGACCGACATAACTTTCCTAGGTGGTTTCATCCCATCCCGTTTTTGGATGTCGCACAGTCCAATAAATATAAACAATATATTTGAAAAAGTAAACAATTTGTTAATCTTACTACCAAATTATTTCAGCAAATACACATTTTTGGAGGTATCTCCATATTTTAGACCATATCTTGACACTGTGATGCCCGATTTAACCCATTTCAAATACAAACCTGCTCGTAGTAACGACAAATAATATTATTTTAACTTTACCCAGGTAGATGGTTTATTTTGTTGAATGGCAGTTATTTCAAAAGACAGACAGACCGACTCATGTGCGAACATTATATGGACTCGACTTGTTGTAGGGATTAAAAATACAAATACTTTATGGCGTCGCAATTCATAGTTCAATGCGTTACAACAGAATACCAGTAGTCACAATTAGGAATAGTACTTTTCAATGTTTTGAGAGCTAAAAACTATGCGGTATTTCAAAATAAAAGTTTCTGAAAAATCTTGGCAATTTTTGATTTGCCATATACCAGGAAAATGCGATTTTTTAAAAAAGTGCTTTAAAAGAATTTACGTTTTTTAAAAAAAATTTATTTAAAAAAATGTTATTTTATATAAAAGATCCTTGTTTGAGAAAAGGTAACTTTCTAAGAAAATTTATTTAGGAAGAAAGTTATCCTTTTAAAAAGGTACTTATTTAAAAAGAGTGCTTTAAAAAAATACTTTTTAAGAAAATGTATGTTAATTTTTTTTTTTTTTTTTTTTTTTATAGTTGACCTTTTTATATGTAATCCAAAAAGAAAATATTCAAGCTCGAGGTCCAAAATGTTTAAAAAAGAGTAGATTTTTCAGAAAATGTACTTGTTTACGAAAAGATGTTTTTTTAATTTTTATTTTTTAAGAAAAAAATTTTTATTAAGGATAAGTACTTTTTTAAACGAAGTACTTAAAAAAAATTATGCTTTTTAGGGAGGTATACCAGGTATTTTTTTTAAATAGGAATTTAAAAAAGGATACTTTAAGAAAGATACTTTTTGAAGAATGCTACTCAAAAAAACATGTATTTTTAAACTATTTCTTTTTACTCATACTCTCTGTCTGTCTGTCTGTCTGCCATGGGTGGACCGCATTTATCCTTATGCAATTGATCTGAAACTTGGCCCATAGTCTTGTTGTGACTACAGATTAATTTTGGGGTAGTCACGCACAGTTGCGCATGGTCACGCACTGTCACGGAGTGATATAAATGTCATTTCCCCTCATCCGATCGATCTGAAACATGGTCCATACAGTTGCTGTAAAAAAAAGATTAGCTTTGACTTAGTCACACACAGTCACGCATGGTCACGCACAGTCACGGAGTGATATAAATGTCATTTCCCCTCATCCGATCGATCTGAAACTTGGTCCATACACTTGCTGTGAAAAAAAGATTAGCTTTGACTTAGTCACACACAGTCACGCATGGTCACGCACAGTCACGGAGTGATATAAATGTCATTTCCCCTCATCCGATCGATCTGAAATTTGTTCCATACACTTGCTGTGAAAAAAAGATTAACTTTGACTTAGTCACACACAGTCACGCATGGTCACGCACAGTCACGGAGTGATATAAATGTCATTTCCCCTCATCCGATCGATCTGAAACTTCGTCCATACACTTGCTGTGAAAAAAAGATTAGCTTTGACTTAGTCACACACAGTCACGCATGGTCACGCACAGTCACGGAGTGATCTAAATGTCATTTACTCTCATCCGACCTGATCGATATACTTGCTGTAAAGAAGGATCAACTTCGACATAGTCACGCGCAGTAACGCATGGTCACGCACAGTCACGGAGTGATTTACAACCTATTTTCCCTTATCCGATCGATCTAAAACTTGGTCGACAGACTTGCTGTGAAAAAAGATTAACTTTGACATAGTCACGCACAGTCACGGAGAGATTAAAACCTCACTTCCCCTCATCCGATGGATCTGAAACTTTGTCCATAGACTTGTGCGGCCAAAGAATAATTTTAAGATAGTCATAAGCAGTCACGCGCAGTCAAGGATATATTCAAAACTCATATACACAAGTAAAGAAAGAGTTTTAATAAAAACTTTGTTTTTATGGGGTTAGATTGTTTAAAAAACAACAAGGATCAAGAAATTATATGGTTTATGGGCTCAGGAATTTATTTCGATGCGTTATAAACGGAATGACAAACTGATATCTATTATAATTGAATTTTTCTTGGGACGTCTAAAAATTTATAAACAATTCTTAACAAATGAATAATCATCTAAACTGTTTGGAGAAATCATCTTGATTATTTTTTAATATTAGCGCTTAATTTTAAAATTTCGGGTTATCCCCGTTAATACGTATTAATGTTATTAACTGGTAAAAAAAAGTTCCTTATGGTGAATATAAGTACTGTTGCTAGGGGATCAACACAATTTATAATTCCAACAAAATGGAATTCATGTCACAAAACAGATCGTGCTCACAACCACTATATACCTTGATGTCTTTAATAAGTTGCTATTATTCTCATTTACGGAGATGTCTTTTTAATAACGACAGTGGTTGATTTTGTTTCTAACTTAAGTATTTTATTTATTAACATATTTGCCTTTAGTTTTCCTTTGTTTGGGATTATTTATTCAGGGTCAAAACCTTAGCGAAAATGAAGAGATATCCCACGTGGTAGTTTCTTCATAAGTCAAGTCAGTACATTCTCTTTGAAGACAATCTTTTGTGTATTGTTATACCCTATACCACTATGTGGTTTGGGTATAATGACTTTGTGCTGCTGTTTGTAACAACCAAAAATATTCATCCTAGACCCATCTTTAATTATACCGATCGAATCAGAATCACTTTCTGAGTTGATTTAACAATGTCCGTCCGTCTGTCCGTCCGTCCGTCTGTGTGTCCATGTAAACCTTGTAATCAAACTGTAGGTCGCAAATATGAATATATTTTCACGAACTTTGGTATATAAGCTTTTATCGGCCATGGCATGAACGCTATTGAAATTAGTGAGAATCGGTCCATGTTCAGACCTAGCCCCCATACAAATTGCCCGTATGAAATCGACATAAATAGCCATAAGATCCAAATTGTCATATAGATCTTACTCAAATTGGGTTTTGTATGCGTTCATTACGTCCATTAATGAGTAGTCCAAAAATGATCCCTTTGGCCCCATATAGAGCTGCTTCCCGATCTTCACTTAAATCTATTAAAAAACAAAAATATTGCACTGATTCTTCTCAGATTTTGTTTGTATATATTTTTGCAAAATACAAGAGACTTTACCAAACATGATCAGGATCGGTCCATTTTTGGACCTAGTCCCCATATAGATATAGCATTCGATATGAACTTTTTCATATCTGCAGCCAAAAAAATTAATAAAAATCCCACTCAAAAAATATTAAATTGCGATAAATCAGATCTAAGTATACATGCTAATAACCAATGTCTTTAAAAAAATATCTTTTAAAACCAACAACCAAAATTCTATTTACGTTATAAGATCCCATTTGCAAGCCATTTTAATTAATTGTGTAAATTTTAAATGCACATCTAGCCATATAAAAGATGAATTATACAGAATAGTAAAAATATTTTTTTTATAATATCTGTTGATTTTTTATATTGTTTTTATGTAATTCTAATGATATTCTTATCTTATTTTTTACGATATTTTTTTCGTTTTTATGTTATTTTTGCATTATTGAAATTGAAAATTAACAAATAATTTTTTTTTTTTTTGAAAAATTTAAAAAAGTAGTGTAGGGAAAAATATAGAGAGAAAAAAAGTGGGTGTAGGGAAAAAAAGGGATTTTTTTTCATTAGCGTAGAGATTTCTGTAAAAATCTCCTGGCATCACTGGTACCTATTAAAAAACAATGTAAGATTTCACAAAACAATGCGACGTATATCTGCTTTGTTCAAAAGGTTTCATTAGACTGAATGAAATTGTTACTTATGCATGAAACACATAGACGACAGAGGCTACACAAACACACGGATACAAATGCTGCTGGCTACAATTGTAGTCGTGTAGTCAACTACTTAATTTTTTTGAAAACGACAGCAACATATAACAACAATATAAACAGCTGTTTTTATACAAAATCATTTTTATTTCAGTAGTGCCAATTATATTTTTTTTTTAACTTTATTAAAATAGAAAAACATGTATGATTCTATATAAAATTGTCTTAAATATGTTACTTTTTTATAATGCATTATTATAACGTAAAAATAAATAAATAAATTTACTTATTAATAGAATTATTATAGCATTTCATTTTGCGATTAATTTTTTCAACAAAATAAAATATTTCATAGCACTAATATCTTTTACATATTTTGTTATATTGTCAACACTATTTTTATTTTGTAGCCAACAAAAACAGAAATTAGCCTAAGTTGACTACAGCAGCAAAAGTGATCATGTAGTCGTGTAGCTGTGTTGGTGTCAAAATAATCGTTTTCATATAAACGTGTGTATTTTATTTTTGACAGGCTGTAGTCGTGTCGCCGCTGTCGTCTATGTGTTTCATGAGAGAGTTCGGCTAACTGGTGCCATTATGTATATGTGTGTGTAAACAAAAATATACGATATCCCAGTAATCATTTCGAAGATTGTTTTAACAAAAATCATCTTACTGTGTCTTCTTCGAGCATTTTTGATGATTAAAAACTGATTAATCACATGCGGTATTAGAAAAAGATTAAGAAATGATTTTTGCTTACGCTTAAAAAGTGATTTATAGAAAAATGACATTAAATATGACTCAAAAATAAGTCGAAATTAATCAGAAAATTGGATAAAAAAGGTTCTCAAGATGAGTCGGGGGTAAGGTAATATTTCCTCCCAACAAAACAATATTTTGTGATCAGCAAAAGAGCGCATTTATGACTGTTTTATTAGCACAGAGGAGTCAAAAAAGACTCCACATGATCACTTATTGCATAAAATGTTTACTGGGATTTTATTCACTATCTGTAGAAACAGTTTTTTAAGTAAAACAAATCTGCACACAATTTCAATTCTATTTCGTTTACAATGATACGATCACTATGTTTACTAGCTAGTAGTAAAATAAGAAAATAGTATTATAATACAGCGTAATGATGAATTGTACTTCTCAATTAGTTTATTTTTAATGTGCCATAAGAAGTTCGGTTTGTGCTAAGAAATGAATGAATATATGCTTCCCAGGGCGAAGCTTAATCATTGCACTTTGATTGAGTTGAGCCCGCGACTATTCCTGATGTGGATAGCTCGTGCCAACAATTTTTGGTAGTTGGGAATGGCGTTTGTGCAAAGGGAAGCATGAACACTTGTTTCCCAGAGCGAGGCTTAATCATTGCACTTTGATTGAGCTGAGCTCCGCGATTATTCCTAATGCGGAATAAATCGTGCATTAAATTCTCGGTAGTCCGGGAATGGCGTTTGCCTGCGCCAAACATTAAATAATAAATTTTAAAAATGTATTATAATTAAATATTATTGACATTATATTATTATCATCTGAGAAAAAAAATTTTTTTAAACACCAATTTTTAACACGGTAGAATTTTATGGTTTCAATACTACTTTTGAATGCAAGTATGTACTAAAAGTAGAACCCTTAAAATCATACTATTTTTTGCAACCCTAAAAATTGCAATATTTTGTATAAATAAAATAATTTATATTTTATTATTTTTAATATGCGCTTATTATCGAAATAGATATACAGAATATATGAATGTTATTTATAGTATTTTGATATTTGCAACAGTAGTCTGTATGTATCAATTTGTAATATTTTGTGATCTTATATAAATCCCCGAATATTGATATTGTTTTTCTATAGTTTCTTTTATTAATTAACTAACTTAAATATTACACCATAAAATGTTGATATTGGTGAATTTTTATATTACTGCCACAACGACCATAAAAACAACAAGTACAGCTGTGACAAAATACAAAATTTAGAATAACAATATAGGAAAACATCATATTTTTTTTACCTTTTCAGTGATTTCTCGGCACCTTTGAAACCTGTTGTCACGATTTCAAAAACAGAAACCTTCTTGTGATGTTGGTGTATCATTCTCACTAACAACAAGCGCCCTAGCTGTCCTATTGAGAACGTTATCGTGACAAGAACAACATAGTCAAATCATATTTTTTCAAGACTTTTTTTACTCCATCGTTCAATTCTCGGGACCAGATAAACCGATTTGGACGATTTTAAATAGCAAACTTTTCAGGATGTCACTGAATCATTTTTTATACCAACGAGCAACCTAGTAGCCCGATTGAAGCCGTCATCGTGATTTCCACAGACGGACAGACGGACATCGCTATATCAACTCCGCTTGTTATAAGGTTCACAAATATATATATTTTATGGGGTCCAGATTTTTTTTTCTAATTATTACAAACGGAATGACAAACTCTCTGCACACTGGAGTGGAGGGTATAAAAACTGATGAAACAATGAAAATAATTAATTAATTTTAAAAATAACTTAACAATAACTTAATATTCAAATTTTGTGTTTTAGCTTACGAAAAACTAATCGTAGCTCTTTGGAGAATTCGCCGTACTTTTCGCCTTCTTCTTCTATAAAAGAAAATATAAATAGAACTAATTTGTATGAAGACTACACACAGAAAAAAGATTGGTTGGAATTCGGTTGTTAAAGTAATACGAATTTTCATTGTAATTCTTTATTTCTTAAAAATACAACAGATATTCTCCTATAACTACCGTATAGATGCAATTCATTTAAATTTAAGGTATATATTTTTATATTATTTATATTTTTATATATTTTTATATATACCCTAAATTTAAATGAATTGCATCTATACGGTAGTTATAGGAGAATATCTGTTGTATTTTTAAACAAGTAAGAAAATTATAGTCGGTCTAGACCGACTATACGATACCCTATACCATGCGTCCAGACCCCCTATCTCTTAGGCCCAACTAACTGGACATAGAAAATAAGCAAAAGCCAAATTTGAGTGGAATTTTTATTAATTTTTTTGGCTGCAGATATGAAAAAGTTCATATCGGATGCTATATCTATATGGGGACTAGGTCCAAAAATGGACCGATCCTGATCATGTTTGGTAAAGTCTCTTGTATTTTGCAAATATATATACAAACAAAATCTGAGAAGAATCAGTGCAATATTTTTGTTTTTTAATAGATTTAAGTGAAGATCGGGAAGCAGCTTTATATGGGGCCAAAGGGATCATTTTTGGACTACTCACTAATGGACATAATGAACGCATACAAAACCCAATTTGAGTAAGATCTATATGACAATTTGGATCTTATGGCAATTTATGTCGATTTCATACGGGTATTTTGTATGGGGGCTAGGTCTGAACATGGACCGATTCTCACCAATTTCAACAGCGTTCATGCCATGGCCGATAAAAGCTTATACTTATATTTCGTCAAAATATATTCATATTTCCGACCTGCAGTTTGATTACAAGCTTTACATGGACACACAGACGGACGGACGGACGGACGGACGGACATCGTTAAATCGAATCAGATAGTGATTCTGATTCGATCGGTATAATTAAAGATGGGTGTAGGTCAAATATTTTTGGTTGTTAAAACAGCAGCACAAAGTCATTATACCTAAACCACATAGTGGTATAGGGTATAAAAAGTGCATTCTAAGGCCTAGGCCAAACATCACTGCTCCATATTAATTTGGTTTAAATAGCACTACTACAAACTTCCTATGCGTTCGAATTGATTTTGCAACGATTTGTCATTGGTATAAAAACAACCAATATAGAACCTTTTTTTAGCCATAGTGTCCACAGTTTCCCTAAATGTGTAAAATATTGGATGTAATGTATATAATATTATTCAGTAAATGTCTTTAGAATATGTAAAAGACGTTATTTAAAACCAATTTTGTATCCCATATTATGTTCACATCCTAAATGAAACTGGATATGCATATGTATTGCAAGGTAACAATGTCAATTAATACCATTGCATTATGATCTAATCATTTTGTAACCTACAATCAAATTATAATAATAATATATTTTTTTAATAATACTAAAAATAATAATAATAATATATTTATTAATAATATTTTTTTAGACATGTTAGCAGACAATTTAAATACGCGCATATGTTATAATATATTTCAACAATATATTTCAATTCAAACCTCTTTTTAAATTTTTTTGTCAAATGTAAAATGTATAAATTATTAAAACTAAATACTTAAGTAATAATAATTTTTGACTTTTATATTTCTATGTATTAGTAAAAATCTCGATTTGTGATTATAACAATCGATAACTAAAATTAGTATTTCCAGTGTATCAACTAAATATCACAATGCATATATATAATATTAATTGCTATATATATATATTATATATATATTATATAATTCATATATATTATATAATTCAGTAATCACAACAGAAAAATGTGATAGTACATTGGACTACAAAAATTCGGTTGGCAACAAATTCGGTTGCAACAACGAATCTGTTTTCTGTGCGTAACCAAGAGTTCTTTAAAAAACTTAATAATTAGTTAATAATTAATTAATCGATTATTATTAATTTAGTTTCAAGGGTGCGTTGTAAAGAAGAAGAAAAAAGCATATATTTTAAAAATTCTTAAATAACTACACTGTATTCTTAATCGGACCGGTTTCTGGCATTTCAGCCTTCATCGGCGATTTATTGAACATTGTGATAATTGTTATGTTAAAATTGAATAGATTGTTTCTATATGAAATTTTTCTACTTATGGCGGCCGTGAGGTTTGAACGATGAACCTTCACATACACTCGTACTTGCACTTTTTGGTCAGCGCTTTAACACACTCACCTAAAGTCAGGCCTACGATCAGTGTGGTTAGAATCAGTTTTCGTACCATACAGCTTTTGCTTCATATTAGTTTCAGAAGATACAACTCTGTCCAAACAAACAATCATTATTTTTTAATTTTTAATATTTTTTGCATTTTTACTTCTAATTTCCACTATTCTCAGTTTTCGTAAGAGTTTTCGTATGTGATGCATTAATTAAATTTTTTTAATGTAATTATTAATTATAAATTAATTATTAATTAAATATTTATTAATTAAATTTATAATAATCGATGTACTTACCTTTACAATAAATCAATTCATAAATTTTAATATATAACTTTTAAACAATTTGACAGACACTTTCTCTCTTTGTTATTTGATAACCAACTGAATAATAATTGATGATTTTTCTATAGAATTTTTTTTTTGTTTTGTCTTGTAGCTGTTATTGAGTCCTGGTATTTTTCTTTTTTCTTTTTAACACGCAAAGCATATACATACAATGAGATAAATGCAGTACATGAACAATTTGAAGACATTGTCGCTGGACTTTAACGACAATATCTGTTATATCGTCGTTATAGAAAACTTCATTGACAAACGTCGTGCGTGATAAATTATAAAATTTATTAAAAGAATCGTTAAAGACAATATCATCTACGCTGATTTTGCCAACTGGGCCCAGTTGGCCACGTCTTCAAAACATCCCTAATGATGGGTGTATGACAATGTAAAGCCTTTGAAGTCAAATGTAGGATAGCCGGAACAAATCGTCAAAGACTTTATCGAACAAATGTCGCGAAAATCGTGGACGACTAAAAGAGAGACCATGTCGCTCAGTTTGTCGCTCACGCAAAAAAAATGAAAAGTTCAGCTATATATTCACTGACGACTTTATAGAAGATTAATTCCATTATATTATCGTCAACGGCTATTTAGGCGTCAATATCGTCACTTTGTCGGTAATGATTGTATGGATGACAATATCGTTCACTTTGTCGTCAACGATCATATGAATGACAATGCTGTAAATATTGTCATCAATGCTCGCATTAACGACTATGGTTAACGTTCTGTCATCATCTATCGTCTTCTACTTTGTCGTCAATGATTGTATTGGTAATAATATTAAAAAATGTATACAAAAACATAGACTTAAACATTTTTATTAATTAATTATAAATTTTCTAAAATAAATTATATCAGTACTGTCAAAGTATAAGTAGATTGTATTTTTTTTTATTATTTAACGGTTTTCCTTGTCATGTTTTCTTGACTTCCCTTTGTTGTAGGTATTTTTGAATCGACGAAAGATAACCCGTATTTCTCTTATGAAATCTTCATGTGTATGTCCCCTCTTTCTTTGTAGATTCTATATAATATATATTTTAAAGAGATTTTTTTATTGTTAAGTATAATGTCATTAAAAAGACGCTGTAATTCATTCACATCTTGAAAGATATTTACCATATAAAGCCTTGAGTAAATTTCCGTATTTCTTAAATGAAACTTAATTTTGTCGCGTAATTTGTCGCCAATGGAATTCGATACACGACCGTATAAGTTATTTATCATCCAGCTGGTCGTTAACTAATTTTTTTTATTAAATATCTGCACGAACAACTCATAGACATTGTCCTTTAATTTGTCCTTAACAAAGTTCGACGGACGACATACACAAGACGTTGTCGCTCATATCGTCGTCAACGGACCTTGTTACACGACAATATAAATATTTGCGCTGAATTTGTCGTCAACGGGATGTGATACACGACCATCTGAGTAATTTGTCTCCCAGCTTGACGTTAACGACAATATCCATTATATCGGCGTTACAGAAAACTTCATCGACAAATGTCGTGCGTGACAAATTATAAAATGTCTTAAAGGAATCGTTAAAGACAATGTCGTCTACGACGATTTTGCTACCTGGGAATATACATATATTCCATACATGTATGTATATTCATAATAACCGCATGCTAGAAATAAATCAGTATATTATTTTATTTATTTTATTTTATATTAGGGAAAATACATTTCTTTTGTATTAACAAACAGAATGTCACTTCATTTTGCTCAGTGTTGCTATGCCACAGTAGATGGCGCCTCAATTTTTGTTCTAATTAGCTTTGCAATCGTTATTTCTCTTTTAACATGAATGTCAACATTTTCAATTAGATATTAAACACAACAATGTTAAGAGTATACACAGGGCTGATCTTTTACGAATTTTTTCATTATTATTTTACAAATATGACCATAAGTTTGGCATATTAACTTTTTGTTGTGTTTACAAAATAGAGTTAACGAGTTCATCAATGAGTTTTTTTTTTGCTTTCAAAACAGTTCTACGTAGATATATAAAATTATTATTCTGCTTTACCTACAAAATATCTGATTGCGATTATATATAATTTTTAAAAATTGATTATAATTACTAAAGCATTACTATTGACATATATACAAAATTGCACCTTTTAAATTTTCCATACAAATTTAAGAAAATATCAATTCTAAAAATTGGAATTCAGATTTCCAATTATAAATTAGAAAATATCAATTGAATTTCAGAAAATCATATTAAAACGTCGGAAGTAATAACTTGAAATTTAGAAGACATCAATTGAATTTTCAAAATATAAATTTTATTCTTTAAACACAAATTGAAATTCAGAAAACATAAAATATGTTTACATTTAAAAAATCAACTGAAATTAAAAAAAAAAACATATTGCGATTGAGGAGACATTAATAGCATTTCAGGATAAGAAAATATTAATTTAAATTCAATGAAATTTAGAAAACCTCAAATGATATTTAAAATTGCAAACATAAAAATTTTTACATAAATGTAGCGCAATTTGATGAGAATTTTATTTATACATATATTATTTTTCACAATTTTTTTGGATGAAAATTTTAAGTTTTTCAGAAAATAAAGATTTTATTTATTTAAAATTTTTGGGACATTTGGTTTTTTGCTTTGGCAAGCCTAATTTGAACCAGTGTTCATGATGACTTCAAAATTTGACTTCATGGTAGGCAAGGTAAAACCCAAAACATTGAAGTTCGATAATAATTCCCAAGTAATAATATTTGGAGCCAATAAATGTAAATATATTTTATTAACATAATTTAATTCAAAATCAAAAGTTGGCATCACTGGGTTAGATTTTGTATTGTATTGTGTAAATAGTGAAAACTTCCTTTTAGTATGTCAAAAAAAAATGTTAGTTTCGTTTTTATTTTGTTACTCGATCCGACCTATATGGGCGCAATGAAGAATTATTTGGCCAGTTAAGAGAAACTATATAGCCATCTCCAATTAGCACGATTTAATGCCACCCTACACAACGATTACCTTCGCAATAGAGGTTAGGGCGAGCTATATAATTTGCAAAAACTTAAACTAAATTAATTAACTAATTAGGTCATATAACCGGACACGCATGCATATAACCGGACGGCATGCATGCCGATCAGCAACCACGATGACCAAAAAGCAAACACCGAAACGTGTTTTCTTTTATCCGAAATAATAGAAAAGATGAAAATGATCTTTCCTCGCTGGAGCGCGAATTACTAATGTGAGAGAGCTCTATATACCACCTCTTGGAATAACAAAAATCCAGACCAAACCAAAGAATTTGCTGAAATAATTTGGTATTAAGTTTAACAAATTGTTTACCGTTACAAATATTTTATTTACATTTATTATCAATACTCAAACCGACGTGGAGGGTATCAAAGATTCGGCACAGCCGAATTTAACACTCTTACTTGTTATTAATTCAATTCGTCTTTGGTACTTGCTACCTTCAAACATTCAGTTCATAAGCAACGCTATGGAATTTAAAAAGGCCCTCTTTAATTTCTATAATTAATTGGTTTTCACTTTTAATTCGTTTCTTAAATATTTAATTTTTATATTGAATTTTTTATTATTTTTTTTAATTGTTATTTATATAGTACAGTACTAATTCTGTACTTTGATTATAAGGTTTTATGTCTTGTTATATGGGATTTCAAAATAAATAAATAAATAAATAATTATATCAATTTCGTTGTACTCAGTATCTAGGCTTCATTCAATTGCCATATATTTTATTAATATATTCCAACATCCGTTTTTTGTACAATAAACGATTCACTGTGCGTCGTCCATATCAAAAAGTTGAAATAAAACGTAATAATGCTCTTATGTTGTTTACAAAATACCTGGAAAATAACAACGTTAATGTCAGTTTTGAATTGTCATAATAAATTAATGATGTACTTTAATGAAAATTTAATGCCAAAATGGTTGAAATAATAAAACAGAAAGCTAAATTGAAAACGGGAGATATGTAAAAATTGTCCTTAAGATACCTTAATACAATACAGTATTAGTTAAAACGCACAAGTTTATTGTGGGGATTCTACATCAATTTGAACAATGTTAAGAAAATCTTATTAATTCAACAAAAGGAAAATAGATTTAATGAAAAAAGTTTATTTTTCTTAATTTTTAATGGTAATTACAAATAACACATAAATGCAATTAAATGAAAATAAATATAAATAAAAAAAAGGAACTGTACTTCAAATGTTATACTTGACGCTTGCCATAACAAAGCTGTTGAAAGTTGTACGAGTTTAGTCTAACTTTGATGATTTGTAACTTTTTTGGTTTCAAAAAGTTTACTTTATTTTTTTTTTCATTTCTACAGTACTATCTACATATATAATAACAATATATGTATTTTCTTAGTTTTAACAAAAAAAATATTTTTACATATTGTTATGGTTTAATAAGTAACAAAAGCGGTAACTATCTTTTGACGGTAGATGTCTTAATTATGAATGTCAACGTACACGGGACAAACATAATATGCATATATGCGAACGTTTGCACATACCATGAAAGTCAATGTTTGTTAACAATTACAGACATAATATGCACACTCATCGACAAACAAATTATTAGTGACGTACGAACAAAGTTTGTAATTATAATTAATCAGCAATATATCGCACCTTAAATACAAAAGTGTCACAACTCAAAATTTTCAAATATTCAGGAGAGGCAAAAAACTGTATATATAAAAATTATTGTATTATATAAAAAAAATGTTGTTTTGTAATGAAAAATGTCCATTTTGAGGAAAGTTTTGCTATACTTTTTTTTTAAATATGGGGGATTTCATGTCAAGTGCACCAACTTTTGAAACCGATGTCTTCCGATCGGGATGAAATTTGCACCAAGGTTAGTCCTATTGGATAGTAGTTTAGACACAATTTTTCAATAAGATCGGTCGAGATCTCTCTGAGTTAGAGGGGATCACAATTTAACATTTTGGCCAAACAGGTGTTTCTTCTCATCCATGTAACTTATTACCTATTGTTCTTAGAAAATTTTCCCTAAAGAGTTTAGATAGCTATTTATTCAATATTTCGGAAAAAAATACTTAAAAAAAAAAAAAAAAAATTTTTAGACTTTTTTTTGCTAAATTAAAGCATTTTTTGCCTTTTTTTTCAAAAAGGGCATTTTTTTTTCATAAGAAAGCTTAGGATTTTTCCTTTAAGAGCTTTTTGGTCGCTTAGTGGGATGGGAGTGGGATATCTATCAAAATAAATGTTTTGTAACTCAAGACAACGGTTTTTCAATTTTTCACAAATGCACTATTTTCAATTTTTTTCTATTTGTGTCTAAAACCTTACAAATAAAACTTATATTGAGAAACTAGACAAATTAACCTTTCCGAAGGCATGTAACATACCTTCATAACATAACAGAAGAGAATGGTTATCTGTAACCTAAAAGAGTTATTTGCAACATTTCAATCTGAACACGAGGATGTTAGAATTGGCTTCACGAAATTAACCCAAATGAGGCGAAAAAAACATTGAGTTTTGGCAGAAAGCAGCGGAACTCACACAGTATGCGTTTGAATTTACCATGAAAATGTTAAACTGATGTTGAAGGAAATCAACTTAAAGTATTTAACAGATGATTCGGCAGAAGATTTACACGATTACCGCGATTGCCTTAAATTGACTATGTGTCCCAATGCAACAACTTCTTGCCACTTAGGTGAATGTACCAATTGCCCGAAAATCACATTCATCAAAGAAATCTTAATCAACTCTTTAGATCGAGAATATATAGAGGAGGTCAAATTTGATTCTTGGATTCAGACTGACAGATGCACATTGAAAACAATCATTTTAAATGTGGATGATTTTGTGGAAGAAATGTGTACAGGATTGCTAAACTTGAGAAACCATGACTTTTTAGTCAAAGAGCAATGGTCATTCTTCAAGGATTTGAAGATACATTTGAAGTCTGGTGAATTCTATAAATATGAAAACTATAAATATGTTTTTCAGGATGCCATACAAGCATTCCACTTCAATAACGACCAAGCAACTATATTCACAGTAGTTATTTACTACATGAAAGATGAAAAACTGGAACACAAAAGTATGGCAATCATATACGACGATTTAAAACATGATACCGTTGCAGTGTATGAGTACCAGAAGAGAATACTAAAATGTATAAAATCTAAATTTACAGTAAAGAAGGTATACTACGTTTCGGACGGAGCTCGTCAACATTTTAAAAACAAAAGTAGCTTCGCAAATCTTATGGCTCATGAAAAAGATTTTGGAATGCCAGCTGAGTGGCATTTTCATCCTACTGCTCATGGTAAAGGAGCATGTGATGGTATTGGAGCAAACCTTAAAAGAAATGCAGCGAAGTATAGCCTCCAGTGCTCTCATCAAGATCGCATCTTAGATGCGACTGCTTTATTCCATTGGGCAAAGAATTATTGTAAAGAAAATAAAATAGTTTTTAGTAGCAAAGAGGATCATCAGGAAACATTGAAAACACTGAAGAGCAGATTCGATGCTGCGGTAACAATCGATGGCACCGCTCAATACCATGCTTTTATACCGCTTGTCGATGGAAGACCCAAGTTGAAAAAGTTTTCTGCCTCTATTCAATGCGATTTCCTTCCAAAGACAACAAATAAACCAGCAGCGAAATCAACAGCTGAACCTAGTAACGCCAAGAAAGGATTAACAAAAAAACGCAGTAAATAAAGGCGACAAAAAAGCTGGATGAAAGACTGGGTATTTAAAAATTTACAAGACTTAAATACTTCATCAGCTACAATAAATTAAGTATAAAAATAGTTATGATGTAAATGGATCTAATGCAATTAAGATTAAATTTTAATAAATTATTTATCTTTTTATTTTTAATATTATTATTATTATACATTAATTTAATTATTATTAAAAATAAATAAAAAATAATAATTTTTCAACATTTCTATAGAAAAAAAGCGATTTTTTTCCTGAGGTTAACATATTCTGGGTATTACAGTATCGAGGGTATAAAATTTTAGTTAGGTATGTTATATACCTTCGAAAAGGTTAATTTGTCTAGTTTCTCAGTATAAGTTTTATTTGTAAGGTTTTACACACAAATAGGAAAAACTTCAAAATAGTGCATTTGTGAAAAATTGAAAAACTGTTGTCTTGAGTTACAAAACATTTATTTTGATAGATATCCCACTCCCATCCCACTAAGCGAGCAAAAAGCTCTTAAAGGAAAAATCCTAAGCTTTCTTATGAAAAAAAAAAAAAAAAAATGCCCTTTTTGAAAAAAAGGCAAAAATGCTTTAATTTAGCAGAAAAAAAGTCTACAAATTTTTTTTTTTTCCGAAATATTGAATAAATAGCTATCTAAACTCTTTAGGAGAAAATTTTCTAAGAACAATAGGTAATAAGTTACATGGATGAGAAGAAACACCTGTTTGGCCAAAATGTCAAATTTTGATCCCCTCTAACTCAGAGAGATCTGTTGAAAAATTGTGTCTAAACTACTATCCAATAGGACTAACCTTGGTGTAAATTTCATCCCGATCGGAAGACATCGGTTTCAAAAGTTGGTGCACTTGACATGAAATCCCCCATATATATTGTGTTTGTGAAAATAAAATATAATTTTGAGTTATGACCCTCTGACTGAAATTTTTTCATTTGACTAGTGATATTATCTCAAGTTGTGCCCCAGATATAACGGCATTTTTCCTGTTGAAGAAGATAGTTATGAGAAATAAATTTTTGCTGTAGTTAGAAATGTGTACTGTGAATTAATTTATGGAAAAAAGTCAATTTTGGAAAATTTTGAGTTGTGTCACTTTTGTATTTAAGGTGCGATATATTTTCTTTTTTAGTACCAAAAAGCACCAAAAATTTGTAGAATAAATCAAATGATAAAAGCCTAACTGAAAAGTCAATTTGTTTTTATTGTTAAGCCATTGGGCATTTAAATGCTCGTATAATATCGGCAGGAGTGCTAAGATAACAATGTGGAACAAATTCAGGTTACCAAAAGTTAGGTCGATTCTGAGAGTGAGGGGTGAAAATAAAGGCCGTATCGCGGAGTTTGTTTATTTTAGTTCCATTTTTTTTTTAATCGACCTTCGAACTTTGCAGTCAAATGCCGATTTTCAGCATATTGTTTATATGGTTTTTTGGCTATAACTCGTCGACTAATTTATATTTTTTCAATCTGTAAAAGCCAAATTGTTGCTAGAGGCCTGTGCAACAATTAAAATTTAAAAAAAAAATTGATTAAGAAAATTTTTGTGGTGCTTATGAAGCAAAATGTTGGAAAAATTATTATTTTTTTTGCTTTTTGAAAATATTTTCCACAAAAGTAAGTCTTATTTGCTTTCTGTTTGATCTATAATATGCTTCTCAGTTTCTTCAATAAATAAAAGAAAATGGTCTTTGTCGATAATTTGCGTTAAAAATCCCAAAACCATTAAATAAATAGCGATTTAGGTAGAATTAATTAAAAAGGGAAGTTCCAAGAATTAGGAATTAGTAAAACAACTTCTTTGTTTTCAACCACGGCACAGGTAGCGATTTTTTTTATTTCGTACAAGCGAACTAATTTTAAAAATGAAGATTCAGTTAAGACTCGAAACTCGGTCGGTCGTGATAAAATTCGCTATTAATTTTTTTGGAACTTATTTAATTTTTTGAGTGATTTAAGTTAAGTGCATCGGTTTTATAAATTTGTTGGTGGTATAAAAACACCTTTGAAGAAGAGGAAGACGAGGAAAAAGAGGAAGAAGGGGAAGACAAAGATGAAATTCCAGAATATCTGTTGGACGAAATTATCGACCTTTCTGATGATGATGACGATGACCAAGTTATTAGAGAGAGCAGTGATGTTGATCCACAGCCGCCTGCTAAACGGCAACTGGCCAAATCATTAATTTAATTTATTAAATTTTTTACTTAAAACTTTTCATAACTAACATTTCAAAAATATATTTTTTCCATATTTTTATAATTTCTTTTTCAATGTTTCTTCAAAACCAACACTGAACAAAATTGGTACATAAAAAATGAGAAGTAAATTAATATTGAGCTGGAAAACGCAAGTTTTGTATTATGATTGTTTTCTTTTCAAATGAAATTTATTGAAGACACTGAGAAGCATATTATAGATCAAACAGAAAGCAAAAAAGACTTAGTTTTGTGGAAAATATTTTCAAAAAGCAAAAAAAAAAAATAATTTTTCCAACATTTTGCTTCATAAGCACCACAAAAATTGTCTAAATCAATTTTTTTTTTTAAAATTTGATTGTTGCACAGGTCTCTAGCAATAATTTGGCTTTTACAGATTGAAAAAAATATCAATTAGTCGACGAGTTATAGCCAAAAACCATATAAACAATATGCTGAAAATCGGCATTTGACTGCAAAGTTCGAAGGTCGATTAAAAAAAAAATTCGAACTAACATAAACAAACGCCGCGATACCTGAATCGACCTAACTTTTGCTATCCTGAATTTGTTCCACAGTGTAAGACTTAAAACTTTTTTATTTAAATAAATTTATTACATACATAATCCTATCCAAATAATTAAATAAATTTATTACATGGCGATCCTGCATAATCCTTCTTAAACAATAAAATAAATTTATTACAGTATGTAAGGTAGAGTTTATGAGAATAATTACTATATATTTTTTTTGTAATTCATCGGTAAATAAGATAAATAAAGAACTAAATTCCAAGGAAAAGACAAGTGGTGATGGAGACCTTAAAACCGGATTAAAATAGTGAAGTTTTGGCTTTTAATAAAAGTGATTCTGAGTCGATTAGTGAAATAAAAGATCGATGTACATAAAATCTTAATATATCAAATCTATACTATTATACATTTGCAAAACTACACGGAATTTTGACAAGTCTTACTATCATAGTGTAAAAAAAAAATAATAAAACCACAATAAAATGTAAAATAGGACAGTATACAATAAATAGTTGGTAGACAAAACAACATTATTGCTCAGGATTTCTTTAATGAAATATACGATAATTAATGGTGATTTAATTAAAACATCATTACAGCTAACAATATTAAGGGTTATTAGCAACCAACAAAAAACCATCTATCCTAGGTAAAAAAAAGTTCAGTCAGTGTGAGCATTGGACAATTATATTATAATTTGTATAAAACGTAACTATATTTAATTATAATTATGCCCATAGGTTGGTAGCAAATTAGATAATGAAAATGTTTATACACTTAGAAAAGTATTAGTATAAATTATAGAAAAAGAAATAAAAGAAAATATATCGAGGTTCATTTATACGTGTTACTATTAACATATATTTTGCCACCAATTACCTAATTTGTCTGAAAATTGTATATTCGTGTTGACTTTAGAGGAAATTCTAATTGTCTAAAAGTTTTTGATGTGTAAACATCTATGCGCTCAGTGGGGCTAAAATCCAATTTCACAATACAATCACAAAAGTAGCATAAGGGAAAATCGGTGGGGGGGTATATGTAAGTATATTGGTGTTTTAAGTAAGCAGAACCGCCGAGTTCGCTGTCTGTTTAGCATAATCACAAATCTTTTTCGTTACTTTTAAATATTAAAGTGTATGTTTGCTATTGGCCGCTAGGTGTGCTGTGAGTTTAACATGTTCACAACCTTACAGAGTTGTTTTTTTTTTTTTTTTTAAATATTCAAGTATATATTTGCTACGTATTTCAGCAATTATCAAATGTATTTCAGAAAATATCAACTGTATTTCAGAAAACATAAAATGTATTTCAGAAATTATCAAATGTATTTCAGAAACCATCAAATGTATTTCAGAAAATTTTAAATGTATTTCAGAAAACATCAAAAGTATTTCAGCAATTATCTAACGTATTTCAGAAAACATCAAATGTATTTCTGAAAATATCAAATGTATTTCAGAAAATATCAAATGTATTTCAGAAAACATCAAATGTATTTCAGAAATTATTAAACTTATTTCAGAAAATATCAATTGAATTTCAGAAATAATCAATTGAGTATCAGAAAAATAGTCAGAACGCTATATAAAAATATATATTTTTAAGTATTACACTGGGTTTGTAATATTTCTTGAAAACTACATATCGTCACCTGAAATGCAAAAGGCCGTAATTAGTATTTTTATTTCTTTTACAGGAGAAGCAAAAAACATCATAAAACAAAAATTACTTTAGACTTAATACCAAAATTTTAGAACCAAGCTGAAAAATAAAGATAGATTTTTATACCCTATACCACTGTGTGGTTTGGGTATAATGACTTTGTGCTGCTGTTTGTAACAACCAAAAATATTTGACCTAGACCCATCTTTAATTATACCGATCGCATCAGAATCACTTTCTGAGTTGATTTAACAATGTCCGTCCCTCCGTCCGTCCGTCCGTCCGTCTGTGTGTCCATGTAAAGCTTGTAATCAAACTGCAGGTCGCAAATATGAATATATTTTGATGAAATTTGGTATATAAGCTTTTATCGGCCATGGGATGAACGCTATTGAAATTGGTGAGAATCGGTCCATGTTCAGACCTAGCCCCCATACAAATTACCCATATGAAATCGACATAAATTGCCATAAGATCCAAATTGTCATATAGATCTTACTCAAATTGGGTTTGTATGCATTCATTACATCCACTAATGCGTAGTTCAAAAATGATCCCTTTGACCCCATATAGAGCTGCTTCCCGATCTTCACTTAAATCTATTAAAAAGCAAAAATATTGCACTGATTCTTCTCAAATTTTGTTTATACATATTTTTGCAAAATACAAGAGACTTTACCAAACATGATCAGGATCGGTCCATTTTTGGACCAAGTCCCTTTATAGATATAGCATCCGATATGAACTTTTTCATATCTGCAGCCAAAAAAAATTAATAAAAATCCCACTCAAATTTGGTTTTTGCTTATTTTCAATGTCCAGTTAGTTGGGCCTAAGAGATAGGGTTTCTAAACGCATGGTATAGGGTATCGTATAGTCGGTCTAGACCGACTATAATTTTCTTACTTGTTATTTATGAAAACAAATTTATGGTAAAGTAGTAGTTTTTAAGTAAAAGGCCATAACTACAATACAAAAAGTCAATTTTGAACTTTTTGATAGTTACGGCCTTTTGCAGTTTAGGTGACAATATAAACGTGTTTTTTTCAAAATGATGACTTAAAAATCGGTCAAAATTCTATCGTGGTATTTATATTGTAGCTGATTAACAAATGAAGTCCTCATCTTCTTTCGATTAAAAGGCCGCCTATGATAGTTTATTTTCCAGTGCATAACAAATAAGTCCAAATATTGCTAAACATTTTCTGCGACTCCAAATCACTAATCGAAACAATAATAACTTTCCGGTATTGTAGGGTAAACTTCTTCTTAATTCTGAATTTCAACAGATATTTTCTGAAATTCAATTTGTAGTTTCTGAAATACATTTGATACTTTCTGAAATACATTTGATGTTTTCTGAAATACAATTAATACTTTCTGAAAATCAATTGATGTCTTCTGAAATACAATTGATACTTTCTGAAATTCAATTGATGTTTTCTGAAATACAATTAATACTTTCTACTTCCGTCCGTCCGTCCGCCGTCCGTCTGTGTGTCCATGTAAACCTTGTAATCAAACTACATATATGAAATATTTGCAAATATGAATATATTTTCATGAAATTTGGTATGTAAGCTTTCATCGGCCATAGGATGAACGCTATTGAAATTGGTGAGAATCGGTCCATGTTCAGACCTAGCGCCCATACAAATGACCCCTATGAAATCGACATAAATTGCCATAAGTTCCAAATTATCATATAGATCTCAGTCAAATTGGGTTTGTATGTGTTTATTACATCTATTAATCAGTAGTTCAAAAATACTCTCTATAGGAAAATTCTTAGTCATAGGCCACATACAGAGCTGCTTCCCGATCTTCACTTAAATCTATTAAAAAACAAAAATATTGCACAGATTTTTCTCAAATTTGGTTTGTATATATTTTTTCAAAGTATAAGTGACTTTACCAAATATGGTCAGGATTTGTCCATTTTTCGACCTAGTCCCCATATAAATATAGTATCCGATATGAACTTTTTCATATCTGCAGCGAAAAATATTAATAAAAATGCCACTCAAATTTGATTTATGCTTATTTGCTATATCCAATTATTTGGACCGAAGAGATAGAGTATCTTAACCATGGTATAGGGTATCGTATAGTCGGGCTAGACCGACTATAATTTTCTTACTTGTTATTTATTTTACAGGAGAAGCAAAAAACATCATAAAACAAAAACTACATTAAACTTAATAACCAAATTTTAGAATCAAGCTGAAAAATAAAGATGGAATTTTATTTATGAAAACAAATTTATGGTAAAGTAGTAGTTTTTAAGTAAAAGGCCGTAACTACAATACAAAAAGTCAATTTTGAACTTTTTGTTAGTTACGGCCTTTTGCATTTTAGGTGATAACGAAATGATAACTTCAAAATCGGTCAAAATTCTATCCTGGTATTTATATATGACCTTCTCCGAGAAAAGGTACCTAGTGTGTGAAATTAAATTTTGAGAAAAAAACGCATTTAAAGTTTCTACACCCTTTTAGATATCAGAATCCACCGTTTTTGACACAACCCGTTTTTTGACACACTACGTCCCTTTTCTCGGAGAAGGTACATATTGTAGCTGATTTACATATGAAGTCCCCATCTTCTTTCGATTATAAGGCCGCCCTTGATAGTTTATTTTCCAGTGCATAACAAATAAGTCCAAATATTGCTAAACATTTTCTGCGACTCCAAATCACTAATCGAAACAATAATAACTTTTCGGTGTTGTAGGGTAAACTTCTTCTTAATTCTGAATTTCAACAGATATTTTCTGAAATTCAATTTATAGTTTCTGAAATAAATTTGATACTTTCTGAAATACATTTGATGTTTTCTGAAATACATTTGATACTTTCTAAAATTCAATTAATGTTTTCTGAAATGTAGTTAAGCATTTCTGAAAATAAATTGATGTTTTCTTAAATACAGATAATACTTTCTGAAAATCAATTGATACTTTCTGAAATCCAATTGGAAAAGGTGTAAATGTTTACACATCTCCCCTGTGATCGGACTCACATTGATTTTTTTTTTAAACAACAATAATAAATTAATATAAAAATACATTTACCAAACTTGCTAAATAACGCATTTATTTCTAAATGTTGTTAAATATTAACTTACTATTATAAATAATAAATAAATAATTTTTATTAATAAAAGAAACTTCAAGTGGTCTCACAAAAATAAACCAAAAAAATAAAACCTAAAACGTAAAAGCACACACACATACATACAACAACTACCTCATATAAATAATAAGTAACGTTGCCCCCAGCAAAAATATATTGCTACAATTCATAGAATTCAGCCAGTCACTCCTACAACCACTACACTCCTCATGATAACACGCGTCTACATTCATGCAACTTAACCTTATAATCAACCCAACAACCACCCGCTCAAAAACATTTATTTTAATATGAGCCTTGTGGCAATTAAAGTTGAAAAAAAGTAGCTAAAGAGAATATTGTTATAGACCAAAATGTTGTTTTTGCTTTTCTACCTGATATTGTTGGGCAAAGAATATTTTCCAATTTTAGCTGTGTTCATCGCTCTTGTTGGACGTTTGTATGAGTGTGTGTGTGTGTGTGTTTTTTTTTATTTATTTATTTTATACCGAATTGATAATGTTTACAATTGTTTGTTATTGTTGCAGCAACAAGCCCACAAAATATTGATTGCTAAGAGTCTACATTCAAGGTGGTTTCTAGTTACATTTCAACTTTTATGTCGCTACGTATTTTATACAGTTTTTCTTAAACTGAAATTAATTACTTATTAAAAAGTAATTTTGATTGCGTATACGCTTAGGTAAATATTTGCGTATGATATTTTATTATTATTCTTATATTCGGGTTTAAAATGTGGTGAGGGTATAATGAGTTTGTGCCGTTTATTATATCGTTCGACCCGGAACTTGATTTGATTCTGTCTGTCTTTGTGTGCATATAAATTTTGTAATCAAACTTCAGGTTGCAAATATAAATATATTTTGATGACATTTCTATAGGACGGTCGCTGTTGAAGGTGAAACAATTTACCCTAGGAAATCGACTTAAATTACTGTAAGATCCACATTATCGTATAGACACCGTGAAATTTGGCTTATAGGGTAATAAGTAATCCAAAAATAAGCCCCGTAGGACCATTTTTAGTCATAGTTCTAACTATAAAGCTGCTTCCTGATATTCACTCAAATCTATCAAAATACTAAAATATGAAATACATCTTTCTCAAATTTGGTTTGTAATGTTTAGTAAATTTTTTTAACATTTCTCCATAGAAAAATAGAATCCATTAGCAACATTTTTATATCTTCAGGGGACAAATTAATAACAATGCCAACATAACATGGTTTAATATTACTTTCTCTATCCAACTATGAACTCAGAAAAATTGAATCAAATACCATCTAAACTCATGAGGTAAACCGACTATAATTTTCTTACATGTACTTTTTAAAGTTTTATACATAAAAAGTAATTAAATCGAAACAATTAAGAAAATTATGGTCGGTCTAGGCTGCTATGTGATACCCAGGATTTGGCAAGTGCGACGCTTAAAATATAGACGCACTTAAAATATAATAACTAAATATGCAAGTCTTTCATGATAAAAATTTGTAATAAATCATGCAAGTCTCCCATGATAAAAATTTGTAATAAATCAAACAGCGTTAACCCCTTCTTTGCCGAGGCCAAACTAATAAAATTGTGCTATATTTTATGAAAACTTACCCTTATGTGCTTCTAGGGTTAAAATGATCCAAAATTCGGCAGTATTTGCAAGATATTTGATTTTTTTGTTCTATACTAGCTTGGGGTCATTTGTGGCGCTAAGTCCAAATGGGCGAATGACATCAAATTATAAAATAATCATAATCATCAAATCATAAAAATCGGTAAAATATAGCACAATTTTATTTACCAACTAATAGTAAGGTTTTCATCTAGTTTACTAGAACAATTAATTTATTTATATATGCCAAAATTCATAATTAGGCCTCGGTAAGGAATGGGTTATTAACGTTGTTCGATTTATTCCAAATTTTTAGCATGGAAGAGTTACACATTTGGTTATTATATTTTATATATTTTTTAATGAATTGTCTTTCATTAGCTTGGGGTCAAGTGCGACCCCAAGTCCAAAAGGGTTAATGGGGTAATATTATTTTTTATCAACCCCTAGGCTATTAAGATATCAAACCCTAGGCTATTAAGATAAAATATAACATTTGAAAATAGAAAACTAATAAATTTTTTATACAAATTATTTAGAAAGAGTTCATTTACTGAATATTTCCCAAAAAAAACTCATTTTTCTCGAAATCCGCAAAAAAAATTTATTGTAACAAAAATTCTGGCAGAGGAATTTACTTAAAAGTTCACACAGTTAATCTCTAATATATATTAAACAAAACTTTAAAGTGTCAAATTCACTTTTTGAAATTTTATTTAAGAAAATTTTTTAAAACTTAAAAAAGGAGTTTTCAAAATTTTACCAAAAAATTTTCCATCTTTGGTTTCATTTCACAATAGGTTATCAACGTGGTAATAAAACAATACTTCATTTCTGAGTACTTATAGGTATACAGACAAAAAAAAGTTTTGGCATTAGTCAATTTGTTAAAGTTGAAAAAATGTTCATCACATTTCATGACCAAGAGTTTTTTTTTGGCACAAAAGTGGTCTGGGGCATTAGTTATTTCTTGGCGAGTTTTTATTAGATTTTGAAGCTATAGAGTTTTTAGAAAAGATAATTTAGTACTGATATCGCTTCATATAACAACTTGTCGAAAAAATTAAACTATAGAACGAAATTTTCGTAAAATCTGAAAAAAGTCATATTTTGCCCATATAAACACACTTGAAATTTTCAGTCGCGTTAAGGCACCTCTAAATTTTTTTTTGATTGACCCAAAACTTTGTATTTCACGGTTTTTTGCTATTCGCATATTTCTAAGGGGTGAGACTGAGAGTTTGAGCACTTTTTTATTTAGGGCCACCCTAATATACATACATATAAAAAATCAGCATATCTTAAGTTAAATGTAACTTAGTTCCGTTGGATTGACCTTTAAATAACTTTCGTTTGAGACCGATCTTTTGTTGTCACTTTAGGAAAAAGTAAGAATAAAACAAAATAATTTTTTATCCCACTACATTCCTCCTAGACATGAGGTTTGTAAATTTTATGCTGGTATTCGAAAGAAAGATATTTCGAAGGCCAATCTAGCGCATGTTATTTTATGCCTAAATATTTTTAATTTCTCGAGTTGTTGAGGTTACAACTTTGAAAATATTTATTTTTATTTTTAAGGTAATCAAAGTGCCCCTTAAACTAAGAATTTTTACCGCGGACAATTTTTATTAATGGGCTGGTACTCCTCAGAACTTATCTATCTCATTTTGTGAAAATAAAGTATTTGAGAAAAAAAATAGTAAACAGTAGGCTAAATAAAAAATAAATTAAAAACCGCATACTCGAAGGCGAAAACAGTAGAGTTGGCTTTACTGCTCATACAAAATACAGGTTAGAAAATGTAATCCTAGATTAGTGAAAACTTTATTATGTAAAAACTGTGAATAAAACTACCCTAATATCTTGTAGATACGAGCAAGTACAATTTATTTTACTATGTAGAAATGTAAAAAAATTTTTGAAAATAACTATCAAGGGTGTGTAACTAAATATTTGGTAAACACAAAAAAATTATAGTACTATGCGTTAAATAAATTTTTTGTATGTACGCATTTTTTTAGTAACTAACTTTTTACTTAACTAAGTTTCGAAATATATTATTACTGAATGTGTGTCACTTAAACTTTTATAAACATATTAACTAACTACTCGTACATATGTATGTATGTATGTATGTATTTTTGTAAATGTTGACTTAAAGGTGAATTTAGTATTTCTGCGTGCTTAATAGCATTTTTTTGAATCGGGTAACAAAATATATTTTACGAAGGAACATATATTGTGTATTCTATAATTGTATTTATATTACTCATGAATGTAACATAGAACTAGAATAGACTTTTATTATATATCAAATAGTGAAATGTATGTATACAATATAACAGGCATGGGCAAATGCGGCCTCATTCGGCCCACGAATGAATTTTATGCGGCCCCATATAAATTTTTAAAAAATTTCAAAATTTAATTTAGATTAAATTAAAAAAAAAAAAAAATCAAAAATTTAATATCAAAATTTCAAAGTATTGTTCAAAAATAGCATTAATACGAGTATAAATTTTCAATAGGGCCACAAAAATAATACAAATTATTTGAATGTAACGTCTGTTAGCATGCTTCATTTTTTCTATTAGAAATTTCCATTTTTTATTTTTGCTTTTCCTTGGGGATGAGAGCAATCCCGATAATTAAATGCATCATTAAAACTAGAAATTTTTTATCTTTCGGAACAGAAATTTTCTTCTTTCAATCCATTTTTAATGTGAAGTAAAGCATTAACTGAATGTAATGGCAACGGATTTCTTATTTTGGATTAGAAAAGGTTCATGTCGCTAAAACCCCTCTCAACTTTAGCGTTTAAATAAGAAAGCGACAAAAGTTTAATATCGAGATTAGCTACAGCTTCAAATGGACTTAAATCAGTGGCATCCTTATGCGATTTCACTTCATTCCAAAATTCAATTGTGGATTCATAATTTTGCCATTTCATCAGGTGGATTATTTGCCATCCATTTTCAATACTTGACAAAATTTCAAAATTAGATTCGACTTGTGATGCTAACATCAATTAAGGATTTGGTGTCACTGATGTTAAAAAAAGCACTAAGCACTAACTCGAAAAATTTTCGCGTCAAAAATTTTAAAAAGCACTAAAAATTCAATTGAACATCAAAATTTTGTTTAAAAAATTAAAAAACTAAAATTGGCAAATTGGACGATTTTTTAATTGTATCTCATGTTCATTTTATTGAAATTAACTGGTAATACTCAACATATATCGGTCCCGCTTTTTACTTTTAAGGAATTAAAATGGCATCAACGAGCAATAAAAAACATAAGATAGGTGATGAAAACAGAAAATTCCAGTCCAAATGGATACACAAATTCGGATTTGTTGAAAATAAGGGCATACCTATGTGCCTCATTTCCAAAATTACTGTACCACATAAATAACTTTACAATTTAAGTAGACACCGTGAAAAATTTCATTCACAATTTGCCAAAGATTATCCCCTTAATACTAATCTTAGAGAGACTAAACTGAAGGCATTGCAGTCAAATATTGAACAAGAACAGAACATTATTTCGTCTTTTAGCCATGGAAATGACAGATCACTTGAAGCAAGTTACATAATAGCTTGGGATGTTGCCCGTGATAAACGTCCTTATGAGGAAGCAGAGTTAAGAAAACACACTATGAAGAAGGTTATGAGCATTCTCGACCCTGATAACAAAAAGCTACATAAAGCGATAGATCAGCTTTCTTTATTACGGCGCACAACCGAGCGTCGGATTGGAGATATCAGCACTTTTATTGAAACAAGTTTAAAAAACGAACTAAAAAATTCTGCAGCATTTAGTTTAGCTCTTGATGAATCCACAGATGTTAGCGACATTCCTCAGTTGGCGATCTTCATTAGGTCTGTATCAGTTGAATTTAATATCACTGAAGAAATGTTAGACCTTGTAGCTCTTTCTGAAACAACGCGAGGCATTGATGTAAAAAATGCGCTTTTCGAAGTAATTAACAAATTTGAATTGCCACGAGATAAACTTATAAGTGTTGCCAAAGATGGAGCACCTGCAATGGTGGGTAAAAATCATGGTTTGATTGGTCTTTTAAATAAAGATCCAGATATCCCACATTATCTACCAATTCACTGTATTATTCATCGGGAGCATCTTGTTTCAAAATTTTTTAAATATGAAAACGTTTGGAAAGTTGTGGTAGAAATTGTAAATTTTATCAGAACAAACGCTAAAACTCATCGTCAGTTTAAAAATTTTATTGTGGAGTTACAAGAAGTTGAGGAAAACAATGAGTTATTAAGCGATGTCACCATTTGGTCCATAGTGCGATGGCTATCCGTTTCTAATGCTTTGGATCGATTGTTGAGCTGTTACCCACAATAAAGTTGTTTATAAAAGAAAAAGGAAAAATATATCCAGATCTGGAGAATGATATTTGGATTTCAGATTTAATGTTTTTTACTGACACAATGAACCATCTTAAATCGCTTTATCTCAGTTTACAATGCAAAGATAAAACAGTGCTTGATTTGTCACGATCATTGTTAGGCTTCGAAGCTAAACCTCTTTTGTTTATAAAAGACCTCGAATGTAAAAAATTTAAATTTTTTCCTCTTTTAAAATTGAATGTAAATAATATACAAGACGATAAGCTGGAAGAATACATAAATAATTTAAAACAATTTCATGAAAATTTTAAATGTAGATTAGAGGATCTGAAATAACTTCAAGCAACATTCTCAGTTTTTTTTAACCCATTTTTGTGTGATGTCCAAAATGATGAATTTTTATTATCCGATATAATTCTTGCAAAACCAGATGTTGGAAAATTGGAGTTGTTAGAAATGAAGGATGATATTGTATTGAAAATGCATCACAAATCAACTTCTCTAGTTGGATTTTGGAAACTTGTTAACGAAACCCAATATCCATAATTGAAAAAAGGTGCTGCTCGTTTATTTTCAATGTTTGGCACAACGTATTGTTGTGAATCTCTATACTCCACCATGAAAAATGTTAAAAACAAAAATCGTTCACGTTTAACAAATCAACATCTTTCGGAACTCATTCGGGCAACTTTGACAAACTACACACCTGATTTTAAAGAAATAATCAAAAATTCTTCCTAATTTCTTTTTTATTTTTTGTTACCTATATTTTTATTTCATTTTTATATAATTCCTATTTTTTATTTTATTTAAAATGAAATTCTTTGATCTCAAAAAATTTTTAAATATATCATTATTTTTATAAATACTAATAATATTTCAGTATAAAATTTATTTGTAATGTGTATGAAATGAATTAATAAATTTTATGTTTGTTTAAAAATTGTTTTTTTGCTTTTTTGTTTGAAAATTAATATTTGTATAGAAATACACTAGTGCGGCCCACCGTTAGTAGGTGAAATTCCAAATTTGGCCCAACAAGCCATTTACGTGCCCACCCCTGCAATATAAGATTTCACTTATAAACACTTTTAAGAAATGTTTCGACAAATTGTTCTACCAACAAGGAACAACTAATGCCGTTTTCTTTTCTGACAAAAAATGTTGCATGTTATTTGCACTTTTTTCGAAAAGTGTGTTTTTTTGTATATTCTGAATTAAGAGCAACTTGATCTTATACATCAATCAAGATATCTCAAAGTCGAGCTCTCGTAAATCGCAAAAAATTGCAGCCTTCTTTCAGGTCATAGTGTGAGAATATTTCCCCATTTTTTTTTTTAATATTTTTACCCTATGACTTCAAAGAGGATAATAAATTTTTTTTTTTTTGCATTTTATGAACACATCACTTTGAGACCTTTCGATTGGTGTATAAAATAAGGTTGCTCTTAATTCAGAATATATGAAAAAGTGCAAATAAAATGAGACAAAAGAAAACGGCATAAAATAATTTTTTATTCAGTATATTTAATTGTTGTTAATTAATCTATAATATTAATAGGCTAGGCAATTTCTTGTGACCGATGTTTTGTTCTACCATTTTATCCCGATTATGACCAAATGTATATTATTTGAAAGGTATTTCCTTTTTGTGGTTTTGTAGATTTACAGATTTTTGAATTTTTTTCCTTTATTTTAAGTAAATTGCATTTAAAATTGCAATAAAAATGAGTTTCTTTTTTGTGTTGATTTGTGAATTGGCTATAATTGATTAGCATACCTTAGGGGTCTTTGTTTAATACAAAAATAAAATTTCCTAGCATTTGCACTCGAATTTCGAGGGCTGGAATCTGCTAGTTTATATAATTTCGCACAAAGTTGTAGTATTTTTTTTATGTTTATTTTGCAGTTTGACTTCGTGTTTGTGCTGTTGTGTGTAACTACCAAAAATATTTGACCAAAAACCTCCTTTTGTTATACAGTTCGGCTCAGAATTATTTTCTTAGTTAGTTTTGTCTGTCTGTCAATCTATCTGTCTGTGTGACCAGACAGGGTTGGCTAATGTTCAGACATAGCCTCGATACAAATGAGCCCTGTGAGATTGTCTTAACCTTCTTCCGTCCCTCAAAAAAGGTAACTCTGAAGTCCCTTGGGTCAAAATAGATCCATATGTGGATATATATTAAAACTCAATATATTTTTTAGTTTTTTTTTTTTTTAGTAATTTATTGTTAACAAAAGAAAACAAAATATTTTATATAAATTCAATACGAAAAAGGGTACATAAATTATAAAAAAAAATATTATTTTACAGTCATTTTTAGTAATAAATTAATTTTCTAACTTCATGCACTGACGACACACGGTATTGGTATGAGTTTTGCAGATAAATTTATTACAAATTTTGCACGCTGATGTGTGCTTTTTGTCCGATTTTTGGCAAAAACTGCACCGGCCTCTTTTCTTACTTGTAGTTGGCGTCGGTGAACAGATGTTAGTGTTAGATGCTGCAAAGTCAGCCAGTTCAAAGACCGTGGTGGATGAGCTCTTCTAGCAATATGGTCTTTTATTAAACATTCCCCTAGTGTTTCAATAAAAAGTCGTCGTCGCACAGTGGCGCCATTTGAGTTTTTCGTTGCAAAAATCATATATTTTGAATCGAATAACATAATTGAACAGTTTAAACAGCATATGATAGATAACTGTTCAGCCTATGAAATGAGCGTTTGGAAAGGGTGCTACGCTTTGTAGGGTCCTACTTATGGGTTATCAAAGTTAAAATTTGTAGAAAAATCAATTTTATGGTAACTAAAAAAAATTAGTTTGGACAGAGTTGTATCTTCTGAAATTAATACAAAGTAAAGCTGTATGGTACGAAAAGTGAAAACTAACCACACTGCTCGTAGGCCTGACTTTAGGTGAGTGTGTTAAAGCGCTGACCAAAAAGTGCAAGTACGAGTGTATGTGAGAAGGTTCATGGTTCGAAACCTCACGGCCGCCCTAAGTAGAAAAAATTTTCATATAGAAACAATCTATTCAATTAAAAACATAACAATTATCACAATGTTCAATAAATCGCTGATGAAGGCTGAAATGCCAGAAACCGGTCCGATTAAGAATACAGTGCAGTTATGAATTTTTGAAATATATGCTTTCTTCTTCTTTACCACGCACCATTTAAACAAAATTAAAAAATTGCATATTAATTACAGTAGTAATTGCAATATGTCTGAAAAATGACGATAAATCTAACAAAACAAAAAATTTTTTCTTCGCTTCAAAGCGTCATCTCAAATAATGTAAAGTGCATATGTAGGTATGTACAAAAACCGTACATCACATATGACAACTCTTACGAAAACTGAGAATAGTGGAAATTAGAAGTATAAATGCAAAAAATATTCAAAATTCAAAAATAACGATTGTTTGTTTGGACAGAGTTGTATCTTCTGAAATTAATACAAAGTAAAGCTGTATGGTACGAAAAGTGAAAACTAACCACACTGCTCGTAGGCCTGACTTTAGGTGAGTGTGTTAAAGCGCTGACCAAAAAGTGCAAGTACGAGTGTATGTGAGAAGGTTCATGGTTCGAAACCTCACGGCCGCCCTAAGTAGAAAAAATTTTCATATAGAAACAATCTATTCAATTAAAAACATAACAATTATCACAATGTTCAATAAATCGCTGATGAAGGCTGAAATGCCAGAAACCGGTCCGATTAAGAATACAGTGCAGTTATGAATTTTTGAAATATATGCTTTCTTCTTCTTTACCACGCACCATTTAAACAAAATTAAAAAATTGCATATTAATTACAGTAGTAATTGCAATATGTCTGAAAAATGACGATAAATTTAACAAAAAAAAAAAAAAAAAAAAAAAAAAATTATTTTTAACTTTTTAGATTGTTTTTATTTTTTTTCTTTAGGGTTTTATGTTTTAAATTATTACCCAACAAATTAAAAAAAAATTACTTCTTTTTTAAATTTATTTTTTCAATTTTCTGTAAATTATTCATCACAATTCGTAAGGGAAGGTATATCGAAAAGACTAATCATTTCTAAACTATAATTATTTTCTAACTCTATTCGTGACTTCACATGCCGCAGGGAAGAAATAAGTGGATCGGAAGATGCTGCCAACATGTTGAAGAGGTCCTTATTTTGTCTTACCCTTGATGCTTTGAATGTGTTCTGCAACCTATATTTTTTATAAAATTTGTTAAGAGACTCCTGTGCTTCTTCAGAAAGCTCTCGAATTGGCAATGACTGGTACTCAATAATATCTTTGCCATGCGCCAATATTTTATGGACGGTCGGGGTCAACTTCTTCTGTGGATACATTTCTGCTAAAAGAGATGCAGTTTTCGATACATATTCTCCATATTTTGTAGAATTGACATTTTCTTTGCAGTTTAAAACATTCAAGATCGTTCCCAATCTTTTCACGATTTAATTGTCAATTCCAGTGATTCTAGTTACCGCCTCGTGCTTGGGACAGTCTACTTTTAGTCCAACTTGTTTAAAAAAAGCATCCTGTATTTGCTTCTTTCTGATCTTTTCCTTATCCTTTATTGATGTATTTTCATCGAAGTTTTCTTCCTCTTGTGGTATGGTATACGCCAGTTTTAGCAAGAACTCCATACACCTTATACTTATCCTTACCTTATCCTTATGGTGACATTCCATATTCGTAATTCTCCTCGTTTGTAGAATCTTTTAAATTACCAAAGTTCTTCTGACTCTTTTTGCAAATCGGGCATGACAATGTTGAGGTTGTTCCTGTCAGTTCGTTTACGACTTCTCCGTCAACCATGGTCAGGTGGAACTCGTAATTGCATTCAATATATTTTCCTTCTCCAATTTGCAGCTTTGTTTTGATTATTTGTTCTTCAATGTCCTTCACCGTGGTCCTTATGAGTTCTGCCGATTCCCTTGCAAACTGAAACATTATTGGTCGGCAATAATGCACTGATGACGGACGTGGATTTTTCCAGTGTAGGGAAACATCAGATTTTAGCCGCAAAGGAACAACAGATGCCATAAACATATTTCCGTCCGATATTGTAGCGTCATCGGAAGATCCGTCATCGGATGATCCATCGCAGCCCCATTTGCTGATCAATGTCAGTTTCTCAGGAAGAATTTTCACCTCATTTTCAGGAAGACTCTCCAATAACCGTTTTGCTGTATGGCCCATGAGATCCCGCAGATTAGCTTTCACAGAGACTTCCGTAAACTCCGTATGAAGTGGTCGTGAATTTATTTTGGCTTGCGTAATATGCTTGTATCCTGGTAAAACGTCAGCCCCGTGTCGCATCAAGGATGCCCGTAGTATCTCATATTTTTCTTTGGAAAGTTGTAAGTCCATAAACCAGGCCAAGGCTTCTTCGGAACCATACTTTTTAATGTGTGCGTTTGTGGGCGTGGGAATGCTTTCCTTAATCCTTTTTAGTCGCAGTGGGCTTGCATCAGCAACAGATTTTGTAATCTGCGACCAAACTCTTTCACTATCCTTTGTATATTTAATAGACAGCGCGTCCGATAAATGCTTCGTGGTCAAGTCATTGGTGGCATCGGCAAGTTTCCTTCCTCCTTCTTGTGAAAATTGAACACTCCTCAATACTTTTTTTGGCCTTCCTTTTGCTCTTCTGGTTGATGTGGTGGGTTTATCTGCTACCAATATATCCAGGATGGTGTCTTCATTAAGCCAGTCCTCGTATTTGGAGTTGAAGTTCTGAATAGTTCGATTAGATTTCACCCATTTTGCCTTAATATTTGCATATATCAGATAAAAATTATTTTTTATAATTTCGCTTCTCTCAATATTTCCGTATAAGCTATCAAGTTCTTCTAAAGCAGCTTCCGTGAAATTGTTCAACGCCATGTTTTCAGTACTTAAATTGTTTAACGCCATGGTTTCAGTACTTGTTGCGCCAACTTTCAGTCGTAGACTAATCCAGGCATTATGCTTATTTTGCAATATATAGGCTTATGCTACCATGCCTAAAAATTTACCTGTTCCCTGCATACATATGGATTTAGGCTGAATTATGCAATTTTGATATTATGCTCGTGTCTAAATAAGATTGGTGCCTACCTGGAGGGACCATAAGTCAATATTTTTCTTGACCATTTGTACTCCAAAGTAATTTTTAAGTGAGGTGCGTACCTGCGAATTTCAATGAGTAGTTTTTTGTGCATCCTGTGTCTGTAACAGAATATTGGGAGTAGACTTTGGCAGAGGCTCACAAGTAGACAACCGACTTTAAATGCAATTTTCAAACTATTACATCAAACTACTGTCAGTCAAAACATGTAAGGGATGCACGCCATACAATTTCTGCAACCATGTCTTTTTAACCTTTTTTACCTCTAGAAGCCAAACGGGCATGTACGGGCAGATAAAACCTTTTGAATTATGTAAAGAAATAATCAAAGAACATGTTTTGCAAATATGGAAAATATAGAAAATATAGATTTTTTTATTTTCCGTCAAAGTTGAAAAATAGTGAAAAAACGGATAGTTTTTAAATAGTGATTTACCAGGAGAAACACAAAGCAAACAGTTAATTTTTTTTTATTATTATACATTTAATAAATACATCAATCAATACAAACAAAAAATAAGGCGATTCGTTACCTATTTTTCGTGATATTACACCTGAAATCGCAACAAATTGACTAAAAATTGTGTGTTTTTTTGAAAACCGAAAGTCGGTCAACTTTGAACGGTTATATCTTCTAAACTAAAAATGTGATATTATTAAGAGTAGCATATTTGAAATCGTTGAAAAGTTTCCTATATAAAATTTTGATTTTTCAACCTCGTTTGCTCTACGGGCGCCACTGTGCGTCGTTGATGGTTATTGATGTTCCAATCTGGAAAAACACTAATGAAAAGTACAAATGCATTGTTTTTTGACAAATCTAATATATTGGTGAACACAACAACTGGCCATCTGTTTGTTTTCCTTTTACAGGTACAACTGGCTATTTTTCTATCTACTGTGTCAACACCACCTTTTGTCCGATTATGATCTAAAATGATTGATGGTTTTTTATCGATGTCGCTTGAAACTTCTTTATTTTTGTGTAAAGTGCTTTGAAGGATAACACACTTGTTAAGTTTTTTTTGTTATGTAAGACACCATAGTGGTATCCCGAGTAAACGCAAACGTTGATGAAAATACAGGCTTACCTTTCACTTTCAAAAGTATAGGTGGAATTGATCTTTTATTTTTTCGTATGGTTCCAACCATAGTCAAATTACGTTTCAGCAACAATTGTCCCTTTTCATATGATGTAAAAAAGTTACCAATTGTAACATTTCTACCTCTTAGCTCTATTGAACATAAATCAAGAACTATGCGTAAGCCTTGCTTTTTTTCAGGTACCGCGCCAGATATCTTTCCTGTATACACTTGAATATTCCATACATATGTATTTATATCATCACAAAGCACCCAAAATTTAATGCCATATCAAGCAGGTTTGTTCGGCATATATTGGCGAAACAGACACTTACCTCGAAACCCTACCAATTGCTCGTGTGCTCCGATCATTAAATCTTAAAATTCTTGAAATAACTTTGAATCGTTTGAGGCACATAGTAGCACGGAAAATATGTCGACCTTTTTTATCATCCCACAAGCTTTCAAGTGCTTCGTTATGCGACTTGAATGCACCAGCCAATATCAAAAGTCCAATAAACGCTTCCAGTTCTATACATCTATACTTAATAGTTATAATTTTTTCAATACTTTTTGTAATTAGCAATTGAAAAGCGAGAAATTCCTAGAGTAAGATGTATTACATTTGAGGATGGAGCTCGACCACTCTGACTAAATGGCTCAGAAAACCATTGAATATTTTTATCCTTGGATAAGTACAATAGCTCTGGTAGTGGTAGTTCTGAATTAACGTCATCATCAGTACCACAAGAACTTTCATCAAATTCCACATGATTAGAAGTCTCTGAGCACGTATCGTCATCTTCCTCCAATAATGCAGCACGTATTTCGTCTTCGTTTCGTTACATCTTGTAAAGGTTTACAAATAAAGTTGGAATAGTAAAAAACAAATTTGAAATAAACTGCACTTATCTTTTCATAACACATATGTTTACTTGATTTGCAAAATGAATTTCTGAAACAACAACCATATATATTCAAAAATCGTTTAAGCTGACTAAATCTAAACCTAACACAAAAAACTTTCACAGGAATGAAATAAAATATGAATGTTTCTATTTTTATGGTCCGCAATACAGATTTTTACTACGCGATTGCACAACGATGTAAAAATAAAATTATATATCGGGTACTCTCCTAATTAGATAAAAATATTTTACACTTTAACAGTATAAATAATTGCAAATATAGTACTAGCAATTAACATGGGTCATTTATGACCCAAGGATCCTTACTGTTACTTATTTTAAAACCAGTATAACGGTTAATCGTAATATATTGAAATAGAGTCACACATTTGTAACTGTTACAGTTAATCAGATATTTGCACATACATTTTGCTCTGGGTCGAAATAGACCCGAGGGACGGAAGAAGGTTAAATTGCCCTAAAATCCAAATTATCATGTAGATCTTGCTCATTTTTGGTTTATGTAAGCTTCTTACACTTACTAGTTACACTGTGGAATATTTTCGGATTAATTATGAGAAATTCTGAGTTAGGATGAAATTTCTAGGCCAGTATAATAAGACCCTCAAAGAGTTTAATGTTCTCAGGCCAAATATTTTTTTTGTATAATTTTTAAAATTTTTTTCCTTATCATGAAGTTTGTTTGCTTAGTTTTTCAGCTATAGCTCAAGAACCATTGATGATTTCTCATTTGATCCTTCAGGCAATAGCTTCAGCAAATTAAGTTGGACTAATTTTTTTTTCAAATTTGTTTTACAGGTAGACCTAGTTTTACATAGTCTCGTTTTACGTGACTTCAATATAACGTCCTTGAAAAAGTAGTTTGTTTTCTAATTTTATGAAAAAAATATTTTAGTTTTGGTCTAGTACTGTGATATGTAATATTAAAGAAAAAACAACTGTGACATTTTTATTTATTTTTTTCAATTATAATATTAATTTAAAAAATTAAAATTGTGTTTTATGCCGTATATGTTTATTGTGTAAAACTTTTTGTTTTTGGAAAACAAAAGATTAATGTGAAAATTGACAAAAGAAAATTTGAGAGTTGTTATTTATTTATTATTGTTTATCATTGTTGTTAGTTTAAACCTAATGTATTACTCTCTCTATAATGTTGCCAGATTAAATAAAATTCATCCCTGAAGATGCTGGAAAATACCCAGCGAAACGTCGGAGTTTGAAAATGAAATAAATAGTCTTTTATTTATTTTTTTAAAAATAGTGACCTTGAAAGCCCATTTAGAAAAATTCTAAAGCACATAATATTTTAATGATTTATTGAAAAAATTTTAAACTTTTCTAGTACAATAAAATTTTGGGGTATACATTTTTTAAACGATTACAAAAATTCCGACTTTTCTATTATAGTAAGCTAGTGGCTTGTTTAGATTTTCTGTCATAAGACTATAATTTTTTTGATAACCAACACTCAGGGGATGTCCCCTACAAATGCAGTGCATTGTTTGACTTAAATTTTATTAGATTATAACTGTCAGGAAACACCACTGCTGGGAGTTTATTCCACATACAGCTAGTTCGACTGATTAACGAATTCTCTCTGTAATGCATTGTGCGGTCAATTGGAAAATAGACTACAAACGGATGTGTTCTACTAGAGAAGCGGGTAGAGCGAATCGAAACCCGGGCACTTGGAATAAGTTCGATAATCTCAGAAGAACTTTTCCCATGGTAATATCTATAGAACAGTGCTGCACAACCCACCTTCCGACGATATTCCAATGAGTCAATAGAGTTGGATAACCTACTGTCATTGATGAGCGCCAACGCCCTCCTTTGCACACGGTCCAGTAGCTCCAAAATAGACTTTGAACCTCCTACCCATATATGGGAGTTGTATTCCATTTTCGGTCGGATATAAGTGGTATAGATTTTAAGGAGATCAGAAGGAGTGAAGTAATTTTTGCACTGTTTTAGGAAACCAAGACACTTGAATGCTTCTTTCGACACTTGAAAAACATGCTCATTCCAATGAACATCACATTGAATTCTCATGCCTAGAACATCAAGAATATCCGATTTCTCAATACCTATACCACCCATATATACAGATGACATTGTTGAGTCCATGGCCCTATAGGTCAACATACAACATTGAGTCTTCAGCGAATTTAAATTAACCCTATTCGCTTTACCCCACTCGGAGATTGTCCTCCTTTTACCCCCAACCACCAAGAGGCTTGGCCTACAATTAAAGGAAAATGAATGACAAATGCTGCTGTCGTAAGCAAAAGAGTATATAGAGTTAAAAGTTTGACCAAGGAGGTCGTTCAGAAAGATAAGGAAAAGAGAAGGAGAGCACTTTGGGGTACCCCTTAATTAAGCTGAAACTCATTAGATGAGCCAACACGTATTGCTCGGTGTCTGAGAAAACTCGATATAAATCGAGAGAAGTCATTACCGCCCCAAATGCAATAAGCTTTGATATCAATGCTCCGTGCCACACACAATCGACATCCTTGGAAATATCTAGAGCAACCACTTTACTTTCGCCAAAATTGCGAATGGGTCGATTCCACTGCTCAGAAAGTAGAGCTAACAGGTCTTCCGTGCAACGGTTTCTACGGAAGCCATACTGTCGATCACTAAGAAGTGAGTTGGCCTCTAGGTAGTTCACAAGATGGAAATTGATCAAACTGATCCAACTCTAATTGAAAAAGACATAGAAAACGATATTTTAAGGGGCAAGTCTGTGACTGAAATTGGAAGAAAATATGGTTTGTCTATTGGGTTTGTTTCCAAGCTCCGGAAAAATGTCGGTGAAGTCGTTAAAAGAAATAAATGTGGACGGCAACCCAAACTGAATCCACATACAAAGAGAATGGTGAGACGTCTTATACTGTCAGGAGCCGTTGAGAACGCTACAGATGCCAATAAGGAACAGAGGGAAACTCTACAAATTGATGTGTCCAATCAGACAATTCGCAGATACCTCAAAGAGTGCGGAATGAGAGCGAAAACAATAATTAAGAAGCTGCTTTTATCCAACAAGCACCCGGCCACTCCTCTTTAATTCGTAAAAGAACATGTGGATTGGAAGGTTGACCAGTCGAACCTAGCAACATGGTCCGACGAATCGAAAATAAATCGATTAGGGTCCGATGGCATGGTTTGGTCATGATATGATACAAAAGAGGTATCACATCGCGTAATGTTCGAGAGACAATTAAATTTGGAGAAGGTTCCTGAATGATCTGCGGTTGCTTCCAGGGACAAAAGTTAGGAATCCTCCGCAAAAATGATGGTATAATGAGGGCAGAACATTAGATTGAAATTTTAAGAGAGGTGACACCCTTTTTATGCAGGATAATGATCGCAAGCATAAAGCCAAGGTGACCACTTAATAGTGGCTTCAGGTGAATAATATTAAGTCAGTGGATTGGCCCTCACAATCCCCGGACCTCAGTCCAATAGAAAATTTATGGAATATCTTAAAAAAGGAAATAATAATGAGATGTTCAGTTCCGAAAAATCTGAGGAGATTTCTGGAGTGGCGAATGATGAATGGTCCAAAATAGATTAATTTATGAAATTTAATAAATAGTATGCTAAAAAGGCTCCACCTTGTTATCAAAGCTAAAGGTGATCATATTAAATACTAAAATAATATTTTCAATAATTAATTAAGCCAATGTTCACAAACTCACAAAAGTGTTTACAAAAATCTGTCTATCTACCATGAGGCAACCCCATTTCCCCTCATCCCATTGATCTGAAGCTTGGCCCGTGGTCTTGCTGTGACTATAGATTAATTTTTGGGTAGTCACGTACAGTCACGAAGTGATTTAAAATCCATATGCCCTTATCCGAGCGATCTAAAACTTGGTCGGTAGACTTGCTGTGAAAAAAGAGTCACGCATAGTCATGCACAGTCACGGAGTTATTTAAACCCCATTTCTCCTCATCCAATCGATCTGAAAGTTGGTCCATAGACTTGTTGTGAACAAAGATTAATTTTGAAATAGTCACACAAAGTCACGCACTGTCACGGAGAGATTCATAATTCATATGCATAAGGAAAGAAACAGTTTTAATAAAAACTTTATTTTTATGGGTTAGATTATTTACATATATTTTAAGAAAACAATTTTTATACCCTCCACTCCAGTGTGCAGAGGGTATATATAAGTTTGTCATTCCGTTTGTAATAATTAGAAAAAAAAAATTTGGACCCCATAAAATATATATATTTGTGATCCTTATAACAACCGGAGTTGATATAGCGATGTCCGTCTGTCCGTCTGTCCGTCTGTGGAAATCACGATGACGGCATCAATCGGGCAGCTAGGGTACTCGTTGACATAAAAAATGATTCAGTAAAATCCTGAGCAGTTTGCTGTTTGAAATCGTCCAAATCGGTCAATTAGGGCACGAGATTTGAATAAAGAACTAAAAAAAGTCTTGAAAAAATATAATTTTCTATGTTGTTCTTGTCACGATCACGCCCTCAATAGGATAGCTAAGGTGATCATTTTTAGTGAGAATGATTCAACAAATTCATGGGAAGATTTTTATTTCAAAAATCATTAAAATCGGTGGAACAGGTCCAGGGAAATCTTTGAAAAAAAAAAAAAAAATGAAAAATATGATGTTTCTATATTGTTCTTGTTGTTATTCTAAATGTTGTATTGTTGTCATAGCTGGACTTGTTGTTTTTGTGGTCGTTGTGGTAATAATATAATAAAAACTAACCCATTGTACATTTTTTTTAATCAAAATTTAAGAGTTTCCATTGTTTTGGCATCACTAAAAAAAATTTACTAGATCATTGCTGTCATTACCACGAGCCTGTCTGCAAAGTTTCTGATCGATTGGGTCACGGGAAAGGGGTTAAAATCGATCCAAAATTTTTTCGACAAGCAGACACTACGAGTTAATATAAAGGGAGTAAAAATTCACCAGCATCTAAAGCAAATAATGCTTAAATATGTACCTAGTTGTTAATAAAAAAAAACAATGTAAATTTAGCAAAAAAAAATTTTTATATATTAATTTATTTAAAGAGAAAAACACAAAAATAACGTTTGATGTTGTATTTTTTGTGTGTAATATTTACATATACATACATACACATATTAAATAATACAAATAATATACATATATTCTATATATGTATATCCATAATAACTGCATGTTAGAAATAAATCGGTACATTATTTTATTTACATAAAATTCTGCAATATTTTGTTGTGGAGAAAATACATTTCTTTTGCATTAACAGAATGTCACTTCATTTTGCTCAGCGTGACTATGCCACAGTAGATGGCGCCACAATTTTTGTTCTAATTAGCTTTGCAATAGTTATTTCTATTTTAACATGAATGTCAATATATTCAAATAGATATTATACATAACAATGTTAAGAGTATGCACGGGCTGGTCTTTTATTTCATACGTTTTTTCATTATTCTTTTACAAATATGAACATAAGTTTGGCATATTAACTTTTTGTTGTCTTTACGAAATAGAGTTACCGAGTTATCAATGAGTTTTTTGCTTTCAAAAAAGTTCTACATAGTTATATAGAATTATTATTCTGCTTTACCTACAAAATATCTGATTGCGATTACATCTAAAAATTGTTTATAATTACTAAAGCAGTATTGTTCACATAAATACAAAATTTTCCATTTAAATTTAAGAAAATATCAATTCTAAAAACTGGAATTAAAATTTCCAATTATAAATTAGAAAATATTAATTTCAGAAAATCATATCAAAACGTCGGAAATAATAGTTTTAAATTTAGAAGACATCAATTACATCAAATTCCAAAAAAAAAAACACCAAATATGTTTACATTTAAAAAATATTTACATTAAAAAAAATATTGGCATTCAGGAGAAATTAATAGCTTTTCAGCTAGTCGAATCGTTAGAAAAAGAAAAGCAAAATTATCAGTAAAATTTTTAAACGATATTCGCTATTGTTAAAGTCAGCTGTTGTTGTTATCTAAACGACAACCATTTTTGTGTTGTTTATTCAATCGATAAAAACTGAAATTTTTAGGTTGAAATGTCGTCATACACAAATAAAAATCATAAAATAGTGAAAATATTTTGCTTTTATTAAAAAACTTTTTTATATAAATAAAAAAATTAAATAGCATATTCAATTCATTATTTCATTTTCAAATAAACAGAAATATTAGTAAAAAAATAGAGATATTAAACATAAACATAAAATCATCCTGTCAAACACGAAGTAATTTGTTTTTTCTATTCTTCTTTGTGTTTTTCGCTTATTTTGACAGAGATGCCACTCGTTTACAATTTAAATAAGTAGAAAAATAGATTTGTCGACTGTCGTTAAGATGTTTGTACTTAGTGAATCACTTAATCCTTAGTGCAAACAACAATAGC
This sequence comes from Cordilura impudica, assembly GCA_963682025.1. NCBI lineage: Eukaryota > Metazoa > Arthropoda > Insecta > Diptera > Scathophagidae > Cordilura > Cordilura impudica. The sequence goes on along the minus strand of OY821517.1, from coordinate 140,737,128 downwards.
TGTCGATATATTTTGCGATTGTCGGATCGTTGAAATTTACAGAATCACACTACAGAAAACATTAATTTAAATTCAATGAATTTTAGAAAACGTCAAATGATATTTAAGAATTGCGAACATAAAAACTGTTACATAAATAAACGCAATTTGATGAGAATGTTATTTTTTATATATAAATTTTCACAATTTTTTTTGGATGAATATTTGAAGTTCTTCAGAAAATAAAGATAACAAATTATTTTATTTAAAATTTTTGCGATATTTGGTTTTTTGCGTTTGGCATCCCTAATTTAATTATTTATTATTATAAATTTATTCTCTATGTTTTCCAAATATGGCAATATTTTTTTTGAAAAAAATAGTTGAGAGAGCTTTTTTCGGTTATTATTTTGTTACTCCATCCGACCTATATGGCCGCAATGAAGAAATATTTGGCCAGTTAAAAGCCAAAAAAGCACGATTTAATGCATATAGCCACCCTACACAACCATTACCTTTGCAATGGAGGTTAGGGCGAGCTATTTAATTAGCAAAAACTAAATTAAACGAGAAGTTATGTCATATAACCGGAAACGCATACATATAGGAAATGCATGCATATTTTTCCAATATTTTGTTTATATTTATCTTCAATTTAACACTCTTACTTGTTTTTTCTAAATTTAGTTTTGTATCATTTATGTTTAGGACAATATGTAGTGAATCTATCTATATATGTATATAAAATTAATTTTCTGTTTGTTTGTTTGTTTGTTTGACCGCTATACAAATTTTTATTTTTCAACGGATTTCTCTGAAATTTGGTACGCACGATCTCTGTACTCCAGGAAAGGTCGCCATATGATTCATATCAGCCACGCCTTCTCTCACGCCCACTTTTTGTATACCGTTCCGTTTCTGTTTTTTGGTATATTTGTTCGCTATGCAATTTTTATTTTTTAACGGATTTCTCTGAAATTTGGTACGCACAATCTCTGTACCCTCTGTTCTCTGAAATTTGGCACACATGATCTCTGTACTTCAGCGAGTGTCGGATTATATATCTTTCTGGCCATGCCTACCTTTACGCCCATTTTTTTATAAAACTCATTTTCTGTTTTCTGATACATTTGTTTGCTACACAAATTTGTATTTTCCAACGGATTTCTCTGAAATTTGGTACACACGGGAATAACTTCACGATGAACAAATTTTCCAAATTTAAAATGAGGTCCCCAAAAGAAATGAACAAATTCCCCATTTTTTTTTTTAACGAAATAAAAAAATGAACTTACTCCCCAAATTCGTTCTTAAATTTTTACATATTTTTATTTAATGAATTTTGTTAAATATTTATTTAAGTGAAAACTTGCATACTGATCTCAATATCTGTCCCGCAATATACGCATTTAAAATCTGTATTCCCCAAAAAATTGGGGAATAACTTCACGATGAACAAATTGCCTAAATTAAAAAAAAAAAGTCCCCGAAAGAAATGAACAAATTCCCCATACTGCTCTCAATATCTGACCTACAATAAATTTATTTAATATCTGTATTCTTTTCAATAGCATCATTTCGGTGCGCGGAATTGGGGCGCGGACGCGGACGCGACGCGCTCGGAACAGAGCTTAGCTAAAATATTAGAATGATCTGAAAAATATATTTTGGCGATTAAAATAAGTTGATGACAACTGCGCGGCAGCACTGGTGTGGCTGCCAAACGCGCGGAAGCGGCTCGCGGATGCGACGCGACGCGCTCGCGGAACTGAGCTTAGCTAAAATATCGGAATGGTCTGAAAAATATAATTTGGCACGGGTGTGGCTGCCAAACGGGCGGACGCGGACGCGACTCGCTCGCGGAAAACACCTCAGTGAAAAGCCTTGTGATAAATTTTATCTATGTATATGCAATAATTTCCTGTTGATCAAAATTAACCAAACATATACTACAAGCGTTGCTTAAAGCAACGTCGCTTTCATTTTCCATTTTTGAAAATTCTATAACTTTGACGTCTCTGCTCAATGATGATCACTTATTGAATGAAGTAATTAAATTTTAAAAACTTCTGATTCTTTCAATTTGCAAACGATTCCGTTATATTTGATGTTTACAAAATAAATAAGCTTCAAAAAAAAACTTCAAGCGGTTTCGCAGCTTATTTTTGAAGTATTTTTGCTGTAGCGTCTTTTAAAAAGACGTCTAAATTAAAAAAATCAAAAAATTTTAAATTGAAATAAAAAAATTAATTTATTCCCCAACGTAAATATTGGGGAGTTTTTTCATCATTAACAAATTCCCCAATCCCATACAAATTTTTGGGGAGAAAGTTAATTTTTTAGAGGAATTTGTTCATTGGGCACTAAGCGCCTGGTAAGCATAGTTAACCATTTTTCAAGTCAAAGGCTTTTGGATCCCGGGCAAGACCGGGTAAAAACAGCTAGTTTAATATAGAAGAGATTAATTAATTGTTGTTATAAACAACTTAAATTGAAAGGAATTCTAAATTCTTTTAGTTTTTATGAACAGTTTTGGAAGTCACTGTATGTGGATAGAAGAAAAAACTAAAGTCACACTCCTATGAGTGATGGAATTATTTAAAAAACATAATAACGTCAGATGAGATACAACTGGATATACATATAATAACACCAGGGTCGAATCCTTCATATATTGAACATATTGAGTGATTCCGTAAAAATTCTAAAGGGTCCGCCATCTAACGTTTTTTTTTTCAACTAGTGCTTATTTCGTGAATGGTAACACTTAGCTCATGTCTGATTTGACAGATAATTAGTTTTATCCTTCCGCTGAACGAATATGGTTGTGTATACGCTTGAACAACGCTGGGAAATATTGCGACATTACTTTGAAAATCATGGTAATGTTGCAGAATGTGTGCGAAAATTGCGTACGGATTTTGGAAGAAGAGAAGCACCGTCAGCTCCGTATGTTCGCTATCTTGTGAAAAAAGTGAAAGAAACTGGCATCCTCATCGAAAAACCAAAGCGTGAAAAGCCAAAAACAGTGCGTACACCCGAGAATATTGCTGCTGTGGCAGAAAGTGTGCGTGAAGCGCCATCAACATCAATTCACCGTCGTTCTCATGAATTGAACATTTCGGAGGCATCATTGAGACGAATTTTGCATAAAGACCTTGGTATGACGCCATACAAAGTCCAACTGGTTCAGGAGTTGAAGCTGACCATCCAATGCGTTTTCGCTTCGCTAAGTGGGCCTGCGATCGACTTACAGAAGATGCCGAAAAAATCATATTTTCAGATGAATGTCATTTTGATCTTGGCGGGTATGTAAACAAGCAAAATTGTCGCATTTGGGGCACAGAAAACCCGCACGCATACATTGAAAAGCCGATACACCCAAAACGAGTCACTGTTTGGTGCGGATTTTAGTCCAGAGGCATAATTGGGCCATTTTTCTTCGAAAATGAGCAAGGAGTGGCCGTTACAGTCAATGGCGATCGTTATCGGGCCATGTTGAACGAATTTTTGTTCACAAAAATTGAAGAGGAGGATATTGGCAACATTTGGTTTCAACAGGACGGCGCTACGTGCCCACAGCCGAAGCTACACTAGATGTTTTGCGCCCTGTTTTTGAAGATCGCATTATCAGCCGCAGAGCTGATGTCGTTTGGCCACCTCGGAGCTTCGATTTGACACCGTTGGACTATTATTTGTGGGGTGCCCTCAAAGATAAGTGTTACGCCAACAAGCCAGAGACAATTGACGCTTTAAAGGACAATATTCGTGAAGCCATTGGTGAAATACAGCTGCACACAATCGATAATGTGCTTAAAAATTGGACCGATCGTGTAGGCTACTGCATGGCCAGCCGAGGCAGCCATTTGAATGAAGTTATTTTCCATTATTAACAGGAAGGATTGCACTTTCAAATAAAAAAAGAAATTTGATATAATATTCAGTAGTTTTTTTTTATAGCATTTTCAAAAAAGAAAAGTTATTTGGCGGACCCTTTATTAACCATTTAACCATAGAAAATCTTATTGAACCCAATTTTAAACGAAACTTCTGCGTGAAATTTTTCGCTATTCCCTTTTCTCCTATCTATATATATAAAATTCATTTTCTGTTTGTTTGTTTGTTTATTTGTTTGTTTGTTTGTTTGACCGCTATACAAATTTTTATTTTTCAACGGATTTTCCTGAAATTTTGTACACACGATCTCTATACCCCAGGAAAGGTCGCCATATACTTTTTACCAGCCACGCCTACTTTTACGCCCACTTTTTATGTAAAATTCATTTTCTGTTTTATTCATATTTGTTCACTATACAAATTTTTATTTGTTAACAGATTTCTCTGAAATTCGGTACACACGATCCCTGTACTCCAGCTAAGGTCACCATGTACTTTTTATCGACCACGCCTACTTTTACGCCCACTTTTTATATACAATTCATTTTCTGCTCTTTGGTATATTTGTTCGCTACACAAATTTTTATTTTTCAACCGATTTCTCTGAAATTTGGTACACACGATCTCTCTGCTCCAGACATATTCTTCGTACCGGTCACGCCTACTATGACGCCCACTTTTTGTATACAATTCACATTCTGTTTTTTGGTACATTTGTTCGCTACACAATTTTTTTTAAACGGATTTCTCTGAAATTTGCTACACACGATCTCTGTACTCCAGAGAGGTCGCCATATGATTCTTGCCGTCCACGCCTACTTCTACGCCCACTTTTTATACAAAATTAATTTTCTGTTTTTTGATATATTTCTTCACTATAGAAATTTTTATTTTTCAAGGGATGTCTAAAATTTGGTCACACGATCTCTATACTACAGGGAAGGTCACCATATGCTTCTTACAGGACATGCCTACTTTGCGCCAACTTCTATGTATATAAAACTTATTTTTTTCCTTTTATTTGTTTCTTTATTTGATTGCTATACAAACTTTTATTTTTCAATGGCTTTCTCCGAAATTTAGTACATATTCCAGGGAAGGTCGCCATATGATTTTTACCGACCACGCCTACTTTTACGCCCAATTTTCATATAAAATTCATATTTTGTTGTGTGGTATATTTCTTCCCTAAACAAATTTGTACTTTTCAACGGATTTCTCTGAAATTTGGTTTACAGGGAAATAACTACACGGTGAACAAATTCCCCAAACTTAAAAAAAAGGTACCCAAAAGAAATGAACAAATTCCCCATTTTTTTTAATCGAAATAAAAAATGAACTTACTCCCCAAATTCATTCTTAAATTTTTACATATTTTTATTTAATGAATTTTGTTAAATATTTATTTTAGTGAACACTTGCATACTGCTCTCATTATGTGTCCTACAAAAGATGCATTTAAAATGAGTATTCATTTCAATAGCATCATTTCGTTACGCGGAAGCTACGCACACGGGGAATACAGCTTAGCTAGAATATCGGAATGATCTGAAAAATATATTTTGACAATTAAAATAAGTTGGCAACAGCTGCGCGGCAGCACAGGTGTGGCTGCCAAATGCGCGGAAGAGGCGTGCGGCGCGCGAACGCGGACGCGGACGCGAAGGATGCGGACGCGACGCGCTCTCGGAACACAGCTCAGCTAAAATATCGCAATGCTCTAAAAAATATGTTTTAGGAATTAAAATAAGTTAACGAGAACTAAGCGGCAGCACGGGTAGTAGCTGCGAGGAAGCGGCGCGAGGCGCGCGGACGCGGACGCGACGGATGCGGACGCGACGCGCTCGCGGAACACAGCTCAGCTAAAATATCGCAATGATCTGAAAAATATATTTTGGCGATTAAAATAAGTTGCCAAAAGCGCGGAAGCGGACGCGACTCGCTCGCGGAATACAGCTTAGTGAAATGTCGTATGATAAATTTTATCTACGTGAAACAATTACCTATTGATCAAAATAGGCCACACATATACTATAAGCAGTTGCCTAAAGAAACCTTGCGACACAATATTAAACGTCGCATTAGTTTTTCATTTCTGAAACTTGAATTTGACGTCTCTGCTCAATGCTGATCACTTATTGAATGAAGTAATTCAATTTTTAAAAGTTCTGATTCCTTTAATTTGCGAACCATTCCATTTTGATGTTTATAAATAAACTGAAAAAAAAAAACTTAAAGCGGTTTCGCAGCTTATTTTTGAAGCATTTTTGCTTATAAAAATCTTCTAAATTAAAAAATCAAAAAATTTTTAATTGAAATAAAAAATGAGTTTACTATCCATAAAAACTTTTGGGGAGAAAGTTCATTTTATTGCGGAATTTGTTAATTGGGAACTAAGTACTCAGCGCCTGGTAAGCATAGTGAACCATTTTTCAAGTCAAATGCCTTTTTATCCCGGGTAAGACCGGGTAAAAACAGCTAGTTATGAATAAAAATTGCTACAGCCGATGGGAAAAAGTTCGTTATTCTCAGTGCATTTGAATTTTTTCCCTAAAAAAATTTCTCTTGCGAAACAGACAGGAGTTTGCATAAAAATGTAAGAAGTATTTTGATAAAACAAAAATTTAATAAGAAAATAAATATTTTATTTTTCTTGTAGGTCGAAGACCACAAATTAAACCCAACTACAACTTTGGTTAACTTTAATGAAGGCCAATACAGGTATTGATTTCGGTGTCCACAGATTAATCCCGCTAGCACTCCTTTGGCTATTTCGTGTTGTTATTCTACAACACCAAAGTCCTAAGTTAATTCAGTACTCTTATTTTAGGCAGTAATTATATTTTGAATTAGCAAGAAAACTTTGAACGTGATTCCTCAACATTTTGGAAAATTACAATTCCATCGATATTGCATCAGAGGTACAATATTTCCTCTCTTTTCTTGCTTGCATAAGAATATTCAATTTCAATGCTCTTGATACTGAAATTCTCTTTAGATTTATAAATTTTTAAATTCATTATTTTTCGTATGGAATTTTCATCAACATTTGAATTTCATAGCAGGCGTTTAATTGATTTTCAGTTAAGTAAATAATGATTTTAAACTATGCATTCTGATTCTGAATATCATTTTCTTATACAAGCAAGAAAAATATGGTGTAGAAGTATAAACAAGAAAAGCAAAAAAAAGATAATTTATGATGAGAGAATGTAGTCTATCAGGCATGTCACAGAACAAAATCGAAATCGATTTGATTCCGTATTGCCAAATCGATCGGTTTCGTTTTAGCTTCTTCAGAAATTTGTCGCTTTCATTAAATCGAAAAAAAAAATGAAAAAGATATTTTTGTGTATTAAATATGGCAACGTAACAAAAAATACACAGCTGATTGTTGGAAAGAAAAAGAATATAAAGCGAAATTTTAAGATTGTGTTGTGTTAAATAAATAAAATAAATAAATAAAAACATAAAAATGCCCGGCATATCCATTGTTGCAGTAATAGAGGAACGAAACCAACATTCCGTTGAAAAATCTTTAGATGGTGGGCCAAAAGAATTTAATTTTCCTGTCACGTCTTCCCAATGACTCTCCACAACAGCCTGATATCCCTTCACAAACCCCCTAGCTATATCCTGATGGCACTCCATATATTCAAGGAAAATTTTCTCTTGTTCCGAACTGCGATGTTTTCTCCTTTAATAATAAAAAAAATTAAAAAATTTTAAAAATAAATTTTCTAATACTTGTTTACTCAGTAGTTTTTCTTTTTCGTTTGTTTTGCTTCGCCATTTTGCTGTCAGCGTTGTATTTTGTTAGAAAAAACAAATATTTTGCACTAAACAAAAAGTGGTTTGTATGAAATAAAAAGGTGGCAATAATTAGTTTACGACGTTTTGTATTTTTCGTCATCGAAAAATCATTTTCTTTTAAATTGGTAATAAAATTCATTTCAAATATTGAAATGTCTATATTTTGGTAAAATAAATAAACCAACATTTTTTTTTTTCATTAATTTTAAGTTGTTCTGGATAGTTTTTTGGTATCTATGCTACTTAAAATATCAATTCCACTTAAGAAATTAAAAGTGGTTTCATATCGATATCATTTGTCGGTTTACGTTTTCTGAAGAAGCCAAATACGGTTTCAATTCCACTTTCGATCGGAATTTGTTTCTGTGACATGCCTGTATGATTACATGTGGTATGTGGATGGATTGAAATTATGCATGAGAAAAGAATAAGAATAATTTTTCAATTTTGTTATTTGTTGTGGTAAGACGCATACGATATGAAATATTCGCTTCCGTTATAAAAAAAAGTCACGCGTCGTGCGTGAGTAACACTTGCATGATATAGAGTAAGTTGTAGTTAAAGTTGAAAAACGTTTTTTGCGATAGCTTCAGATTTTGAAGGTGTTTTCAAAATTCTGAAAATTGGATAATGATTTGCTAACCATGCCTACATATTTTTCAGAAAAGTAATTGACTTTATCAAATACGACCATGATCGGTCCATTTTGCGACTTAGTCGTCATTTAAAAATAAAATCCAATATTAAATTTTACATATCGGCAGGCAACCAATTTATAACAATGCTACTAAAATTTGGTTTATGAATATTTTCTATAACCAATTAGTTGACCCAAGACCGTTTATCTGGCTATAATAACTAATTTGTTTATGCTAATCTAATGGAAAATTATTTTACCCACTTTTTTGTTTTGGCCTCAAATGTTGGCGTTTTATATTCAGACCTGGAGGTTTTCTATTTCATAAATCATTTTTGTTGTATTTATATGCATGTTTAAGTATATACACACATACTTCCATATTTATAAGCCACATTCGATTGAAGAAAAGTTATTCTGTAAAAACTTTTATTTCTATTAGAGATACACACCTTAAAGGTAAAAGCGTGGTGTTTTTCTTTTTAGTTATTTAAAAAGTTGTATACTACTAGGAGGGAGGATCAATAAGTTCGTGACTTTTAAAATGAAACACAGTTTTTTTGCAAAAAAAAAAAAAATATTTGTTAGATTTATAGTCATTTTTCAGACATATTGCAATTACTACTGTAATTAATATGCAATTTTTAATTTTGTTTAAATGGTGCGTGGTAAAGAAGAAGAAAGCATATATTTCAAAAATTCATAACTGCACTGTATTCTTAATCGGACCGGTTTCTGGCATTTCAGCCTTCATCAGCGATTTATTGAACATTGTGATAATTGTTATGTTTTAATTGAATAGGTTGTTTCTATATGAAAATTTTTTCTACTTAGGGCGGCCGTGGAAATTAGAAGTCTAAATGCAAAAAATATTCAAAATTCAAAAATAACGATTGTTTGTTTGGACAGAGTTGTATCTTCTGAAATTAATACAAAGTAAAGCTGTATGGTACGAAAACTGAAAACTAACCACACTGCTCGTAGGCCTGACTTTAGGTGAGTGTGTTAAAGCGCTGACCAAAAAGTGCAAGTACGAGTGTATGTGAAGGTTCACGGTTCAAAACCTCACGGCCGCCCTAAGTATAAAAAATTTTCATATAGAAACAACCTATTCAATTAAAACATAACAATTATCACAATGTTCAATAAATCGCTGATGAAGGCTGAAATGCCAGAAACCGGTCCGATTAAGAATACAGTGCAGTTATGAATTTTTGAAATATATGCTTTCTTCCTCTTTACCACGCACCATTTAAAAAAAAAATATTTTTCAACATAATCTCCTTTTAGCTCAATACACTTAGTCCAACGTTTCTCCAATTTTGAGAAGAAAATGAAAGTCAGTAAACCATTTTTTATACCCTATACCACTATGTGGTTTGGGTATAATGACTTTGTGCTGCTGTTTGTAACTAATAAAAATATTTGACCTAGACCCATCTTACCCATTATACCGATCGAATTAGAATCACTATCTGATTCGATTTAACGATGTCCGTCTGTGTGTCCATGTAAACCTTGTAATCAAACTGCAGGTCGCAAATATGAATATATTTTGATGAAATTTGGTATATAGGCTTTTATCGACCATAGGATGAACTATTGAAACTGGTGAGAATCGGTCCATGTTCAGACCTAGCCCCCATAAAAATGACCCCTATGAAATCGACTTAAATTGCCATAAGATCTTACTCAAATTGGGTTTGCATGCACTCATTACATCTTTTAATGAGTAGTCCAAAAATGATCGTTTTGGCCCCATATAGAGCTGCTTCCCGATCTTCACTTAAAACTATCAAAAAACAAAAATATTGCACTGATTCTTCTCAAATTTTGTTTGTATATATTTTTGCAAAATACAAGAGACTTTACTAAACATGGTCAGGATCGGTCCATTTTTGGGCCTAGTCCCCATATAGATATTGCATGCGATATGAACTTTTTCATATCTGCAGCCAAAAAAATTAATAAAAATCCCACTCAAATTTGGTTTATGCTTATTTTCTATGTCCAGTTAGTTGGGTCTAGACCCACTATAATTTTCTTACTTGTTTAACATTGAAATCGATAGTGCAGAGTCCCCATAGTATTTATCAAGCTTTTCCTTGGTTTGATTGACGGATTTTTTTCGCAAAAAATAATGTTTAATGAACACTCGAAAATCACTTTTTCCCATTAAAAAAAAAAACGAGGTTGTATGCTTTGAACAGCTGTTAAATGCAAAGTAAATGACGGAACTTGCTCAAAATTTTACAGTAGTCTAATAACAGGTGGTGGTATATTAACACGGACTTATTGATCCGCCCTCGTATGAACTCGTATTTTATGATATCGATTACATTTAGGTTTTTTTTTCCTAAAGAAACAAAAAAACTAAATTTGAAAATATTTTATAACGAAAATCACATATACAGAGTACAGTAATAGGGACAGCCCTGAGTTTATTCGTTAAAAACGTGCGTAGTCGAGTTAAAAATGGTCAGGATCATACCATTAGTTATCGCAATTTCCATAAAAGTAAATATTTAATATCATCTGTATAGAATTCATATATTGTTAACGTCCTACCGTCATATATTGTTACGCTTCTAGAACGCAACTTTGAAAAATCTAATCTGTACGGAATTCAGTTATAAGAAATGCATTCGGAGCGTTGCGTTCAACTCCTATCAATCACATGCTCTTTGAAGTAAATATTAAAACTTTATACACTCAAAGATAAATTCTAACATGCCCTTCAAGCAAATAATAAAAAGGTAAAACAGTCTAAAAAGATACCGAAAATACCATCAACAATTTCAATGATAATAGATAACTGAAAAAACAAGTAAGAAAATTATAGTCGGTCTAGACCGACTATATGATACCCTATACCATGGTTTAGAGACCCTATCTTTCGGTCCAACTACTTCGATATAGAAAATAAGCATAAACCAAATTTGAGTGGGATTTTTATTAATTTTTTTGGCTGCAGATATGAAAAAGTTCATATCGGATGCTATATCTATATAGGGACTAGGTCCAAAAATGGATCGATCCTGATCATGTTTGGTAAAGTCTCTTGTATTTTGCAAAAATATGTACAAACAAAATTTGAGAAGAATCAGTGCAATATTTTTGTTTTTTAATAGATTTAAGTGAAGATCGGGAAGCAGCTCTATATGGGGTCAAAGGGATCATTTTTGGACTACTCATTAGTGGATGTAATGAACGCATACAAACCCAATTTGAGTAAGATCTATATGACAATTTGGATCTTATGGCAATTTATGTCGATTTCATATGGGTAATTTGTATGGGGGCTAGGTCTGAACATGGACCGATTCTCACCAATTTCAATAGCGTTCATCCCATGGCCGATAAAAGCTTATATACCAAATTTCATCAAAATACATTCATATTTGCGACCTGCAGTTTGATTACAAGCTTTACATGGACACACAGACGGACGGACGGACGGACGGACGGACGGACATTGTTAAATCAACTCAGAAAGTGATTCTGATTCGATCGGTATAATTAAAGATGGGTCTAGGTCAAATATTTTTGGTTGTTACAAACAGCAGCACAAAGTCATTATACCCAAACCACATAGTGGTATAGGGTATAATAAATATATACCAATACACATCCCCGATTGAAATTCAAAATCAAAATTACTACCAGCTTGGTGAATAGACAAGTGGTCCATTAATAGCACTCTCCACTAATTTCAAAAGTACAACACTAAACCGTCTGACTTCAGATTTATGTTTGTTATGATTAAAGATTTATTGAAAGGCTGTCAATTTATATACACTACGGTGACCCTTAATAAAAAAAAGTGTTCAAACTCTCGGTCACATCCCTTAGAAATATACAAATAGCAAAAAAAGTAAGAAATACAAAGTTTTGGGCCAATCAAAAAACATTTAGAGGTGGCTCAACACGATTGAAAATTTCAAGTGTGTTTATATGGGGAAAATATGAGGTTTTTTTTTTCAGATTATACGAAAATTTCGTTCTAGAGTTTAATTTTTCCGACAAATTGTTATATAATTCGGGATAAATATTTAATTATCTTTCCAAAAAGCTATAAAACTTCAAAATCGAATAAAAACTCGCTAAGAAATATCAAATGCCCCAGACCACTTTTGTGCCAAAAAAACTAGATCATGAAATTTGATGGCATTTTTTTCAACTTTAAGAAATTAATAAAAGCCAACATTTCGTTTTAGTCTCTATACCTGTAAGTACTCAGATATGAAGTATTGTTTTATTACCGCCTTGTTACCCTATTAAGCATTGAGACCGAAAATGGAAATTATTTTGGATAAAATTTTGAAAACTCCTTTTTCAAGTTTTGAAAAATTTTCTTTAACAAAATTAAAAAAAAATTATCTAGCTCTTTAAGGTATTGTTAAATGCATGTTAGAGACTAACTGTGTGAATTTTTAGGTAAATCCCTGTGCCAGAATTTTTTTGACAATGATTTTATTTTTGCTGGTTTCGGGAAAAATGCGATTTTTGTAAAATATTCCGTAAATGTTCTATTTCTACATACTTTGTATCAAAAATTCATCACTTGTATACTTTTAAATGTTATAATTTATCATAATAGCCTAGAGTTTGGGAAAAAACAAGTAAGAGCGTTAAATTCGGCTGTGCCGGATCTTTAATACCCTCCACCTCGGTTTGAGTATTGATAATAAATGTAAACAAAATATTGGAAAAAGTAAACAATTTGTTAAACTTAATACCAAATTATTTAAGAAAATTCTTTGGGTTGGTTTTGTCTTTTCTATTATTTCGGATTTATTTCGGTGTTTGCGTTTTGGTCATCGTGGTTGCTGATCGCCATGCATTTAGGTTATATACCTATATGCATCCGTTTCCGGTTATATGACATAACTTCTCGTTTAATTTAGTTTTTGCTAATTAAATATCTCGCCCTAACCTCCATTGCAAAGGTAATGGTTGTGTAGGGTGGCTATATGCATTAAATCGTGCTAATTGGAGAAGGCTGTATAGTTTCTTTTAACTGCCCAAATATTTCTTCATTGTGGCCATATAGGTCGGATGGAGTAACAAAATAATAACCAAAAAGAAAAAAAGCTCTCTCAACTTTTTTAAAATATTGCCATATTTTGAAAACATAGATAATAAATTTATAATAATAAATAATCAAATTAGGGACGCCAAACGCAAAAAACCAAAAGTCCCAAACATTTTAAATAAAATAATTTAATGTTATCTTTATTTTCTGAAAAACTTCAAATTTTCATCCAAAAAAAATTGTGAAAATTTATATATAAAAAATAACATTTTCGTCAAATTACGTTTACTTATGTAACAATTTTTATGTTAGCAATTCTTAAATATCATTTGAGGTTTTCTTAAATTCATTGAATTTAAATTAATATTTTCTGTAGTGCGATTCTGTAAATTTCAAATGAACGATCTGACAATCGCAAAATATATCGACAGCTATCGTTGATTGCACTAAGGATTAAGTGATTCACTAAGTACATACATCTTAACGACAGTCGACAAATCTGTTTTCTATTTATTTAAATTGTAAACTAGTGGCATCTCTGTCAAAATAAGCGAAAAACACAAAGAATAGAAAAAAACAAATTACTTCGTGTTTGACAGGATGATTTTATGTTTATGTTTAATATCTTTATTTTTTTTTACTAATATTTCTGTTTATTTATTTGAAAATGAAATAAAGAATTGAATATGCTATTTAATTTTTTTATTTATATAAAAAAGTTTTTTAATTAAAGCAAAATATTTTCACTATTTTATGATTTTTATTTATGTATGGCGACATTTCAACCTAAAAATTTAAGTTTTTATCGATTGAAAATCAACACAAAAATGGTTGTCGTTTAGATAACAACAACAGGTGACTTTAACAATAGCGAATATCGTTTAAAAATTTTACTGATAATTTTGCAATTTTCTTTTTTTTACGATTCGACTATCGTTAAAAGAAGTTACTGAATCGCGGTACTGAAAAGTTATTAATATCTCCTGAATGGCAAAATTTTTTTTAAATGTAAACATTTTTAAATGTAAACATAGGTATTTGCTGTTTTTTTTTTTTTTGGAATTTCAATTTGTGTTTAACGAATAAAATTTATATATTAAAGATGCAATTGATGTCTTCTAAATTTAAAATTATAATTTCCGACGTTTTGATATGATTTTCTGAAATTCAATTATTGTAATTTATAATTGGAAATTTTTAATACCAGTTTTTAGATTTGATATTTTCTTAAATTTGAATGGAAAATTTAAAAAGTGCAATTTTGTATTTATGTGAATAATAATGCTTTAGTAATTATAAACAATTTTTAAAAATTAGATGTAATCGCAATCAGATATTTTGTAGGTAAACCAGAATAATAATTCTATATAACTATGTAGAACTGTTTTGAAAGCAAAAAACTCATTGATGAATTCGGTAACTCTATTTTGTAAAGACAACAAAAATTTAATATGCCAAACTTATGTTCATATTTGTAAAAGAGTAATGAAAATACGTATGAAATAAAAGATCAGCCCGTGTATACTCTTAACATTGTTCTGTATGATATCGAGTTGAAAATATTAACATTCATGTTAAAATAGAAATAACTATTGCAAAGCTAATTAGAACAAACAAAAATTGTGGCGCCATCTACTGTGGCATAGTCACGCTGAGCAAAATGAAGTGTCACTCTGTTAATGCAAAGGAAATGTATTTTCTCCACAACAAAATATTGCAGAATTTTTTGTAAATAAAATAATATACCGACTTATTTCTAACATGCAATTGTTATTGTTATTGTTATATTCTATATATGTATGTTATTTATATTATTTAATATGTTTATATAAATTTATAAATAAATTTATACATACATTTTTTTTTTTTGCTATATTTACATTGTTTTTTTTTTTTATTAACAACTAGGTATTTTAGCATTATTTGCTTTAGATGTTGGTGAATTTTTACTCCCTTTATATTAACTCGTAGTGTCTGCTTGTCGAAAAAATTTTGGATCGATTTTAACCAATTTCCCGTGAGCCATTCGATCTGAAATTTTGCAGGCAGGCTCGTGGTAATAACAGAAATGATCTAACAAATTTTTAGAGTGATGCCAAAACAATGGAAACTTTTAAATTTTTCTACCAGAGTTAATAAAAAAAAATGTACAAAGGGTTAGTTTTTATTATACTATTACCACAACGACCACAAAAACAACAAGTCCAGCTATGACAACAACAAACATTTAGAATAACAACAAGAACAATATATAAACATTGTATTCTTCATTTTTTTTTTACTTTTTGAGAGATTTCCCTGGACCTGTTCCACCGATTTTAATGATTTTTGAAATAGAAATCTTCCCATAAATTTGGTGAATCATTCTCACTAAAAATGATCACTGTAGCTGCTCTATTCAGGGCGTGATCGTGACAAGAACAACATAGAAAATTATATTTTTTCAAGACTTTTTTTAGTTCTTCATTCAAATCTCGGGCCCTAATCCACCGATTTGGACGATATTAAATAGCGAACTTTTCAGGATGTTAATAAATCATTTTTTATGTCAACGAGCACCCTAGCTGCCAGACTGATGCCGTCATCGTGATTTCCACAGACGGACAGATGGACAGACCGACATCGCTATATCAACTCCGAAATTTATAAGGATCACAAATATATATATTTTATGGGGTCCAAAATTTTTTTTCTAATTATTACAAACGGAATGACAAACTTATATATACCCTCTGCACACTGGAGTGGAGGGTATATTTATGGAAAACGAGTTTTTCTATTAAACTCGATGAAACCACTATTTCGAATTTAAGAAAAATAATTCGGTTATTTTTTATTTATTTAAGGCTTCAGTGCTCCTGGGATCAAAATAATCCGTTGTGATGTATGCATTGTGATTGTATGAATTTTTGATACAAAGTATTTAGAAATAGTAAATTTACAGAATGTTTTACAAAAATCGTATTTTTCTCGAAATCCGCAAAAATAAAATCCTTGTGAAAAAAATTCTGGCATAGGGATTTACCTAAACATTTACACAGTTAATCTATTACATGCACTTAACAAGACCTTAAAGAGCTAGATCAATTATTTAAAATTTTGTTTAAGAAAATTTTTCAAAACTTGAAAAAGGAGTTTTCAAAATTTTATCAAAATAAATTTTCATTAAATAATAATAAAACAAAACTTCATATCTGAGTACTTACAGGTATAGATACTAAAAAAAAATGTTGGCTTTAATTAATTTCTTAAAGTTGAAAAAAAATGCCATCAAATTTCATGACCTAGTTATTTTTTTGGCACAAAAGTGGTCTGGGGCATTTGTTATTTCTTGGCGAGTTTTTATTCGATTTTGAAGTTTCAGATCTTTTTGGAAAGATAATTTAATACTGATCGAATAGTGTATAAATTTGTGGGAAAACTTAAACTATAGAACGAAATTTTTGTAAAATCTGAAAGAAAGTTATATTTTCCCAATATAAAACGCACTTGAAATTTTCAATCGCGTTGAGCCACCTCTAAATGTTTTTTGATTGGCCCAAAACTTTGTATGTCTCAGTTCTTTTGCTATTCGCATATTTCTAGGGGGTGCGACCGAGAGTTTGAACACTTTTTATTTCTCCATATAATGAAGGGCCACCCTAATATACACGGATGGTTCAAAAACTAATAACTTCACAACATACAGCGTTAAAATAGTGTAAAAATAGTTAAAATAGTTTCAATTCTACCCTCATATACACTGTGCTTAATTAATAGCAATTCATGAAGCTATAGAATATGTTAAAGGGAAAAGTGGGGAGTTTGCCATATGTTCAGATTCCCTTTCGTCCTCACAATTAATACTTTATATTTCTAATAACGATTACTATACCTCAAATATCAGAAACTTCCTCGTAAAAAATGTCCAGATACAACTCCTGTTTGGGTACCTGGCCATAGCCAAATACTCGGAAATGGGTTTTCAGATCATGTTGCCAGAAATGCCTCAAAATATCCTCTATATTTAAAACAAAATTACAATCACAAAGATATTGACAAAATGATAGATAACTATTATCTAAAACAAGATAGGAACCATTTTTTCACTTTATCTTCCTCCTGGTATAGCGGAATTAATGTAACTCTAAAATCATTTGTCTAATTTAATGCTAATTTAATGCTATTAATTAATAGCGTGAATAGATTAGATTAGACTGTGTTAAACTCGAAAGACTTCGTCTGGGTCACACCAGACTTAACCATGGATCAATATTAAACCCCAATACTAAACCTTATTGCAACTGCAACTAATCATACCCAACAAAGCCAACGTATTTCCTTTGTGAATGTCTAAAAACCAAAACCAAAACGCCGAACCGTTATACGAGTATCTTTTATCCAATCCCTCAACAGATAATATTGCATTAATAACGAAGTTTTAATGATATCTAACATACCCGTATATATCATAACAATATTCAAATGTATATTTTAATAAATTCATAGTGAGCTGAAGGCCCAATCATGCTGCTATTGGCCATAAGTAATTTTAGCTTCAAAAAATTTATTTATATGATAATAAAATAAATAAATAAATAAATATCATCCCTATAGAGTTCATATATTACACCAAATATCTTTCCTAGGGTAATTTGGTGGGCTGAATTCGAATCTGTAATTGGTTTTTCTCTATCACGTCAGGTTTTCCAGACACAAAAAATAAAATGTGTTTATTCGTTTTTTACATAAAAAATCATTAGTTTATTTAAAAATCAATTAATTTTCAAAAGTGAATGGCATTATTTGAACATCGTTTGTATTTTTTGGTTCGGTTTCACGTATTAGAGTTCAGGAATAGTCCATTGTCCCAAAATCCTTGATAATTTCTTTCAATTTTCATTAAATCTTGGTGAGCACGCTCCCCTTATTCGTCGCTCACCGCACCTAGGTTTTGTGAAAAAATCTAAATTCGAATGAAGAAAATGCATTTTGAGTGACATTCGTGCACCTAATTCGTGACAAGTTTTCAATAATTCAGCAACAATTTGTCTGTAGTTTTCACTATTATTGTTTCCAAGAAAACTGTCCACGATGCTCTTGAAAGATTTCCAGGCTGCATATTCTTTCTCCAATAAACATTGTGAAAAATTGTCATCATTCAATCGCTTCCTGATCTAAGGGCCAACTAAAATGCCTTCTTTTATTTTAGCATATGAAATTTTAAGAAAAACCGGTAACAAATATGCTGCACCATCTTTTTCCAGTGCCTTGACAAAGTTCTTAAAAAGGCCGAATTTTATGTGCAGCGGCGGTTGAGGAACGCCATTTGGATCAATTAGAGCCATCAAAAAATAATCTCCATTCAGTTTTATCAGTTTTTGAAATAAACCATCAACATCAGTACAGTATAGAATAGAGTGTTTCTTTTCAAAATATGCAGCCAATTCCAAGGTTCTATCTCTATAGATTGTTATTTTTGTCCCAACTGCAAGATGCTTTCAATGCTGCATGTGTAAAGCTAGTAATTCTGCTCGTATTTACGAGGCACAACTTAAATTAGATCAAAGTTTGAATAACGATAATCAAGATTCAAAATTTAAAAGATGTCAATTTTGCCGTACTAAGAATCATGCTATTGAGATATGTAGGAAACTACAAGCGTATTCCCTATACAATCAACAGAAGTTGTTAAAGAATCAATTAAATGTCATAAATTTGGTGAACCTGGGTATTACCGGTCTAATTGTCCGAAATGTGCTCCATATAGGAAAAATATGGGTAATGTAATTAACAACTGCAATTTCATAAACAGTGAGAGAAATAATGGCTTACCTAAAGGAGTCATATATTACCAGCATTTTCAAGAATTGGCTTGTATTGATTCTGCACCACCTACTAGTATGGCTAGTTACAATTTTTATATGTATCTTTAAAATAATAATCATAATTTCAACAAATCTGAAGCTGAATTAACTTTTGCTGATGGTGATCCGAAAATTCAAAAGGTTTTAACTACTTATGTTGATATTAAATTCGGAAACCGCGTAATTAAAACATTTTTTATGATTTTGCCCTATTCTAAATCAAAAAATACCTTGCTTGGTATTGCTTTTATGGAAAAGGCGGGTATAATACTTGATACATCACAGATGATTTGGAACTTTGCTAATCAACCAAACATTAAATTTGATTATTTACTTGAGCTTGAATTCCAAATGGCATATCAAACAATTTTTAATCAACCACAAGCAAAAAGATGTCGGATAGAAAAGGCTTCTATTTGTGATACAGTAGAACTATATGATATTTGTCAATCGGCCCTTCCTCTTCATGTTGTAAAGCCTGAAATAAAATGTTAAGTTAACATATTTTTAAAACATGTTCGTGGTAAAATGGTTGATAACGATGATCATTTGTTTGATTGTCCGATACGCAAAGTTGACTTTAATATGGTTGATGTAGAATTAAGAGATGACGAGGCAGGTAATTTGGGGAAAAAAGATAGAGAAAACTTAAATTTTATACTCAATCGCTTTGAATTGTTGTTTGATGAGGTTTTTACAGCGAAAACAAATGTCTATCATGCTATAAACATAATAAATGAAGAACCGATATGTACTCGTTCATATAGATTATTAGGACCACGTAAAGAACTACTTAAAAAAGAAATACAAACTATGATTCAAAAAGATGTTATAGAAGAAAGTGATACACCATGGGTTTCACCGGTTGTAATGATTCCCAAGAAGGATGGGAAAATTCGTGTATGTGTTGATTATAGACGACTAAATGATATTACTATTCCTGATCGTTATCTGTTGCCAAGAATTGATGATTTGCTTCATGCAGCTAAGAAATCCAACTATATGTCAACTTTAGACTTACAAAGTGGATACTGGCAAATTAATGTTAAGGATGAACATATGGATAAAACTGGATTTATAACGCCTTTTGGAACATATCGATTTAAAAGAATGCCTTTTGGTCTTCGAAATGCTCCTGCAACGTTTCACGAGAGTTATATCACCTACCACAGTAATAACAACAACAACAACAGAACCACCGATAAAACTATTATTACCAACAACAACAACACAGACACCAATAAAACCACCCAGATCAGCATAAACATAATAAGTTAAGTTAAATGAACTTGTATTTGATTATTAAGAATTATTAAGACAAGCATAATTGCATTATTTGTATTTGGTTATTTGGAAATTGGAACGAATATAAATTTATTATTGCAAAACCATTTAAATTATATTAAGCTAACGTAAACATTATTTTTTTAAAAACAAAAATATATATTAGTGACAATTATTATTAAAGAAGTAATTCTGATTAAACAGTCAAACAGACAACTGTGTTTTATTTTTTTTTAAACTCGTGTTAACACAACCAATAACTGGCGCAGTCGGGTAGTTCCAGTGGTTCCTGTACAAATTAAAGAATAAAGGCGACGGATTATTGCTAAATATTCAAGTGACGGATCATCACTACACAAATTGTATAAGGAGCAACATTACGAAGGATCATCGTAAATTGGAACAGAACCATCAGCAATAATGCAGGCTACAATTATTTTTGTATTTATAACCACAATAAGTGCACAAACACTGAACATTCAAAACTTGAGCGATACACAAGGTTTGTTGCAAATAAAATTAGGAACAGCCAAAACAATAACGGACTACACCAACCTAATACATATCATAAAACTCGATTCATATAGTAACAATGTTATGAAAATTGAAGAATCATTAAAACATTTCACACGTTCTTATTACAACAAAGGTTCCCTTGAAATGACAAAATATAAGCTAACAGATCTCAAGAATAAATTGAATTCAATTACACCTAGATATCGGAACAAAAGAGGATTATTTAATGGTATAGGATCAGCAATAAAATTCATTACAGGAAATATGGACAGCAATGATGCTTCTCGTATTAATGAAGTCATATATAACCTGACATTGAATGTACAAACCGAAACGAGTAAACAAAGTATACTCAACACCAAAATTATTGAAAGAATGGAAAACATTACAAATCATATAAATAGGGAACAAGATATTATAGTTCGGGCATTACAACACTCACAAAACAGCATTCTCTCCAATTCCAAACTTATTAACGATATTCAATACCTAAATCAGATCAATTATCATATCGATTTATTGTCAAATCATATTGCAAGTATTTCCGAAGCAATGATCTTATCCAGACTTAAAATTATACCAAAAATGATTTTAAATATGGAAGAACTAAAAGAAATCGAAAACAATCTGAGAAACCAATCTATTAAAGTCGATACAATAGAACATTTGTATGAACTCCTAGAGTTACAAGCTTACTACAATAACACAAATATCATTTTCAATATTCTTATTCCTCATATCCCTCATGATCAATATATAATCACCCACACAATCCCCATTCCAATTAATAAAACAAAAGAAATAATAATACAACCATATATAATTTATAACAATGAGAAAATTCAATATTTCGACAATTTATGCAAAAAAATTGAAAACTTGTATTACTGCAAAGAAAGTTCTCAACAAGAAACAATAGAAAAATCCTCATGCTTTGGAAAAATCATAAATAACCTGGAAGCCAACTGTAAACTCAACGATTTAGGCCAGATAACAAAAGTCTCACAACCAGAAAAAGGACTTTTGTTAATACGAAATTTACCAGCAACAGAAATGAAGACATCATGCGACTCAAAGAGACATATTATTGAAGGAAACTTATTATTACATTTCAAAAACTGTAATCTTATCATCAACGAAATTACCTACAGAGATAACCCAAACATATATTGGGACGAATTTATTCTAAACCCATCCGCACAAGCAAACATAAAACCTCTGTCCACAATAGAAAGCTTGAGTATACCCAAACTTAAGGAGTACCATTTTAAAAATAAACTAGCCATTGAAGTCTTATCGAATAATACAGAACTACACAGACACATAAACTACGGCCTCTTAATTGCAATAATTGTTGTAACAATTATCATCTTCATAACCAAGCGGAAGACTAAAATCGCTATAAATGAAATTCCCACTCCAAATGTAATCGCTCCTGACCGTCAATACTTTTGGCCATCGCTCCATACTAAGGGGGGAGGAGTTATATCACCTACCACAGTAATAACAACAACAACAACAGAACCACCGATAAAACTATTATTACCAACAACAACAACACAGACACCAATAAAACCACCAAGATCAGCATAAACATAATAAGTTAAGTTAAATGAACTTGTATTTGATTATTAAGAATTATTAAGACAAGCATAATTGCATTATTTGTATTTGGTTATTTGGAAATTGGAACGAATATAAATTTATTATTGCAAAACCATTTAAATTATATTAAGCTAACGTAAACATTATTTTTTTAAAAACAAAAATATATATTAGTGACAATTATTATTAAAGAAGTAATTCTGATTAAACAGTCAAACAGACAACTGTGTTTTATTTTTTTTTAAACTCGTGTTAACACAACCAATAACTCGAGCAATGGATCAATTTAGTAATGGTTTACCACAAATTCTAATTCTCATTTATCTTGATGATATTATTATTTGTTCTAGCAGTTTGAAAGAACTGTCTGTCAGATATCGAATCTGTATTTAAACGTCTTTATGGAAAAGGATTTAGTATTAATCGAAAAAAATGTAATTCTATATGTACGAAAATTAATTATTTAGGACATACTCTATCGGCTGATGGTATTCATGTTGATATAAATAAAACTGAAGCTATACTTCAAATGAAGGAACCCCGAAATGTTAAACAGCTTTTAACATTTCTTCAAACTTTTTCATGGTATCGTCGTTTTATTCATAACTTTGCTCATGTAAGCAAGCCATTAAGTCATTTAATAAGCAAGTTGATGAAAACATACCATTTTTATTAAAAACTGATGCTAGTGGTTATGCCATCGGAGCTGGTTTAGTCCAGGGGGAGGGTGATGAAGAACATCCAATTGAGTATGCAAGCAGACTGTTAACTGATGCTGAACGTAATTGCTCAACAATCGAACGAGAAGCTTTAGCAATTGTTTGGGCCGTGAATAAGTTTCGAGGTTATTTTGATGGAACACAACTTATTTTATTAACAGATCATCAACCTCTTAAATGGTTAATGAGTCTTAAATCACCATCTGGAAGATTAGCCAGGTGGGCTCTTCAATTACAGTCTAATGATATTGAAATTCAATATGTTAAAGGAAAATTAAATAGTGTTGCGGATTCATTATCAAGACAAATCTTGTCATGCGATATTAATTTATTTGAAATAGATTTTCCATCCAAGTCTGAAGAAGAGTTAAGAACGGAGCAAATGAAAGATTCTGTACTGGCAAAAATTATAAATCCTCTAGAGTTGTCTGTTCCTGAGAATGAAGGACTTGCTTTAAAATTCACTCAATTTGGGTATATATTAAATAATTGTGATCTATATCGGTATTCTCAAAATTTGGAGAAAGCTCAGCTTGTAGTACCTGTTCATCAAAGACAAGAAATTATTGAAGAATTTCATTCATCAGATATAAGTGGACATTATGGAGTTGAAAGAACTAAAGCTAAAATAAAGAACCATTTTTTTTGGCCAAGTATAAACAAAGACGTTAAACAATTTGTTCAATTATGTGTTAAATGTCAACGTTATAAGCCTGCAAATACGAAACCTTCTGGTCTTTTCGAAACAAGTCCATGTCATCAGCTGTTTGAAGTTTTGGGAATTGATTTATTTGGACCTTCACCTTTAAGTGATGGTTTTAAGTTCATTTTTATCATTGAGGACACATCAATACGTTGGGTTGAAATATTCCCTCTTATAGAAGCAACAGCAGTTTCATGTGCAACAGTTTTATTAAATGACGTATTTTTGCCTTTTGGTTTACCAAGACGTATTATAAGTGACAATGGTCCACAATTTATTTCGTCAGTAATGCAATATTTAGTTCGATCATTTGGAATCAATCAACAATTAATTCCTTTATATCATCCACAAGCAAATATGGTAGAAAGGAAAAATATTGATTTGAAAATACGCTTATCAATTTTGGTTGAAGATAAACATAATTCATGGAATTTATATTTGCCAGCTATTCGCTTCGCTCTAAATACCACTGTATGTCGTAATACTAGTCATACACCAGCATATCTAAATTTTGGTCGAGAATTACGTACTCCTGTAGAAATTTCACATGATTTATCCAAAATAATGTATAATGATAATTTTGTCGAAGAATTGATTCCTCAGTTGGATACATTTAAAGAGGTGTTGAAGAGCGTTCAGAGCAATGACTTTAACAGACGAATAAATGACGTTGGTTGCACTAATAAAAAGCGTGTCATTAGTTATAAGTATGAAATTGGGAATTTAGTTTGGGTTACGACACATGTTCTAAGTAATGAGGCTAAGAATATTACTTCCAAATTTATACCAAAAAGGGATGGACCTTATATTAATTTGAAAAAACTAGGTGAGAATACATTTGAGTTAGGAAGGGTAGGGAACAGTGATTCTGTTGGCACTTATCATTCTTTCGCCTTGACACTTGTGCATTGTAATTCGAATCAAATAAAACCATTATATCCTATTAGAAAACGAGGTCGCCCTCGAAAACTATCTTTAAATTAAAATGTCGATTAATTTTGTTATTTATGTTTAAAAACTTAATTTTCTTTTTGTAAATTAGTTTCGAGGGGGAGAATGTGGGATTCTTACATTTAATGCAGAAGTCCCATTTTTTATATTTCGAAACTGTTATAAAATACTTTGTTAATATCTTAAAAAATATAATCAAATATCATTTGATTTCTTATTTTGATATAAAAGAAAATTTTATAAATAAATTTAGTCAGAATTGATTTTGAAAATAGAAAAAAAAAACAAGACTTTCTTATTAATATCAATTTAACTTTTTTACTCTCTATTTTTTCCAAATCCCTCTGCGACATGTTGTTAAACCCTGCGCAGGTGCTATATACCAGCTTGTCATTCCGTTTGTAACACATCGAAAAATTAGTTTTCAACCAGAAGAGATATATATTCGATATAGCGATGTCCGTCTATACGTCTGTCTGTCTGTTGAAACCACTCTCATCCACAGAATAAATCATTTACCTGGGTGGATTTAGAAAAATATTTTAGTCATTATTTCGAGCAGATTGATGTGTAAAATGGAGTAAATCGGGCGTCAGTGTACCCAGATATGGCCTTAAGTATGGAGACACCTCTAAAAAATGCTAAAAATTCAAAAGTTTGTTATGATACTATTAAGAATTATGTTTATCAAATTGTTTACATTTCGAAATATTTTGTTTACATTTGTTATAAATAGTGTAATAAGTCTAGATATTGGTGTTAACGTAAAACTCAGGTGGAGGGTAGCAAAGACTCTTATTTGTTTTTAAATTAAATCATTGTTGACGTTTGGACTGCAGATTTTTACTTTTGATGGCCAGATAGGTAGGTAGGTAGATGTAGGGAGTTCAAAATTTTGGATATCAATTTATATTAATTCTTGTAGTCGCCGACATTTTTTTCTGTGTTTACAGAAAGCGTGATATATACATTCAAACCAGAAAAAAAAATCGTAAGCGAACTGTGATATATTTTTCTGTCTGGTTATAATGGTTATAAAAAAAACTTAAAAATCTAACACGTATACATTTACATATCTAGATAAGTGTAAACAATGCCCTTACACGTCACTAAAGTTTTTGTAGATTAATTTTAAAAGTTTACAAAAGCACAAAAAAATATAAAACGAAATATAGGCCAATGTAAAAAATTGCAACCTTTATTGTTGTTAGATCCTTGTAAGTGTTAACAGAATAAAAAACAAGTAAGGAAATTATAGTCGGTCCGGACCTACTATACGATACCCTATACCATGGTTTAGAGACCCTATCTCTTCGGTCCAACTAAGTGGATACAGAAAACAAGCGTAAACCAAATTTGAGTGCCATTGTTATTAAATTTTTTTTGCTGCAGATATAAAAAAGTTCATATCGGACGCTATATTTATATGGGGACTAGGTCGAAAAATGACCATATTTGGTAAAGTCACTTATATTTTGAAAAAATATATACAAACCAAATTTGAGAAAAATTTGTGCAATATTTTTGTTTTTTGATAGATTTAAGTGAAAATCGGGAAGCAGCTTTATATGGGGGCTGTTATTAAATTTTTTTTGCTGCAGATATAAAAAAGTTCATATCGGATGCTATATTTATATGGGGATTAGGTCGAAAAATGACCATATTTGGTAAAGTCACTTATATTTTGAAAAAATATATACAAACCAAATTTGAGAAAAAATTGTGCAATATTTTTGTTTTTTGATAGATTTAAGTGAAAATCGGGAAGCAGCTTTATATGGGGGCTATGACGAAGAATTATCCTATAGCGATTATTTTTGGACTACTGATTAATGGATACAATAAATGCATACAAACCCATTTCGACTGAGATCTATATGACAATTTGGATCTTATAGCAATTTATGTCGATTTCATAGGGGTCATTTGTATGGGGACTAGGTCTCAATAACGTTCATCCTATGGCTAATAAAAGCTTATACATCAAATTTTATCAAAATATATTCACATTTGCGACCTGTAGTTTGATAACAAGGTTTATATGGCCACACAGACAGACGGACGGACGGACATCGCTAAATCGACTCAGAAAGTGATTCTGAGTCGATTGGTCAAATATTTTTGGTAGTTACAAACAGCAACACAAAGTCATTATACCCAAACCACATAGTAATATGGAGTATAACAATTATATAGAAAATAAACATTTATACAGGACAACGAAATATATAAAACCGAAATTATTTAACAAAATTTTATAATTTTATAAATTTTTTAATGGTTTTTGAAAATCTACGTCAGAAAAATTAAATGAAGGCAAGCGTGTTAAAGCGTTTATAACAATTTGATTAGTTTATTGTAAAAATAAAAAGAAACACTTATAGTGTTTAGCACACACAATCTAATCTAGATAAATGACATAAATGTCCTTTCCATTTATGTGGCAAATGACAAAAGAATTGACAAATTACGGGTCATACTTGTTCAAGTGTGTGCATGTGTGTTTTTGTGACTATTGAGTATTGTTGTAATCAAGGTTTTTTTTTGCAAAAAAAAAAAAAAAATATGAAATTATAATGGGCCAAAAATGACCGTAATTTGTCACACATTATTCGATAATAACTACAAATAAAGAAAACTTGAAAACAAATTATAAATAGATTCGTTCGTTATCATTTTCTTTTGTAAAGGTTTAATTGAATCATTTTAAATCGTTGGATTTTCTAACAAATTATGGGTTTTGCGGAACACAGAAAACTTTAAATTTAAAAGAAGTGTAAAATACGGAAAGCAAAAATGGCCGGTATACTTTGTTTCAGGCTCAAGTACTAGAATATTAAGAGCACATTAAGTTTTAACTGACTTTCTAAAGCACACTTTTAATATGATTATGGCGCGTTTCATGACAACTAATCCAACTTTTATAACCGATGTCTTCCGATCGGGATGAAGTTTGCACCAAGGTTTGTCCTATTGGATAGTAGTTTCGACACAATTTTTCAACAAGATCTGTCCAGAGCTCTCTGAGTTAGAGGGGGTCAAAACTTGACATTTTCACCAAACAGGTGTTTTTTCTCATCCATGTAACTTTTTACCTATTGTTCTTAGCAAAATTTGTCCCAAAAAGTTTTGATAGCTATTTCTTCAGCCTTTCGGAAAAAAAAATTTTTAAAAAAATAAAAAAAATATTTAATTTTTTTTTTCAAAATCAAATTTTTTTTTGTCTTTTTTCAAAAAAGGATTTGTTTTTAGGATCAAAAGAAAGCTTAAGTTTTTTCCTTTAACAGCTTTTTGGTCGCTTAGTGGGATGCGAGTGGGATATCAATCAAGACGACGGTTTTTCAATTTTTAGCATATGCACTAATTTGAATTTTTTCCTATTAGTGTGTAAATGTTTCCAAAACCTTAAAAATAAAGCATTCACTGAGAAACTAGACAAATTAACTTTTCCGACGGTATGTAACCTCAGGAAAAAAAATCACTTTTTTTTTATAGAAATTTTGAAAATTAATTTTTTTTTATTTATTTCTAATAATAATCAAATTAATATATAATAATAATAGTAAAAATAAAAA
The DNA here is from genome assembly GCA_963682025.1 of Cordilura impudica. NCBI lineage: Eukaryota > Metazoa > Arthropoda > Insecta > Diptera > Scathophagidae > Cordilura > Cordilura impudica. The sequence goes on along the minus strand of OY821517.1, from coordinate 140,708,568 downwards.
AAATATTTAATATATTAGATCCGTTTATAACAGAACTATTTTTTTAATACACAGTCTCTCATCCAGCCTATTAATCGCCTTTATTTGCTGCTTTTTTTGCCAATCTTTTTTTGGCGTTACTAGGTTCAGCTGTTGCTTAAACTGATGTTGAAGGAAATCAACTTAAAATGCTTAACAGATGACTCGCCAGAAGACTTACACGAATACCACGATTGCCTTAAATTGACTATGTGTCCTAATGCAACAACTTCTTGTGCACTTAAGTGTAGTTCAAATTGCCCGGAAACCACATTCATCAAAGAGAATTAAATACACTCTTTTGATCGCAAATATATTGAGGAGGTGAAATTTGAATCTTGGATTCAGACTGACAGATGCACATTGAAAACAATAATTTTAAATGTGAATGATTTTGTGGAAGAAATGTGTACAGGATTGCTAAACTTGAGAACCCATGACTTTTTAGTCAAAGAGCAATGGTCATTCTTCAAAGGTTTGAAGATACATTTGAAGTCTGGGGAATTTGTTATTTCGTATGATTTCGCAGAATATATAAATATATTCTTCAGGATGCCCCATACAAGCTTTCTACTTCAATAACGGCCAAGCAACTATATTCACAGTAGTTATTTACTACATGAAAGATGACAAGTAAGAAAATTATAGTCGGTCTAGACCGACTATGCGATACTCTATACCATGCGTTTAGAGACCCTATCTCTCAGGCCCAACGAACTGGATATAGTAAATAAGCATAAACCAAATTCGAGTGCGATTTTTATTAATTTTTTCGGCTGCAGATATGAAAAAGTTCATATCGGATGCTATATCTATATGGGGACTAGGCCCAAAAATGGACCGATCCTGACCATGTTTGGTAAAGTCTTTGGTAAAGTCTTGTATTTTGCAAAAATATATACAAACAAAATTTGAAAAGAATCCGTGCAATATTTTTGTTTTTTGATAGATTTAAGTGAAGATCGGGAAGCAGCTCTATATGGGACCTATGAGTAAGAGTTGTCCAATAAGGATCTTTTTTGGGCTACTGATTAATGGATGTAATATATACAAACAAACCCAATTTGACTAAGATTTGTATGATAATATGGATCTTATGGCAATTTATGTTGATTTCATAGGGGTCATTTGTATGGGGGCTAGGTCTGAACATGGACCGATTCTCACCAATTTCAATAGCGTTCATCCCATGGCAGATAAAAGCTCAAATACCAAATTTCATCAAAATATATTCATATTTGCGACCTGCAATTTGATTACAAGCTTTACATGGACAAACAGACGGACGGACGGACGGACATCTTTAAATCGAATCAGATAGTGATTCTGATTCGATCGGTATACTAAAAGATGGGTCTAGGTCAAATAGTTTTGGTAGTTACAAACAGCAGCACAAAGTCATTATACCCAAACCACATAGTGGTATAGGGTATAAAAAAGTGGAACACAAAAGTGTGGCAATCATATCCCACGATTTAAAATATGACACCATTGCAGTTTATGAGTACCAGAAGATAATACTAAAATATCCAAAATCTAAATTTACAATAGAAAAGGTATACTACGTTTCGGATGTAGTTCGTCAAATATAGCCTCCAGTGCTCTCATCAAGATCGCATCTTAGATGCGGCTGCTTTATTCCATTGGGCCATGAATTATTGTAAAGAAACTAAAATAGTTCTTAGTAGCAAAGAGGATCATGGGAAAACATTGAAAACACTGAAGAACAAATTCGATGCTGCGATAACAATCGATGGCACCGCTCAATACCATGCTTTTATACCGCTTGTCGATGGAAGACCCAAGTTTTCTGCCTCCACTCAATGCGAGTTCTTTCTAAAGCCAAAAAAGCAGCAGCGAAATCAACAGCTGAACCTAGTAACACCAAGAAAAGATTGGCAAAAAAGCAGCAAATAAAGGCGATAAATAAGCTGGATGAAAGACTGGGTATTTAAAAATGTACAACATTTAAATACTTCATCACCTAAAATAAATTAATTAAAAAACAAGTAAGAAAATTATAGTCGGTCTAGACCGACTATACGACACCCTATACCATGCGTTTAGAGACCCTATCTCTCAGGCCCAACGAACTGGATATAGTAAATAAGCATAAACCAAATTCGAGTGGGATTTTTATTAATTTTTTCGGCTGCAGATATGAAAAAGTTCATATCGGATGCTATATCTATATGGGGACTAGGCCCAAAAATGGACCGATCCTGACCATATTTGGTAAAGTCTCTTGTATTTTGCAAAAATATATACAAGCAAAATTTGAGAAGAATCAGTGCAATATTTTTGTTTTTTGATAGATTTAAGTGAAGATCGGGAAGCAGCTCTATATGGGACCTATGAGTAAGAGTTGTCGAATAGGGATCTTTTTTGGGCTACTGATTAATGGATGTAATATATACAAACAAACCCAATTTGACTAAGATTTGTATGATAATTTGGATCTTATGGCAATTTATGTTGATTTCATAGGGGTCATTTGTATTGGGGCTAGGTCTGAACATGGACCGATTCTCACCAATTTCAATAGCGTTCATCCCATGGCCGATATAAGATTAACTACCAAATTTCATCAAAATATATTCATATTTGCGACCTACAGTTTGATTACAAGCTTTACATGGACACACAGACGGACGGACGGACGGACATCGTTAAATCGAATCAGATGGTGATTCTGATTCGATCGGTATAATTAAAGATGGGTGTAGGTCAAATATTTTTGGTTGTTACAAACAGCAGCACAAAATCATTATACCCAAACCACGTAGTGGTATAGGGTATAAATAGTTATGTTATTAATGGACCTAATTTGATTACGATAAAACTTTATTAAAGTCTTTATTTTTATTGTTATTATATATTAATTTAATTACACTATCCAACAACATTTTTGGAACAGAATAGCGATTTTTGTAGAACACACTTATGGTCCAGCACGTCTGAGTAATGTTTTACAGTGGGTCAAAGTTTTACATTTTTTGGTCGAAGGGAGCATTATACTTTATGAAAAAAATGCTGTAAGTTAATGTCTGAGAGAATTCTTATGGTCAGAGTTGTATTGTGGAATTATATGAGGATTATTTTTGTGGAAGATCTTAATCCTCTAACTGGTCTCTTTATGGGTCAATTTGACCCTTTTTTCGAGAAAATCAAAAAATATCCTTTAAAAAAGGACATTTAAGGATTAAAATATTCTACGAAAATGTTTGCCGAAAAATTTCAGTGGGGGTCACCAAAGACACCATTGTTGTAAATAAAGCTCTTTATGCTTAATTAGTAAAATTATACACCAACATATACAAAACAGGTAAAAACGGCGTCAAGTTCGGCCGGGCCAAACACTGAGTTCTCGCGTCTAGTCAGCTGTGACTTACAAATCGGGTGTGATATTTATTAAAATTAATAATAAAAAACAAAAGAAAAAATTCAATCATAATTGGGCTACTAAGCAGTACATATCGGGTGTGATTTTTACTAAAATTAATATAAAAAAAGAAAAATTAAAGCTTTAATAAGCATGGCGGATTCCGTTTGCAAATTAAGAGATTGGTTTTGTTTTATTTGTGGACATTTTACGCACCATCAAAGCAGAAGGAAGATATTGCCTACAATTGAAGAACCATATTTTCTTTTCTTTGGAATACGATTTTTATCTGAAGCTTGGATACCAAAAACCGTATGTACTACTTGCGAAAGCGGTCTTTTGACCTGGTACAAAGGCGGTACTAAGGCGCTGCCATTTTCTGCGCCTATGAATTACAAATTTGGTAGAAGCCAAAGGCACTACGCGACAATGACATACGAAGCAACAAATAATGTCATTTTACCAGAAGTACGCTGTGAAGGTGTTCCGGTGCCTCAACCGCCTACACATACATTTTCGGCCAATATGACAGTCGCCAATACAGAAATAACAGCGGCCTAATTTGGTAGACCAAGCTTATTTTGAAGATCTTGTAAGAGATTTAGGACTAACAAAAGAGAAAGCTGAAATATTATGTTCCAGATTGAAAAACAGGAATTTGATAAAAGCCGATGTAAAAGTTACATTTCCAAGAAAAAGACACGCCGATCTGGAAAGTTATTTTAAAAAATCAGAAGAACTTGTATACTGTTGCAGTATTGAGGAGGTTCTAAAATATCTAAAGCTTCCACTGGACTCTTCCGCTTGGCTACTATTTATAGATAGTTCAAAACACAGCTTAAAAGCAGTTTTACTGCACAATGGAAATCAGCATCCATCAATACCGATTGCGTATTCAAAAAAAAAGGAGGAAACATACGCATATATTTCAAATCTCTTAAATAAAATTGAATACTATAAATATAAATGGGAAGTATGCGCAGACTTCAAAATGATTGCAATATTGAATGGAATGCAAACAGGATACACAAAATATATGTGCTTTCTTTGTAAATGGGATTCACGTGATACCAGCAGCCATTATCATATTAAATATTTCGAAGAACGTAAAGAAAATATTATTGGTGACTTAAATGTAATCCATGAATCCCTTGTCCCAAAAGATAAGGTCATACTTCCACCGCTGCATATTAAGTTGGGCGTGGTGAAAAATTTTATTAAAAGCTTAAATACACAAGGAAATGCTTTCAAACGCATTCAAACAATTTTCCCCAGATTATCTGCAGCAAAATTAAAAGAAGGTAACATACGGTTTTAAGAAATAATTTATTTCATTCAATGTAAATTACCTTTTCTAGGAATGCTCGTTGGACCCGATATAAGAAAATTATTACAAGATGAAGAATTTGATGGTCATCTGTCGGATATGCAAAAGACAGCATTTGACTTTATGCAGCTGGTTATACCAGAATTCCTTGGAAACTCAAAAGCACAAAACTATGCAGAAAATATTGAAAGCATGCTTATCGGTTTTAACAATATTGGCGTTAAGATGTCACTAAAGCTGCATTTTCTGCATTCTCATCTCAATTTTTGTAAAGAAAACCTTGGAGCGGTTTCAGATGAACACGGTGAAAGGTTTCATCAGGATATAAAGGTATTGGAAGAAAGATTCAAAGGGAAATCCCAAAGTGTAATGCTTGCTGAATACGTATGGGGCTTGTACAGAAACCTTGACCCATCGGAACATTCACGTCAAGCTAAATACAGGAAAGCGTATTAAGTTTAATCTTTAATCCATTGTCATACTACTGCTATTTCCCAATTTCCTTTTACTCGAAAATTTGAAGCAAAAAAATAAATATGTACATACTATAATAAACCAGTATTAAAACAAAATTATAATTTTTTTATAGAAGTTGGCGTGTAATTTTGCCAATTAATCGTAAAGAGCTTTATTTACAATAATGGTGTCTTTGGTGACCCCCACTGAAATTTTTCGACAAACATTTTCGTAGAATATTTTAATCCTTAAATGTCCTTTTTTAAAGGATATTTTTTGATTTTCTAGAAAAAAGGGTCAAATTGACCGATAAAGAGACCAGTTAGAGGGTTAAGATCTTCCACAAAAATAATCCTCATATAATTCCACAATACAACTCTGACCATAAGAATTCTCTCAGACAGTAACTTACAGCATTTTTTTCATAAAGTATAATGCTCCCTTCGACCAAAAAATGAAAACTTTGACCCACTGTAAAAAATTACTCAGACGGGCTGGACCATAAGTTTGTTCTACAAAAATCATCTACTCAACATACCCTTTCAGAATTATTCTGTTCCATTCAAATAAAAAAAAAAAAAATAATTTTTCAACATTTTCCTGAGGTCAACATATTACGGGTATTACAGTATCGAGGGTATGAAATTTTAGTTAGGTACGTTCGATACCGTCGGAAAGGTTAATTTGTCTAGTTTCTCAGTGTATGCTTTATTTTTAAGGTTTTAGAAACACTTACACACTAATAGGAAAAAAACTCAAATTAGTGCATATGCTAAAAATTGGAAACCGGTTGCCTTGAGTTACAAAATATTTTTTTGATAGATATCCCACTCTCATCCCACTAAGCGATCAAAAAGCTCTTAAAGGAAAAAAACTAAGCTTTCTTTTGAGCCCAAAAAAAAAAATTCCTTTTTTTGAAAAAAAGTCAAAAAAATTTTGATTTTGAAAAAAAGTCAAAACATTTTTTTATTTTTTTTAAATTTTTTTTCCCGCAAGACTGAAGAAATTGCTATTTAAACTATTTGGGACAAATTTTGCTAAGAACAATAGGTAAAAAGTTACATGGATGAGAAAAAAACACCTGTTTGGTCAAAATGTCAGATTTTGACCCCCTCAACTCAGAGAGTTCTGGACCAATCTTGTTGAAAAATTATGTCTAGGCTACTATCCAATAGGACTAATCTTGGTGCAAATTTCATCCCGATCGGAAGACATCGGTTTTAAAAGTTACATCACTTGTATGTAAACAAATTTTTATTAACACATTTATAGCCGTTTTAACCATAATTTAAATTAAATGCCAGTTGCAAACAACACTTGTTCCCTGCTCTTGTTTTGTTTTTCAGTCTTCAATGATTATAAAATTTCTTCTATCTGTAATATCAATCAGACTGATCAAAGCAATCAGAAAGAAGAATAAAAATTAAAGTTTATCTAAAAGTACCTTTACCTGTCAAATAATTCTAAACAGCGATATTAACTTAGTGCTTTTCGTACTAGATTTAGCGTCGTAACCAACAAAAAAACATTTTTTTTTTTTCAATTTAGCTCCCTTAGCTCCCTTAATTTAAATACAACAGTTCATGCTAAACAAAATTGTATATATTTGAATAACTGCCCCCAAATTTTGAACTTTTTGGTCGAAGAGACTCATAACACAGCGCAACATTTCTCAAGTGCAAACTCCTTCTTGTGTGTGGTTTTCCTAAGTACTTATCGACACTAACAAATCCCCATTTGGGGTTTTCTAATTTAGTTGCTGCTCGAATTTTATGGCCTCATATATATTTTGCCTGAATCTTGAAAGTGTTTTCTCCTTGACATCTAATTTTCGGGTTAGTTTGTTTTACACTTTTTTTCTCCTAGACTATAGCTACAATTGCGCCGAAGACAGGTAAAAAACCCAATTGGTTTCCGAGATATAGCCGTGAGAAAAATTGTACGTTCTTCGAAAAAATGAACTTTTAGCCAAAATATACATGAGGTCATAAAATCCGGACAGCAACTAAACTAGCAAAACCCAAATGGAGTACCCTGAAAACCGCACACGAGAATGAATTTGCATTTTAGTATCGCACTGTGTAATTGGATCTCCCACTCGTCTGTAATAGGGCCCATACACGATATCAGCATGCTGGCATAACCAAGTGAATGTGTAAGCCGTTGTGTGATTGTGCAAGCTGATGTTGCATGATCGAAATGAGTTTGATATTTTTGTGATTGCGCATTCATGCAGGTGTCGTGTATGGTGAAATAAACACAGTTGACATTAAATTTTCACGCAGTTAGCTTCGACGCATACAAAAAAATACCGTCTTTTTGAAATACTACACTTTTACAATTGTATTTCAGATAACATCAATTGATTTTCAGTTCAATTTTAGAAATTATCATATGTATTTCAGAAATTATCAAATGTATTACAGACATAATCAAATGAATTTCAGAAATTATAAAATGTATTTCAGGAAATATCAAATTTATTTCAGAAATAATCAAATGCATTCGTTACATATATTTTTTGCATTCTCGATACCCATTTGTAAGACCTTAGAGTAATTTGTGTAATCTCAACTTTTATCCATTCGAAATTGTAAAGATTTTAAAATGTAGTTCTTTTATACCATCTCTATATTGTTATTGAGCACATTATTGCAAGATCACAAACATAGAACTTGTTAAAGTAATGAAAAAGTAATTCGTCTAAGAATGATTTCACTTTTTTCTTAGCTGGGAAATATATTAGGCGGATAGAATCCATAAAAAATTAAGAATGGGACTGCAAACAATAATTTAGTATCTGATATACTTAAGGATTATTTAATTATTCTAAAAAAACAGTAAAATTCGAAATTTGCTTTCTCGTAAAAACTTTCATAATAAATTTCATTTTAAAAATTTTGTTTTTATTCAAAAGTCCATAGTAATATGTGTAGGTGCAAATATTCCAAGCTCATTGGCGTGAAGGATACACACAAGAGAAAAGAAAAAAAAACAAGCGCAAAATTATGTTAACTATGTATACTAGCACAGGACAAAGTTTTTTGCATTTGGTTTACAAACAACTTAATTTAAAAATCCAAAGTTAGTAACATATGAAAAGAGAGACGCAGGCGTATTAAAAAGGATAGCTTCAGAGAGAGCACATATCCATAAATATATACATTCACACATTCGCTGTTGAAAAGCAAATAAAACCCCCCCCCCCCCCCCAACAAAGGTTTAACCTCATGACCACCTATACAACAAATTCACTTGCCATATAAAAGTGTGCCTTGGAAAAATTCACCAAACCATAAGTACATAACGAGTGGGTGGCTTTTTGGGTCGTTGGCTGTTACAGACTGGTACTAAACATTCCAGAATGACTTTTTTCATTCTTGTACATGACGAAAACGGTATACACAGGCATGTGATATTTTCAACGTGTTTAAGCTACCAGACAGAAGTTACCTTTGCTCTGGCCTGGACGACAAACAAAACAAACGGTAGAACGTCGTCTGGTGTAAATTTTCAAAATAAAGAAGAAAAAAAAAATACCAAAAAGAAAAAAATCAGAACTTCACACTAATTTTCTTATATAAAAAGAAAAATTTAGAGTTATTATAGAAACTCCAATTCTGAAAAAGTGTGAGAGTGTGTCAGTGAACAAGAATTTGTTAAAAAAAAATCTTAAAATTTTTGTTTTAATAAAATCCAATAACCCGAAAAAAAAATATTATTTATACCGAAAACTGCAGTGGAAAGTTTATAACGATATATAACTGAATATAACTGAAAAGTTAAAAAGTAGTTTTTTGAGAAAGAAATTTTATAAAAAATAATATTAACATACATAGTATTTCAGAAAAGTAAATCTGAATATCATAAAAAGAAATTTTGAGATTTTCAGAAAAAAAATTTTGACAGTGGCGTCCAACGAGTCGAATATTAACGCCGCCACAGGCACAAGTGGCACGGGTGAAACGGCCGCTTTGTTTTCGAAATTTAGAAGTTTTTCTATCGGTAGTGGTCCCAACTCGCCACAACGTGTAGTTTCCAATCTACGGGGTTATTTAACAAGTCGTTTAAGTAATATATCGACCACAGATACAGGTATGTGACCGTTATTTTAATTATTGCATAAAAATAATCTGACAAAAACCATAAAGTGATTTTATACAATTATTCCTTGCCTCATAAGTAGTTTCTTAAATTATTAATAACGACCGAAAGAATAATTTGTGTATATATACCATTTTATTTTTCTGTTTAAAATCTCTTTATATCTTAAATATATATTTTTCTTGATTTGGTTACGAAATGAAAGAAAAGAAAAACTGTTATTTATCACTGCTGAAGTGATATTCAGCAATTTTTATGAATTCAGCTACAAGCTGAGTATAGCTAAGGAATGATATGGCATTGAAACAGAATCTCTCCTAGTTCTCTCTTTACATATCCCTCTATTTTTTTATTATTATTATTTTTTTTTGTGGTGCTTGCTATGAATTAATGATAGGATACTGAACTCTCTCCGTCTAGGTACTCTCATTCCGCTTATGTAATGATTTTTAATTTTTTATTTTTTTTTTAACAAAAATGGAAAGATATATATATCTTTCAGCATATAATATAGATATTCAATAGATATTCGCAATCAATTTAAGATTATGAGCATTATTGCATAAATTCAAGATGATGAACATTTATCTTATTTTGAATTATTCTAATAACATTCCTTTACATATTTTCTAATAACACTCCTCTCTGTAAACTATTCTTTTCTTATATTTTTCAAAACTATATACCAATTAATTAAAAGAAACTAATCGTTTTAAGACCCTGGAGAATCCTTTCCAGAGCCCTTTTAACATAATAGTTATTCGCGAATTTATGAAAATATAATAGTTATTTTCAAATATATTTGACACTTAACTACACCGAGAATAATTTATTTTACACGGCATTTGAAAGTTATGGCATTTGAAAGTAGAACTCTTCCTTTCAAAACCCTTTTAAACTTTTACAGATATCTTATTTCTTCTTGTTCCAAACGTCCATTTACTTAGCATGAGGTATTCATTTTAGTCTTTAAAAAAATCGATATACGGTAAAACTACAGACCCTGAGACCAAAATTAACTTTCCTCAAATATTTTGGCGGTTTCAAATTCGAATCTGGTTTCGGGTGAAATGTTTTGATTGCATCAAAATTAGTATATTCAATAGATGATAATCTTTTTTTTTTTCATCTTTATCTTTATTTATTGAATCTTCACATAGGTTTGTGAACTAACAATAAGTTTTTCAAATCTTAAAACTAAATCTTAAAAATTAAATCCAGCCAGTGCCAGACAAAATTTCATTTATTCTATATACATATGTAATCTAATAATAAACAAGTAAGAAAATTATAGTCGGTCTAGACCGTCTACGATACCCTATACCATGCGTTTAGAAACCCTATCTTTTAGGCCCAACTAACTGAACATAGAAAATAAGCATAAACCAAATTTGAAAAAATTTTGAAAAAGTTCATATCGGATGCTATATCTATATGGGGACTAGGTCCAAAAATGGACCGATCCTGACCATGGTTGGTAACGTCTCTTGTATTTTGCAAAAACATATACAAACAAAATCTGAGAAGAATCAGTGCAATATTTTTGTTTTTTAATAGATTTAAATGAAGATCGGGAAGCAGCTTTATATGGGGCCAAAGGGAGCATTTTTGGACTACTCATTAGTGGATGTAATGAACGCATACAAACCCAATTTGAGTAAGATCTATATGACAATTTGGATCCTATGGCAATTTATGTCGATTTCATAAGGGTAATTTGTATGGGGGCTAGGTCTGAACATAGACCGATTCTCACCAATTTCAATAGCGTTCATCCCATGGCCGATAAAAGCTCATATACCAAATTTCATCAAAATATATTCTTATTTGAACCTGCAGTTTGATTACAAGGTTTCCATGGACACACAGACGGACGGACGGACGGACGGACGGACGGACGGACGGACATTGTTAAATCAACTCAAAAAGTGATTCTGATTCGATCGGTATAATTAAAGATGGGTCTTGGTCAAATATTTTTGGTTGTTACAAACAGCAGCACAAAGTCATTATACCCAAACCACATAGTGGTATAGGGTATAAAAATTGTTTGAATATCAATCCATTTTTCATCCAATGAGAGCAGCAGTCTCCCTCCTTCTTAAGCGTTGCACAGTGGCGCCATTTGAGTTTTTTCGTTGCAAAAATCATATCTTTTGAACCGAATAACATAATTGAACAGTTTGAACAGCATATGATAGACACCTGTTCAGCCTATGAAATGAGCGTTTGGAAAGGAAGGGTGCAACGCTTTGTAGGGGCCTACTTATGGGTTATCAAAGTTAAAATTTGTAGAAAAATCAATTTTATGGTAACTAAAAAAAATTATTTTTACATTTTTAGATTGTTTAATTTTTTTTCTTTAGGGTTTTATGTTTTAAATTATTAACCAACAAATTAAAAAAAAATTACTTCTTTTTATACCCTATACCACTATGTGGTTTGGGTATAATGACTTTGTGCTGCTGTTTGTAACAACCAAAAATATTTGACCCAGACCCATCTTTAATTATACCGATCGAATCAGAATCACTTTATGAGTTGATTTAACAATGTCCGTCCGTCCGTCCGTCCGTCCGTCTGTGTGTCCATGTAAACCTTGTAATCAAACTGCAGGTCGCAAATATGAATATATTTCGATGAAATTTGGTATATGGGCTTTTATCGGCCATGGGATGAACGCTATTGAAATTGGTGAGAATCGGCCCATGTTCAGACCTAGCCCCCATACAAATTACCCTTATGAAATCGACATAAATTGCCATAAGATCCAAATTGTCATATAGATCTTACTCAAATTGGGTTTGTATGCGTTCATTACATCCACTAATGAATAGTCCAAAAATGCTCCTTTGGCCCCATACAGAGCTGCTTCCCGATATTCACTTAAGTCTATTAAAAAACAAAAATATTGCACTGATTCTTCTCAAATTTTGTTTGTATATGTTTTTGCAAAATACAAGAGACGTTACCAACCATGGTCAGGATCGGTCAATTTTTGGACCTAGTCCCCATATAGATATAGCATCCGATGTGAACTTTTTCAAAATTTTTTCAAATTTGGTTTTTGCTTATTTTCTATGTTCAGTTAGTTGGGCCTAAGAGATAGGGTTTCTAAACGCATGGTATAGGGTATCGTATAGTCGGTCTAGACCGACTATAATTTTCTTACTTGTTTAAATTTATTTTTTCAATTTTCTGTAAAATATTCATCACAGAAGCTATATCTAAAAAGCTAATCATTTCTAAACTATAATTATTTTCTAACTCTATTCGTGACTTCACATGCCGCGGGGAAGAAATAAGTGGATCGGAAGATGCTGCCAACATGTTGAAGAGGTCCTCATTTTGCCTTACCCTTGATGCTTTGAATGTGTTCTGCAATCTATATTTTTTATAAAATTTTTTAAGAGACTCCTGTGCTTCTTCAGAAAGTTCTCCAATTGGCAAGACTGGTACTCAATTATATCTTTGCCATGCGACAATATTTTATGGACGGTCGGGGTCAACTTCTTCTGTGGATACATTTCTGCTAAAAGAGATGTAGTTTTCGATGCATATTCTCCATATTTGGTAGAATTAACATTTTCAGTTGCAGTTTAAAACATTCAAGATCGTTCCCAATCTTTTCACGATTTGATTGTCAATTCCAGTGATTCTAGTTACTGCCTCATCATTTTCAAAAAAAACTCCTAGAAGTGTTTCCATCGTTTGAGTTACCGTATCCGTGCTTGGGACAGTCTACTTTTAGTCCAACTTGTTTAAAAAAAGCATCCTGTATTTCCTTCTTTCTGATCTTTTCCTTATCCTTTATTGATGTATTTTCATCGAAGTTTTCATCCTCTTGTGGTAGGGTATACGCCAGTTTTAGCAAGAACCCCATACACCTTATCCTTGCGTGCAATGGTGACATTCCATATTCGTAATTCTCCTCGTTTGTAGAAACGTTTAAATTACCAAATTTCTTCTGACTCTTTTTGCAAATCGGGCATGACAATGTTGAGGTTGTTCCTGTCAGTTCGTTTACGACTTTTCCGTCAACCATGGTCAGGTGAAACTCGTAATTGCATTCAATATAGTTTCCTTCTCCAATTTGCAGCTTTGTAGGCTTAATCTTGCTTATTTGTTCTTCAATGTCCTTCACAGTGGTCCTTATGAGTTCTGCCGATTCCCTTGCAAACTGAAACATTATTGGTCGGCAATAATGCACTGATGACGGACGTGGATTTTTCCAGTGTAGGGAAACATCAGATTTTAGCCGCAAAGGAACAACAGATGCCATAAACATATTTCCGTCCGATATTGTAGCGTCATCGGAAGATATCCTTTGCTTATAAACGCTTTGTCCGGATGATCCATCGGAGCCCCATTTGCTGATCAATGTCAGTTTCTCAGGAAGAATTTTCACCTCATTTTCAGGAAGAATCTCCAACAACCGTTTTGCTGTAAGGCCCATGAGATCCTGCAGATTGGGTTTCACAGAGACTTCCGTAAACTCCGTATGCATTGGTCGTGAATTTATTTTGGCTTGCGTAATATGCTTGTATCCTGGTAAAACGTCAGCCCCGTGCCGTATCATGGATGCCCGTAGTATCTCATATTTTTCTTTGGAAAGTTGTAAGTCCATAAACAAGGCCATACTTCATATTTAATAGACAACGCGTCCGATAAATGCTTCGTGGTCAAGTCATTGGTGGCATCGGCAAGTTTCCTCTTTCTTGTTAAAATTGAACACTTCTCAACACTTTTTTTTGGCCTTCCTTTTGCTCCTCTGGTTGATGTGGTGGGTTTATCTACTGCCAATATATCCAGGATGGTGCCTTCATTAAGCCAGTCCTCGTATTTAGAGTTGAAGTTCTGAATGGTTCGATTAGATTTCACCCATTTTGCCTTAATATTTGCATATATCAGATAAAAATTATTTTTTATAATTTCGCTTCTCTCAATATTTCCGTATAAGCTATCAGGTTCTTCTAAAGCAGCTTCCGAGAAAAACTTTGGTGTGGTTGACCTTCTAAACAGTTCAAATAATTTTAAATTGTTTAACGCCATGGTTTCAGTACTTGTTGCGCCAACTTTCAGTCGTAGACTAATCCAGGCATTATGCTTATTTTGCAATATATAGGCTTATGCTACCATGCCTAAAAATTTACCTGTTCCCTGCATACATATGGATTTAGGCTGAATTATGCAATTTTGATATTATGCTCGTGTCTAAATAAGATTTGTGCCTACCTGGAAGGATCATAAGTCAATATTGTTCTTGACCATTTGTCCTCCAAAGTAATTTTTAAGTGAGGTGCGTACCTGCGAATTTCAATGAGTAGTTTTTTGTGCATGCTGTGTCTGTAACAGAATATTGGGAGTAGACTTTGGTAGAGGCTTGCAGGTAGACAACCGACTTAAAATGCAATTTTCAAACTATTAGATCAAACTACTGTCAGTCAAAACATGTAAGGGACGCACGCCATACAATTTCTGCAACCATGTCTTTTTAACCTTTTTTACCTCTAGAAGCCAAACGGGCACGTAAGGGCAGATAAAACCTTTTAAATTATGTAAAGAAATAATCAAAGAACATGTTTTGCAAATATGGCAAATATAAAAAAATGTAGATTTTTTTTATTTTCCGTCAAAGTTGAAAAATAGTGAAAAAACGGATAGTTTTTAAATAGTGATTTACCAGGAGAAACACAAAGCAAACGGTTAATTTTTTTTTTATCATTATACATTTAATAAATACATCAATCAATACAAACAAAAAATAAAGCGATTCGTTACCTATTTTTCGTGATATTACACCTGAAATCGCAACAAATTGACTAAAAATTGTGTGTTTTTTTGAAAACCGAAAGTCGGTCAACTTTGAACGGTTATATCTTCTAAACTAAAAATGTGATATTATTAAGAGTAGCATATTTGAAATCGTTGAAAAGTTTCCTATAACATGGGCTTATTCAAAACTTCGTCGGCGCACATGAAAATTTTGATTTTTGCAACCTCGTTTGCTCTACTGGCGCCACTGTGTGTTGGTGGATACGATTGTTGATTAAGTTACGTGCTAGAGGATTCGAGTGAGACTCTAGCTTTTCCAAATAGTTTGCACTATATCTAGTGATTTCGTACTTTACTAGAGAAACATTTAAGTCTCTGTGCAAATGTGAGTTTCTTTCGTACCATGGTGCGCCTGTAATAATTCTCAAAAACCTTGTTTTGGCATCTTTGTATTCTTTTTGTGTTTGAAGCTGAGGCTGTTCCCCATAACTGAATACCATAGCACCAAATGGGTTTGAAAATCGAGAAATCAAGAGCTTGCATTAGCCATGTGAATTGGACTAATTTCAATTTTATTTGTGTCAATTTAGCATCTATATTTCTTTTTCAGGTAAGTCGGCGATCAAGATGTAGTCCGAGATATTTAACAGAGGAATGTTGAGGTATAGGCTGGTTCCTAATTCGAATTTGAGGCAAGTCTCCCTTCTTAGGGTAAAAGTTACGTTGATACACTTTTTTTCATTTACTTTAATCTTCCACATATCTAGCCAATCTTCCAGCTGTTCAATATGGCTCTGTAAAAGAAGAGATGCTGTAGAGGGGTTTTCGTGTACGCTTAAAATTGCAGTATCATCTGCAAAAGTCGACGTTAGTGTGTTTTCAAATGTTGGCATGTCTGATGTGTAAAGGATTTACAGAAGCGGGCCCAAGATACTATCATGTGGTACACCACCATTAATTGTCTGTGGAGTGCTCACAAAGCTTTTCTCTCTTATAGAGAATTTTCTATTAATTATATAGCTCTCCATTAGCTTATCTGTGTTCGGGGGCAACAACTGTTTAACTTTATAGAGGAGTCCCTCGTGCCAAACTAGGTCGAATCCTTGAGAGACGTCTATAAAAAGTACAGAGCAGTACTTTTTCTCTTCTTATGGCACTTACAATTCTGTGAACTTTTCAGTGGTGCTGTGTTTTCGTCTGAAACCAAATTGATGTGCTGGAATGACATTATTTTGATCTACGGATATATTGTTGATGATGTTTCTCTTCTCTCCTATGCTGAATATCATATTATCTATGCTTATATAGTGATAACAAGCTATCCGATTCTCTTGTGGATTATGGGAAATACTCCATTAGCCGCGAGGAATATACAGCACTGAATAAATCGTGTTTCAAAAGTAATCCAAAGTCGTTTTACAAATTTGTCAACACTAAGAGCTGATTTTTTTTCAACAACTTATTCCGAATCAACTTTTGATGATTCTACCACTTACCCATCTATACTATCTGCTAATAGAACCATATCTATTCCATTCCTTGATGTCTCTATGGTTTCAAATGGTTTGAAAAACTAAAATTTTCATACAATACTGGACCTGATCAAATTGCCAGTAGTATCTTAATCACATGTGCCGATGCTTTACGGATACTTTCCAAATAAGTGGAAGGACTGTTTCATTATTCCGTTCCAAGTCTGACATTACAAATTATCGTGGAATTGCAAAATTAAGTACTATATCTAAATTCTTCGAAAAAATTATAACTGATCAACTATGTCATCAAGTGTCATCGGTGCTCAACTTCAACGAATCCTACATCCTACAACAATAGTCAATCTGGGTTTTCTTCAAAGAAAGCAAAATGACGCAATTTACACTGATTTCAGCAAGCCGTTCGATAAAGTCAATCATAAACTTCTTATAAAGAAATTACATCTAATAGGATTTTCTGATCTTAGCATAAAGTGGATGTATTAAAATTTAACAAACAGAGCGCAAAATGTACGTTTTAATAATTTATCTTCGAAAAATATTAATGTTTTATCTGAAGTACCGCGGGGCTGCCATCTTGGACCGCTCTTATTTTCATTATTTATAAATGATTTACCGCAAGTTACTCAGTTTTCAAATATCCTGATTATGCTGACGATGTAAAAGTCTTTATGAGTTATAACCAATATTCCGACCATACTTATCTTCAAAATAATTTGGACTCGTTTCACTCATGATGCATTTTAAACTTAATGGAGCTGAATCTTAAAAAGTGCAAATCTATGTGTTTTGTTCGAAAAAGGCCAATATCTGTAAATTATGTGTTGAGCGGCTTTCAACTGGAAAAAGTTGATACTTCTTAGATCTTGGTGTTTTATTAGATTCAAAGCTTAAGGCCAGTTACCCACCCGTTACGGTTTCGGCGCGAATCAGCTGATTAAACCTGTCTTATGAAAAACACATACAAGTGATCACTCAACTTAAGCTAAACGTATCGTATCGTTAACTTCTGACATTCGTGACATTTGTGAACAGCTGATAGTTTGGTTAGTTTTACACAGCAACATGCTGGTACGTTTTTTACGTTCCATAATTGGACTAAATGCCAACGTTATGATACGATACAGTTACATTTTAACAACGTGTGGGTAACTTGGCCCTTAGTTTCGTTCCTCATATTACAATTACGGTAAACAAAGCCAGAAGAGTACTTAGTTTTTGGTCTAAAGAGTTTAATAATCCGTATGTAACGAAAACACTATACACATCACTTGTGAGACCGATTTTGGAATATGCCTCTATTATATGGGACCCTATCTATCAAACTCATGTTGATAGCATTGAATCGGAGCAAAAACAATTCCTACTATTTTGTCTAAGCAGTCTGCCTAGACCGACTATAATGTTCTTACTTGTTATTGATCTGTTCTATATGTGTTATTGTCTTCGAGCAATTTCCCCAAATCGGTTGAAGAACTTAATAATTGTGGTCTTCGACTAACAAATAATCCGATAAAAATATACCGATAAAAATATATAACACAGCACTATCACAACACCTGCTCAGGTTTGGTCACATACCTGATTTAGAGGGGATAAGAATATTAGAGAGGGAAAGAAAAAGGTACACTATTGAAAGCCTCCTAATCCCCCCCCCCCCCCCAAAAAAAAAACGGCAAAAACTATGAATTTACAGGAAGACACACATAAAATTAATACAAGCTACAGAGTTGCAATAAACTGACATCTACCTGTGATAACAAAATAATAAATAATTTTATTCATATTTATATTTTTATTTTAATGTGATCAAAACTCATATTATCGTAAGTTTTTCAATAATTTTATACATAAGATATTTGTAGTAATATTATGTTTTTATAATCAAATAGACAACCCTTAAAAAAGACAACAATAATAGTCGAAACATCGGGTGAAATATGTAATAAAGAACTTTTTATCTACAATATTCATAGGCTAGGCGATTTCTTGTGACCGCTGTTTTGTTCTACCGTTTTATCCCGATTTTGACCAAACGTATATTATTTGAAAGGTATTTCTTTTAAGCCGTTTTGCAGATTTACAGATTTTTAAATTTGTTCCCTTATATTGAGTAAATTGCATTTAAGGTTGCTACTAACACATACATAAAATTATACGTATGGTATGTGTGTTATATTAAATTTGTTAATGTGTTTGTTAGTGAGTTTGTTATCTCCGTTCAAAATAAAAATAAACATAAAAGTGTTGGTTTGTGAGTTGGCTAAGTTGAAAAATAAAGCTGCCCATAAATTGCGCTCGAATTTCGAGCGCTTGAATCTGCTAGTTTACATTAATACGTTAGGCCTGATTAGCCTGATGATAACCAATTATTTATATAGAAAATTTGTTGTGTTTAATTTTTAAATATCTTCCCCAAATAAAAAAGTGAGTCTCAGCACATAACAAATAAGTATTATCTAATAAAAAAAAAAGGTCAACAATAATTAAATAGGTCATTTGATTTGGGAGATCAAAAAAAAAAAAAAACCTCGCTGGTCCATGATTTAAGATTATATATTTTTTGTGTTCTTTTTTATATATTTGCACAGGGGTTCGGTAAGCTAATTCTACCAAAATATAATCTTATAATTTTTATTTTGATGTGTAAAAAAATTAAAAACATTGTTGGAGATTCCGACAAATTAGATGAACTTTTTGAAATGCGTTTTCTTGTTTGCTGGAATTCTATCATATTTAATCAAGCTAACAAAGCCATCATATTTAATCAAGCTGACAAATTCTTCAAATTGAATTCTTTGCATGATTTCACGATAATAAATCAGTTACTAAAATCTGAACAATAATTCTATTAATTATTCTATTAATTTTCTGTTACTTCTTTTGAATATTTTTTAAAATTTTTTAAAAATAATTTGAAAAATAATTAGCTTTAAGCGAAGCCTAACAAATACATATTTACAGAGTGGAAATTTATAATTTTTGTATGAATTGTTGAAAAACCTTTTAAGATAAGCATAAATTAAGTTGTTAAATAATGTCCTTCACATTCCACTTTCACAGAATTCCTTTACATTGGTGTTTGATCTCAAGCAATTGTAGAACATCGTTAAACTTTTCTTTAAACTTTTTACGAACATAATTATAATTTTTAGTTTTCTTTGCATCATTCACAACTCTGGATGTATTGACTATTTTATCAACACAAATAGATTAAATTTTTTTTCAATTTAGAAGCATCATAATATTTTCATTGTCAACATTTGAAAACAAGAGAAAACATTGAGAAATTTAAATAAAAAAATAAGTAAAGGTATCATCTAACAAAGCCTTTTGTGTAAATCCTTAAACACTCGACACTTATTCCATTGTCGTTGTTGATGTGAACAAGTGACTGGGTGCAAGTAGCAAAAACAATAACCCACTTCAGTTAAACAACTTACTACAACCCCCTTTACTCGTATGTTGAATAACAATGAACATATTTTCACAAACTATTTGAAAGTTTCACTCTTCTGTCCGTTCAAACTAAAAGGGGTTGCAGTTCGGTGTCTTATCACTAAATATTAGGCTGGCCATAATTTGAACATATTATGGAAAACCAACTGTCATAGGAGAAAAAATATTTCAGAGTTGATATACATGTTTAATTGATACCTGCAACCAAATTTGAAATTTTTGTATCAAATTGGATTTAAAATTAAGAATTTCTTCGATGTAAATGGCTTAAAATCTTACTTTTTTCAACATTTAATTTTAAAATGTGTCACTTATATAAACGCCGCCCTACGCAGGACAGTATTTCACGCGCATTTCCAAGAAATTTAGTTCCATAGATATATAAGTGTACTAAATTGTCAGTCTGACTACATTGGAATTTATGTGTTTTCAAAACTCAAAGTATCTTACTTAATTTATCGGATTTCAGTTGTGGACAATTTAAAAGAGAAACCCCGGATAGCAAAACAAGCAAGAAAGAATTCTGCTTTGAAATTTATGAGCCGCAATGTTAAAGGTCTCTTAACTAGTGCCACATTGACAAATGAGTTGGAAAGCAATTTGTTAAGCCTGTTATCCGAGTGTGTTAGAAATACCATAATGAGACGAAAGTGAAGGCGATGCTAATGATGAGGACGTTGTTATTGTAGTTGGCGTTAGGCATGGTATAATGTTGAGGCTGAACAAGCTAATAATTGTTACAAACATTTATGATTTTGTGTGAAAAGGGTAGGGCGGGTGTGGGTCGTACTAATGACTTGAAATACCAAGAATAATTGTTGAAGTTTATCTTTAAAAATTATTACTTGTTTTGTATTTTTATTGTTCTCTTAATAGTTTTCTATAGAAAGTAATAGTCTTGTTTTTGTTTCTGTTCTCACATTACTTAGAATACACATTTTTCATGTTGTCAATAAATTCTTCTAGGGTTTCATGGCATTCGCCATGTTTAAAAACAATTAACCTTAACATGTTCGAAGCTATTTTTATAACTGAATTTATTCCCAGCAAAAAAAAATACAGTTTATTGCATTGCATACACAGAAAAAACTTATCGTAAATATTATTGATTTTAGTTGTTGTGCTTTTTTTGTATGGAGATTTCGTGTAAACGCTCAAAATAGAGATGAAAAGTGACTAAATTTATAGCGAAAACTATATGTAGTTAAATACATTGCCGATTCGGCCAAATAAAATCAACTAATACACCCCTATCCAACTGCATTTCAAACAAGTAAGAGTGTTATATTCGGCTGTGCCGAATCTTTGATACCCTCCACCTCGGTTTGAGTATTGATGATAAATGTAAACAAAATATTGGAAAAATATGCATGCATTTCCTATGTGCATGCGTTTCCGGTTATATGACATAACTTCTCGTTTAATTTAGTTTTTGCTAATTAAATAGCTCGCCCTAACCTCCATTGCAAAGGTAATGGTTGTGTAGGGTGGATATATGCATTAAATCGTGCTTTTTTGGCTTTTAACTGGCCAAATATTTCTTCATTGCGGCCATATAGGTCGGATGGAGTAACAAAATAATAACCGAAAAAAGCTCTCTCAACTATTTTTTTCAAAAAAAATATTGCCATATTTGGAAAACATAGAGAATAAATTTATAATAATAAATAATTAAATTAGGGATGCCAAACGCAAAAAACCAAATATCGCAAAAATTTTAAATAAAATAATTTGTTATCTTTATTATCTGAAGAACTTCAAATATTCATCCAAAAAAAATTGTGAAAATTTATATATAAAAAATAACATTCTCATCAAATTGCGTTTATTTATGTAACAGTTGTTATGTTCGCAATTCTTAAATATCATTTGACGTTTTCTAAAATTCATTGAATTTAAATTAATGTTTTCTGTAGTGTGATTCTGTAAATTTCAACGATCCGACAATCGCAAAATATATCGACAGCTATTGTTGTTTGCACTAAGGATTAAGTGATTCACTAAGTACATACACCTTAACGACAGTCGACAAATCTATTTTTCTATTTATTTAAATTGTAAACGACTGGCATCTCTGTCAAAATAAGCGAAAAACACAAAGAAGAATAGAAAAAACTAATTACTTCGTGTTTGACAGGATGATTTTATGTTTATGTTTAATATCTCTATTTTTTACTAATATTTCTGTTAATTTATTTGAAAATGAAATAATGAATTGAATATGCTATTTAATTTTTTTATTTATATAAAAAAGTTTTTGATGTGTAAACATCTATGCGATCAGGGGGTAAAAATCACAAACTTCCCTTACGGAAGCGGAACTATTTACGGAAATGGAAGCTACAATTATTTAGCTGATTCATCAACCAACAGAAAGCGCCATGAATGTATAGCATACAACTGCAACCATCAAGTATGACAAACATAGCAGTTGCTTGCTATACACATGTAGATAGCGCTTACTGCTTGAATATATGTTTTTATTCACAAACCACAATGATTTCCAGAATTGCACCAAAATATTTCGGTATTTTGTTTAGTTTTATTTGAGTTCTAAAGAAAACCGCGTCTTTACTCTATTTGGAAATGTTTTTTCTGTTTTTTTCTTTTTTCAATATAGTAATATTGACACAATTATATGTTGACAACTTTCATTAATAAACATTTTTATTAGTTATTACTATTTTTCATAATAAAACAAAATTTTTTTTAAATAATATAATAATATACAATAAATCTATAATATTAATAGCCTAGGCAAAAGTAAGTGTTTGGAGATAAAATGAAGTCACACTTTATTGGAAGTGTTTGGAGACAAAATGAAGTGTACGGAGATTAAATCAGGGAGGGAATAGCGTTATAAAAACGTTTTTTTTCTAAAACGGGCCTAATTTCGGTATTCCATATAGAATGTTGCTATTTTATTAAACATTTATTTTTATAAAAATTTATAATTAATTTTCTCAATCATTTAAAGTTATTCGTAACACTACATCTTATTATATATATATATTTAACAATTATCACTGCATTTAATATTATTTTTAATAAATAAATAAAATAATAAACACATGTAACCGGTAGTAGAGTTTAAAAAGGATTTTAGTAAAATCACGTGATTTTAAACCAATTTCACACTTTACAAATATCTGGGGTCGAATCGTCGCATTCATTATCGAAATTTTTCAATCGAAATTATTTTTTTATTTTCCCAAATAATATACAAAGCGTAATTTAACTCTGTCACAGATAGCAAGTTATTATCCATAGTTAATAGTAAAAGTGGAACGAGGTCTGACGATTGTCCGTCTTCTTTAAATAATAAACCAAAATATGCAATTTCGACTGATTTTATTCGATATTGAATGCGACGATTTGCCCCTTGCATATTTTGATGTGTAAACATCTATACGCGCAGGGGGTAAATTTCTATTTCACAATACAATCGCAAAAACAGCGTAACACATCGGTGTGAGCTGAAGTGTAAATCAGTGTGACTTTATCTGATTGTATTTGTGAAAAAATGATGATACGTTCTTTTCTAAACATTTTCCAAATGTCTTTCAAAAAACATCAATTGTATTTCAGAAAACATCAATTGCATTTCAGAAACCATCAATATAATTTCAGAAAACATCATTTGAATTTCAGAAAGCATAAATAGAATTTCAGAAAACATCAATATAATTTCAGAAAACATCATTCGAGTTTCAGAAACATCAATTGAATTTCAGAAAGCATCAAGAGAGTTTCAGAAAACATCAATTGAATTTCAGAAACCATCAATATAATTTCAGAAAACATCATTTGAATTTCAGAAAACATAAATAGAATTTCAGAAAACATCAATATAATTTCAGAAAACATCAATTGTATTTCAGAAACCATCAATATAATTTCAGAAAACATCATTTGAATTTCAGAAAACATAAATAGAATTTCAGAAAACATCAATATAATTTCAGAAAACATCAATTGTATTTCAGAAACCATCAATATAATTTCATAAAACATCATTTGAATTTCAGAAAACATAAATAGAATTTCAGAAAACATAAACTGTATTTCAGAAAACATCAATAGAATTTCAGAAAACATCAATTGAATTTCAGAAAACATCAATATAATTTCAGAAAACA
This sequence comes from Cordilura impudica, assembly GCA_963682025.1. Lineage (NCBI taxonomy): Eukaryota > Metazoa > Arthropoda > Insecta > Diptera > Scathophagidae > Cordilura > Cordilura impudica. The sequence goes on along the minus strand of OY821517.1, from coordinate 140,684,415 downwards.
TCAATTGTATTTCAGAAAACATAAATAGAATTTCAGAAAACATAAACTGTATTTCAGAAAACATCAATAAAATTTCAGAAAACATCAATTGAATTTCAGAAAACATCAATATAATTTCAGAAAACATCAATTGTATTTCAGAAACCATCAATATAATTTCAGAAAACATCATTTGAATTTCAGAAAGCATAAATAGAATTTCAGAAAACATCAATATAATTTCAGAAAACATCATTCGAGTTTCAGAAAACATCAATTGAATTTCAGAAACCATCAATATAATTTCAGAAAACATCATTTGAATTTCAGAAAACATAAATAGAATTTCAGAAAACATCAATATAATTTCAGAAAACATCAATTGTATTTCAGAAACCATCAATATAATTTCAGAAAACATCATTTGAATTTCAGAAAGCATAAATAGAATTTCAGAAAACATCAATATAATTTCAGAAAACATCAATTGTATTTCAGAAACCATCAATATAATTTCAGAAAACATCAATTGTATTTCAGAAAACATCAATAGAATTTCAGAAAACATAAACTGTATTTCAGAAAACATCAATAAAATTTCAGAAAACATCAATTGAATTTCAGAAAACATCAATATAATTTCAGAAAACATCAATTGTATTTCAGAAAACATCAATTGTATTTCAGAAAACAGCATTTGAATTTCAGAAAACATAAATAGAATTTCAGAAAACATCAATTGAATTTCAAACAGCATTATTTGAATTGCTGAGAACATTAATTGTATTTCAGAAAACATCAATAGAATTTCAAAAAGCATCATTTGAATTGCTGAAAACATTAACTATATTTCAGAAAACATCAATTGAATTTCAGAAAACATCAATTGCATTTCAGAAAACAGCAATTGAATTTCAGAAAACAACATAATCGACTTATTTTTTATGCACTGGAAAATATGATGTTGATGTTTTCTTTAATTATTAGATGTTTACACATCTCTCTTGTGATCGGACTCACATGATTTTTTTAATAGAAGCAAAGTATTTTCACTATTTTATGATTTTTATTTATGTATGACGACATTTCAACCTAAAAATTTAAGTTTTATCGATTGAATAAACAACACAAAAATGGTTGTCGTTTAGATAACAACAACAGCTGACTTTAACAATAGCGAATATCGTTTAAAAATTTTACTGATAATTTTGCAATTTTCTTTTTTTAACGATTCGACTATCGTTAAAAGAAGTTACTGAAAAGCTATTAATTTCTCCTGAATGCCAATATTTTTTTTAATGTAAACATTTTTTAAATGTAAACATATTTGGTGTTTTTTTTTTAAAATTATTATTTCCGACGTTTTGATATGATTTTCTGAAAATTCCAATTAATATTTTATAATTTATAATTGGAAATTTTAATTCCAGTTTTTAGAATTGATATTTTCTAAAATTTGAATGGAAAATTTAAAAAGTGCAATTTTGTATTTATGTGAATAATAATGCTTTAGTAATTATAAACAATTTTTAAAAATTAGATGTAATCGCAATCAGATATTTTGTAGGTAAAACAGAATTATAATTCTATATAACTATGTAGAACTATTTTGTAAAAACAACAATAAGTTAATATGCCAAACTAATGTTCATTTTTGTAAAAGAATAATAAAAATACGTACGAAATAAAAGATCAGCCCGTGTATACTCTTAACATTGCGCTGTATGATATCTCTTTGAAAATATTGACATTCATGTTAAAATAGAAATAACTATTGAAAAGCTTATTAGAACAAAAATTGTGGCGCCATCTACTGTGGCATAGTCACGCTGAGCAAAATGAAGTGACACTCTGTTAATGCAAAAGAAATGTATTTTCCCCACAACAAAATATTGCAGAATTTTATGTAAATAAAATAATATACCGATTTATTTCTAACATGCAGTTATTATGGATATACATATATAGAATATATGTATATTATTTGTATTATTTAATATGTGTATGTATGTATGTGTAAATATTACACACAAAAAATACAACATCAAACGTCATTTTTGTGTTTTTCTCTTTAAATAAATTAATATATTAATATAATATATAAAATTTTTTTTTGCTAAATTTACATTGTTTTTTTTTTTATTAACAACTAGGTACATATTTCAGCATTATTTGCTCTAGATGCTGGTTAATTTTTACTCCCTTTATATTAATTCGTAGTGTCTGCTTGTCGAAAAAATTTGGATCGATTTTAATCCCTTTCCCGTGACCCAATCGATCTGAAACTTCGCAGGCAGGCTCGTGGCAATGACAGAAATGATCTAGTAATTTTTTTAGTGATGCCAGAACAATGGAAACTTTTAAATTTTCCTACCAGAGTTGATAAAAAAACATACAAAGGGTTAGTTTTTATTATATTATTACCACAACGACCACAAAAACAACAAGTCCAGATATGACAACAACACAACATTTAGAATAACAACAAGAACAATATAGAAACATCATATTTTTAATTTTTTTTTTTTTACTTTTTCAGAGATTTCCCTGGACCTGTTCCACCGATTTTAATGATTTTTGAAATAGAAATCTTCCCATGAATTTGTGGAATCATTCTCACTAAAAATGATCACCATAGCTATCCTATTGAGGATGTGATGGTGACAAGAGCAACATAGAAAATTATATTATTTCAAGACTTTTTTTAGTTCTTTATTCAAATCTCGCGCCCTAATTGACCGATTTGAACGATTTCAAATACCAAACTTCTCAGGATGTTAATGAATCATTTTTATGTCAACGAGCACCCTAGCTGCCCGATTGATGCCGTCATCGTGATTTCCACAGACGGACAGATGGTCAGAAGGACAGACGGACATCGCTATATCAACTCCGCTTGTTATAAGGATCACAAATATATGTATATATTATGGGGTCCAAATTTTTTTGTCTAATTTTTACAAACGGAATGACAAACTTATATATACCCTCTGCACACTGGAGTGGAGGGTATAAAAATATCAAATGATTTTCAGAAATTATCCATTGTATTCCAGAAATTATCAAATGTATTTTAGAAATTATAAAATATATATCAGAAATTGTTGCATGTAGTTCAAAAGTAATCAAATGTATTTCAGAAAATATAAAGTTAATGTTAGAAAATACAGTCTGAACGCTCTAAAACAACATATAATGTCAGAATTACAGTGCATTTGTAACATTTGTGTGTAAACTACTCGTATAAATGAAATTTTGTCTTGAAAATCCATTGCCACGAAGCAACCGAAACTTCATATCCGATACCTCACGGGTTTTTTATTGCAGCTGACTAAAAAATAAAGTTATCTTCTTATTTTCTTGTTATTTTATCTCTAAGTGCATAAAAAGTAATTCCAATTGTTGTTTTCTTTAAGTGCAAATCCCTGATAGAAGCAATAACCACTTTTCGGTACGGTAAAGTTAACTGATTCTTGACTCTGAAATTCAATTGATATTGATAATTTCTGAAATAAATTTAATCATTTCTGAATATATTTGATAATTTCTGAAATATATTCGATGTTTTCTGAAATACATTCTGAGAATCAATTGATGCTTTCTGTAATACAACTGTTACTATTCTAAAATTTATTAATATTTTCTGAAATAGAATTGGAAAAGGTGTTGTTCTGAATTGTGCTCATATCACTGAATTTTGCTAATGTAAATTTTTGTTGGGTGGTATTGTTTGTTGCTTTTTTTTTTATCGAAAATAATCTTTAATTTGTAACTAAACATGAAGACAAATAAGAAAACAAAATATAAAATCAAACACCTGGAGAAATGATTGAGTAAGCTAAAGATTACTTTAGACATTTTTGATTAGGTTTTTGAATTAAGAACTATTTAATTAAAAAAGCTACTTCCATTTAATATTCCAAAGAGCAATCACAGAAAAGAATTACAAAAGCAATTAAGTAATTAAAAACAAAGATTAATATAGGCAACAATTCTTATACCTTCCACACCACTGTGCAGTGGGTATATATAGGTTTGTCATTCCATTTGTAACGCAAAAAAATATTAATTTTTAACCTCATAAAGTATATACATTAGCGCGTCCCGATTTCGTTTTTTTTTTTCGAATTTGAAAATGCTTGCCCCCCCAAAAGATGGGGATTTAGGAGCCTTTTACAGGAAATATAGCAAAAAAAATTTTTGGACAAAAAACCATATGGCTACCGGATCCTAAAGATTGCAATCCTAGTGCATTTTGAAAAAAAAAACATTTTTGATATTCAAAAAATTAACTACAAAATTTGGGCAATACAGAGTACATTCCGGGAAAAATATTAATAAAATTTTCGTAGAGCAATTTTAGTGCAGCGTTGCATCTTAAATATGGGAAGTGAGTATATATTTTTTTTTCTTTCAAGCTACATTAGTCTCAAAAGCTGTGCGCTGGACCAGACAAGCTCTATCACATTTTTTTAAATAGTTTTAGCTAATATCCTTTAGTTTGCGCAGCTTTTGAGACTAATTTAGCTTGAAAGAGAGAAAGAAAGAAAAAAAAATATATACAGTAATTTCCGCTTAATTGATTTTCCTAAAATGCATGGTTTTTGTAGCAATTAAGCGGGAAAAACATTTACCCGATAATCTGTTAATTGATTCACGGACGCAATTAAAAGAAACGCCTTTAATTAAGTAGCTTCATGATCAATAAAACAAAGACTGAAATGATTATGCACGTATGTATGTATATATAAAAAATGAAATGCATTACATATTGCAAATTGTTAAAATTCAAATAATTTATTAAAAAGAAACAAAAAAGAAATCAGGTACGTTCAATGTACAATGGTTAAAAAGGAACTAAAATATCATAAAGAGCATATAAAAAATGAGATCAAATATGTATGTATGTATGAGTTCATGCTAAATCTACTATACTATGTGCATAAATCTGAATTTGTGCTTTGTAACAGTGTTCGATAATATTTTTTCCATATTATCAAGTTCATTTGAAAAATTATTATTTGGTAAGAAATATTCCCGAAGGATATTAAGACAAGCCAATGCTTCTTTATTTGAAGGAGGATTGTTAACAATTTCCTCGTTTTCTTCATCTTCGGAAGACTCTGAAGTCAAAACATTGTCGAGTTCTTTGATTATCTCCTTATCTGTAAGTTGTCCACAGCATTGCAAGTTATCGTCGCAGCGGACGTAATTTTCAAATTCACCTTGGTTTTCAACATCAATACAGAGTTTCACAATATCGTCTTCTAAATCGGCATGGGTGGAGGAAAAGAATTTTGCCTAAAATTTTAAGATTTTGAAAGGGTACATAATTAGTTATTGTATATGTGTAGTAACGCTTTAAATGAATGCAAAATTACAATTTTGAAACAGTTGGTAATAGTAGCAGGTTTAACAAGCCACCAATAATTTTTGATGATATGCATGGCATGGAAAATGCTTAAGTTTTTCACGAAATCTCCCATAGTTCCTCCACTTTCTATTGCAGAAATTTGTTTGCGTACAATATTTTGTCGGTAGTAAGATTTAAAACAGTGAATAATACCCTGATCTAGGGGTTGCGCTATTGATGTTGTATTAGCTGGTAAATATTGCAAGTTAATGTTTGCTAGAACTGCTGTTGTCTTATGAGAAGATGCATTATCAACGAACAATATTATTTTGCGTCTTTGTTTTTCCATTTCAGCATCAAGAGAAAGCAAAATTTTATGCCATAAATCTTGAGTCATCCAAACTTTGTTTTGGGAGCAATACTCAAGAGCCAATATTTTGTTTTTGAAACACCGTGGATTTTTTGACTTACCAATGACAGTTACTTTTTTATAATCACCGGTTACGTTACAAATAAAAAGCAATGTCAATCGTTCTTTTGAACTTTTAAAGCCTCGTGTTTGGTCCCCTTTTTTGCTTAAAGTTGAATTAGGCAAATCTCGGAAAAATAAACCGCTTTCATCAGCGTTAAATATATCTGTAGGCTCATATTTCGAAATCAAATTCGGCAAAACCGTATCAAAGAAAACATTTGCGGCATCAATATCAGCGGATGAACCTTCTCCTTGAACTTTTCTTAGTGTTATGTCTTCTCTTTTCTGCCAACGATGAAGCCAACCAGAACTGGGTTTGAAATCTAATTTCATTTCCACAGCAAATTTCTTTGCTTTTTCCAAAATAATGTTACGTGAAATCAGGGCACCAGATTCACGCATTTGTTTGAACCAAAATGAAAGGGATTTCTCCACATTTTCGGACGCACCGGCTCTCTCTCTTTTGGTTGACCACTTAAAAGCCTTTGACTTTTATAGAATTGTGTCTTTATTTTTTAAAATTCTATTTATGGTGACCTTAGAGCACTTATATTGTGCTCAAAGTTCATCCTTTCCAAGTTTTTTAGCTTCAGCAATAACAATTAATTTTTGCTTAATGTTTAAATTGGTGTGTTTTCTTCCACTCATTTTTCACAAAAACTTCTAACACACTTTTTAATCAAGTAAAGGATAAATAAAAGCAAATGATTCTCGGAGTTGCCACATACTTTTATTTTGGATTTATACTAATTATCATTTGTGGAAATTTTCAAATTGCAATTAACCGGCAGTTTTCAATTAAAAGGGTACCGCAATTAAACGGAACTCATTTAAACGGGAATTTTTCCACGAACATTATATTGATATTTTTCATTGCTCTTTTTGAGAATAAATTAAGCGGGTAAATCAATTATGCGGGGATCAATTAAGCGGAAACTACTGTACTCACTTTCCATCTTTAAGATGCAACGCTGCACCAAAATTGCTCTACGGAAATTTTACTAATATTTTCCCCGGAATGAACTCTGTATTACGCTACTTTTGGCGTCAATTTTTTGAAAATCAAAAATATTTTTTTTTCTCAAAATCCACTAGGATTGCAATCTTTAGGATCCGGTAGCCATCTGGTTTTTTTTTCAAAAATTTCTTTGCTATTTTTCCCGTAAAAGGGTCTTAAATCCCCATCGTTTGGGGGGCAAGCTAAAAAAAAATAATTCGGGACAAGCTAATATACATATATTCTTGACCTTTACAACAACTCGAGTCAACATAGCGATGTCCGTCTGTCTATTGAAATCACGCTCATTCACAAAATGAAGCAATTAGGGCCGCTAAGTTATGACAATATTGTTTGCAATTATTTCGAGCAGCTTACTATTGAAAATGGAGTATATCGGGTATCACAGCACCAAGATATGTCCAAAAATATAAAGACAGTTTTAAAAATTTAACACTCTTACCTGTTTCAATTAATATGTCTGTAAATTTAAATTAATGAAAGGCAGTAGGAGAATCACTTTAAAGAAATAGAAATAAGTGCGCTTTCAAATGCAAAACAATATCAGTAATGCATAATTTGAGTTTGAAAAAAAAAACATTTAAAAAATGGAAAACTTCATGTACAGATTTATTTATGTATGAAGAATTGTTCTTTTACCCTGATGTCTCTTTCAATCGCATGAGGAATGGCTCTCTGATATGTATATCATAGACCACAATAATGTCTCAAAATATAGTTGAAGAGAAACAATTTCAAGATATAGTAATATATATTTGAAGTTCATGCATACCTAAGAGTACACTGCGTTGCAAAACTATAAATACCATTTCATTTCACTAAATGTCGTTCGTTAAAAAAAGTAGAAGAGCTTAAATGTAATGTATGCAGCGCCGTTCTGTAACTTTTTGGGGCCCTGTGCAGACACTTAGCATTTTTATTTTATTTTATTGAATTCATTTTTATTGATTTTTATTAAAGAAAAAATAACACAAAGAAATTATAAAGCAATTTTTCTACCTCTTTTGCTGCCAAATTCATCAATTATATCACTGTAATCAATTATTCTGGCTGTTGCATTTTCAATCGACCGTATTCTAATCCAGAAAGTCTCTCCTGTGATAATAATTTTCTGAAATATATCTTAAAATAGCAAGTTCATTTTTAAATTCCATCTCTTCAACATCGCCTCCTACGTGCTTGACCAGTTTTGTACAATAAGTATTGAACTCATGAATCGAAAAGTACATAAATGATTTAACCTTACATCTATAATATTAATAGGCTAGGCGACTTCTTGTGAACGATGTTTTGTTCTACAGTTTTATCCCGATTTTGACCAGACGTTTATTATTTGAAAGGTATTTCTTCTTAGCCGTTTTGCAGATTTACAGATTTTTAAATTTTTTCCTTTGTTGTGAGTAAATTGCATTCAAAGTTGCTACTAACACATACATACATAAAATTATACAATGCTATGTGTATGTTTATTAAATTTGTTAATGTGTTTGTTAATGTGTTTATTTTCTTCATTCACAATAATGATAAACCAAAATACTGTTGGTTTGTGAATTTGCTAAGTTGAAAAATAAAGTTGAAAAATAAGTTAAGCTCAGCACTGGTTGAAATTTCGTCCCCTCTTGGAATGTCGTATCCGAAATGTGGACTAACTTATTTAAGGGTTACCATATACAAAACAGTAAAATTTTAGGGTGCTAACCATTTTTTAGGTTGCCAGATCGAAAATATAATATTTTTGCGAGGACCACGAAATCGCTTATATCTTGGAAACTAAGCGTCGTTCAAAAAGTACTTTTTCTTAAAAAAGTATGTTAATAAGTTTTCAATGGGCGGCTTAGGCGCGTTAAAACTTGCTAATTTATTATATTTTTCGTTTCTTTAATATTTAATCTTTGACCCCAAGAAGAAAGATAGGTTAAATTAAAGTTTTTAGTTTGAGAATATTACGATTAAAAAATAATTGTTTGAAATATGTTCATTAAACAGCATCGATTTGAATGAGGACAAAAAAAAAAAATATTTGTTGATTGGAAATAAAAAACGCGTGGTGAATATTTGGTTGGAAAAAAGGATATGCAATATCAGAATCATTAAAATACGAGGGCGGATCAATAGTCCGTGACTTTTTTTGCAAAAAAAAAAAATTTATTTTTCAACATAATCTCCTTTTAGCTCAATACACTTAGTCCAACGTTTCTCCAATTTTTATCCCTTCAAAAAGTTGGATTTTTCGACGTCCAAAAAAATAGGCAAGGCTGATCAATAGTTTCATCACTGGAGCTAAATCTCTTTCCACTGAGCCGTTTCTTTAGGTTTGGAAATTCACTTTTTTCCATTTAAAAGAAAGAAAACCACGAGGTTGTATGTTTTAAACAGCTGTTAAACGCAAAGCAAATGACGGAACTTGCTCAAAATTTTACAGCAGTCTACTAACAGGTGGTACTTGATGGGAGCAGTGTTGCATTTCATATAACTACGAGGGAAGTTCGAAAAGTCACGGACTTATTGATTCGCCCTCGTATGCATATTTACATTATTTTGGTTTTGCTGTCAGAAACTTGGACAAGCTGTTTGATACAAGTGGTCAAATGGCAAGAAGATCTATTTCGATTTTTCAATTCCAGTACATTGGAGAGAGTCAAGTAACCACCAAACCGATTGTTATTTTTGTTTAGCAAAAGTTTCTGGATTCAATATGAAAAATCTCAAAAATATTACTTAAACAAATGTCCCATCGGTTTCCAAACCAGCTCAACGTCCACCAAATGATCCATTACCAGTCATTCCCAGTGTTACGAGCAGTGAGTCTGAAACATCTTTCACCAGCAGTGGTAGTTTGTATGAGGCTGATGATGAACGCCATTTAGTTTAATTCGGGATGCAAGACGCAGAATTACTAGCTTCACGCTTGCAGCAGTGAAAACAACTTGCAGTTGGGACAAAAGTTACAGTCTATAGAGGGGCTAAACCATCTGAACTCAACTTAAAATATGGCTGTTTTTTACATCACTGTTTCCAAATTGGCTGAATTTTGGCAGGATTAAAGTGTATCCGCGAAATAAGAAAAATCCTAAATTTAAGTTCACTGACGCATCTGGATCCGGAAATATGAGGTCTTGAATATCGGGAAAAACTATAAAAATGTACAAAGTTGTACTTACTTAATTATCATTTTCTTGATTAATATTATAGTGACGCAACTTATCAAGGTCGCATTTGAAAGGTTAATTAATTACCTTTAATTTGATATACAACATGATTTTTTTTTTTTGGAAAGGTCAAAGGTCACATCTCTTGACCTATAATTCGGGTGGCTATAGCTGTAAAAACGACAATTTTAAAAATCTGAAAAAAATATATGTTTAAGATTGGTTCCTTCCCTAAAGTTCCAAAAAATTTCAGACTGGGGGTGTGCTTGGATCCAGAAATATTTATCATAGAGTAAAGGTAGATATTTAACAAGTGAATTATTATTATTATGAATGCTGTTGTTGTTGTTGTTGTTGACATTATTATGATGAATGCTGTTGTTGTTGTTTAGTTTTATTATAAATGTTTTCAATTACAAATTTGCTATCAGCGGAATAAATTTTAGCTTGTAATTGTGTTTTTGAAATTGGTATGAAGCTGTGCTGCTTTTGAGTTCCTGGAATTGTACGTAATCCTATAAATCTATCAGTTAGCAATTTCTCTTCATCTTCATAATCTTTTTCCGTTAAATATGCAAAGTTGCAGTTCTGAAGAGTTTGCTGACACCAATTATACAAGTGGAGAGGAGTAGTTATCTGATCTTCGAATGGACGTTGCAAGCTGGCTCTTCGTGCTTCACGCTTTACCGTTCCCCCAAGACCATCACTAGGTCCTTTGCCGTGACTGGTAGCAAAGAAATGCCACTCAGCGGAACAATTAAAATCTTCGCTATGATGGCATAAATTGGCAAAGTTTTTTTTATTTTTAAATTGAGCGGAAGAACCGTCCGAAAAATAAAAAATTTTCTTTGGTATTTTCAAAAACTTGTTTTTTAAAAACTCATTTAGGTGGCGATGAAATAAATGAACTGCTATGGTATTATGTATTAGACAGTCTGATATTATTATAAAATTTGTAGTTTCTAATTTTCCATTTGATTTGTAATAAATTGCTATTGGGTATAGTGTGGCCTGGCTATTATTCCATAAAAAGCCTTGCACAGAATCCTGAACCACAAAAGTTGCATTTTCGGAGAAGTCGCAAATAACTAAACACTCATTTTCTTCCAACGCAGACTTTTTGTGAGCCATAAATGCACCCTGCTCTTTAGATACGAATGAATGGGGTAGAAGAGTTTGCAGTTTTTCGCATAAAGAATCCAGAAAAGAATCAGTTTCTTTAATAATAGTTTCCAAAGAGTCTCTATCTACACTTATCCACTGTTTATATATGATTTCATCAATTTCATTTTCTAATAATAATTCACCAAGTTTCTCTTTAAAATTTTGTATATCTGGACACATGCTACATCTGCCAAGGTAGCAATTTGGTGATGGGGGATTGCATATAAGTCTTTTTAAACAATCTTTATAAGTTTCCAGCACAAAATCCTGCACATTTTCTGTCAATTTTTTCAGGTTTATTGCGTGGAGCATTAGTTTTGTATTTTGATGTATTTTACAAACACATACATTATGGCTTCCTGACGCATCTGCTAGAACCACATTTTTTGGCCGAAGTTCACAAAATTTAGAAATTCCAATAGTTATCCCTTCATGTTTTTCTTTAAATAAAGCATAAACTTCTCGAAGATTTCCGAGTAAAAGTCTTTTATTTTTTTTTACTTTTACACTATTTTCTGTTATTGACAAGTAGTCTTTACATCCTGGTAGACATCTGCTGACATCATCAGTTTCATAAAAGATTTTCACCACATCAACAATTTCTAATGGCAATCGTTTTCCAAGTTTTGGATTCGGTGTACTCAATACGCCTTCTGTCTCAACCAAGTTTTTTACCTTTCGTGCCATGAAATTTGTTATTTGAAATTCCTCCTCCATTCTTTTCAATGTCCAGCTTTTAGGTAAAATAGTTAAAAGTTGAAGTTTATCACTGTTTTTAGTTATTGATTTAAACTTTTCTTTCAGTTGTTCGATTATTTCCGATTCTGGGCATACGTGAGAGGTTGAAGGTGTTGAATTTGGGAAAATGTTGGTTTTAATTGATGTTGTTATTTTTTCTAACTTTCTAGTTGTATACCCTTTTAATGGAATTTTTCTCGAACATATTGGAGATTCTTGTAAATATGTTAAACTTTCGTTTAACTTAGAAATTCGAACATCTCCCGAAACTGATGCTTCACTTTCCGAGTCTGAAGTCTCGTTTTCTGGCTCGTTCATAGATTGAATATTATTGTTTACACTTCCTTTTAATTTATAAAGTTCTCTTCTGCATATATCACATATTTTATTTGATATTGAAATGTTATAACTAATTCCAGTCATCCATTGCTGAAATTTTCGAAGTCCTCTTGCATTCCGGACATGAGCAACTTTTTTAAATGGATTACAACAATATATTGTATTAAATGACATATTGTTTACAGAGGCAAAAAACAATCACTTTGAACACTTTTGGTTTTATTTAAAAATATTGATTTTATAGCAACACATGTGGTTTTTTAAAGCAACGTGCTTAGAATGGTTTTTTTTTCGTGGTGCTTCCTTTGACTTCTCGTTTTTCAATAATTTCTCTATATCCAAGTTATTTGACACTACGAACCACACCCGACAACATTTATACTGTTGTCTCGCTCTAACATAATTACCTGCCAAACCAACCCTAACACAGGTCTGTACTGAGTACAGTACAGAGCTAAAGAACCAGAAACAAATAGCGGCGTGCGTGCATAGCCCGCCGACGCTCACGAGCACAACCAACCACATTCATAAACAGTAACAGTAACAGCACCGACTTTTTAAATATCTACCTTTACTCTATGATAAATATTTCTGGATCCAAGCATACCCCCAGTCTGAAATTTTTTGGAACTTTAGGGAAGGAACCAATCTTAAACATATATTTTTTTCAGATTTTTAAAATTGTCGTTTTTACAGCTATAGCCTCCCGAATTATAGGTCAAGAGATGTGACCTTGGACCTTTCCAAAAAAAAAATCATGTTGTATATTAAATTAAAGGTAATTAATTAACCTTTCAAATGCAACCTTGATGAGTTGCGTAACTATAATACTTTTCAAGAAAATTAAAATTAAGTAAGTACAACTTTGTAAATTTTTACCTTTTTTTACGATTTTCAAGACCACATATTTCCGGATACAGAAGTGCCAGTGCCCTCTACGAAAAATGTCTTCCTACGAAAAATCATACAATTTGGAGAAGGTAGTGTACACCCATTGGTTGATTTGACATGGAATTACCCAGAGATAGACCCTTGGAATTGGCTGCATATTTTGAAAAGAAACACTCTATTCTATACTGTACTAATTGTGATGGTTTATTTCAAAAAATTAACCAGCCATATGACAAAACTGAATGGAGATTATTTATTGATGGCTTTAAGTACAGTTTAAAGGCTCTTCTTTTGCATAATGTCAATGAAAACCATCCATACCAATTGCTCATGCCATTAATAAATACAAAGGAATATAAAGCAATGACTGAAATTTTGACATTAATCAAATATAACGATCATAAATGGAAGATCTGTGCTGACCTTAAGGCGTGTGATTTAAATTTCTTTGTATATATAGTATAAACCATCGTAAATAACTGTAAATTAATCTGTTTCAGGTCATTGCTTTGTTGACTGGTATGCAAGGAGGTTTCACAAAATATTGTTCTTTCTCTTTTTCTTTGGGATAGTCGCGCTACATGTCATCACCAGGAGAACAACATTTCAACTAAACCATTAATTGATCCAAATGACGTTCTTCTTCCGCCGCTGCACATAAAATTGGGCCTTTTAAAGAACTTTCTCAAGGCTCTGGACAAAGATGGTGCAGCATTTAAATGTTTGTTAGCGGTTTTTCCTAAAATTTCATATGCAAAAATCAAAGAAGGCATATTTGTTGGCCCTCAGATCAGGAAGCTATTTCACAATGTTTATTGGACAAAGAATATGCAGCCTGGAAATCTTTCAAGAGCATAGTGGACAGTTTTCTTGGAAACAATAAGAGTGAAAACTACAGACAAATTGTTTCTGAATTATTGAAAAATTGTCACGAATCAGATGCACGCATTACACTCAAAATGCATTTTCTTCATTCGCATTTTGATTTTTTTTTCCACAAAACCCAGGTGTGGTGAGTGAAGAACGAGGGGAGTGTTCTCACCAAGATTTAATGAAAATTGAAAGAAATTATCAAGGATTTTGGGACAAAAACATGCTGGGAAACTATTGCTGTCCTCTAATACGTGAAATCGAACCAACAACGTTCAAAAAGCCTCATTCACTTCTGAAAATTCATTGATTTTTAAATAAACTAATGATTTTTTATGTAAAAAACGAATAAAAACATTTTGTTTTTGTATCTCGAAAAACTGACGTGATAGAGAAAAACCAATTGCAGATTCAGCCCACCAAATTACCCTAGGAAAGATATTTGGTTGCTCCAGTCCAAAAACCTTGGTGGCTAGTGTAATTACTCAATAATATTTATAAATTTTCAAAGGCAGCACCGCAACATCAATAACTTTCATATCATTTAATTTCTAAACGTGTAAACAACCTGATATATAATTTTCATGACAATTAAAGTAGAAGACATTAACGTGTCGTCATTGTCGCAATGTTGTTAAAATCTGTTTGGATGGATTAAATAAATATCGATTTCAAGTGCAAATAACCATAGCAGAGAAAATCAGTATTAAGCAACAAACCACAACAACTAGTAAGTTACTAAACTGGGTTAATTGCAATTTAGTATTAACCCAAAGAACTTGTATGTAGAAGTATTAGCTATAAATTCATTATCAAATTTAAAATTACATACATATCTTAAAGTATTTCTGCAAAAATTTAATTTATAATTTTAATTTCCACCAATTTAAGTTTACATTTTGAGCTAAATGTAGGCAAAAAAAAAAAAAAAGAAATCAACTGATATGTTACATAAAACAACGTACATATCTAATATAACATACCCTTGTAATATGAAAGTTTATGTACATCGCACAATTCTAAGAATAATTTTATCAATGTTAAAAATCAGCACGTAATTATATGCATAAGATAAGAGATGAGAAATAAGCGGAAAACGTTTGGTAATAATCCTTAGAGAATGAATATGTAAATGTATTTTTTCTGCAAGTCAGTCAATCACATCTTCAGGGTTTAAGAAATTTTAGAAAAAACATTTTTTTGCAACCCTTAAGGTGTGCCGTGATTTATATTTGTTAAAAAAGTTTTTCTACGCCCAAAGTATGCTAACAAAAAAAAAAAAAAAAAAAAAAACATTGGATTTGGCAATAATTTATTCTAAAACTTTACCTAAAAATATTTCGAATTATTATTTTAAAATAAAATTATAAGAAACTAGTTAGATGTAAGTCGGCCAAGTCGCTCCTAGAACAATGATGAAATTGCTTTTTATACCCTCCACATCTCAGTGGCAGAGGGTATATATAGGTTTGTCATTCCGTTTGTAACGCATCGAAAAACTAATTTCCGACCCAATAAAGTATATATATTCTTGATCCTTATCACAGCTCGAGTCGATATAGCGATGTCCGTCTGTCCGTCTGTCCGTCTGTCCGTCTGTCCGTGTGTCTGTTGAAATCACGCTCATTCAAAAAAAAAAGCATTTACTTAGGTCAGGTTACGAAAAAATTATTTGCCATAATTCCCACCAGGTTGGTATTGAAATCGGAGTAAATCGGGAGCCTCTGCGCTGAGAAATGAACAAAAGTTTATAGATACCTCTAAAAAAAACATGAAACCTAGTGTTTTCTTGTAATAGTTTAGTGGTTGAACATACAACAACATAAAAAAAGCCACAAAAAAAATGTGATTCATACATATTAACAATAACAAGAACACAACTACCATGAGCTATGTTAATAGTATTGCCACAAACCGAGGTGGAGGGTATCAAAGATTCGGCACAGCCGAATTTAACACTCTTACTTGTTTAAGATAAGGCGATTTTTCAAGAATGTATACTTTTTTAACATCAGCCACTTTTGTAAAACAAAAAAATTATATTTTAAGTAAAATAACTTTCTATAAAAAGGTACTTTTTTGGGAAAATATGCTCTTTTAAGAAAGGGAGCTCTTTTAAGTTTTTTCAGAAAATGTACTTTTTATAAGAAAAAGTACTATTTTTACAAAAGTACTTTTTTAGGAAAAGGCACATTTTTAAGAAAAAGTACTCCTTTAAAAAGGTTCTTTTTTAAGAAAAGGTACTTTTTCTAATAAAAGGTTCTTTTCTAAGAAAATTCCCTTTTTGAAAAAAACAATTTTCTTAAGAAAACGTTCTTTTTAAAGATAATATACTTTTTAAAAAAAGCTACATTTTTAAGAAAAGGTACGTTTAAGAAAATACAATTATTTCAAAAATTTAAAAAGTACTTTTTTAAAAAGGGCACTTTGAAAAAAAATATATATATGGGGGATTTCATGTAAAGTGCACCAACTTTTGAAACCGATGTCTTCCGATCGTGATGAAATTTGCACCAAGGTTAGTCCTATTGGATAGTAGTTCAGACACAATTTTTCAACAAGATCGGTCCAGATCTCTCTGAGTTAGAGGGGATCAAAATTTGACATTTTGGCCAAACAGGTGTTTTTTCTCAACCATGTAACTTATTACCTATTGTTCTTAGGAAATTTTCTCCCAAATAGTTTAGATAGCTATTTCTTCAATATTTCGGAAAAAATACTTCAAAAAAAAAAAAAAAAATTTTAGACTTTTTTTTTGCTAAATTAAAGCATTTTTTGCCTTTTTTTTCAAAAAGGGCATTTTTTTTTTTTTTTTTTTCATAAGAAAGCTTAGGATTTTTCCTTTAAGAGCTTTTTGGTCGCTTAGTGGGATGGGAGTGGGATATCTATCAAAATAAATGTTTTGTAACTCAAGACAACGGTTTTTCAATTTTTCACAAATGTACTAACGGGTGATTTTTTAAGAGCTTGATAACTTTTTTAAAAAAAAAAACGCATAAAATTTGCAAAATCTCATCGGTTCTTTATTTGAAACGTTAGATTGGTCCATGACATTTACTTTTTGAAGATAATTTCATTTAAATGTTGACCGCGGCTGCGTCTTAGGTGGTCCATTCGGAAAGTCCAATTTTGGGCAACTTTTTCGAGCATTTCGGCCGGAATAGCCCGAATTTCTTCGGAAATGTTGTCTTCCAAAGCTGGAATAGTTGCTGGCTTATTTCTGTAGACTTTAGACTTGACGTAGCCCCACAAAAAATAGTCTAAAGGCGTCAAATCGCATGATCTTGGTGGCCAACTTACCGGTCCATTTCTTGAGATGAATTGTTCTCCGAAGTTTTCCCTCAAAATGGCCATAGAATCGCGAGCTGTGTGGCATGTAGCGCCATCTTGTTGAAACCACATGTCACCCAAGTTCAGTTCTTCCATTTTTGGCAACAAAAAGTTTGTTAGCATCGAACGATAGCGATCGCCATTCACCGTAACGTTGCGTCCAACAGCATCTTTGAAAAAATACGGTCCAATGATTCCACCAGCGTACAAACCACACCAAACAGTGCATTTTTCGGGATGCATGGGCAGTTCTTGAACGGCTTCTGGTTGCTCTTCACTCCAAATACGGCAATTTTGCTTATTTACGAAGCCATTCAACCAGAAATGAGCCTCATCGCTGAACAAAATTTGTCGATAAAAAAGCGGATTTTCTGCCAACTTTTCTAGGGCCCATTCACTGAAAATTAGACGTTGTGGCAGATCGTTCGGCTTCAGTTCTTGCACGAGCTGTATTTTATACGGTTTTACACCAAGATCTTTGCGTAAAATCTTCCATGTGGTCGAATAACACAAACCCAATTGCTGCGAACGGCGACGAATCGACATTTCACGGTCTTCAGTAACACTCTCAGAAACAGACGCAATATTCTCTTCTGTACGCACTGTACGCATTCGTGTGGTTGGTTTAATGTCCAATAAAGTAAACTGAGTGCGAAACTTGGTCACAATCGCATTAATTGTTTGCTCACTTGGTCGATTATGTAGACCATAAATCGGACGTAAAGCGCGAAACACATTTCGAACCGAACACTGATTTTGGTAATAAAATTCAATGATTTGCAAGCGTTGCTCGTTAGTAAGTCTATTCATGATGAAATGTCAAAGCATACTGAGCATCTTTCTCTTTGACACCATGTCTGAAATCCCACGTGATCTGTCAAATACTAATGCATGAAAATCCTAATCTCAAAAAAATCACCCGTTATTTTGAATTTTTTCCTATTTGTGTCTAAAACCTCACAAATAAAACTTATACAGAGAAACTAGACAAACTAAACTTTCCGAAGGTATATAACATACCTAACTTAAATTTCATACCCTCGATACTGTAATACCCAGAATATGTTAAGCTCAGGAAAAAAATTCCTTTTTTTCTATAGAAATGTTAAAAAATTATTATTTTTTATTTATTTTTAATAATAATTAAATTAATGTATAATAATAATATTAAAAATAAAAAGATAAATAATTTATTAAAATTTAATCTTAATTGCATTAGATCCATAACTATTTTTATACTTCACTTATTGTAGCTGATGAAGTCTTGTAAATTTTTAAATACCCAGTCTTTCATCCAGCTTTTTTGTCGCCTTTATTTACTGCGTTTTTTTGTCAATCCTTTCTTGGCGTTACTAGGTTCAACTGTTGATTTCGCTGCTGGTTTATTTGTTGTCTTTGGAAAGAAATCGCATTGAATAGAGGCAGAAAACTTTTCCAACTTGAGTCTTCCATCGACAAGCGGTATAAAAGCATGGTATTAAGCGGTGCCATCGATTGTTACCACAGCATCGAATCTGCTCTTCAGTGTTTTCAATGTTTCCTGATGATCCTCCTTGCCAATAAAAACTATTTTAGTTTCTTTACAATAATAATTCTTTGGAATAAAGCGGTCGCATCTGAGATGCGATCTTGATGAGAGCACTGTAGGCTATACTTTGCTGCATTTCTTTTTAAGGTTTGCTCCAATACCATCACATGCTCCTTTACCATGAGCAGTAATATGAAAATGCCACTCAGCTGGCATTCCAAAATCTTTTTCATGGGCCATAAGATTTGCCAAGCTACTTTTGTTTTTAAAATGTTGTCGAGCTCTGTCCGAAACGTAGTATACCTTCTTTACTGTAAATTTAGATTTTATACATTTTAGTATTCTCTTCTGGTACTCATACACTGCAACGGTATCATGTTTTAAATCGTCGGATATGATTGCCATACTTTTGTATTCCAGTTTTTCATCTTTCATGTAGTAAATAACTACTGTGATATAGTTGCTTGGTCGTTATTGAAGTGGAATGCTTGTATGGCATCCTGAAGAACATATTTATAGTTTTCTGCGAAATCATATGAAATAACGAATTCACCAGACTTCAAATGTATCTTCAAATCCTTGAAGAATTGCTCTTTGACTAAAAAGTCATGGTTTCTCAAGTTTAGCAATCCTGTACACATTTCTTCCACAAAATCATCCACATTTAAAATGATTGTTTTCAATGTGCATTTGTCAGTCTGAATCCAAGAATCAAATTTGACCTCCTCTATATATTCTCTATCTAAAGAGTTGATTAAATTTTCTTTGATGAATGTGGTTTTCGGGCAATTGGTACATTCACCTAAGTGGTAAGAAGTTGTTGCATTAGGACACTTAGTCAATTTAAGGCAATCGCGGTAATCGTGTAAATCATCTGCCGAATCATCTGTAAAATACTTTAAGTTGATTTCCTTCAACATCAGTTTAACATTTTCATGGTAAATGCAAACGCATACTGTGTCAGTTCCGCTGCTTTCTGCCAAAACGCAATGTTTTGGCCTCATTTGGGTTAATTTCGTGAAGCCAATTCTAACATCCTCGTGTTCAGATTGAAATGTTGCAAATAACTCTTTCAGGTTACAGAGAACCATTCTCTTCTGTTATGTTATGAAGGTATGTTACATACCTTCGGAAAGGTTAATTTGTCTAGTTTCTCAGTATAAGTTTTATTTGTAAGGTTTTACACACAAATAGGAAAAAAATTCAAAATAGTGCATTTGTGAAAAATTTAAAAACCGTTGCCTTGAGTTACAAAACATTTATTTTGATAGATATCCCACTCCCATCCCACTAAGCGACCAAAAAGTTCTTAAAGGAAAAATCCTAGGCTTTCTTATGAAAAAATAAAAAAAAATAAAAAAATGCCCTTTTTGGAAAAAAAGGCAACAAATGCTTTAATTTAGCAAAAAAAAAGTCTACAAATTTTTTTTTTTTTTTTAAGTATTTTTTTCTGAAATATTGAAGAAATAGCTATCTAAACTCTTTGGGAGAAAATTTTCTAAGAACAATAGGTAATAAGTTACATGGATGAGAAAAAACACATGTTTGGCCAAAATGTCAAATTTTGATCCCCGCTAACTCAGAGAGATCTGGACCGATCTTGTTGAAAAATTGTGTCTAAACTACTATCCAATAGAACTAACCTTGGTGCAAATTTCATCCCGATCGGAAGACATCGGTTTCAAAAGTTGGTGCACTTGACATGAAACCCCCCATATATAAATATAAAAGGAAAATTTACTTTTTTAAGAAAAGGTACTTTTTTAAGAAAAAGGTACTTTTTAAGAATAAGTACTCTTTTAGAAAAGTACTTTTCTGACAAAAAGTACTTTTTTAATAAAAGTAATTTAAAAAAACATTACTTTTTAAGAAAATATACTAATTTTTAGATGGTATGTTTTGGATATTCCAGTGACCTCAAGTATTATAATTTTGGTTTTATTTTTTTTTTATTAAAAGTAAAAAGGCTCTAGGTCAGGTTTTATAAAAATCTTTGTTTTTATTTGTTTTCAAATTTTCGAGGGACTTCGGCCTTCATCATCAGGAAACGACAAAGCTGTAAAAACAAACGTAAGACAATTATACGAAATTTTTTTTTTATTTTTAACAAAGATCTTAACCAACGGAAAAACTTACATTAACAAAAAATTACAAAAGACATTAATACAATTTTAATACACAAATCTTTATGTTTAAATACGAAAATTTGAAAACAAATAAAAACAAAGATTTTTATAAAACCTGACCTAGAGCCTTTTTACTTTTAATAAAAAAAAAAAAAAAATAAAACCAAAATTAAAATATTCTAATTTTAATAAAAGGTACCTTTTTAAGCAAATGTCCGTTTTGAAATAAAATTTTTTCATTAAGAAAACGAACTTTTTAAAGAAAAGGTACTTTAAAAAAAACTACATTTTTCAGAAAAGGTACTTTTAAGAAAAGACAATTATTTCAGAAAAGGTAAAAAGTATTTTTTTTTTAAATATACTTTTTTCAAAAGGGTACATTGAAAAAAACTAATATATTTAAAAATGTAAAAGGTACTTTTTAGGAAATTTTAATTTTTTAACAAAAGTTATGTACTTTTTTAAGAAAAGTTTCCTTTTTAAGAAAAGACACATTTTTAAGAATAAGTGCCCTTTTAAAAAAGTACTTTTTTAACAAAATCTACTTTTTTAACGAAAGTAATTTTTTAACAAAATCTACTTTTTTAACGAAAGTAATTTTTGAAGAAAAATTACTTTCTAAGAAACGGTAATTTTTTTAAGAAAAAGTAAGTTTCTAGGAAAAGGCACTTTTGAGGAAAGACACTTATTAAGACACTTATTATTAAAATATTATTAAATAAATAAAAAGAAAAATAAATAAAAAATCACTTTTTATGAAAAGCAATTTTTTACGAAAATGTGCTTTTCACGAAAAGGTACTTTTTTAGAAAAGATGCTTTTTAGAAAAGGCACTTGTTAAGAAAATGTATTTTTTTCAAAATAGGTGCTTTTTACGAGATGTTAATTTTTATGAAAAGACAATTTTTAAGAAAATTTACTTTTCAAGAAAAGATAATACTATTGAATAAAAGTTACTTTTTCAGAAGAGCTACTTGTTAAGAAAATGTACTTTTATCAAAATAAATACTTGTTAAGAAAATGTACTTTTTTCAATATAAGTACTTTTTACGCAAATGCTACTTCTTAAGATAAGAAAATGTAATTTTTAAGAGAAAAATATTCTTTAAGTAAATTTTGTTATTTAAAAACGATACTTTTTTTAAAAAAAGGAATAGTTTGCAGTTCAGGAAAAGGTACTTTTTTAAGAAAAGTTACTTTTTTGAGAAAATGTACTTTTTTTTTATAGAAAATATACCTTTTTAAGAAAAGGCACCTATTTAAGAAGTGATTTTTTAAGAGAAGGGTTCTTCCTTATGAAGAGTTAATTTTTTAAGAAAAGGTTTTTTTTAAGAAAAGGTACTTTTTAAGAAGAGGTACTTTTTTCAGAAAATGTACTCTTTTAGAAAATATACTTTTGAGATAAGGTACTTTTTTAAGAAAGGTATTTTTTTTAAATGTACTTTTTTAAAAAGCTACTTTTTTACAAAAGATACTTTAAGATACTTTTGTAAGGAAATACACTTTTTCTAGAAAAATTACTTTTTAACAAAATTTTGTTATATAAAAATAGATAAGTTTCTATTTTTTTTTTTTTTTTTTTTTAATAGACACTTTATAATAATATTTACTACTTTTACTAAAAAGGTGCTTTTTTAAAAATAGGTATTATTTTTAAATATTTACTTTTTTATGCAAAGGCACTTTTAAGAAAACGTAGTTTTTAAGAAAATTTAATTTTTTAAGAAAAGGTACTTTTTCTAAGAAAAGGTACTATTTTAAAAAAGTACTTGTGCAAGAAAAGTTACTTTTTAAAGAAAAAGTACTTTTTAAGAAAAGTTTGTCATTTCAAAACAGATTTTTTTAAAAAAGGAATTTTTTAAAGAATAAATACTTTATAATAAGAGCTAGTTTTTCAGGAGAAAACTATTTTAAAGAAAGGGTACTTTTTTCCTAGCAACAATTTAAACTATAATATTTTTCAAATATTCTGTTTTCTTACTTAAGGCTATAAAAACATTAAGTAGGCGTGATCTGGTAAATACCAAATCTTCCAGAATTGCAAACACATATTAACGTTAAACGCTCGTACTTTTCTCATAAATTTTCCTTATTTTATGATTTCTTTTCCCCATTTTTTTAACACATGCTGATTACAAGAATTATATTAACATGTGTGTGGAGTTGTTAGATGTTGTAAAAGTAGAGCATACTTTTTGGCAATATATTTCACATCTTTTTTTTTTATTTTCCCCAAAGACCAGTTAATTCTTCTTTCATTTATAACCCGATTTTACTACATGCATATTTTTGTTCATAATAGAAACTAAATAATGAACACTTTACTGATTCAACTTTGTGTCCATAATGTAGACACACGCACACACACACACACACATTTATACCAAAACCCATTATAGATCTAATTTGCCATCCCTAAAAGATAGACTATGAAAAATGTTAGCATTTGCTGTGTAACTAATGTGGTACAACCAAAATACAATCATGTTGTTTGTAACACATTAAGGCTACATTGTCTTACTTTTGATGTTATCCAAATGGTAACAACAACCACTTTCTCCTCTTGCTTGCTATCATCTGCTCATTCTCCCCTTGTGTTTTCATTTGTTTTTAACAAAAAGTATGACTTTTACTTTATTACCTCTATTTTCTCCCCTTGGAATGAGTTTCTGTTTTGTTTTGACATAAAACCGCTATAAACTTATTGAGATACAATGTAATATAACTGTATTTTCAAAAAAAAAAAAATATTATATGTATATATATATGCTGCATCATGGCTAAAATGTTGCTATTATGGTTTTTTGGTTGTTTGATGCTGCTGTTGATATCCGGATAGAGTAATGTATATTTATTGCTTTTGTTTTTGTCAAAAAACTTTAACAAGGGAAACAAAAACAAGATGTTAATTTTATAAAGGAACAATGGAGCAGCCTAAAGGTGGGCAATGTTTTAACAATCATACTGAAACCATAAAAGGTGCTTTGTTTCCTTTTAAAAAGCCATACTTCTTGAGTTTTTATTATAATCTATTGTGCAAAAATTTTTTGTTTAGGAAAAAAATTTTAAAGGTTATATCTGATATACTCGTAATATATGCTGTAAAAATAAATTTTTTTTACTTGAGTCACTCATAAATGCAAATTATAAAATTCTGTTTTAACTATGAGATAATTAGATTTCAGAGGAACTAGAAAATCTCTCTGGTATTAACGAAGGTCACTGCTTGAAGTAAAGGATTAAGATATTTGAAATAACCATATACTTGTACTATATTAATTAAGCCAAACGACTTTTTTATTAGTCTACTAGTATGGCCTGTCGCGCTTCGCTACGACTCACAGTGGCTGAAAATCGTTTTTCATTGGCCAAAATTCAGTAAGTTTTGAACGGATCAAAATATTTAAATAATTTTTTTTAACCCATTTTTCGCCCACCGGTGATTATAATCACCAGCACTTTCAGGCGTTTTAACTGCTTAAGAAAAAACTTTTTATTTCGTATGATTTTTTTAATTACTTATATAAGTCCTTATATCCAGTGGTGATATTCGAATTTTTTAACAACCGGTACGCATGGAAAAAAATCTATTGTAGGTTATATTTACTTCATAATAGTTATTTATTTACATATTTACATAAGAAATACATATATTATATATAATAGTATAAAAAATAGTATAGAAAATTAATTACATAATTTCCAAATTAAATTTTGGTTTTGGGACGGCAAATTAGGTGTGGCTGCTTTGACACGTTTGTCACTTGCCATATGATGCCCTTCTCGCAACCATAATTTAACATATGGTGTTGCATCAAAATCCTCAATCGATTTTCCCATTAAATTTATTGTCATTAAATGACTTGTTGTTTCAATTAACAACGAATTTCTCTTATCATAAATGATATTGTTCATTGTGCTGAATCCTCTTTCAGCTTCTGCGGAATTAACAGCAATTATATTTAAAATTCTTTTTGCTCTCAAAATAGTATTAATATTTTTAGATTCTCTA
The DNA here is from genome assembly GCA_963682025.1 of Cordilura impudica. Taxonomy (NCBI): domain Eukaryota; kingdom Metazoa; phylum Arthropoda; class Insecta; order Diptera; family Scathophagidae; genus Cordilura; species Cordilura impudica. The sequence goes on along the minus strand of OY821517.1, from coordinate 140,659,446 downwards.
TCTCGCACATCAACAAAATCTCGAAAATCATTTACTGGAATGATGTATTTGATTATTTTATTTAACTGCTCTAACCTATTTTCACCTTCAATCCATGGTGCTTCAAAAATATCACCCGGCCATGTTTCTGGATTTAATAAATTAAAGCAATTTAAGAGATTATTATAGTTTTAATTTTTATCGTCTAATAGCAAACGCGTTTTCATATGTTTTTCTAAACAATCAAAAAATTTATCTCTCGAAACAACAATTGATGTTTTTTTTTCTATTAATTTTCAAATGGAATATTGTATTTTTTCGTTTTAATAATATCATCTGCTTCTTTTTCATATGTTCCTTTATTTAATTTTAAATGTTGGAATAGATTTATCGTTCGCCTTATCAATCTATCAGCTCTAATTAATGAAATATCTCTTTCTTGTAAAGCTGTAGACAGTACAGAAATTTCTTCTAATATGTCGTTTATTAAACCTAAATCTTTTAAAAAGTTTTCATTTTTGAAATATGACATTATTCCAATTTCTTTATTTTGACTAAAGTGAATATATAAGGCCTGATATGATTTCCAAACTGCTTTGGCGGTCCTAGCGCTACAGGCTGCCCATCGAGGACCAAATATTCTACCTATTTTGTGTACTTCAGTGCCAAGTTCTTTAGAAACATTATTTAATTCTCGTTGATGTTTATTTGAAGTATGGTAATACGAATAAAGTTTATCGAGAAAATATCTAAAGTTATTTACTTCAATTTACTTCTTTGATAACATCATCTAGAGTTAACTGAATACGATGAGCTAAACAGTGACAGATGCTAATACCTGGAAAATGTTCTAAAATTCTTGCAGAAACTCCAGCCTTTTTTCCTAACATTACACTAGCACCGTCTGAGCAAAATCCAATAAGATTTTCATGTAAATATTTTTCATTAAAACCATGTTTTTCAAGAACTGATATTAAGGTTTTAAAAATTATTTCTGATGTTGTTCCTTCTAATTCGACAAGATCAATAAAAACTGTTACACTATCATCGGAATCTTGAATTTCAGATTTCAAATAAACTACTAAAACGCTTTTGTGTGAAACAGTTGAGGCTTCATCAATAATAATTGAAATTTTACAACCTGTATTTATCAGTTTTCCTAAAATAATTCTTCTTATTTCTGTAGATATAAGCTTTGCGACAAGTGGAACTATAAATCTGGAATGTAATGAAAATCCAAAATCTACATTATTTTTTTTCTGTAAATCAATTAATTTTTTAAAATCACTGAATGGGTAATTGTTTTTAATTATGATATAGATAGTATTAAAAATGTTTACTGTGCTGTTTAAATACTTTTCATTAGCCACATCGAAAGATTTGGAAATTATATTTGTTTCACCAATATTTATTATTTCCCCAGCTTTTTTATGTGAAGCTGATTCATTGTGTTCCCTCAATTTTTTTCTCATTGATGATTGTAAATTTTCTTTGTTCGAGCCATGAGCTTTGACAGAACATTATTTCCACTCCACAGAAATGTGTAAATGTTTAGCAGTTTCTAAATTTAACGATTCTACTTTCGAACACCACTGACATCCCACATTTTCATCGCTAACAACAATAAGCCACTCGTATTTAGTTTTAAAATAATTTAGTTGTTTATCATTCCAAAAATGTAATAACGCAGCATCACGAGACGTTCCAACTTTTTCCGATTGGTGTTGAACTTCAGAAGTATCATTTTTTTCTTTTATCTGTTTTGTTTGATTAGAATTAGTAATATTCTCAGCTTGCTGTTCAGGGTTTTTGGTTATTTTTATAGATTTGCTAAAAAAAAGTCATCCAAATTTCCTTGCCTTTTCATTCTTAGGTTGAAACAAAGAAAATATTTAATAATTAATTAATAATTAATTAGAAATTTAAATTAATTTAAAAACTTCATACTTGCACGTTAAAACTGAATTTAATAGAGATTAAAAGTAAGGGATAACCATTCACCATAAAAATATTTATACTACTAAACTTTTTATTTAGAGTAAATATATCAAAATAAAAATGTATTCAAAAAGGGAAATTCCCTTTTTATTAAAAGAAAAATATTTTTTTTTACAGAATTTTCCGTTAACCCTTTCAAGCTTAGTGGTTACATACTTTTACTTAAAAACATACTTTTTTTTTAATATACAACAACCGGTACGGAAAATTTTAAAAATGTTAACAACCGGTACGAGCGTAACGCCCCGTACCGGCTGAATATCACCACTGCTTATATCTATTTATTTAACTAGGTTGAGTTTTTTGAATGCATAATATTTGATTTTTTTACTAATTTTAAAAAGTCGTCAAAAAGGTCATTTAAACATTTGATGATTTAAATGATATAATAATAGGATTTCTAACAATTTCGTATGCATCATTAAAATTTTCTATTTAGATTTCTTAATGCTTCGATTTTTTTCCAAAAAATTTTTTTTATAACGAGTAACTGAGCATTCAACATTGTGGTGATTATAATGACCATTGGCGAAAAAGGTATGCCTAAATGCGAGCTTTATAAACATATATACAAAAATTGTATGTATACTACTAAAAACAGAAGTCACTATGCTGCTGGTTTTTTAACGGTAAATAAACGGTTCATATTAGTTTTTTTTTAGAGAAATTGCAAAATATTTATGAATTTTGTTTTAGTTTAGTGTTGAATGTGTTTCAAAGCGGACGTATACTAACAAGTGTTTTTTTTTTTGGAAGTGAAGTGATAATTTAGAAAAAATGTCAGGAGCGTATGTATTTATATAAAAGTAATAGTGTTATAGGTAGAAAATTGTTAAAATAAACAATAACTTAGTCTAGTTTTGGGTTTGGAGTCAAGCGTGCTTTAACAATGAGAGAAATACTTGATGTGCTGTAAGACTCGGATGATGAATCGACTAATGCACAGATTCGCGATAATGCTCGCAATGTTGTTTATATTCCGCCAAGAGTTGACATTCTGAGTGATGAAGAGGACATTGACGAAACGATCATTGGTTGTCAAGAAAATAGTGCGTTGGGTGAAGTTGCTGGAGAATTGGAGCTTGAATTTATTGGAGGAAATGAAGATATTAGTGCGCCAAGCGAACACGAAACAACAAACAAATTTAGTTCAAAATCTTCATTTCCTTCTTCAAAATGGGTGCACACAAAACGACCAATTTACTCCAACAGTGCGCATGATTCTACAGAGCTGATGAAAGATCAAGAAAAGCTCTATCAGTTATTGTGTATGTAATGCATGGATTAGTTTTTTTATTTATTTTATTTTCTGTAAATTACTTTAGGCGAAAAATCTCCTTAAGAACTGTTCAAGTTGTTTTTTGATGATGAGATAATGAATCTAATAGTGTCGAACACCAACGAATATGCGAGTCAGAACAATGTTCCAGACAACATGTGCACAGTACAATTGTTGCAGCGTTTCCAGGGATTTTTAATACTTACTGGATACCACACCGTTCCACAATATGAAAATTATTGGAGTCAGCAACCAGATTTAGGGGTTCCAATTGTAAAGCAAGCCTTGACACGTTTCGAATTTCGGTGGATAAAAAAGTATCTTCATCTATGTAATAACAACGCTTTAGATAAAAAACGATCGTTTTGCGAAAATAAGACCCTTACTTGATGGACTAAACAAAAAGTTTTTGCAATTTGGAGTTTTTAGTGAACATTTATCAATCGATGAGCAAATGGTGCCATACTTTGGAAGGCATTCAAGCAAAATGTACATTAGGAATAAACCCATTCGTTTTGGTTTTAAGGTATGGGTTCTTGCTTCATCTGATGGATATATGTATAATTGTATGCCCTACGCTGGTTCCCAGGAGCTCTATAGTAAGGAAGTCGGCCTTGGAGCTCATGTGGTCTTGAGTTTGCTGGAATGTGTGAAGAATCCAGAACGACATTACCTTCATTTTGACAATTTTTTTACTTCCTTTTATCTAATGTGTCTTCTTCAGATAAAAAATTTCGAGCCACCGGTACAGTGCGCAAAAATCGATTGCCAAGCAATATGGGCATTAAAAATGACAAAACTTTAAAAAAAGGTGAATACGATTTTATGTTTGATCGCGCAAATGAAATATTCATTGAATAAAAATAAATTGGCATGATAATGCAATTGTTACGTTAGCGACTAATTTTGACACCGTCGATCCTCTAACAACTGCCCAACGTTATAACCGAAAATGTCATAAATATGTTAGTGTTGAAGAACCTAATTTGATAAAAAATTATAACTTGCATATGGGAGGAGTTGATATGGCAGACAATGCCATATCGAACTACCGTATAAATGTAAGAGGCAAGAAGTGGTGGTGGCCTTTCTTTTCAAACGCTGTGGATTCCGCTATTGTAAATGCATTGTTTTTTGTGTAATATTGGAAAAACCCGAGCCAAGCCTCAACTAGACTTCCGGTCTGAAATCGCTAGAGCTCTACTTGTTTCTGAGGATGAAGTCCATCAGCGAACAGAATCAGAACAACCAAATTCAAAACGTACAAAATTGTCACAACACGTTATTGTAAGACAGAAGGAAGGCAAAAAACGTCGATGTAAGCAATGCCACGGCCATACACCATTTATGTGCAAGATGTGTGAGGTTCACCTACATACGAAATGTTTTGAAATATACCACACTGATAATAATATATAAAATTATTAATAAATAAAATGTTTTTTATCGTTTCTAAAAAAATTTCATTTGTTTACATATTTCGCCGGTGGTGCTTATAATCACCACTCATTTTCCGGAAAACTAAAAAAAAAAAATCGCAGTTAAAGTTTTCAATTTTCTTAATTAGCATTATATTAGGTAAAAAATAAAGTTTTATGGAAATTGTTCGACAGGAACTATGTGCGGCGAAAAATGGGTTAATGGATATTTTATATAGATATTAAGTTCAGCTTGACTCAGTTTTAATTACATTAAAATTGATTCAGGACTTTTTAAAGAATTCTAGGTCAAAGTTGAACTTTTGATTTTTTTTAACTTTTAGAGTGAAATATGTGTTTATTATTTTTTTTTTATTTATTAAAAAATTTAATATTTGGATTTTAATAATAATTATAAACATTTTTTGTAATAATGGGATTTTTTTAATGTTGCACTAAAAAAAAATTTTTACACTCAAAAAAAAAATAGTAAAATCGACTGGAGATTTTGCTATTATTACTGAAAAATTTAAATTTTTTTTGTTGCCAAATTTACAAATTTGTTTACACTCAATGAATATTTACACTTAAAAAAAACGTTAATAATATTATCTAAAAATCTTGCTATTACTACAGAAAAATTTATTATTTTTTGCTGTCAAATTTGATAGTTTTAAAAAACATTTTAAGAATAAAAACTGCAATAGATTTTAATTGCATTTGTAACAATGGTAGGTTCTGTTTATTATTATTTTTTACCAATACTATGTTTTTCGTACTTAAATAACAATGAAAGGCAATTATAATTATTATTCATTTGACTCAAATATTGATTGCAAATATTCCATATTTTGTTCTATATTATTTCTGTTCTTTAGTAGTTTTTTGACATCTTCATCTAAATCCCGATGTTCCACTTTCCATTGATTTCGAATACTGTAGATGAAATGATCTTACGTTGCCAATAATATATTAAATAGATCTTCATTGGAATTTCGTGAAATTTTCTAGTATTGTGCTCTCTATAAAATCTGTAATCCTTATTCCTTTTTTGCTGAGCCTCCTCTGATAGATCTCCAAGTGGCGCCAAATGATATTTAATGACATCTTCTCCATGATAAAGGATTTTGTGAACTGTTGCAGACGTATTTCTCCATGGGTAGTTGGTTGTATATATTTTTGCGGTTTCCTTAGCATAATCTCCAAATTTTCTATAGTCAATTTCTTTATTGCACGCAGGTACTTCTAGGATTATTTTAAATCTGAAAATAAGGTTTAAGTCCACTCCTGTTATTTCAGAAGCTGTTTCCTGATTTGAAAAGAATCTTCTTGCGGTATTGCCATCATTTGTATTGTCTGACCCTTGTTTTGACCGATCTATAATCAATCCATATTTGCGATATTCATCTTGAACATGTTTCTTTTTTGAACTTCTTAACGCCTTGTTGGTTTCATTGTTTCTTATTGATCCTGAAGAATCGAAATCCAAATCATAACTTATTTTTTGTATGTTTTCCATAAGTCATATTCTTGCATGTAGTGGTGATAATCCAATTTCATATGCATCAGTATTATCTAGTGATTATGTCGGATCTTGATTTAATTGGCTTGATGTTGCTTGGCATATGATGCAGCTAGATGCGGCCTTCCTGTTAGTCAAAGTATAGCCTACTTTTCTATCTATCATTGTCAGCATTAATTGGTTGCTTACTTCAATTTGCTGCCCATCTAACTGTAATTTTAATGGCTGTAGTGTTGCAATTTGGGCCTTGATATTAGTAACTTCTATGTTAATGGCATTATGAGTTTCTTTTTTGAATTCAAATTCGATTGGCCTGCAGTATTTCGAAGAAGATGGTGTCTCATTTTTCCAAATATCCATTGTTTGCGTTGTAATAGTCGAAGGCTCTGAATTTCCGAAATATACTATTACAAATATATTATGGTAATAGAACAAATAATGACTATTATAAGCTATAAAATATCTAAAGCACAAATTTAATACACCATTGCATACGAGTAATTAAATTATCGTAATTAGAATTTTTTAGAGTAATTTCATTAAAATGAAAAAAGTGTTCTACCCACGGGTCGTCACGGGTGCAAGGTATATATAGGGTTAAAGAGGACACTTTCACCTTTCTCAGGGTGGTATACGTTTCTTGTTCCCTTTTGTTCCCTAGAAGTTCTATTCCACTAAAGTTGAAATTTGAGAAAAATATAGTAGTTTCATAAATATTTCATAACGCCCCTAATGTTAAACTGTAGAGCTGTGACCACTCACATCAACTAAAGACTATAATCCTACCAACATTATAAGAAAGACCGCAGGTCATTATCGATGACAGCTTCCGAGTAGTAACCATTTTTTTGATAAAAAAAAAATCACCTTTTTCTGAAATTAAAAAAAATACTTGAGTTTGACAGCATGCCACGCCCACAATTAGCAATAGTTTAACATAATTTTTGGGCCACCTTAATCTGGATATATTAGCTACAAAAAGGCGTTAAAATTTTAAAAATCGGTGACAAAAAAATTAGACTTTTGGCCAATGAAATCAAAATTTCAGCCACATTTCGACTTGCCGAGACATACTGACACGTTTTATTTTAAAATCAAGTACTCCAACGAAGTTTGTATTGTGCAATTAAAATATTTTTTTCATTTATGTTATATCTTTTTTTTAATTCAATGACTGTTGATATACAATATTTTTTGTTTTCTCATTCAGTGCAACAATTATAAAATTTTTTTATTTTTGATTTTGGCGACTTTCGAATTTGGCGATTCCGCCCAAAAGTTTCAAGATTTCCGCTTTCATAGTATTTTATACCTTTTTGTATAGGCTGTGCCACGCCCACTAATAATATCCCGCCCATTTTTATCTGAATACTCACATTAATATCTAATGGACTCGTACAAAGTGTCATGGCTTTCCCTTTTATAGTACTTCCATATTATGGCAATGCCACGCCCACTGCTCCGAGCACTCCCACTTTTTGTTCGACTAATAATATGAATAACTTATTGGCTCCCGCCAAGTTCCAATGCTCTCACTAGTACAGTACTCCAGATGCATGACATTTAATATTTCCTTTGTATGGGGGTGCCCTGCCCATGAGGTGATCCCGCCAATTTTTTGTTAGACTGCTCACGAGATGATGTCGTAAAAATTTTCTAGGATTTCAATTTTATGGTACAACAGTTATATGATAATATATATTTACTTTTTATGGGAGATACCATCCATTTTTTGTACGTCTACTCACATTAGTAATAGATCACAAATTTGCAAAAGCTCTCTCTGTCATAGTACTCAATAAAAACATTTAAAAAAAAGTAATAGCCTATAGTTATAGTTAGATGCCAAACGCTTCAAATAAGGCACCAAATCAAAACAAATTATTAAATATCTCACTAAGTAGCGTAAATAATTTATCGTTGTCGCCCGATTCGTCTTCACCACTATTTCCATCCGAATTTAAACTTTACAACCTTAAGCAATTAAACGATGAGCTTGAACAAGGAAATTTGCATGTATATTCAAATGCTCAAACACCTACAACGGATCGAAAGATAAAAGCCCCTTCACAATTTTCAAAGAATTTGCAATGTTCCGAATCATCAAAGCAAAGAAGAACATTGATTTTTGAAGATGCTGACATTCCAATAGCAGCAGCCGATGACACCTCTAATAATGTTTTTAAGTCGACAAAATCGAACGACCACTTTGATTTTTATACTACACAAGAAGCAGCTATGGACTGGGATAAGAAAAAGAACGCCAAATGTCGATACTCACAAGCTGATGATATGATGTTGGATAATACGAGTTTCTTGACGAAAGCTAAATTGGGCGATGAAACTTCTTCCAGCAACAGTGCCAAAAGGGATGCAACGCAATTCAATAATATTGATATTATATATGATGTATGACTAATGGAAGCTGCAACACAATTTGGAGGAGACTCATGTGTTAAATCTATACAAGAAAGTCATGGGAGTGCTATCACACCTAAACCCGAAACAACTATTAATACTCAAAGTATTAGAGAATCCTGTTTAAACATACATTCAAGTGAATACTACAAAAATGATAACAAGCGCTTTACCACCCATCTGAATGATGACATTGAGTTATGCGACATTTCTTTCAACAATAACGAAAAGAAACTCCAAAATAGTAAAACTCAAACAAATTTTGAAGTTGATTTAAATGAAAATAGAATTTCAGTCAGCCACAAAAATAATATGTATATTGAAGATGAGGGTACAAGGGGAAAATATAAATAGAACAAGTAAGAAAATTATAGTCGGTCTAGACCGACTATACGATACCCTATACCATGCGTTTAGAAACCCTATCTCTTAGGCCCAACTAACTGGACATTGAAAATAAGCAAAAACCAAATTTGAGTGGGATTTTTATTAATTTTTTTGGCTGCAGATATGAAAAAGTTCATATCGAATGCTATATCTATATAGGGACTAGGTCCAAAAATGGACCGATCCTGACCATGGTTGGTAACGTCTCTTGTATTTTGCAAAAATATATACAAACAAAATTTGAGAAGAATCAGTGCAATATTTTTGTTTTTTAATAGATTTAAGTGAAGATCGGGAAGCAGCTCTATATGGGGTCAAAGGGATCATTTTTGGACTACTCAATAGTGGATGTAATGAACGCATACAAACCCAATTTGAGTAAGATCTATATGACAATTTGGATCTTATGGCAATTTATGTCGATTTCATATGGGTAATTTGTATGGGGGCTAGGTCTGGACATGGACCGATTCTCACCAATTTCAACAGCGTTCATCCCATGGCCGATAAAAGCTTATATACCAAATTTCATCAAAATATATTCATATTTGCGACCTGCAGTTTGATTACAAGCTTTACATGGACACACAGACGGACGGACGGACGGACATTGTTAAATCAACTCAGAAAGTGATTCTCATTCGATCGGTATAATTAAAGATGGGTCTAGGTCAAATATTTTTGGTTGTTACAAACAGCAGCACAAAGTCATTATACCCAAATCACATAGTGGTATAGGGTATAAAAATAGTTGACCTCAACGAAGGCATGGAAATTGATACTAAAGATATTGAAACTGATAAATCAAAATCATTGCATGAAGAAAATCTTTCAGAAGAAATTCTTTCAAGAAAAACTATATGTCTTAATAAGGACGATTTTGAACATTTAGAAACTCCAGTTCGTAATTCATCAATATTTTTTGGAAATGACATTCCAAATGCAAACAATGAGAATTCAGGAAAAAGAATTTGGGAATAGGAACAAAAACACTTAAGGCATACTATGCATTTCGACAATGAAAATATCGATTGTGAAGTAGAAATACGAAAAACTAAACGACAAACAGTCTATTTAGATTATGACATTGAAAATGAACAAATCAATGATTTAAATCACAAACACTTTCAAAATGTTAACGTTGATAATAATCCTGAGCCAACTGTTATTATCGCAGATGATTCTATAACCGATAAAGAAATCTTTACAACGCGTTGTGCTGGAAATGTTGATACTGATAATAAAATGGGCACAAAACGTCAACAAACTTTGCATTTTTATTAGGACAATGATTTAGAGAGATCGGATCTGGCGTCTACCGAAGTCTATGTAAACGAGTCAATATCAGCATTATGTTTCAATAATAGTCAAAAAGCGCATGATGAATTGTCGCAAGCTAGAAAAAGTATATGTACGGCTCAATGTATGGACTTAACGTACGAAAATATACAGACAGTTAAAAATGATACTAATGACAAGCAAATTAAACGTCGAACCTTATATATCAATGATGAAATAGGTTGTAAAGAAGCAGCAGCTGATAATAACACTTTACCCGAGTACAATGGAAAACCTTTGATAACTTCAAATATGGAATCCGAATCCTTTAATTTATTTAAAAAAACTCACTAGCATGTACAAAAAATAATTAATAGTTGATATTTAAGTTAGTTAGAAGTTTTTATTAAGTTTATTTCTTAAATATTTAGCCTTAAAAATTCATCACCTCGCGATGGAGAGGACTGTTGTGTGGTGGGGATTAGAATCACTTGTATCGCAGATATTCCCATTTTGAAAAATGGTGTTGATCACTTAGTCCATCATCGTATCGTCATTTTTAAAATTTTCGAAAGTAAGACCAATTTTAAAGTACTAAACAAGTAAGAAAATTATAGTCGGTCTAGACCAACTATACGATACCCTATACCATGCGTTTAGAGACCCTATCTCTCAGGACTAACTAACTGGATATAGAAAATAAGCATAAACCAAATTTGAGTGGAATTTTTATTAATTTTTTCGGCTGCAGATATGAAAAAGTTCATATCGGATGTTATATCTATATGGGGACTAGGCCCAAAAATGGACCGATCCTGACCATGTTTGGTAAAGTCTCTTGTATTTTGCAAAAATATATACAAACAAAATTTGAGAAGAATCAGTGCAATATTTTTGTTTTTTGATAGATTTAAGTAAAGATCGGGAAGCAGCTCTATATGGGGCCTATGACTAAGAGTTATCCAATAGGGATCATTTTTGGACTACTGATTAGTGGATGCAATATCTACATACAAACCCAATTTGACTAAGATTTGTATGATAATTTGGATCTTATGGCAATATATGTTGATTTCATAGGGGCCATTTGTATGGGGGCTAGGTCTGAACATGGACCGATTCTCACCAATTTCAATAGCGTTCATCCCATGGCCGATAAAAGATCAAATACCAAATTTCATCAAAATATGTTCATATTTGTGACCTGCAGTTTGATTAAAAGCTTTACATGGACAAACAGACGGACGGACGGACGGACGGACGGACGTGTAGTGTATTCTAGTGTAGTGAGTTCTAGTATACGACTGCTTTATTCTTCTTCAGTAAATTCTTATTAAATGTAAAATGCAATAATAGTTATGAGAGACATTATTGTTTGTATGTGTGAGTCTAATTATTTGACAAATTGATACAAATGTACTCTACATCTTCCCCTTCAAGTTAAAATTATACTTCTTAATTTTTGAATAATGAAATTATTTAAAACAGAAATTTTTAAGGTGATACTGTGATTTGATTAATTGTTCGCTGTATATCTGTCTGGAACTTTTATTATACTGCCAGATTTTGTTGTTGTAACATATCTTGATGATGCACTTAGTGGAGGTTGTGGATTTATGATTGGTTGAACATTTTCTTTAATACTATGATTTTCTGATGTTGTGGAACTTGATGCTGTTACTACATTTGTTGTTGAATTTGGTATTGACGATGATTTTGGCGTACTTGGCAATGACGATGATTTTGTGGGTGATATCTCTCTAACTTCGTTGGGCTCATATGGAATGTCTTTATGTTTACCCTGTACGAGGTGAAATGAAGTTCGACGAAAAGTTCCACGATTGGTTGTTATCAAGTATGATCTTGGTGTATCGGCTGGACTTTCAATTTTACCCCATAAACTCAAATCTCGAATCCACACTACGTCACCTACATTGAATATTTCTCTTTCCGTCAATCCATGTCTTCTATTATAGTTTTCAGCTTGCTTTTCCTTAAGTTGTTGATCTTTTATGATTGATTTGTCGACATCAAAATTTGGAAGTAGTTGTTTGTCATTGATGGGTAATGTAGTACGAATTTTTCTACCCATAGGCATCTCCGCAGGTGATAATCCGTTAGCTAGCGGAGTCGACCTGTATTCCATTAAGGCCAAATATGGATCTTCGTTCTTTTTGAGTAATGATTTTACAGTTTTTACTGATGATTCGATAAACCCATTGCTTTGTGGATATCGTGGTGATGAAGTTTTATGCTGAAATCCCCACTCTTTTGCGAATTTTGCAAAACCTGATTGATGAACTTTTTGGAATTGTGGTCCATTATCCGATCTCACGACCTCTGGGACACCATGCCTACAAAAAATAGATTTAATGTGATTAATAATGCAATTGGTAGTTTGATTTTCTAGACGGGCTATTTCCGAATATCTTGAGAGATAGTCACTGGCAATTAAGTAACAATATGATTTGTGAAAAAATAAGTCTACTCCCACAATCTGCCAAGGGCGTTCTGGTTTGTGGGTATTTAAAAAACTTTCGTGACGAGGTGTGACGTTTTGAATACAAATTGAGCATTTTTTTATGTAATTTTCCACATCTTTGGTGTAGCCCGGCCACCAAACTGATAGTTTAGCCCTAGCTTTACATTTAACAATTCCGAGATGTCCTGCGTGAATTTTTTCTAAGATATCTTGACGAAGTTCAGCAGGGATGACAATGCGACAACTGTGCATTAAAATGTCGTTGTTTACAGCTAAACAGTTTTTCTCAATGTAATACTGACGTATGGCTGGTTCGATTTTGTATCTATCTGGCCAACCGTTCAAGCAGTAGTTAGTCACCAGAGTAAGAGTTGGGTCACGTTTTTGAGCTTGCTCAATGATCACTAGTTTTGTTGGTGTAACTGGCAAGCTGGTGATGACATTGTTAACAAATGTGCGAAGCTCCTCCTCACTTGTAGATTCTTCATTTTCTAGTGGGTTGCGTGATAACGCATCTGCTGCAACTAAGAATTTTCCAGCGGTGTAATAAATTTCGTAAGCGTATTTCATCATTCTCATTCGAAAGCGTTGTAAACGGGGTGTTATGTCATCTAAGTTTTTAGTTGTGAAGATTGTGATAAGGGGCTTATGGTCGGTTTCGATGCTGAAGTTTATCCCTGTGAGAAGTTCAGGAAACTTTTTGAACAATTACGAGCGGAGCACACCAAGGTGTAGGCTCATCAACCTTTTTTATTGCGTTTAAATTTACCATTTCATCAAGTTTTGTTTTTAATTTTTCTTTTAGAGGAATTGGCACCCGACGGGCCGTAAATATTTGAAAAGGTTTTGCATCGTTTTTTAGTCTAATCTCACATTCAAAATTGTTCAAACATCCTAACCCTTCAAATAGAGTTGGGAACTCTTTTTCAATGACCACACTCGACTTTAGCTCATTTTTATTATTGTTTATGTTAAAAAGTTCACCTTTTGTTATTAAATTCAAATTTTCACTCGTGAACAAGCTTAACAATGGCTTTTTTAAATTATCAATTACGTAAATCTCGTTTTCTATTTCCATAGTGTTAAATTTTATTTTTGCATCAAACATACCGATTACTTTTAAACTCAGACCATCCGGGCCTGAAATTATTTTATTTGAGGGTTTTAATTGAATGTTTTTAAAATTGCTTTTATAGATTTCGTAAGAAATTACATCAACTGGTGAACCGGTATCGATCATAAAATTAAGTTTTATTTTATTTATAAATACGTCAACATTCCATGATAAAAAATTATTTATTTTATTTATTCTTAGCATTCCCAAAAAATTATGATAACCATCAGCTATTTGTGACGTCACACTCTCATTGTCAGAACTATTCATTTGATTTGTTATTGATTTACGATTTCTCTCATAATTGGACAAACATACATTTGCAAAATGGTTTAATTTATCGCACTTATTGCATTGTCTCCCTTTTGCCGGGACAATTAATTTGTTTGACATGTATAGTTTTAGAACCGCACCACATACACTTGTTACTTTTATTTTTATTTTGAGGACTGTTACCCCCTCTTGCTGTGTACGAACTTTTGTTTGTGTGTGTGTCTGTAGAAAGTTTGTATATTGTAGAAGATGTTAATTCTTTTTGTTGTTTTCTTACTGCTTGATGTTGTCTCACTTCTGTAACGGCTTTTTCTAAGGTTAAATCGATCACCAGTTGCAAATTTTCTGATAATTTGTGATCACGTACACTAACAACAATTCTATCCCGTATCATTTCATCTCTTAGAGTACCATAATTACACTTTTCTGACAATGAGTATAAATCTGTTATGAAATCTTCTATCAGTTCACCTTCTAACCGATTTCGAAGGTTAAATCTTGCTCGTTCGTAAATTACGTTTGTCTTTACCACGAAATGTTTGTTAAACGCCTCCATTACTTTATCATACTTAGCTTTTTCAGTCCCTGTTAAACTAAATGAAAGAAAAATGCTGTCCGCTTGATCACCCATTAAGTAGTTGAGTGTATTTATTTGTTCTGCTTCTGTGGCTTTATCCAGCTCGGAGGCAATTCGGAATCGATCAAAACGGCGTTGCCATTTAGGCCACTCCCCAGGGTTGCTGAACGTAAATGCTTCAGGAGATCTTACAGTAAAACTGTTTGCGATTGACACTGCCATTTCAGTTTTAAGCTCCTCCACCGCTGCCACCATGTAGTGTATTCTAGTGTAGTGAAACGCACAGGTTGAGTTCTAGTATACGACTGCTTTATTCTTCTTCAGTAAATTCTTATTAAATGTAATATGCAATAATAGTTATGAGAGACATTATTGTTTGTATGTGTGAGTCTAATTATTTGACAAATTGATACAAATGTACTCCACAGGACGGACGGACGGACGGACGGACATCGTTAAATCGAATCAGATAGTGATTCTGATTCGATCGGTATAATTAAAGATGGGTGTAGGTCAAATATTTTTGGTTGTTACAAACAGCTGCACAAAGTCATTATACCCAAACCACATAGTGGTATAGGGTATAAAAATATATCGAAGGCTAATAAGCAACGTCTAAATACGAAAAAACATGAAAATTTTACTTCTATCGATATTCATTAAAAAAAAGTATTTTACAGAACACATAGAAAAACAAATGTAAAAATTGTATAATATAGCACTTCCCATATCTGCAGTAAGACTCTGTGAAAATTTCAGGAAGATCAGATGAGTAGGTACGGAGATTACCTTCTACAAACAAACACACATTACCTCTTTGTTATATTAAATAAAATAAAATAATGTTTAGATTAGGCGATGTCCGTCAACTTGGAATAATGTAATGACAATTCCAGATCTCATTACTTTTTTTAAGAAATGATACTTTATTGGGAAAAGGTTCTTTTTTAAGAAAATGTATTTATTTAAGAATAAGTACTTTTTAAAAAAGTGATACTTTTTTCAGAAAATAAACTTTTTAAGAACAGATATTTTAAAACAAAAGATACACTTTTTAGGAACAGATAGAGCTTTAAAATTTAAAATTCACTTCTCATTACTTTACTAAGAAAATGTGCTTTTATAAAAAAGGTTAAATTATTAAGAAGAGATAATATTAAAAGAAAAAGTACTTTTTTAAGATAATTTTTTTAAGATACTTTTTTCAGAAAAGCTAATTTTTTTAAAGAAAATTTACTTTTTAAATAAAAAGTACTTTTCTAAGAAAATGTAGTTTGTTAAGAAAAGGTATTTTATAAGAAAAGATACTTGTTTAATAAAGGTATGCTTTCAAGAAAAGGTATTTTTTGTAGAAAAGGTACTCTTTTGAAGAAAAAATAGATTTTCCTTCGATGTCCGTCTGTCTGCAAAATTCTTATTTAAAATTTCTATCTTCCAACTTTATTACGAAAAGAGGCTTTTATAAGAAAAGGTTTATTTTACCAGAATAGCTGTTTTTTTTTAAGACATTTTACTTTTTTAGGAAAAGTACTTTTTTAAGAAAAAGTTTTTCAAGGAAAGGTACTTTTTTAAGAACAAGTTTTTCTATAAGAAAAAGCATATGTAGGAAGTGGAATTTTAATAAGAGAAGGTGATTTTTTAAGAAAAAGTACTTTTTAAGGATACGTAGTTTTTAAGGGAAGGTACCTATTTAAGAAAAGTTACTTTTTTAATAAAAAATACTTTTTTTTAGAAAAAAGTACATTTTAGAAAAAAGTACAGTTGTAAGAAAAGTAACTGTTTAATAAAAGCTAATTTTCTAAGAAATGGAAGCTTTTTAAGAAAATATACTTTTTAAGAAAAGGTACTTTTTTAAGAAAATGTACTTTTTGAAGCAGTACTTTTTTAAGAACATTCACTTTTTAAGAATATATAGTTTTTTTAAGAAAAATAAGTTTTTTTATTAAAAGTACTGAAAAGGTACTTTTTTAAATGGTTTTTAAAGAAAATTACTTTTTTAAGAGCTAACTGTTTAAGAAAGGATCCTATTTTAAGAAAATGTACTTTTTTAAGAAAAGGTGCCTTTTAAGAAAAGAAACCTTTTGAACAAAAGGTTATTTTTTAAGACAAGAAATTTTTTTAAGAAGAGTACTTTTTTGAGAAAAATTACTTTATTTCGAAGGGTACTTTTTTAATAAAAGCTACTTTTAAAACAAATTTAGTTTTTTAAGGAAGAGTACCTTTTAAGAATAGTTATTTTTTTTAGGAAAACTATTATTTAAGAAGAGGAATTTTTTGAGAAAATGTAGTTTTTTAACATAAGAAATTTTTTAAAGAAAATATACCTCTTTAACCCTCTGCAACTGACGTGCACTAATTTTAACAAAATAACTGACGTGGGGTCTAGCAGACCTCACTTTTAAGCTCACTTCCTATGCTAAAATTTCGGACCGGCATCTTCTTTGATTAATTTATTTATATCAGTTAATAGTTTTCAAGCTAACACAAGATTAAAATTTAAAATAATAGACGTTTCTGTGAAGATATGATTTATTTTATTTAGTTTTATTAAAACAACAAAAATAATACTCTTCTCTTAAAAACAGAAAAAAAACACTTATTCTAATAAATTTGAAGGAACTTCTTTCTTTATCTTTGCAAACACACGTTAGGTACATTCAGTTTTGATTTTGAGCTAAATCATACGGTGAGATCATTTATTATACTGTCTCAAAATATTAAATTTTTTTCTTGCCAGTTTTCTCATATGGGGCTGGAACACTGTAAACAAATAGGATTTAAGCAAGAACAACAGCTGTACTTTGTTTTTCTAGGCGAACATATATGACAAAGCTTTCTACCAGTAGCTACCTCAGGCTGAATTTTTGGAGGTGGGGGAGCAAAGTCTTTTCCAAGAACTAGACTGACTGATGGTCATGCGTTATTCTCTTGGTAACCTTTCGTTGTATACACGTGCTTTCATATGATCTAGCACCATTTCCCGAGCCATATTTAACAAGAATGTTCTTCTTCTCATTTTGGACTCTATATTTTCAGTTGCGTGGTATGCAATGAACATTTCTTGTTTGTCCCATCAACGCCTTCCTTAGTGTTATTATAATCTACAATCAATATTGGTTTGCCTGACTCAGTGTCGGATTCTCGAAATGATGTGTGGATGAAACTGAAGTACTGAGCTTGACAATTTGAAATGAACTTGTTAAATATATTTGATATACAAGCTTGAGGATCCTCTTTTATACGTTCTTCTCTGGTCATAATATCATCAAATCTCAAACATTTGACTAAACATGAAAATCTGTAGTCATAACGCATCGAAATATTTCATGGCCTGTGCCATCATTGGAAAATACTGTATTGAGATCACAGTCGTCACATTTGAACACCGACGAGTAATATAAGACTCCTATAAATGCTTTCTCATTTGTGTCAATAAGTTCTGCTCGGCTGTTATTTTTGAACTGGCTTCTATATATATTAAGTTTTTGATTGGTGTATGCTATCAAGTTCGAAAGCATAGACTCATCAAAAGATTTTGTCCAAAGATCAACATAACTTTCAAATTTTGACGTAGTTGAAAGCTTTGGTAACCTCATAATATTATGAGCCGCAACTCTGGAATTTCTTCGACTCTCTTGATCAGACCATACAAAGTCATTTTTACTTTTATATAAATTCTCACTTATAGATTCTGTTTGAAATTTCGTAAAGCCACTATGTTCCTCTTGAACATCCGCTTCCAAACAAATTTCCTAAATTTGGATCTTTTGTAACATTGTCGTCGCTGAAATCTTCTCCTTCTTCTTGAATTTCCTCGAGCCAATGAATTATTTGCTGCTCACTTCTTTTAAAAGTTCCGGCAGAAGTTCTTTTGACGGAATTAATTTTGTCTCAGTCTAATGCCTGCAAAAATATACATAACAACAATACATATAATAACAGTTAATATATAATTTTACTGTCGTGAGGTGTGAAAGACACTATGGTAATTTTACGATATTACTGACGTGAGGTCTTGTAGACACTATGGAATCTGACATTAATACTGACGTGGTGGTCTGCTAGATAGTTACACTAATGCTGATATGTGGGTATTACAGACACCTTACCGCCCAGCTGCACACGTGCATTGACCACGACCGCTCTCTTTACACTGATCAACATAAAAACATAAACAGAAAAGGTAACGAGAGTATAGAGGTCGTAACCTGTAATTGTACGAAGGTACGCAAATATTTTGTTTTTGCGGTGTCTGTCAGACTACGACGTCAGTTGCAGAGGGTTAATAAAAGTTACTCTTTTAAGAAAAGGCAGTTTTTCAGAAAAGGTACTCTTTTAAGTAGAATATGCATTTCCCTTTAGGAAAAGGTGTTTTTTTAAGAAAAAGTTGGTTTTTAGGAATATATCCTTCTTTAAAGAAGGGGTTTTTCTATAAAAGAAGATAAATTTTGATATGAAAAAGGGACTTTTTAAAAATAGATGATTTTTAAGAAAATTTGATTTTTAAAGAAAGGCAATTTTGATAGGATTTTTATACCCTATACCACTGTGTGGTTTGGTTATAATGACTTTGTGCTGCTGTTTGTAACTACCAAAAATATTTGACCTAGACCCATCTTTTATTATACCGATCGAATCAGAATCACTTTTTGAGTCGATTTAACAATGTCCGTCCGTCCGACCGTCTGTGTGTCCATGTAAACCTTGTAATCAAACTGCAGGTCGCAAATATGAATATATTTTGATGAAATTTGTTATATAAGCTTTTATCGGCCATGGGATGAACGCTATGAACGCTCAACGCATGTTCATACGTAGCCCCCATACAAATGACCCCCATGATATCGACATAAATTGCCATAAGATCCAAATTGTCGTATAGATCTTAGTCAAATTGGGTTTGTATGTGTTTATTACATCCATTAATGAGAAGTTCAAAAACGATCCCTATAGGACAACTCGTAGTCATAGACCCCATATAGAGGTACTTCCTGATCTTCACTTAAATCTATCAAAAAACAAAAATATTGCACTGATTCATCTCAAATTTTGTTTGTATATATTTTTGCAAAATACAAGAGAATTTACCAACCATGGTTAGGATCGGTCCATTTTTGGACCGGCATATCAGCCGATATAAACTTTTTCATATCTGCAGCCAAAAAAAAATTAATAACAATACCACTCAAATTTGGTTTATGCTTACTTTCTATATCCAATTAGTTGGGCCTAAGAGATAGGGTCTCTAAACGCATGGTATAGGGTATCGTATAGTCGGTCTAGACCGACTATAATTTTCTTCCTGGTTTAAGAAAGGGTTATATTTAAGGAAAATTACTTTTTTCAGAAAGGTACTTTTTTTAACAAAGGTACTTATTTAAGAAAAGGTGCTATCTTAAGAAAAGAAGCTATCTTGAGAAAAGGTCTAATGTTAAGAAAAGGTATTTTTTTAACAAAATTTACTTTTTTATGAAAAATTACTTGTTAAGAAAATGTATTTTTTTAAAGAAAGTTTAATTTTTATGTAAAATTTTTTTAATTTGTTAGAAAATGTACCTTTTTAAGCAGATGTACTTTCTGATATTGCTACAGCTACAATGACCACTACACCAATTACAAAAACTATATACAAAATAAAAATTTTTTATTACAAAAGTAATTAAATTGTAACAACCCTAAAAGTAAATATTTAAAAATTCTCATAAATAACATTCTAAAAAGTACATTCTAAAAGTATGCACAGAAAAAAGTTCGCCAACCGATTTTCTTTAATAACAACTTAATTTTCGACTGCATCAACAAAAATTTTATAGTAACTATCCACTTTCTAGTGTGATAATATATCTGTGGTCACAAGCGATAACCGCCTAAGTTGACTTAAGAACGATTTGAGTTATGTATTCTAGCATATTCTACTAAAAACGCTTTGTATTTATGTGAAATCCCCATTTCTCTAACACTGTTTAGTAAAAAGTTATTAATGAAAACATTCTGACCTAAGTCGTAATGAAGCCCCATTACATTTATATAAAAAGTTATTTTTCTCAAAAGCATGATTTTCGACTTAGGCGGTTAATGCTTGTGACCACAGATATTTACTATTAAGACAGTGTAATTGTATTTGTAATCAATTCAAAATTCGGTGATTAACTTCATACCAATTCTGTTGGCAATCAATTTGGTAGCCACAACGAATCTGTTTTCTTTGTGTAATAGCATCATGAAAAAATAATATGTCATATTTTTTAATGTTTTTTTTAATGTTTTGTATTTATTTTAACTGTCCAAAAAATTATTTTTGAAACAAATTTGTCTTGAAGCCAATTTTCTTTAGCGCCCTATAAAAACAAACTGAGTCACTCCCAACAAATAGAAAGAAATGATTACCTTATAACGTAATATTTGCTTAGCAATATTAATTATTAATATACAGGTATTGGCCAATGTCATATGGAGACCGCATATACAATTTGACTAAAACCCCGTTTGAAAAAAATAAGTCCTAAATGAAACTGAAGTTTTATTAAAATTTTTCAAAATATTTTTCAACTTTAGAGAGAGCAGATACCGCATTTCTTTCGGTATTGCTTTATATTCTAACAATGTTTATCTTCGTCACAATAAATTGGCCAACAAATGTATTTCCAAATATGAAATAATACCCAATAAAAGAAGATAATGTATCTTGTGAATTTTTGATTAAATAACAGATGTTAGGATCAAACAAAAGGAAAAATTTTACAAAAACAACTTACACAGATAGGCAAAGCAACGCCCTTACAAAGATTGAAAGAAAAAAATATGGATGGTTATTCCATTTTAATAAGTGTATCATTATTTAAAGCAATTATCCCTATTTTAAATATTAAATGAAAGCTAATCACAACGTATGTTTATAATTTAAGTTGTTAAGATACAATATTTTTAATATATTAAATTTTTTCTCAAAGATCCTTATAATTTAAATCTTTTAAATAATTATTAAATACTGTTCGTTGTTAATCAAATTTTAGCTTAATCACTGAAAAGGCTTAAGCTAAAATTATGCAACTTTTAATTAAATTTTTAACTTTCTAAAAGTATGCAACGCAATTAAACAAAAACTCTTCATTTCAAAAAGTTTCTATTGACCCTAAATAACAATGAAAACCGAAACGAAATATTTTAGATTTAAATAAATATCCATATATCCCCAGGATACTATCCTGTCACATATATACAAATGTTATATACAATTTTATCAAGCATAACAAAACGGACATATTATTACCATGGGAATTTGAACATTACATGAGGTATAATTTACTCATAACAAACAAAAGTGTATTAAATAACACAAAAAATATTTAGTTTCATTTTTAAGATAAATGAAAAAAAAATTAATATTAAAGAAAATATTTTTTGTTGCATACTAGATGTAGTTATTTATTTGGTCTATCTTGAAGGAAAAATTTAAACTAAATTATACAATCTTCTTACAAACGTATAAGCGTATAATAAATTTTCTCATCTTTACTACACATCATTCATGTTTCAACTTTTTTGGCGTTTTTGCAAGCAATCAAAAACTTTTTCATTTGCATACTTTTGTATTTCTGACGTTTGTTTTATTCAAAAGGCGAAATCATATTTCCGTATAAATACAAACTTTTGTGGAGTTTGCATAGAAAACAGCAGGTGTTTTTTGAATTCTTAAGCAAATTTATAAATACAGGACATAATGAAAGAAATAGAAATAATGTTAAATGAGACTTACCTTACCTATTTGGGGATTTCAGTTTAAAAAATGCCATAAAAACATGAAAAGAAAGAAAAAAATATATTTATATATAAATAATTTAATTCAAAATTATGAAATAAATGAGAAAACTTGATATAAGAGTGATAGCGAGTTATAGAGGCCAAATATATGTACCATTGGGTACTAGCTGCAAATGTGGGGCAAAAAAAGGATGTCAGATAAACAATGTCAAAACTCATACTGATTTTATAAATTTAAAAAATTTTTAATAAATTAGTCGTTTCTAAAGCCTAAATTATTTTTATTTTATTCCTAAAGAATGTCGTGCCATATTCAATGTTTCGACATTCAAATTTTTCGTTTTAAATGGCCCAAAATTCCTCTAAAAACTGAAGAGTTCAGAAACTACTGTAAAAAGTTGACCAATGGACGCCTATATATTAAGTTTTATCAAAATATATGCATTTTTGCGATCTGTAGTATGATTATAAGCTTTACATGAACACACAGACGGAAGGACGGACGGACGGACATTGCTAAATCGACTCAGAAGATTTGTGTGTACATGTAAAGCTTGAAATCATACTACGGATCGCAAATATGCATATATATTGATAAAACGTAGTCTATAGGCCATAGGCTATAGGGATGCCATAACATCCCAATTATCATATAGAACTGAAAAATTAGGTTTATCACATCCATTTATTAGTGGTCTAAAAATAAACGCCATAAGATAATTCTTAGTTATAGCCCCCATATGAAGCTAGTTCCCGATCTTGACCAAATCTATGAAAAAACAAAACTATTGCACTAATTTTCTCGAACTTGGTTTGTATATGCTTTGGCAAAAAATAAGTGATCTTACCAATATTTCATATCCGAAGGCAAAAAAATTAATAACAATGCCACTCAATTTTGTTTATGCTTATTTCTATATATAATTAGTTGGACATAAGAGATAGGCTCTCTAAACGCATGGTATAAGGGTATTGTATAGTCGTCTTGACCGACTATAATTTTCTTGTTTTTGATGTGTAAACATATATACGCGCAAAATACAATCGCAAAAACAGCGTAAACATCGGTGTGAGCTGAAGCGTAAATCGCTGTGACTTTATCTGATTGTATTTGTGAAAAAATTATGATATGTTCTTTTCTAAACATTTTCCAATTGCCTTTCAAAAAACATCAACTGTATTTCAGAAATCATCAATTGTATTTCAGAAACCATCAATATAATTTCAGAAAACATCATTTGAATTTCAGAAAACATAAATAGAATTTCAGAAAACATCAATATAATTTCAGAAAACATCATTCGAGTTTCAGAAAACATCAATTGAATTTCAGAAAGCATCAATAGAATTTCAGAAAACATCAATTGTATTTTAAGAAACCATCAATATAATTTCAGAAAACATCATTTGAATTTCAGAAAACATCAATTGTATTTCAGAAACCATCAATATAATTTCAGAAAACATCATTTGAATTTCAGAAAACATAAATAGAATTTCAGAAAACATCAATATAATTTCAGAAAACATCATTCGAGTTTCAGAAAACATCAATTGAATTTCAGAAAGCATCAATAGAATTTCAGAAAACATCAATTGTATTTCAGAAACCATCAATATAATTTCAGAAAACATCATTTGAATTTCAGAAAACATCAATTGTATTTCAGAAACCATCAATATAATTTCAGAAAACATCATTTGAATTTCAGAAAACATAAATAGAATTTCAGAAAACATCAATATAATCTAAGAAAACATCAATTGTATTTCAGAAACCATCAATATAATTTCAGAAAACATCAATTGTATTTCAGAAAACATCAATAGAATTTCAGAAAACATCAATTGTATTTCAGAAAACATCATTCGAGTTTCAGAAAACATCAATTGAATTTCAGAAACCATCAATAGAATTTCAGAAACCATCAATTGTATTTCAGAAACCATCAATATAATTTCAGAAAACATCATTTGAATTTCAGAAAACATCAATTGTATTTCAGAAACCATCAATATAATTTCAGAAAACATCATTTGAATTTTAGAAAACATAAATAGAATTTCAGAAAACATCAATATAATTTCAGAAAACATCAATTGTATTTCAGAAACCATCAATATAATTTCAGAAAACATCATTTGAATTTCAGAAACCATCAATATAATTTCAGAAAACATCATTTGAATTTCAGAAAACATCAATTGTATTTCAGAAACCATCAATATAATTTCAGAAAACATCATTTGAATTTTAGAAAACATAAATAGAATTTCAGAAAACATCAATATAATTTCAGAAAACATCAATTGTATTTCAGAAACCATCAATATAATTTCAGAAAACATCAATTGTATTTCAGAAAACATCAATAGAATTTCAGAAAACATAAACTGTATTTCAGAAAACATCAATATAATTTCAGAAAACATCAATTGAATTTCAGAAAACATCAATATAATTTCAGAAAACATCAATTGCATTTCAGAAAACATCAATTATATTTCAGAAAACAACATTTGAATTTCAGAAAACATAAATAGAATTTCAGAAAACATCAATTGTATTTCAGAAACCATCAATATAATTTCAGAAAACATAAATAGAATTTCAGAAAACATCAATATAATTTCAGAAAACATCATTCGAGTTTCAGAAAACATCATTTGAATTTCAGAAAACATAAATAGAATTTCAGAAAACATCAATATAATTTCAGAAAACATCATTCGAGTTACAGAAAACATCAATTGAATTTCAGAAAACATCAATAGAATTTCAGAACACATCAATTGTATTTCAGAAAACATCAATTGTATTTCAGAAAACATCAATTGAATTTCAGAAAACATAAATAGAATTTTAGAAAACATCAATATAATTTCAGAAAACATCATTCGAGTTTCAGAAAACATCATTTAAATTTCAGAAAACATAAATAGAATTTCAGAAAACATCAATAGAATTTCAGAACACATCAATTGTATTTCAGAAAACATCAATTGTATTTCAGAAAACATCAATTGAATTTCAGAAAACATAAATAGAATTTTAGAAAACATCAATATAATTTCAGAACACATCAATTGTATTTCAGAAAACATCAATTGTATTTCAGAAAACATCAATTGAATTTCAGAAAACATAAATAGAATTTTAGAAAACATCAATATAATTTCAGAAAACATCATTCGAGTTTCAGAAAACATCATTTAAATTTCAGAAAACATAAATAGAATTTCAGAAAACATCGAGTTTCAGAAAACATCAATTGAATTTCAGAAAACATCAATAGAATTTCAGAAAACATCAATTGTATTTCAGAAAACATCAATTGTATTTCAGAAAACATCATTTGAATTTCAGAAAACATAAATAGAATTTCAGAAAACATCAATTGAATTTCAAAAAGCATTATTTGAATTGCTGAGAACATTAATTGTATTTCAGAAAACATCAATTGAATTTCAGAAAACATCAATTGCATTTCAGAAAACATCAATTGAATTTCAGAAAACAGCATAATCGACTTAATTTTTATGTACTGGAAAATATGATGTTGATGTTTTCTTTAATTATTAGATGTTTACACATCTCCCTTGTGATCGGACTCACATGATTTTTTTTTATATATATATATTGCAGTACGCAATGTGAACAACCATGTAATTGCTTATAATAGATGGAAATTAAAATGTTAAATTCTAAACTAGTTAATGTTTTGTAAAATCAAAGGTGACAGACATATTCTTATTAAAAATAATAGGAACCAATTCTGTATGCACTTTTCGAGGAAAAGAGAAATAAACGCAGAAAAAAGTGGTTGATTTATATAAGCATCATTAGGCACCGACAGAATGTAACTTTCTGCAAATTGTGTGGCATTTTATAACATTTTTTGTATGGTTTAAGTTGTTGATTCCCAAATCGTTTTAAAATTTAATCCATCAGCCCTATATCGCGAGAAAATTGATAACAATTTTTAACAATTTTGCTCGGCTATAATTTAGAGGCCAGGATATTTTCGGAGAACTTAAATTTATATGAAAGCAAAATATGAGGTGTGATCACAGCCAAATCAATTTTATATTTTTACGATATTTCGAAGTTTACAAAATCCTTAAATTAGATATTTGTCATCGCTGCGCATAAATCTTTAGAATTGACAATAGAATATGGTTACTGGGGGCTAAATTCAGAGAATTCTTAAAGCAATTCACGGAATTTTGCAATGGCGACTGCGCACTGGGATGTTTTACCGAATACGTTTTTTTTATTTTTGCAACTCTCTAAGAATTATTTAAAATTTTTTTTAAATTTTTTTTATCGAAAAAAAGTTGAGTTAAGAAACATAATTTTTTATTATTATTATTTTGCTTTATTTCCATATAAATCCATAAATCACTTCCGAAGAGTACCAACCTGCTAATCGAAATTAGACCCATATTAGTTTAAGGGTTACTTTATGGACCTTAAAAGTAAAAATTAAGTATTTACAAAATTAAAATCTGACAATATTTGGCCCTGATATTAAAGGTTTTTGAAACATTTGAAAACAACGGTTTCTTGTTACCGATGTTAGTTTGTCAGTTTTAATCCTATTTTGACCAAGCATCACTCATTTGAAAGGTTCTTCTTTTTGGCTGCCCACCAGATTTACAGATTTACAGATTTTTAAATTTAAAATTTGTTTTTGAGTAAAATGCATTTGAAGTTGCTACTAACACATACATAAAATTATTCAATGATATGTGTGTGTTTATTAAACTTGTTAATGTGTTTGTAGATGGTTTCTTCATCTTTAATATTAATAGGCTAGGCGATTTCTTGTTACCGATGTTTTGTTCTATCGTTTTATTCCGATTTTGACCAAATGTATATTATTTGAAAGGTATTTCTTTTTAGCTGTTCACCAGATTTACAGATTTGTAAATTTTTTCCTGTAATTTGAGTAAATTGCATTTAAAGTTGCTACTAACACATAATTAAAATTATTTTTTTTTTTTTTATTTTATTTATTAGTATTAAAAATACTTTAAATATTCAAAAAGATTACATAAATTCATATTACATTAGTTATAAGTTCTATAAAAATAAATTGTATCTTACTACATTTGTACATTTTTTTCTAAATACATTGTAATTTCTTTCAAGTTTCATATTGTTTGGTAAATCATTGAATAGTTTGAAGCCTTTATAAAAAAGGGATCTTTGCATATGTGTTGTCATGACCCTTTGGATTCGAAAATCTTCAGTATTTCTTAGTGCATACGGTTGTACTTCTCCAACATAATTTGATCGCATAGATATTCTGGGGCATCACCTTGTTTCATTTTTTTAATAAAAATTAAAGTGTTGAATTTCAGTCTTTGATTTATATTTAACCATTTTAGTTCTCTAAGCATTTCGTTGATGTGTTTATATCGATTGCATGTTAGTATAACCCTCATAGCTTTGTTTTGTAGTTTTTGCATTCTTTCTACCTGACTATCATTACAGCAAGTATATATTATTGTCGATCCGTATTCAAAATGTGGTTTAATTATTGTATTATAAATATTTATTGCAGTTGTTTTTGATATTTTATTTCTTATTCTTTTAAAAAATCCGATTTTTTTCCCGATTTTTTTACAAGTATAGTCTATGTGTTCTTTAAATTTTAAGTCTTTATCTATTATAAATCCGAGATATTTTATGTGTTCAACCTTTTCTATTATTTTATCGTTAATTTTAAATATTGCTTCAGTGTTCATATTTATTTCAATTATTTTTGTTTTATTTTCGTTTAGTTTTAGTTTATTCATTTTTAACCAGGTATTAATTTTATTGATGTCATGGTACATATTTGCTCTGCAACTTTCATCATCATCTCCTTCCGTGTATATTAATGTATCATCTGCGTATAGGACCATTTCACTTCTATCTAATACCTTTGGCATATCATTAATATATATAATAAATAAGAGAGCTCCCAAAATTGAGCCTTGTGGTACACCGAAATCATTTTCAATTTCAGTTGACATTTGCTTCCTATTTTTCAAATACGACTCGAACCAATTTAATTCCGTACCTTGTATTCCATACATATAGAGTTTTTTCACTATAATTTGCCTGTCGATTGTTTCAAAGGCTCGTTTAAAATCTAAGAAAATTGCCATCACTTTTTTTGTTTTTTCTATATTTTTCCATTTACTTATTACATAATTTGCAGTCGTTTCACATGAGTATTTTTTACGGAATCCTGATTGGTTCTTTGACAATATAGAGTTTTCTTCAATATATTTTTCTAATTGTTCTTTGACAACTTTTTCCAAAATTTTTTCACAGGTTTTTAATGTGTTTATTGGCCGGTGTTCTTCGCATTTATTTGTTTTTGTCACTTTTTCAATTGGTGTTATCATAGCTACTTTCCAATTTTCAGGGAATTCACCTGTCTCTAGCGATTTATTTATAATTTTTAATATTGATTCTCCTGTTACGTTCCAGTTATACATATGTTATGTGTGTT
This sequence comes from Cordilura impudica, assembly GCA_963682025.1. Taxonomy (NCBI): domain Eukaryota; kingdom Metazoa; phylum Arthropoda; class Insecta; order Diptera; family Scathophagidae; genus Cordilura; species Cordilura impudica. The sequence continues at coordinate 140,630,451 of OY821517.1, read as the reverse complement.
TTTATTAAACTTGTTAATGTGTTTGTTAATGAGTTTGTTATATTCATTCACAATAATAATAAACCAAAAATAGTTTGTGGTTTGTGAATTAGTTAAATTGAGAAATAAAGTTGCCCAGAAATTGCACTCGAATTTCGAGCGCTGGAATCTGCTAGCTCACAATAATAGACCAATAAATAATAATATTTAAAAAGTGTTGAAGGGTCTTTATTAAATGAAAAAATAAAATTTCCTGGAATTTGCACTCGAATTTCGAGGGCTAGTATCTGCTCGCAATAAAATATGTTCATATTTGCGACTTCTAGTTTGATTTAGTGGTTTGACTTTCTAGTTTGACTTCTAGTGGCTGATTGTTTTGAAAAGTTGTGCGTCCATAGCGAAATTTTAATTTTTTAAAGGAGTCATGTGTGTATGTGGTCAATTACGGGCAGTGAAAAAATATATTTTTTGGTATTTTTTATTTTCTGTTTTTTGTCGAGTTGTAGTTTCTCCAAGCGTCAATTTATGGCGAAATGCTTTGAAACCTTAAGGAAATGTCCTCTTTATGTATACAGCTTTAAGGAATATCATTTCTAATTAAGTCATTGTGGAAATTTTTCTGGAAAATACCATCAAACTTCAAACAAGCTTATATTTACACATTTGTATAGTAAGTGGCTAATATCACTCGTGTAGGACTATACCGACTCCTCAATTTGGTCAGAATGGTTTAGAAGTTTTAATGTGAGATCTCTGAATATAACACAAATTAAATTTTGTATACTTTGTAAAAATTTTCTGATCTTTTTCGAGTAGTTGTTTCCACATGCCAACATTTTCTTTCGGAATTCTTTGAAATTTTGAAAACAATATCTCTAAATATAGGTTCTTTTTTCGAATAGAAGTTAGCCCACTGCACAGTTTTCATCAGAATACTTCAATATTTCAGAAATGTAATCTATTGATATAACTGACCCAAAAATATATAAAATCATGTAGTGTAGTATATAACGTAGTATATATTTTCATACATTTGTACGGAAAGTGGTCGAGCTTTTTCGATTAGTAGCTCGCCAATGGGGCAGACCGATTAAAGTGAAATTTAAGGATGATTCCAATTCCGATTCTAAATAGTGTACATTTGTTATACTAAGTATTTATCTTTAACATTTTTTGAAATATGAAAAATTTTAGTTTTTAGTGCTCGAGCCCAATGTTCGGCTGGAGTAGCTCATTTACTACTCTAGTAAAAACTAAAACTGCATCTAACTGTATCTAAATTGAGAATAAGAAGAGATTTAGAATAACAAAATTGTGTTTAAAAACCTTCCAAATTATTCGAATATAGAAATTTTTCTAAATATATTCATTCCACTGCCATGGAACTCGAATTTTTTTTGAAAACTGATGCCTAAGAGCAATCAATTTAACACTTTATATTTTATTACTTTATTAATACTTAGACGAATGAGTGATAATTTTTGTGAAATTAAATATTAATCATACAGTGTTATAGAGTCAGCAAAGTGCCAGTGATGAGCTTAAATTTATATACACTCCTTGTCACTTAAATAGGACACCCAGTACACTCTTCTTTAAATTGCCTCTAACTCAAAAGCGAAATGATAAAATAACTCAATTTTTGCACGTTCTCTTTGTGCAATTATTTATCTCTCTCAGCAACAAGCTGCAAGTTGTGGCAAAGAACCGTTATATTTTTTTTCTTGTTTTATGTTGGAATTCGCTTGAAATTGAGTCAGTATTTTTGTGTCACTTGAATAGAACATGCGTTTTGTTTGATCGTCTACTTTGGCACGTGCTCACGCAGTTTTCGCTGATCGATTTCTTTTGTGATTTTCGGCTATTGTCTTTAATATAAAGTTCAAATGGGACGAGGAAAAGCCTTATCTGAAGAGGAAAAAGAAAAAATAAAGGCATACAAGGACTCTGGCCTATCATTTCCAAAAAAGCCAAAAAAAAATCAACAGGAGCCGACATGTCATATCGGGATTCTTAAGTAATGAGTCTGAATATGGAAAAAATATGAAAGGCCGCACGTGCAGTGTGCTCACCGAATCGGAAAGACGCCTCATATTAAGAAAAGCGTCAAATTCTCACGACTCTGTGGCGAAAATTCGTGCAAAATGTGATGTAAATGCTAGTGTATCCACTGTCCATCGCGTTGTTATGAAGGCTAAATACCTAAAGAGGTTAAAAATAAAGAAGAAGCCTCCCCTTAACCCGGCAAGAAAAGCGCAACGCCTCAATTTTTGTCGCAAACATGTGGCCTGGACCTTTCAGTGGCATAAAGTGGTCTTCTCAGACGAAAAAAAGTTTAATTTAGAAGGCCCAGATGGTTATAGTTACTATTTCCATGATCTCCGCAAGGAACCCCATCATTTGGACCATCTGCATAGCCGAACTGGTGGTGTTATGGTGTGGGGGGCCATTTCCTACTATGGCACCTGCAAACTAAAATTTATGTCATCAACGATGAATGCTTTGTGCGAAAAAGAAATATTAAAAGAGGCGTTTCCATATTTTCAAAACCTTTTCGGGCCTCTCCCATGGATATAACAACAAGATAATGCGCCGATACATACAGCTCGGCCGCCATACTCACCCGATTTAAATATAATCGAAAATGTTTGGGGATGGCTGACACGTGAAATATATGGCGCAGGAAAGCAATATTCTAGTGTACCCGAACTAGTTACAGCAATCGAATTAGCTTGGGACTCGATTTCATTAAATTACTTGGCTAGCTTGTAGCAATCTCTTCCAAAACGGATGACTGAAGTTTTGGAACATCAAGGTGGCTCGACGCATTATTAAAACAATTTTTTTTTCTTCTAAATTAAACCTATTACCCTATATTTAAGTAATTTTTATGTTAAAAATAATCTGAGATCTCTGAAATGTTTTTTTTGTTTAACTGTCCTATTCAAGTGACGCAAAATTTGAGCCCCTGAATTTGACGGATTGAGTTTAAGTATTTTTTGTTACTGATTGAAGCTTTACCATGAAGAATTCCTGCTGGTTAAGACAAAGCAATTAAATGATCTTTAATTAAAAAAAAAAAAAATAAGTCTATTATCATTGGTTTGGGAGCTGTGGGTGATCGCAAAGACTCTTAGGGGTGTCCTATTCAAGTGACAAGGAGTGTATAATGCCTCAAAAAAAAAAAAAAACATAATAACAATAGAAATATCATTCTATATTTATTAATTATTTCTAATCCATTTATTACATGTCACACATAAAAGATAGTTACGAGTAATTTCGTTTACAGTAAATGACAAATCAATTACGTTAATTGTCTAGCGTAAAGTGTAAAGACCATCACAAGAATTAAGTATTTCACTACTCGTGAATCAATATGAAACACGTGGTGAATCACATTTAAAACAATAGAAAAGCACTTCAAGTGTTTATAACGTAGGGCACATAAAATACACTTAGGAAATTTGGAAATTATTCGATAATGATAAGTACATCAAACCGGAAATGAATTTGAACTCATGCAATATCTTCAAACGCACGACTATGTATTCGATTCAGGTATAATTATAATTACTGTTTGCTGTATACATGAATAAATAAAGCAAAATAATTTCTAACAACAGTTTTGTAATAGTATTGGTAAATAGAATTTGTAAAAAGAAACACTTGAGTTACACGCAATATAACAGGCAGCCTTTAGAAATGCAACATTATACAAAAGCCATCGGAAAGCTTAAATTTCGTTTGGTTTATGTTTTGTTCGTACTCGTATTGTATGGCTTAACAATATTGTGTCATTAAATTTTCATGACCATGTCGTCGGCTGAGTAGTACTCAGCGTCTATGAAAGGTATACATACATACGCTAGGTACATGCAGGAGAATACAAAAAAAAAAGAACGTCCTTTTGTATACAATATCTTTAGGGGGTGGAAAAAAATTTTGTAATGAATGTGGTGCTGCCACTCGACCCCAACATACCACACTTGAGTCAATTATTATTTTGTATTTATATTTTTCCTTTCTTTGGAGAACACATGAATGGTCGGATGGATGGATGGATGAAATAAATGAATGCATGTCAGTTAGTTAGTTAGTATGAACTTATTTTTACATACTCATACAGGGTTGATTTGAATGACCTTAAAGCCTAAAAAAATATCCAAATGTAAAGATCCATATACACTCGTTTGTGTGTATTGCCATAAATAAAGTCAAGTAGCAAAACGTGTTTGAAAATCATTAGGAAAAATTTCATAAAAATGTCGAAAAAAAATTTTAAATAAGAATATTTCAAATTTTGGTAAGCAACAAATTATATTCAATTATTTTTTATATATCCAACCAACTGAAAAACCTGTTTGGGAACATTCATTATTGATTTCTTCCTTCTTTTACTTTCTTACGAATGCCATCAGTTATTTAAGCAGAAATTTGTTTTTCGTTTTATTTGTGAAAATGTTTACTTTTCAAAAATAAAACTTGCGTGTTTTCTTTTTTTCTTTTTTTTTTCTTATCAGACACGGGGGGTGTTTTTAAGTCTAGTTAAATCCGTAAATAAATTATTCTTTGATGTTGGCAACAGAAAGAATCGTTTTTTTTTTCAATTTAGTAAAATATATATAACTTGTGAATATTTGCAGGTGTTATAATTCTAAGGAAAAAGCAATCAATATAAAAATAAGGTAGACTGAGGAAATATGAGATAAAGTATAAATATCAAATATTTATAACCTACAAAAATATTCTATGCTATTTTGCAACAATATATCGTCATTTGCTGATTTATATTATTTTTTTCGGGTTTTTACACTTTTGATAAGTTCGTTTAATTTTTATAAAAAGGAACCATGAATATTTACTTATCTGATATGCCAGTTTCATCTGAAATCGTAGAATAATAGCAAGAAAAAATTTTTAAACTTTAAACAAATAACAAGTAAGAAAATTATAGTCGGTCTAGACCGACTATACGATACCCTATACCATGTGTTTAGAGACCCTATCTCTCAGGCCCAATTAACTGGATATAGAAAATAAGCATAATCCAAATTTGAGTGGGATTTTTATTAATTTTTTCGGCTGCAGATATGAAAAAGTTCATATCGGATGCTATATCTATATGGGGACTAGGCCCAAAAATGGACCGATCCTGACCATGTTTGGTAAAGTCTCTTGTATTTTGCAAAAATATATACAAACAAAATTTAAGAAGAATCAGTGCAATATTTTTGTTTTTTTATAAATTTAAATGAAGATCGGGAAGCAGCTCTATATGGGGCCTATGACTAAAAATCATCGTATAGGGTTTATTTGTGAATTATGATACTAATACGTGAAGGTAAATTTATAGTTCCCTTTTTAAGCAATATGCGGGCACGGAGGAGTGTGAAAATTGGCGTAATTATAGTTCATATGGAGGAGAAGCTGAGAATGATGAAATTTATATATAATCTGTCTTAAAGAAATATTTTATATATTAAAAAAAAAAAAAAAAAATATTTAAAATAATTCGTTACACCCTGTTAATGCGAATGATTTCAATTATATATCCGATGCTCTGAGGTGAATTGTGGATTGCTAAAATTGATCAACATATTTTTAGGCTCATTTAAATATTTATAAATTTTATATATGTGACCTTCTTCGAGAAAAGGGACCTAGTGTGATAAAAAACGGGTTTGGACTTAACAGTGGATTCTGGTACCTAAAAAGGTGTGGAATAAGATGAAAATTTATTTACCCCATAAAAGCGTACAAAACGAACTTGGGAAAATCGATAAATGTGAGAAAAACATTAAAATTTTATTTTTTTTTTTGATTTTTTGGTTTTAAATTGTTTTTTTCGTCAGTCTTCGAATTTTTTTGGAGTTTGGACTTTTTTCGGTGTTTCGTGATCTGGTACTTCGATTTTCTTCGGTTTGACGATTTCAGTTTTTTCTTTTTCGGCGTTTTGACTTCAGCTTTCTTTTTCTCGTGATCCGGTGCTTCGATTTTTTTTTTCTTGCTGGCAGGTTCAGATTTATTTTTCGATTTTTTTTCGCTTTGGGTTCACTCGGTTTAGGAGCTACAAAATCCCGTTTCTGTGAATCAGTACATAAGACCCTGATATTCTCATACAAATACCATTTGTGATCTAACGATAAACCGCTTGGTGCAATGAGCGGAGGTAATTCGTTTGGTAGCTCAGCCGTTAATCGCAGATAAAATCTTTCTTCTTCCGAGTCCACAAGTTCTTTACATACAATTTCGTTTTTTTTTTTAAGTCAAAGTGGTGGTACTTGGTAATACCTAAACTGCAAACGTTTAAAAAATTAATCAACGGATTCCTCCAATTCTGATATAATATTGGATTCGGAAACATCATGCAAAAAACTTTGATTTTCAGTTAGTCCCGAAGTATTAGCACCGACACTTTCAGATAACGTCATATCGATCTCATCATCGCCATAAACCCAGTCTAGTCTATTTAAATCATCATCAAAACTGTCAGAAATATCCATTTTTATAAAAATTACTTCAAATTAACATCAGCTTAGTAACAAAATTACAAAAGAACCAAAATTGCGAAACAACTTTTGATATATTGATAACACTCGTTATACAGTTGGCACAAGACTGAACCGTCACTTTATTCTTTCCTTTCTTATAGTTATTTTTACAATGTTCTTCGCTGAGAGCGAACAGAGCAGCAACAATAGCAAAGGTATTTTCACAAAAGCGAAAAAAAAATACGTCACCACATAGGCATGACGTCACCAAAGTCGGCACCCAATCATAACTAACCATACCAAATCGCATCTCCCAACTGAAGGTGTGTTCAAAGTGATAATGCGTTATGAAACTTTAAATTCCTTTTTCTCAAAACTTCATTTTCACACACTAGGTCCCTTTTCTCGGAGAAGGTCACATACATATATATAGATTAAAAAAAAAATTGGAAGACAAAAATTTAATGAAAAAATTATATTTCCTAGAATTTGCACTCGAATTTCGAGTGCTGGGCTATATTAGTTATGACTAATAGGTGTAATGAACACATAGAAACCAAATTTAACCGAGATCTGTATGATAATTTGAAACTTATGGAAATTTAAGTCAATCTCATAGGAGCTATTTGTACGGGATTAAGTGTGAGTATGCACTGATTTGCACCAATTTCAATACCATTTGTTCTATCGCCGATAAAGGCTTATATATGGAGTTTCATCAAACCCCACCTAATCGAAATGACACTTTTTAACATTTCAATTGACGTTACTTTCTGCTGATGAATGCTGTGCTCCAGGAGATCCCACATATGCTTTACAGAAATAAGATCGAGTGATTCTTTATTTGAATGACGTACTGCTCTGATAAGTGGATTCTGCCCATGGTCCGAGATATTACACTTAGAGATTTACACCCATTTCTAAGTTTTTTTGGGACTCATCTCAAAATATAAATTCCAAAAATTCCGTTTGGCTCAGAGCTTTATTTAGTAAGAGGTAATATTTTCTAGCTTTTTTTTGGACAAAGTATACAAAGCATACCACGATGTGGTTTGGGTATAATGGCTTTGTGCTGCTGTTTGTAACTACCAAACATATTTGACCTAGACCCATCTTTTATTATACCGATCGAATCAGAATCACTATCTGATTCGATTTAACGATGTCCGTCCGTCCGTCCGTCTGTGTGTCCATGTAAAGCTTGTAAGCAAACTACAGGTGGAATATATTTTAATGAAGTTTGGTATATAAGCTTCTATCGGCCATAGGATGAACGCTATTGAAATTGGTGAGAATCGGTCCATGTTCAGACCTAGCCCCATACAAATGACCACTATGAAATCGACTTAAATTGCCATAAGATCCAAATTAACATATAAATCTTAGTCAAATTGGGTTTGTATGTGTTTATTACATCCATTAATCAGTAGTCCAAAAATGATCCCTATGGGACAACTCTTAGTCATAGGCCCTATATAGAGCTGCTTCCCGATTTTCACTTAAATCTATCAAAAAACAAAATTACTGCGCAGATTTTTCTCAAATTTGGTTTGTGTACATTTTTTCAAAATATAAGTTACTGTTCCAAACATGATCAGGATCGGCCAATTTTTGGGCCTAGTTCCGATATGAACTTTTTCGTATCTGCAGCCAAAAAAATTAATAAAAATCCCACTCAAATTTTGTTTATGCTTATTTGCTATATCCAGTTAGTTGGGCCGGAGAGATAGGGTCTCTAAACGCATGGTTATATGTTGTTGAAATGTATTGAAATTACATATTTTTGTTTTGTTTTTTAAGTGAAAAAATAATACATGCTAAATTTGTAACGGAAAAAGTTTTTGAAAATTTTCAATAATATTTAAATTGTTTTTAAGTTTTGCGCGAAGCTTTGGTTAATATTGAATATAATCCTTTTAAATAAGATCCTAACCATGGCAATTGGTTGGAATAATTCCGAATTAATTTGATTAAGGTCTGAACTGGTTCGAAAACGCATTTAGTTTCTTAAAGAATGCATTCAAAATATTTTTCTGTGAATTCTGAATTTCTTTTCGATCTGTATGTTATTATATATGGTTGAGAAGATCTTTTAAAACGTGGTGTACAAATAAATATATTTAAAACTTCTTTTTTCGGTCAATTTAGTATTCAGTTTCGATATTCAAATTTTTCTGTACACGTTGGTTATTGACTCATAAAAATAAAATTATTAGTACCTATATTGCCCATATTTTATGCACAGGGTTGCCACCATCGATCTAAGATATATCTCTGGGAAAAATTGGATAATACGCGAACTAGTTGCTTTATCAAAAAAAAAAAAAAAAAAGAAAAACGTGATCACTACAACAGAATTACGAGTAATATACCTTTGTGAGTTTTGATTTAAAATTCATGTACCATCATAAAAAATACTAGAAAACTCGAGCAATTATTCATAATCGTGTATGTCTCACTAGGGTGACAGCCATTTTTTTAGAATTTCAAGACGTGCCGGTCGGATTATTGTGACACTGGATCAAGACCTTTAGTGTGCAAAATTTGAGCCAAATCGGACAATGCTTTCTGGACGCGCATTGAGTTCAAAGTTCAAATATGAATTTATATGTAAAAATTATAAAAAAAAACTTTCACAAAAATTTTGATATTAATATTTGCGTTTCAATTAAATTAATTAATAAACCATAATCTGAAGTAAATTATCTTTCTAATAGAACAACAAAATCTATTATCGGTTGGAAAAAGCCAAGTTATATCAAATTACCCAGGCAATAAATGCGCCGCATACCAATTGATTAAGAAAATCGAACTCACATTTTGAAAGACACTGAAATAATTTACAACAATAACATTTTTGCATTCTCTTGATCTCAAAATGATCTCAGTTAAGTATTTTGCGTCTCGTGTATTGTTATGGCATTCTAAATTAATGTCAAAATGGTACATATTTTTTAGCACTATTTCAAAATCTCCAATTTTACTTTTTCAAAAATTTTGTTCAAAAAATTTTTCGAAATCAACGATTGGACTTTAAGGTCTTATTTGCAAAATATATGTGATAAAAAATACCAAATATTGTAGATATCTTATTCTTAATTTGGCGAGGGCAGCGTTTTAATTTCAGCGGATTTGAAGAAAAATGTGATTTTTCATACTTTTTCCACTTTTAGGATACATCTTTTTGGTGTTTGCATATTTCAAATATATTTTATCAGATTATTATACAACTTGATATAAGTTTTCAATCTTGTACCTAACGGTTAAAATGAAACACAATAAACTGTCCCTCTTTAAGATCAAAAGTCAAATTTAAGGATATTTACATTTTTTTAAAACAAAATATCGAAATAATATATATTTGTGGAAGGCTTTCGATAGAACTTGTTGATAATATTTTAATAATTCTAAAAAATAATATTCTGGACCTATTTTTTAAATTATCTCGTTGGGTACTCTTGATGTCAAATTGACTCTATATGAAAATCTATAAATATTTTCTTCTAGATTAATTAGTTTTTATATATAATACAATATAAACAAATTTGTGTATCGAGGGTTATATTTAAAAAGTGCTATCTGTATTAATAATTATTTTAAAGAGAGCGTGTAAAACTAATTTATTAATAAGATCTTAAAGTATTTGTCGATTGATTTGCCACAATATCTAGAAAGAACAAGTAAGAAAATTATAGTCGGTCTAGACCGACTATACGATACCCTATACCATGCGTTTAGAGACCCTATCTCTCAGGCCCAACTAACTGGATATAGAAAATAAGCATAAATCAAATTTGAGTGGGATTTTTATTAATTTTTTTTAGCTGCAGATATGAAAAAGTTCATATCGGATGATATATCTATATGGGGACTAGACCCTAAAATGGACCGATCCTGACCATGTATGGTAAAGTCTCTTGTATTTTGCAAAAATATATAAAACAAAATTTGAGAAGAATCAGTGCAATATTTTTGTTTTTTGATAGATTTAGCTGAAGATCGGGAAGCAGCTCTATATGGGGCCTATGACTAGGAGTTGTCCCATAGGGATCATTTTTGGATTACTGATTAATGGATGCAATAAACACATACGAACCCAATTTGACTAAGATTTATATGATAATTTGGATCTTATGGCAATTTATGTTGATTTTATAAGGGTCATTTGTATGGGGGCTAGGTCTGAACATGAACCGATCTCAACATGAACCAATTTCAATAGCGTTCATCCTATGGCCGAGAAAAGCTTATATACCAAATTTCATCCAAACATATTCGTATTTGCGACCTGCAGTTTGATTACAAACTTTACATGGACACACATACGGATGGACGGACGGACATCATTAAATCAAATCAGATAGTAATTCTGTTTCGATCGCTATAATAAAAGATGGGTCTAGGTCAAATATTTTTGGTAGTTACAAACAGCAGCACAAAGTCATTATACCCAAACCACATAGTGGTATCTATAATATTAATAGGCTAGGCGATTTTTTGTTACTGATGTAAGTTTCACAGTTTTACCCCGATTTTGACAAAAAATTTATCATTTGAAAGGTATTTCTTTTTAGCTGTTATCCAGATTTACAAATTTTCATCGTCTGGAACATTTTTTTTAAGTTATGATCGTTCAAAATTGCTACTAACACATACATAAAATTGTGCAATGCTATATGTGTGTTTATTAAATTTGTTAATGTGTTTGTGTTAATGTGTTGAGTTTGCTTTCTTCATTTAAAATGAATTGAATTGTGAAGCATACCTTTAGGGTCTTTAATAAATGAAAAAATAAAATTTCTTAGAATTTACACTCGAATTTCGAGAGCTGGAATCTGCTAGTAAGGTATAATTAGTCGTACTAATCATGAATGATATCAAAATTAATATTATATTTGACAGTTATATCAGAGAATAGTGTCAAAGCAAAAATTAATATTGCTGTCAAATGTAGATAGCACTTTTTGAATATAAGCCCTCGATATACCTTTATATGAATATAATAATTCTGAGAAAAAAAGTTAAAACTAAGACACATTTTGAGTATCCCACGGGTTAATTTCAGAAAATAAGTCAAGAATATTATTTTTTAGAATTATTAAAATATTATCAACATGTGTTATCGAAACCCTTCCACAAATATATATTATTTCGATATTTTGTTTAAAAAAATTTAAATATCCTTAAATTTGACTTTTGACCTTAAAGGCGGACAATTTTTAGTATTTCAATTTAACCTTAATTTACAGGATTGAGAACTTATATCAAGTAGTATAATATTTTGACAAAAAATATTTGATATATGAAAACACGAAAAAGATGTAAATTTTTCATCAAGTCCGCTGAAATAAAAACGCTGCCCTCGCCAAATTAAGAACAGGAAAGTTTCTTGAACAAAATTTTTTAAAAGGTAATATTAGAGATTTTGAAATAATGCTAAAAAAATACGTACGTTTTGACATTAATTTAGAACGGTATAACAAGAGACGAGATGCAAAATACTTTGGGATCAGAGAATACAAAAATGTTGTTGTTGTAAATTATTTTAATGTCTTTAAAAATGTGAGATCGATTTTCTTAAGCAAGTGGTCTGCGGCGGATTTATTGCCTGGGGAACTTGATATAACTTGGCTGTTTTTCAACCGAGAATAGATTTTGTTGTTTTATAAGATAGATAGTTTACTCCAGATTGTGGTTTAATAATTAATTTCATTGAAACGCAATTATTAATATCAAAATTTATGTATTTTAAACTCTCCGTAACATTTTTTATTTTCGGTCGAGAATTACGTTTTATAGCAAAGCTTAAAGGTTAAAGTCTCACCTACCAAACAAAAAAACCGCATATCAAAATTCCAATCCAATCAAAAGTAATAGATTTTTGACCGCCTTCTCGTCAAATTGTCGACTGTGCGTCGAGAATTTTGAAAATTGCAAATAAGCAAATATGTCAAAAATATTTATTTTTTTTATATTTGCTGAAGCAATTTTACGGTCATCTCTGCAAGATGAAAGAACACTTTAGTCTCAGAAGAATTAATCCCATGAAAAATCTGTAAGTGGCCAAATTAAATCATCAGTATAAAAATAAAATAAACCATTAAGGAAATTTTTTTGTAGTAATCCGCATTGAAGACAGACTACCGATAGCCAAATAAATCAGTCTATTTTTAGAATATAAAAGTGATCTCAGATTTAAGTTATCCAACTGTTGGCCAAAACTGTTTTAATGCTTTTTTAAATTATTTTATATGTTTATACTTTGGCTAATGAATTTTTATATTAGTAACAATAAAATTTAAAAACAAAATCAGGAATTCTTATTTTTAGTTTATGAATCTCTTTTTTGTTTTAGAAAAAATTCGTAAAACTATAATAAATTGTTTTATGATTGAAATGTATGTTTACAGTGAAAGTCCATAACAATTCAATCTAGAATTGAAGCTTCAAAAAATTTAAATTCAATACAATTGATAAAAAAAAAATTATAAAATCATAAAACATTTGATAAATAACGTAATACAAATAAAAGTCTAATGAAAAACTCTTTAAAGTTTAGAAAAAAAAAAAGAATAAAATAAATTTAAAATATTAAAAAAAAAGCTACTACACCATTCGCTGCACAGAAACAACATTTCAATCATAAAAACTTTGCAATTAAACAAATTTTCAATAAAATTATACTAAGAATATAATGCCATAAAATAAAATGAACTTATTAACTAAATGAGAATTAAAAAAAAAAAAAGAAAAATAATCTAAAACACAAAAAATTAATAATGAAATATTGTTTCTGTGTCGTTAAAGGTTGTGGCTACTAAACTGAAAAAAACTGAATGTGCAACATAACAAACCAAGGAGAACTGAAAAAACAAACACAAAATGTGCCTGAAATTTAAATGAAATTTTGAAGAAAAATTTACGGAACTTAGAAAACATGAACCTATTCAAAGAATCACGAATAAAGAATACTAACAAAGTATAGTATTATATAGCAGAAGAAGAAGAAATCACAATTTCCATATACAAAAAGTACAAACGAAACGAAAGAACACGATTTAGCGTAAGTTAAGTTTAAGCTAAAAATAGAACATAATTCAAAAGTAACAACCAGAATATACCAACAGCAGCAACAAAATGTCGTTTACAATACCCGTTATCAATTTGGAGTTGCGAGAAGTTAAGGAAATAGTATGGGATAAAATACAAGAACCTGTTAACCAAAGACGATTGGTGTTGGTTATAGTTTCGATAGCCTTGCTGTTGGACAATATGCTGTATATGGTTATAGTGCCGATAATACCCGATTACTTACGGGAATTAGGAGGCTTTGAAGCTCCCGACTCTACGATGGCTCCTCTGCTAATAGATAATGTTACGGGTAAAATAATACCCGTTCATCACGATCATCATGGGCAAGACTCAGCTACGGGTGTTTTGTTTGCCTCAAAAGCCATAGTCCAGTTAATGGTTAATCCTTTTTCCGGCGGTCTAATTGATAAGATCGGCTATGATATACCCATGATGGTGGGCTTAACAATTATGTTCTTTTCTACAGCCGTATTTGCCTGTGGCAGCAGCTATAGTGTTCTATTCTTTGCCAGATCGTTACAAGGAGCTGGTTCAGCATTCGCCGATACTGCCGGTTTGGCCATGATAGCCGATCGTTTTACGGAAGAAAATGAACGTTCTCAGGCTTTAGGTATAGCCTTGGCTTTCATCAGTTTTGGCTGCTTGGTGGCACCACCTTTTGGCGGAGCCCTTTATCAATTTGCGGGCAAGGAGGTGCCATTCTTAATATTGGCTTTGGTGTGTCTCATAGATGGTTTAATGTTATTGTTGGTAATGAAACCATTCAAGGAGCAATTGCTGCAAAGTAAAGAAGTCAAACAAGAAACTATACCCATCTGGCGTTTGCTTATGGATCCTTATATAGCAGTGTGTGCGGGAGCTTTAACTATGTCCAATGTGGCTTTAGCTTTTCTAGAGCCCACTATATCGCTGTGGATGGAAGATAATCTTACAACGGATAACTGGAAAATTGGCATGGTTTGGTTGCCGGCCTTCTTCCCGCATGTGCTGGGTGTAGTAATAACGGTTAAAATGGCTAGAAAATATCCCCATCATCAGTGGCTAATGGCCGCTGGCGGTTTAGCCTTGGAAGGACTATCGTGTTTTATAATACCATTCTCTAGCTCCTATCAGATGTTAATGATTCCTATTTGTATAATATGTTTTGGTATAGCCTTAATAGATACTGCCCTGTTGCCCACACTGGGCTATCTGGTGGATGTTCGATATGTATCCGTATATGGCAGTATCTATGCCATAGCTGACATATCCTATTCAATAGCTTATGCCGTTGGACCAATCATAGCCGGCGGTGTGGTGGAGGCTATTGGTTTTACAGCCTTAAATTTCCTTATAGCCTTTTCAAATCTTTTATATGTACCATTACTAAGGAAACTGCGCAACATCTATGATTTCAAGCCTTTTGAAAATGAGGCAAATATTTTAATGCAAGATCCTCCCAATAAGGAATACCAAACATACGTAATGCATGATCAAAAACCTGTAGATAGTGAGCTGAAAAATCATCTAGAATATGGTCAACAATATCAGCAAGAAGAGGAGACCAATCTGGATGATCAATCGTCCACATCGTATGATTATCAGTCACAACAGCAGCAGGGCTATCAACAACAAGGAGGCTACCAACAAGATGCACAATATCAACAGCAACATCAACGACATCAACCTTATCAGCCCGGCTATCAGGAACAAGGTGGCGGTGGTGGTACTTATCAACAACAGCAACAGCCAGCTTTGGATAGCAGACATCTTCCCCAACAGCGTACTGTAAATCCCTTCCAACAACAACAGGATTCCTCTACAGCATCGACAAAAGGTTCCGCTGGTCCAGCAAATCCCTTTAGACAAGGATTTTAAACTCATGTCTTATACAAAATTAGTGGTAATTTATGTTTGTGTTTATATTTTCGATCGTTTAGTACATAAATTTCGTTGAATATGTTTTCGTTGTTAAAAAAAAAAACTACGTTTATGTTAAAAAAAAAAGCAAAATCTTCAAAAAGTGGTTCTATTACACTATAACCCTAGTTATCTAAATTAAAAAAAAAATACTTAACAAATTTTTCCTGTGTAGTTATAAAATATTCTATTATATGAAATTCAACTCACCCTAAAGAAAAACAAATTTTTTATAAAAAAGAACTGTATTATACACTAAATTGTTTTTTTTCTAAATCTACAAATTAAGTCTAAAATTTACATAAAATATATTCATAATAATAATTTAAAAAAAAGACAAAAAGAAAGGAGAAATATATATATCATTGTATTAAATGCTATAAATATATCAATTGAAAGCTTAAGTGGCACATATTATCTTAGGTATTTAATGAAAAAGAGAAAAATACAGAAATATCAATAAAAACTCATAGATTTTAGACTAAAAAATACATTTTTATATTTATAGTTTAAATTAACTGAAATGGGGAGAATTGTTTCAAATATTTTCAAAATCATTTATTATAAATTTTAATCACTTAAAATTTCAAATTTCATTCTCCACATTTCTTTTCTTTTCAAAAAAACATCCCCGTGAATATTCAAAGAACTTGCCATATTAATGTTTTTGTATAAATTACTTTACTCATAAACTTATAAAATTAAGAAATGTGTATATTTTCAAGAACCAAAAAAAAAAAAAAAACAAAAAAAAAACATGGAATCAGTAACAGAATCTCTAAATTATTGAAGAGCCCTAAGAATCTAAGCTAAGAAACCAAAGAAATTTAGTTCTAAGACCAAAAAAATATCATAACATATCAGTTATAGTTTGTAAGTTAATTTAGGATCTTAGAAAATGTACATTGATCATAAAGTTCAATTTTAACATCAATATCGTAAACATATCACAAAAAAAGCACAAAATTTACACATTTCGGATGTTAGAATTGAACGATTTTTATGTTCTATAACGAATGAATCTAATGAATCTCAAAACAAAAGAAAATATTCAGTTGAATTTAAACATTTTTTAGTTAACTGATTAATGAAGTGTTATAAAATTGAAAAATACATATTAGCACTTTAACATTTAAGGGGCTTCAAAAAAGCTATCAGAGCTTAGATAAATTAAAAGCCAAAAAAAAAAAAAAAAAAATTAATTTATAGCAAGCTTTTATAAAGTCGTAAATATTTGATCTTGATTTTTTATAAAATAAATAGATATTTCTTAAATATTTAGTTGGTAATAGTGATTGCAGTATTTCTATGCGATAAACCGATTAATCGGCCGAAAATATATTTTTTTAATTATCGATAAACATACAATTTCGATAAGTAAAAACAAATGTTACCTTATAT
Organism: Cordilura impudica; assembly: GCA_963682025.1. Taxonomy (NCBI): domain Eukaryota; kingdom Metazoa; phylum Arthropoda; class Insecta; order Diptera; family Scathophagidae; genus Cordilura; species Cordilura impudica. Next base: position 140,613,586 of record OY821517.1, on the reverse strand, counting down.
ATTGATTTATTTTCTTTTTTTTTTATAAATTTTTAAGGTAGCGAACAGAAATCTTGATATTTCCTAAAAAAAAAATTGATTTATTGCAATTATAAATGGAATGAATTTAGGGTTGACATTACTTAAAAATTTATGCTGAATGAAGTGTCTTATAGTGCGTTTACATCTAAGGAAAATCTGGTAGATTTTAGTTGAAATCTATTTCAAAATCTATAACGTTTACATCTAACTTTTTTTTGATATTTTGTGAGATTTTGTTTCCACAACAATAAACAGCTGATTAAAATAAACATATAAACTTGAAATACCAAAAAAAAAAAAAACAATAGGAAAATGGAAATATGGAAAATTCTAAAAAGGAACGGATTTTATAATTATATTATGCATCAAAAATTAAAAAAGCACAAGCTGAAATAGAAATTTTGCGAAAAAAAAACATCAGCATTTGTTAAATTGAATGTTTGAACAGCAAAAACAAATTCATTTTCCACAATTATTATTTAGCAGATTGGAATGGACACATGTCAGTATAAAACATTATAACTTTTCAATTGGTAAACATTTTTTTATTATAGATTCGTCATTTTTTTTTTTTTTTTTTGTTAACTTAACTTGTTTGCTTTTGTTTTTAAATGCCAATTTTTCAGTCACTGCGTTGTAATTTCCTACTACAATATTAAAAAAAAAACACTAGTATTATTTGGTAGTGCCCAAGTTTGAGAAGATTTTGTGAGATTTTGCACAAATCTAGTAACGAGCTAGATTTTGTTTTGTATGGGAAATCTAGTAAAACTGAGCAAGATTTCGCTCGAAATCTCGTATATACTAGATTTTGTTTAAATGTAAATGCACTATTAACAAAACAATTTTAATCAGAATTAATTTTGCGTATCAAAGAACGATGAACAACTAATGTAAATGTTTTCATACCCTCCATACCACGGTGCAGAGGGTATATATCAGTTTATCTCTCCATTTGCAACGTACCAATAAATAAATTTGAGATCTAATAAATATAATATATCATTGATCTCGTTATAACAACTCGAGTCGATATAGCGACGACCGCCTATCCATCCGTCCGTTGAAATCACGCTCATTCACAAAATAAACCAAATATCCGGGTAACGTTTACCAATATTATTTATAACTATTTCGAGCAGATTGCTGTTGAAAATGGGGTAAATCGGGCTTTATTGTGTCAAGATATGAGCTGAAATGTGAAGACACCTCTAAAAAAATTCTATAAAATTTCATATAAAATACTAAAAAAAGTGAAAAATTTTTATGCGTAACAGTTATGCATATAGATATCTATCAGCACTAGACTGGTCGCAGCTTGTATGGGATTTTTTTTCTAATTCTTCAGAGCTCCTTAGATCAAAATAATCCATTGTGATATATCTGTGGTGCAATGGCTCGCGAATATAAATTAAAACACCTAATAACCAATTTTAATATAAAATTATTTCATTTTTAAAAACTTTCCATATTTTTCTAAATAAAATAAGAAAATTGTTGAACTATAACTCTAAATTGTTAAATTGAACTTGACTTTGTACAGGAAGGATATTGTTTTTTGTATGATTCTACTATCTGGAGTAAAAACTGATTTCTTCTACATTAGTTGTTAACACTTTATGAAAATCTTTTATAAATATAACACTTCTTTCGGCAGTGTCGTTTACTACAGAAATTGTAACTCTTTTCCATGTCGATGGAGGAAATAATAAAAATTCTGCAAAAGTACTAAAACAGCTGAAAAAAATTTGGTTTTTTGAGTTCCAAAACCGCTTAAATCATTATTTATCAAATTTTCTGGGTGTATAAATATTCTATTTTCGATTAGTTTCACAAATATAGGAGAATTTTATATCTCAACCAATAATAATGAGACCCTAGTTTACTAGAACAATACATTACTTAATGTTTTTTTTTTTTAAATATGTCATAAATGTGGTCTCCATTTCTTAGCTCAATCCGACAGTGCCTTCTGGTGTTTAGTGGGGCCCAAAGTATTCGCTTTCGGTAATCTTTATTTAAATGTGTCAAAAAATCCAAAGCTGGCCCTGGCAACTAATGGGTTAACGTTCTCGGATTTATCGAAATTTTGGGAACGGAAGATCAACACATTTGGTTATAATACTTTAAGTCATGCTTTTCAAAATTCAGCAGAACTAACAAAATCTTTGAACTTTTTGAATAAATTGTCTTGTGTTAGCTTGGGGTCATATGTGACCCCAAGACCAAAAGGTTTAATGGGGACACATTTTTTTTTTCGAAACCCTAGGCTATTTAGAAAGAACATAACATTGAAAAGTAGAAAAGTAATTAATTTTTGATACAAAGTATTTAGAAAGAGTACATTTACTGAATATTTCACAAAAATCCCATTTTTCTCGAAATACGCAAAAATAAAATCCTTATCAAAAAAATTCTGGCATAGGGATTTATCTAAAAATTCACACAGTTAATCTTTAATATGTATTTAACAAAATCCTAAAGTGCCAGATCAATTACTTTAAATTTTGTTAAAGAAATTTTTTTAAAACTTAAAAAAGGAGTTTTCAAAATTTTATCAAAAAAATTTTCAATCGTTGGTCTCATTGTGCAATAGATTAGCAACGTGCTAATGAAACAATACTTCATATCTTACAGGTATAGAGACAAAAAAAAAAATGATGGCTTTAATCAATTTCTTAAAGTTGAAAAAATTTCCGACAAATTGCATGACCTAGTGTTTTTTGGTCCAAATGTGTCTGGGGCATTTGCTGTTTCTTGGCGAGATTTTATTCGATTTTGAAGCTGTATAGCTTATTGAAAAGACCATTTTGTATTGATTTCGACTCATGTAACAACTTGTCAAAAAAATTAAACTGTAGAACGAAATTTTTGTATAATCTGAAAAAGATCATATTTTCCCTATATAAACACACTTCGGGTACTTTGGACCCGGCTAGGCACCAGAAGGCACCGTCGGATCGAGCTAAAAAGTGAAGACCGCATTTAAAAAATGTTTAACGACCAGTCTAATTAATACACACACATTTTTGTTTGCTCGTTGTTTTTTTTTTTTGTACATGGAAACGAATTGTAAATCGATAAGAGTAAGAGCATAACGACATCGTTACTTAATAAGGTCGTTATGCTCTTACTCTCTTTAAATAAACAATAATGTAATTGTATTTATGCTGATTCTATTTAGTAATTGCTTCTAACATAAAACAAATTTTAAAAAATGACAAAACTACCTAAAATTTTTGTTAATTATCTTATTAATCTTAAACATCATTGTACAAACTGTAGCCATTATAATGCGCAATATAACCTTTTTTGTTCCTTACTGTGGACAACGTTAGTTAGATTCGACGAATTTAATACTATTTAATGTCGAAGAGATTACGATTTATTTCATCATACAAATAATATCTAAATAACTAAAACTAATGTAAAAATGGTAATGAGACATTGTGATAAAAATTATGAAACCTTAGTTGAAAACACATTTGATATGATAGAAAAAGTTCTATAGGTGTCATAAACTCCTGTTCTTACCTCCTCCTCTTACCACATAGAAAAGTGCCTGTAAGTATCTTTCAAAAATACCAAACCCGCATTAGAATATTCGATTTTGTAATTAAAAGCCAACTAGTGAACATTTTCGATTTCAAATGCTAAATCTCACTACATTTGCACCCAGAAGTAAATATTAGACAGCCGAATTGCTCGAAAGATGAACAACTTGAAATTTTGATTGTACCAACAGTAGAAGATAATAATTTTCTGTAGTGTCAAAACTGAATCCTCAACAGTTAATACCTATAATATTAATATGCAAAGCAATTTCTGGTGACCTATTCTACACTTTAAGTTTCAAACCGATTTTGAAAAAAAAAAATACTATTTGAAAGGTATCTCTTTGCGGATGTGTACCATCTTTAGAGATGTACACCATCTGGTACATTTTTTTTTAGTAATAATAATTTAAAGTTGCTACTAACACATACATAAAACACATATTTAAGCTTCAAATAAAAGACTATACAATGCTGTGTGTGTGTTTATTAATTGTGTTGAATTGAGAATTGGCTGCAATTGATTTGCATACCTTTAAGCTCTCATAAAATTATTTATTAATAAACCTATTTATATATCTTCTGTGTGTTCAACAAATATTTATAATGAAATTTATTGAATTTTATTTCAAAATTCACAATTTAATAAATTTTATTTAAATATTAATAAGTGTTTTATGTATATATATTTAAAAAACATTAAAAGAAAAAAATGAATGATAAAATAAAATTTCCTAGAATTTGCACTCGAATTTCGAGGTATGGGCTCTGCTAGTTTAATATAATTATGTCAGTTAAGCATTGGTGAATAAAATATAATTTTTTTAAGATTAGTTAATTTAGCATATTTGTTTAAGGTGGATAGTTCTAAATGTGTAGTTAAAATGTATAGTTAACTTAACAAATATCAAATTCGTGTTTGCATATGACTCGTTCAAGTTTGCATATGACTCGTTCAAGAAGAATAATTAACATTTTGACCTAACCCCTTTCTAATTTAATGAAATTTGTCACGAATTGAATATTTGAAAAAGCCGAAAAAATATATTGAAATGTCTTTACAACATTACATAAATATCTAAGAGTATTTTTGCTACGTGATTTGCTACAGAAAATGCTTAACATGAATCGCCTGACATTGAATTTTTGTTATGTTAAAATAATAAATTAGTGTGACCGTAAATATCATATCAGTATAACAGAGATAATTATACATATCATATTTCATATTAACCCTTTCGTGCCTAAATTATTTCTAGTAAGAGAATTATTTCTGGAAAGTTTTGTATACCTCAGACACTAATGCGACTTTATAATTCAACAAAATTAAATTACAAAATAAATGTTTAGGCCTTTTATTCCTTAAAAAAAAATATTAAAAATCACTTAATATACGATACAGAAACTCGAATGAACTCGAAAAAGTCGAGTGAATCTTAACGAATACCAACTATATGCTAAAATATTAGTTTAAGTGAATAACAAAAAAGTTTCAGTGATTTCAAGAAAGGAAACTTGTACGCAACATTGGACATGATAGGCTCCAAAATATGAAAACAGAATGAAATAAAAGATTAATATAGTGTCTTAAAAAAGACTTTGGTTCATTTATATCCTACGAGTTTGTTGTGTAAGATTAGTTATTTAGATTTATATTGTTTCTTTGTTAATGACACTTTGAGAGCATATTTAAGTTACAGATAATCATGAACCTAAACCGATAAAATTAAAGTTTTATATAACAGAATACTTTTGTAAAGAATTGTTATTAAAACTAGCCTAAAAGTTTTTTTTTACAAATTATCCGAAAATACTAGTTAACGGAACCGAAACCCTGTTTTATCTCTAATATCTTTCGCATAACAACACTGTACAGAAATCCGCAAATTGTTGTACAGTGTAATGTGTTCTTCAGATAGAAATCAATTATTTCTATAAAAAAAAATCATTTTTTTATAAAAACGCTCTAAATAAAAAGCCTATTAAATATATACTAGCAGATTCCAGCCCTCGAAATTCGAGTGCAAATTCTAGGAAATTTTATTTTTTCATTAAATAAGGACCCCAAAGGTATGCTAATCAATTATAGCCAATTCACAAATCAACAGAAAAAAGAACTCATTTTTATTACAGACACATTTACAAATTTAAAAACACACATAGCATTGCTTAATTTTATGTATGTGTTAGTAGCAAATTTAAATGCAATTTACTCAAAATAAAGGAAAAAATTTAAAAATCTGTAAATCTGCTAAACAGCTAAAAAGAAATACCTTTCAAATAATAAACGTTTGGTCAAAATCGGGAAAAAACGGTAGAACGAAACATCGATCACAAGAAATCACCTAGCCTATTAATATTATACTTGTAGATTCCACCACTCGAAATTCGAGTGCAAATTCTAGGAAATTGCATTTTTTCATTTAATAAAGACCCTAAAGGTATGCTTCGGAATTCAACTCATTTTAAATGAAGAAAACAAACTCAACATATTAACACAAACACATTAACAAATTTAATAGACACACACATAGCATTGTATAATTTTATGCATGTGTTAGTAGCAACTTTAAACGATCATAACTCCAAAAAAATATTCCAGACGATGAAAATCTGTAAATCTGGGAAACAGCTAAAAAGAAATACCTTTCAAATAATAAAGTTTTTTTTAAAATCGGGGTAAAACTGTGAAACTTACATCGGTCACAAGAAATCGCCTTGCCTATTAATATTATAGATATATTAAAAATATATATATTAAGGCTGCCCTTCATTATATGAAGGGGAAAACATTTTCGAATTTAAAGTCTCACCCCCTAGAAATAGACGAAACCCTTACTATGGGTTGGGAAATAAACTTGTGCTATATTTTACCGATTTTTATGATTTAATGATAATGATGATTTTATAATTTGACGTCACTAACCCATTTGGACTTGGCGCCACAAATGACCCCAAGCTAGTATAGGAAGATTAAGTCAAAAAATTCAAATATTTTGCAAATACTGCTGAATTTTGGATCATTTTAACCCGAGAAGCACATAAGGGTCAGTTTTCGTAAAATATAGCACAATTTTATTTCCCAACCCATAGCAAGAGTTTCATCTAGTTTACTAGAACAATTAATTTTTTTAAATATGCCAAAATTCAAAGTTTGGCCTCGGCAAGGAATGGGTTAACGTTGTTCGATTTATTCCAAATTTTTAGCAAGAAAAACTTGCACATTTGATTACTATAGTTTTTGAATAAATTGTTTTGTATTAGCTTGGGGTCATATGTGATACCAAGTTCAAAAGGAATAATGGAACCCATTAAGATAAAGTATAATATTTAAAAGTAGAAAACTAATAAACTCTTTTATAAAAAGTATTTAGAAAGAGTACATTTACTGAATATTTTACAAAAAACTAATTTTTCTCGAAATCCGCAAAAAAATTCCTTGTAAAAAAATTTTGGCAAAGGAATTTACTTAAAAATTCACACATATAGAGTATAACATAACATATATAACAAAACTTTAAAGTGCCAGATCCATTTTTTTAAATTTTGTTTAAGAAAATTTTTTAAAACTTAAAAAAGGAGTTTCCAAAAAAAATTTTCTATATTTGGTCTCATTTCACAATAGTTTAACAACGTGGTAATAAAACAATACTTCATATCTGAGTACTTATAGGTATAGAGACTAAAAAAAATGGCGTTAGTCAATTTTTTAAAGTTGAAAAAATGTTCATCACATTTCATGACCTAGAGCTTTTTTGGCACAGAAGTGGTCTGGGGCTTTAGTTATTTCTTGGCGAGTTTTTATTCGATTTTGAAGCTATATAGCCTTTTAAAGAGAAAATTTAGTACTGAAATCTATTCATATATAGTAACTTTCTAAAAAAAAATTAAGCTATAGAACGAAATTTTCGTAAAATCTGAAAAAAGTCATATTTTCCCATATAAACAACCTTGAAATTTTCAGTCGCGTTGAGGCACCTCTACAGTTTTTTTTTATTGACCCAAAACTTTGTAGTTCTCAGTTTTTTGCTATTCGAATATTTCTAGGGAGTGAGACCGAGAGTTTGAACACTTTTTTTATTAAGGGCCACCCAAACAATATTAATAGGCTAGGCGATTTTTTGTGACCGATGTTTTGTTCTACAGTTTTATCCCGATTTTGACCAAACGTATATAACTTGAAAGGTATTTCCTTTTTAGCTGTTCACCAGACTTACAGATTTTTAAGTTTTTGCCTTTATTTTGAGTAAATTGCACTTAAAGTTGCTACTAACACATACATAAAATTATACAATGCTATGTGTGTGTTTATTAAATTTGTTAATGTATTTGTTAATGAGATTGTTATCTTCATTCACAATAAAAAATAAACCAAAAAAGTGTTGGTTTGTGAATTGGCTAAGTTGAAAAATAAAGTTGCCTAGAAATTGCACTCGAATTTCGAGCGCTGGAATCTGCTAGTATAAATATAAATAGTCAAGGTGATTTCTTGTGACATCCCCTAAACTCTCAGTTACCAACCGATTTTGACAAAAAATATATCATTTGAAAAGTCTTTCTTTACAGATGTGCACCATCTTTACAGATGTGCATTACTAGCTATATTTTTTTTTGATTAATAATCAGTTAATGTTGCTACTAACTCATATATAAAACACATATTTAATTATCAAATAAAAAACTGTACAATGCTGTGTGTGTGTTTATGAATTGACTAAAATTGATTAGCATAGGCTCCTATATAATTATTTATTAACAAACCCATTTAAATATCTTCTGGGTGTTCAACAAATATTTATAATGAAATTTAATGAATTTTATTTCAAAATTCACAATTTAATGAATTTTATAAAAATATTTATAAATTTTTTTATATAAATAGATTAAAAACATTGAAAGAAAAAAATTTAAGGAAAAAATAAAATTTGCTAGTTATAATAAATACTGATCGAAATAGAAGCAACAACATTCTGGAAATTGTATGTCTAAATAGCAGTATACTAGTTTTTAAGTGACACAATACCTGCCTTAGTTTAAGACCCAGTTAATATTTTGGCACCTCGTCATTTATCCTGTTTGGTATAAGCTCCCAAATATCGGTATCGTTCATATTCGAAGCCGGGTGTTTAGTGTAATTGAAAATTCAAATTATAGTTTCGCCTAGTTTTTTTGTAATATTTCAAAAAGTTTCTCAAAAGTAGAATTCACCCGAGTTTTACGATTCTCGTTGCATATTAGGTTAGTATAGTAAAATTCAAAATTTGTTGCGCTGTGTGGGTGGAGGCTTAATGACCTTTAAAACAAAATTTTTTTTTGACAACACTGCATGAAAAATAGTGTTAATACTACTCTGATCTTTTGTATTTTGATGTCAACTATAAAATTTTACAAGCATTTTTTCATATACTAAAAAAAAATTTAGTGAGTTTAAGTTTTGCAGCGGTCCTCTTTAGAAAAATAGAAAAAAAATTTAATAAGGTTAAATTCCCAATTTGCGGTTAAACGAAAAAGTAGTGTTTTTTTATTGATAAATATATAAGTATTAATACATTTTACTTAATTGTAACCTGCGAAGCCATCAGGCTTTTTGCAGGAAATGTCAGTCATTTGAAAAATCTGTATTAGATCATGAAATATACTAAATTATATTTTCTTAAATATGCGTCGGGTGATCTGGAAATAGATATTAATAATATATATCATACACAAAAATTAGTATAGGGATTGAAAACACTAGCAGTATACATCCGATTGCAAAATATAAAATTGTACGACGAATTTAAAAGTTATGGCAATTTCAAGATTTTTGTTTAAGAAATTGGGTGGCATCGGAAAACTATAAAATAACAACTGCACAAAGAAATGCTAAGCTTAAAATATGTATATGATTTTAAAGCACGTTAAAAGTAGTTTACTTTTAAATAAACCAAGGTTCAGAAAATACACACATGAAACACACAATGTGCTGTTCTAAAGCAGCCAACACATATTTTTATTTTCATATCAATTATGTGTGTTTCTAAATTTTGACTGTGTTTCGTTTTAATATTTCGTTATCTACACGAACATTTTTCTATCACGAATTTTTTGTTTCGAACACACATAAACCACACAGATTCGATTGTAGCTTTATTTTAAGTTCGTTTTCTTGCACGTGTACTGCTAGAAAAACAGAACATGTTCGTTAACGCGAACATCTAAAAATTAAAACATTACACACTCGCGATCGGAAAAATCTGAAACACCCCTATAATAACGATAACAATTATTTCAACCAAATTTATTAAAAAAATCTAAAATAGTTCATTAGTAGTTACTAGCAGATTCCAGCCCTCGAAATTCGAGCGCAAATTCTAGGAAATTTTATTTTTTCATTAAAAAAACGAACTAAAAATAATGCTACACCCGAACCTGTGTGGTTTATGTGTGTTCGAAACAAAAAATACGTGATAGAAAAATGTTCGTGTAGATAACGAAATATTAAAATGAAACACAGTCATGATTGTGTTGGGCACCGTACAAATTTTAGAAACACACATAATTGATATGAAAATAAAAATATGTGTTTGTTGGTCTGAGCTATATTTGTTTACATATATGTACGAGTTTTTTATTCCGCATGTGTTTTTTTTCTGAACTCTGAAATAAACCCATTTTTAAAAGAATCGTAGAACAAAATCATCAAGCATTAAGTAATCATCGCATTTAAAGAAATAACTATCAATTGGAAATGAAAAAAAAAATGAGATACTTTTGAGAAAAAAAAACTTTTATAAGGACTTTTCTGTACGGCAAATATATAACTATGGTGTTTTATTTAACAATAATTTAAAATAATTTAAAGTGCTTGTATTTATTTTTTAATAATAGCAAACAGTTAATCAGTAAAGTGTTTTATCAAACGTAAGACACAACCAAGGTAACGATACATATCAGAGTCGAATGACTCGCCTAGTAAAAATTACCAAAAGTGATATTAAAACTATTGCTATTAAGGTTCTAGTATAATGCATTATATTTACTATATACATAATTACATATAAATAAATGTACTCTTAATTATATTTATATATTACGCACTGTATTTAAAATTTTTGCAATATTTTAGCTTTTAACAAAAAAAATTTACATTTATATATAAATATATTTTATTTTGTAAAATAAAAACAAAAACATTTATTGTATCTAATAAATTGTATATACAACCAATGAGTTATGCAGATTATTTGCAATGTAACAACAATTATCTATTTAGATATTAACCTACTAATCAATTATAAGTTTTCGATTTTTATGCTAAATTCAAAACAAACAAAAAAAATCTATTTTATAAAATATTTAAAAAAAATTTCAACATTGATATTTTTCAAGCATAATATTCAAAATTTTTTTAAATTATATCAATTACACTGTGCAACAGTGCTTTTGTTCTTGTCCAATGGCCTACTGGATATTGTAGTTCGGGTTAAGTACCTTACGAAACCGTGTTTGAAATTTATTTGAAATAATTGCCATGAATAAACCAATACAAAAGGAAACCTCAGAGAGTGAGAAAAAGTTCATACACAAAACCAAAAATTTGTAACAAGTGGAAAAACATGCCCTCATCAAGAATATATGATACGCTTACTTATTATGTCCACCACAGTACTGTACAGAGGGTATATATCATTTCGCCTTTCGTTTGTAACGCGTCGAAAAATTTATTTGCCACCCCATAAATTCCATATATTTTTTATGCCTATAAAAACTCGATGTCGGTCTGTCCATCTGTCTGTTGAAATCACGCTCATTCCCAAAATAAAATATTTACCTGAGTAGAATTAGTATAAATTGTTTATCATTATTTCGACCAGGTTGGTATTTAATTTGGAGCCTCTAGGCCTAATAGATGAAAATATTAATGGTACTGATATAAAAAACTAAAAATAGTTCCAAATGTTTATACGTAACAAAACATGTGCATGTAGATAACCGTAGATATAAGCAATGCATACACATTCTTGTTTGTTTGTTGTTTTTTTTTTTTTTACTTCTTGGATTCTCTTATTCTCTTTAAACAAATAAAAATGCAATTGTATGTATTTACATTTCTGTTTCAAAATGTTAAGGGGAGCCAAAAAAACGTTATATATGAAATTATGGGCTCGGTATAAAGTTTTTAGAGCTTTTTATTTAACAGTCCTGTAGATATGGGCAATAAATACTTTATATAAAATTTTGAGTCAAAAATCTTCAGAGGGATAGATCCTAGAGAAGGACGAAAAACAATAACACTTAAAGTGTGTACAGATAAAACTACTTATGTTGACAAACGTCGTTTTGCTTGAAAAAGAAAACTACTAATGCAACCACCCATGTAGACATAAGTTGTTGTTGCTTGAAAAATGGATTTTTTTGTTCGTCAACAAAAAGGCAACGGGACTTAGGATGAGAATATAACAACGTATCAAGAATAATAGTGACAAAAATAACAGAAATAAACACATAAGTTTTTATATATATATTGTTATAAACTGAAAAATAATCCAAAATTATTTTGAATTTTTTTTTTTTTTCATTAATAACAACGTATGTCGCTATATGTCGTTTTCTGAGAAGATAATTTGCCAGCGATCAAACGTAGGTTGACATACGTCGATAGTTTTGCAAATTAATATAATAAACATTTAAGTTACGTCGTTATTTAAAGAAAAAACCCAGAAATGGTCATATGGTCAATATGGTCAATATTTTTTTTTTTTTAAATTTAACACATGTAAAGAGCGCTAAAAGTTAACTCAAAACTCACAAAAATGGACATACGCGGTTATTCCAGAAAACCACAGATTTATGCTGGTTTCATTTTATAATTGCTTTCAAGCACGAAAATACCTAAAATATTTGTAATTATCTTATTATTATTAAACATCATTGTAAAATATCTAGCCCTATTACTCTAGCCTTTTTTGTAAAATTGTTTTAACACCTTGCTTATAATTTTGTGCTTGGAACATGGGTAGAGTGTATCAAAGATTCGGCACATTTTTCAACCATGACCCTTTCATAATTTAAATTTATTGAAAAGTTTCATATTTAAGGCAATTTTTGTAAGAAACAATATCCAGAAATTCAAAGTGGTTGATCTCACAAAGTGCTTTTTTTTCGAGAACGTCTTCAAACTTTGATTTTATAGTTACTTAGTTTTAAAAACACTGACTTCAATTGTGTATCGCCATGAAAATATATATTATCTACATATCTCACTTAGGATTTCTCCCAGAAAATTTTTGTTAAACAAGCGTTATGTCCACCAATTTGTATAATAAATTGAATATCGTTTTGAAGGGAAAACAGAAAATATAATACTGGCTGCTACATCATAAGCCGACGGAATTTATCTTACAAACGTAAAACTTAGGTTTTAAAAAATTAGAAAAAATTAAAATTAGGTTTTTTCTTCGGTTTGAGTTTATGTATGTATTTTCTAATAATAGAAAAGTTATTTTTTTTTGGAATGTAAGAGGAAATATAGAAATAATTGAAGACAACGCTGGATGAAGTAGTAACTTTCCAACAACACGGCTAGTTTATCGCAAGCCACCTTCTGTCTATTATTTCCACTCATCCTGAATAAACTCAAACATTTGAAAGAAAAGAACATGAGAATTGTTGCCCCTTTTTTTTCTTATAAGAGAGTTAGTAACAACAAGCTGACTTTTTTCCAATTTTAGCTTTTTTTTATAATTGCCAAATAATTTAAAACCTTCAATAATTCAATATAATACTTGCAATTTATATGTCAATTAATTAGAACAGTAATTTGTTAGTACAAAAAAAATTGTTACTAATAAAAGCCGAATCACGAGCTCTACAAACCAGAGTTCAGAAAAAAACACACACTGAATAAAAAACTTGAACAAACAAACACATGTTTTTATTTTGATATCAATTATGTGTGTTTCTAAAATTTGTACGGTGCCCAACACAACCATGACTGTATTTCGTTTTAATATTTCGTTATATACACGACCATTTTTCTATCACGTATTTTTTTGTTTTCAACACACATAAACCACACATATTCCAGTGTAGCTTTATTTTAAGTTCGTTTCTTGCACGTGTACTGGTTAAAAATCAGAACATGTTCTTGAACGCGTGCATCTAAAAATTACAACATTTTTCGCGATCGAAAAAAACTAAATTAAGTCATAAACAACATATAAAATTTCTCTATTTTCTATTTTATTACTATCTTTTTATTTTGTTTTTATTTTTTTATTTTTATTATCTTTTTATTTAAATTTTTTTATGACTGCTAATGAATTATTTTAGATTTTTTTAAAAAATTTAGTTGAAACAATTGTTGTCGTTATTACAGGGGTGTTTCAGATTTTTCCGATCGCAAGTGGATAATGTCTTAATTTTTAGGTGTACGCTTCAAGAACATGTTCTGTTTTTTTTTAGCAGTACACGTGCAAGAACACGAACTTAAAATAAAACAACACTCGAATCTGTGTGGTTTATGTGTGTTCGAAACAAAAAATACGTGATAGAAACATGTTTGTGTACATAACGAAATGCTAAAACGAAACACGGTCATGATTGTGTTCGGTACTGTACAAAATTCAGAAACACACATGATTGATATGCAAATAAAAATATGTGTTGTATGCTTTAGAATAGAAGATTGTGTGTTTGATGTGTGTATTTTCTGAACCATGCTACAAACTCAAGAGATATTGAAGTCATCCTAGATTTGAACTTCAATGTTTAGAAAAAGTATCCAAAGTTTATCAATTTTCAATCGAGTTAAATTACTGAAGTATAATTTCGTTATTAACAAGTGGGAGGGTTAAATTCGGCTTGATACCCTCCACCTGTGTCTTAAATTCAATATTATAGCAAATATTGGCTACGGTTACCAATTTAATACAGTTACTTAATCTTTAAGTTATAATACCATTAAAATTTATAGTTAATTGTTTATCTCTTTTGCCAGTAGTTATTAAATCTTCAAATTTTTTCATAAAGACAATGATAGTTTTTTTAATAGAAAGCACTAAATTTTATCTGAAAAATTGTAATACTTTTCTATTACTGGAGTAGGGTATCCATTGCTGGGTCATGCGTAAATGAATTGAAAGTTGGGTGAGCCACTAAAAGTTGCAGAAAAATTTAAGATTTCCTTTTTTTTCTTAGCGGTATCTTTTTTTAATTTTAATGCTTTACTAACTATTTTTTTATATTGATATTTAAAAACTAAAAACTGACTAAGACGGTTAATTAAAGAAAGAGTCGGCGGTGGCGCAAAGTCGGCTTTCAGCTACACGACTTGAACCGGTGGAGTATAAGGATACATACACACTCATGAAGGAAATTCTACAAACACAACGACAACAATTACACTCACAAGAAACAAAATATAGACTAAAAACACTAGCAGAGAGTTCAAGGGTCAGGGAGTTTTTTCAGCTATATTAAATCTCAGGACCTATTGAACCGATTTTGATGATTTTAAATAGCGACCTGCTCTAGATGTCAATGAATTATAATCATGAAAAATTATGAACCCAGCTGAGCTAATGAGGGCGTGATTGTGGTTATCACAGTCGGACAGCCGGGCATCATTATGTCAATTCTGCTTTTTATAAAGATCAAGAATATATATATTTTATGGGGTCCAGATTTTTTTCTAATTATTACGAACGGAATGACAAATTTATATAATCCTCTTCATAAGAATAATGACTAAAATATTTTTGTGTTTAAAGCAACATTGCAAAGTCAGCAAAGTTGAAATATTAAAAAAAATATATAAAATAATCTTTAGATAGTTTTTTTTTAATATAAAACAATATGAAGGTTAGAAAATCGCAACCAATCTCTTTCCAAACTCGTTCGAATATTAAAAATCAACTGACAATTGATTGAGATAAATCCAATAGGTCATTTGAGAAGTACATTAAAAAAATTTTTTTTTCTGACAGATTTTTATCTACTCAACTGACAATTGATTGAGATAAATCCAATCACGTTTTTTTATGATTTGCTCAACCAGACTTACGATCTCCAATAGGTCATTTGAGAAGTACATTAAAAAAAATTTTTTTTTCTGACAGATTTTTATTAATTAGCATATGTACCTACCTATATGTGAATTATTTAAAAAAAAAATAAATGAACTAAATATCTACAATTATACATAATATTTTTATTTCTTTAATTATTTTTTTTTTTTTTTGATACACAGACATAAACTTTTTATATAAGATATTTTGCTGTTGTTTTTTTAACAATTTCTATATTAAATGGTTTTTATCTATGTAATTTCAATTCTAATAATATTGAAAACTAAAAAAATATATCTACTTAATGTTCAATCATTGTATGCCATAAACATATCAGATAATACGGCCATTTATGAACAAAATATATACATTTTAAATATTTTTTTTAATTTAAGTAAAAATTAAAACGAACTTAAAATATTTAAAATTTTAAGAAATCCTTAAGAACTATTTTATTTACTTTATATTACTTCAAAATGTATAAAATGTATCCCTTTCACCCGTCTGATAAAATATCATCCTTAATTAAAATTCCACAAAAAGAAAACATAAATATTATCTATACAAATATACAAAAAACGTATATATATAAAATTAAAAATATACATACATATACAAATATATATACATATACATATAAAACGATCACATAAAACAAAAAGAAAAATCTCCCATCAAAAAGTTTCAATTAAATAAAAGTAATATGAAAAATTTTAAAACAAAAAAAAAAAACATCCATTAATAATATTTAAACATTAAATTTAAACAAAAAATTATATTAAATTCTATTGAAAGAAAAAATTAAACAATTAATTTAAAAAAACCATTAATTAAATTTGTATATATTAAAAAAAAAAAAAAGAATCATTTAAAAGCAAAAAATTCAAGAGAAATGCTAACAAATATTAAAATTTATAAATATAAAACCCACAAGAATTTGAAGCAATATTTTCAATTAGAAAAAATATAATACATATCTAACAGAAAACTTATGAATTCCTAGAGAAAAGAAAACAGTTATATAAATTCGATTAATATAAATTTATAATTTAATTTAAAATTCCATGAATTTACATTGAATATAGTAATAAAATTCCACAATAAGAAGAAAAAAAACATGACAAAATTAAAATCCAGATCGGGCAATATTCATTAATTATTTAAAGTTGTATAAAAGAAAAATACAAGGATTAAATGGCAGAGGAAAGCAATGTATTCTTGAGTACTTTTAAGAGCACTCAAGAGTACTTTTAAGAGTTGAAAATAGATCAGATTTCAGATGTGGTAGCAATTGGGTTATAAAAGTGTTCATCGGGACATAAGTCATAGAGTGAGGTCCTAACATCATCACTAAACAAATTCAAATCTAAAACTGTTTCTGGTAATCCTGACATTAGAAAATGCAGTCTGTTAAATGTTTGCATTTAAGATAAAAATTAAAACATATACGATTTTATGAAGCAGAACAAAACGAAAGCGCTGGATAAATCGAAAGTCTGAACTGCTCCCTTACGAGGTAGCAGGTTTGTAAAGCAGACCGTTTAAAAACTGATCACATACAAATTATGCCTTATGCAGGCAGCTTTCAAATGGCTTACTTCATTTATATCCCTTAAAAACGTGCTTATTGGAAGCTCCGGTGTTTACTGGGCAGCTTAACTAGTCCACTAAAAATGTCATCATATTTTTTTAATTAGCTCAATTGCGAATTATGGAGAAATAAAAGTTAAATGAATTTTCTAGTCTGCAACTTAGCCAGATTTTTTAATTTTTGATTATAATAAAAAGAAATTCATAAAATTAAAAATTACCATTAAATCATTAAAAAAAAAACATTTTTTTAAGTGTAACGTTTTTAAAATATACTTCCTTAAAAATAAAATTTTTTTTAAAAATACATTTTCTTAAAAGACCACCTTTTTAGAAAAGTATATTTTCTTAAAGAGTACCTTTAAAAAGGTACCTTTAGAAAAAGGAAAGTTTCTTCAAAAAGCATATTTTATTTAAAAACAGCTTTTAAAAAAGTAGCTTTTAAAAGAGCACCTTTTCCTAGACAATATTTTTTTCTTCCAAATGTTCATTTTCATTAACAAGTACATTCTGTTAAAAAATTACACTTTATTAAAAATTATTCTTTCTTATAAAATGGGTTGGTTTTTCCAAAGGTTATGGAACCAAAAAATCGAACTATATCAAAAAATGGAAGAAATAGAGACCATAATTTTAAGTTTTTTTCTATCAATAAAATATAAAGTACACCCAAGATTACTTTCCTTTAGTTTTCGTGTGCGATGGCTGCTTTACAAATCAATTTGTTACAGATCTGTTGCGGCTCTTTAACAAGCGATCTTTAATCTAAGTTAAAAATTGTTTAATGTGAAATAAATGTCAAACAAAAGAAAGTCTTAAAAACTAAAGCGTCTTCTGCATTTGAAGCTCCATCACAATTGAACATTTAGCTTTAAACAGTGGGACTTCTTTAATGCTCACGTAAACAAGTGTTTTCCATAAACAAGTACATTTTTTAAGAAGTATCATTTCCTAAAGACCATATTTTCTTAAAAGAAAACCTTTTTTTAAAAGCGTTTATTCTCGAAAAAAGGAAATTTTCTTTTAAACTAACTTTTCTTAAAAAAGCTAATTTTTTTGAAGAGGTATATTTTACGTTTGCTTAAAAAAGTACATCTTCATAAAAAAGAACCTTTCCTAAAAAAGCATTTTTTCTAAGAAAGTACATTTTCTTAAAAAAGTGCTCCTTAAAAATGTAAATTTTCTTTAAAAATATCTATTATGAAAAAAGTACCTGTTATTAAAACACTTTCTTAAAAAAGTGTCATTTCTTAGAAAATTACTTTTCTTATAAGGTACATATTCCAAAATATGTTAATTTTTTTAAAAGTACCTTTTCTTAAAAAAGTACATGTACTTTTTTTAAAAAGAGCCTTTTCTTAAAAAAGTACCATTTTTTAAAAGGTACCAGTTCTTAAAAAGGTACATTTTCTTAAGAATACTTTTTCTTAAAAAAGTATTTCTCTAAAAAATTATATTTTCTTAAAAAAAAAAACGTTTTCTTCAAGAGGTATCTGTTCCTTAGAAAGTACATTTCCTCATAAACATGCATTTTCTTAAGCAAGTACATTTTCTTAAAAAAGTACCTTTTCTTTAAAAAGCAACTTTTCTTAGCAAAGTACTTTTTCTTAAAAATTATATATTTTTTTAAATGTATTTCATATTTCACTGGCGAATAAAGCACCTTAAAAGTAACACGTATAACTATAAGTACCCAGATGGAGGATATTAAAAATGTTGCAAAACATTTTTCTTTTCATAGATTTTCATACAAAAGTTTCAACTTTTAACATAAAATACTTATGTACCGTTTATTTAAAAAAAAAATGATGTCAGTCCGATCACAGGGAAGATGTGTAACAATCTAGTAATTAAAGATTTTTTTGTGGCACTTTTTCAAAATCAAACAGAAAGCGTCATCTATGTATAACTTATATCAATCAACTGCAGGGGCTCCGTTAATATAGAAATATTTATTATTATTTATTATTTCAACCGGTTAATTTTTAATTCTTCGTTTTTTATATTTCATTTTGCGTTTTTCATTTTTCATTTTTAATTTTTAGCTTTATATTTTTCATTTTTAGTTCTTCATTTTTAGTTTTTCTTTTTTATTTATCATTTTTCATTTTTCATATTTCGTTTTTAATTTTTTGTTTTTCATTTTATATTTTTTATTTTTCATTTTTCATTTGTCGTTTTTCATTTTTCATTTCTACTTTTTCATTTTTCGTTTTTCATTTTTCATTTTTCAATTTCCATTTTTCATTTTTTATTTTTTGTTTTTTATTTTTCATTTTTAATTTTTCATTTCACATTTTTCATTTTTTAATTTTTGTTTTTAATTTTTCACCTCTAATTTTTAATTTTTCATTTATTATTTTTCTTTCTTCATTTTTTATTTTTAATTTTTATACCCTATACCACTATGTGGTTTGGGTATAATGACTTTGTGCTGCTGTTTGTAACAACCAAAAATATTTGACCTACACCCATCTTTAATTATACAGATCGAATCAGAATCACTATCTGATTCGATTGAACGATGTCCGTCCGTCCGTCTGTCCGTCTGTGTGTCCATGTAAAGCCTGTAATCAAACTGCAGGTCGCAAATATAAATATATTTTGATGAAATTTGGTATTTAATCTTTAATCGGCCATGGGATGAACGCTGTCGAAACTGGTGAGAATCGGTCCATGTTCAGACCTAGCCCCCATACAAATGACCCCTATTAAATCAACATATATTGCCATAAGATCCAAATTATCATACAAATCTTAGTCAAATTGGGTTTGTATGTATACATTACATCCATTAATCAGTAGTCCAAAAACGATCCCTATTGGACAACTCTTAGTCATAGGCCCCATATAGAGCTGCTTCCCGATCTTCACTTAAATCTATCAAAAAAGAAAAATATTGCACTGATTCTTCACAAATTTTGTTTGTATATATTTTTGCAAAATACAAGAGACTTAACCAAATATGGTCAGGATCGGTCAATTTTTGGGCCTAGTCTCCATATAGATATAGCATCCGATATGAACTTTTTCATATCTGCAGCCGAAAAAATTAATAAAAATCCCACTCAAACTTTGTTTATGCTTATTTTCTATATCCTGTTAGTTGGGCCTGAGAGATAGGGTCTCTAAACGAATGGTATAGGGTATCGTATAGTCGGTCTAGACCAACTATAATTTTCTTACTTGTTTATTTTGTTTTTTCATTTTTCATTTTTTATTTTTTACTTTTTATTTTTCATTTTTTATTTTTCATATCTCATTTTTTATTTTTCATTTTTCGTTTTTCATTTCTCATTTTTTATTTTTTAATTTTTCATTTTTCATTTCTCGTTTTTCATTTTTCATTCTTCATTTTTCAAGTTTAGTTTTATATTTTTCATTTTCCTTTTTTTATTTTTCATTTTTTATTCTTCATTTAAAATGTTTAATTTTTCAATTTTTTATTTTTAATTTTTCGTTTTTCATTTTTCTTTTTTCATTTTTCATTTTAATTTATTCAGTTTTCATATTTCATTTTTTATTTTTAATTTTTCCATTCTTTATTTTTCATTTTTCATCTTTTATTTTTAATTTTTTATTTTTTATTTTTCATTTTTTATTTTTCGTTTTTAATTTTTAATTTTCTATTTTTCATTTTTTATTTTTCATTTCTCATTTTTAATTTTTCATTTTTCATTCTTCATTTTTCATGTTTTATTTTTCATTTTTTTATTTTTAATTTTTCGTTTTGCATTTTTCTTTTTTCATTTTTCTTTTTTATTTTTCATTTCTTATTCTTCATTTTTAATGTTTTATTTTTCATTTTTTATTTTTAATTTTTCCATTCTTTATTTTTCATTTTTCATTTTTTATTTTAAATTTTTCATCTTTTATTTTTCATTTTTTATTTTTTATTTTTCATTTTTTTTATTTTTTATTTTTAATTTTTTATTTTTCATTTTTTATTTTTCATTTCTCATTTTTCATTCTTCATTTTTAATGTTTTATTTTTAATTTTTTTATTTTTAATTTTTCGTTTTTCATTTTTCTTTTTTCATTTTTCATATTTAATTTTTCATTTTCCATTTTTCATTTTTCCATTTCTTATTTTTCATTTTTAATTTTTCGTTTTTCATTTTTCTTTTTTAATTTTTCATATTTAATTTTTCATTTTCCATTTTTCATTTTTCCATTTCTTATTTTTTATTTTTAATTTTTCGTTTTTCATTTTTGTTTTTTCATTTTTCATTTCTCATTTTTCATTTTTCTTTTTTATTTTTCATTTCTTATTCTTCATTTTTAATGTTTTATTTTTCATTTTTTATTTTTAATTTTTCCATTCTTTATTTTTCATTTTTCATTTTTTATTTTAAATTTTTCATCTTTTATTTTTCATTTTTTATTTTTCATTTTTTTTATTTTTTATTTTTAATTTTTTATTTTTCATTTTTTATTTTTCATTTCTCATTTTTCATTTTTCATTTTTCATTCTGCATTTTTCATGTTTTATTTTTCATTTTTTTATTTTTAATTTTTCGTTTTTCATTTTTCTTTTTTCATTTTTCATTTCTCATTTTTCATTTTTCATTTTTCATTTTTCTTTTTTATTTTTCATTTCTTATTCTTCATTTTTAATGTTTTATTTTTCATTTTTTTATTTTTAATTTTTCGTTTTTCATTTTTCTTTTTTCATTTTTCATATTTAATTTTTCATTTTCCATTTTTAATTTTTCCATTTCTTATTTTTCATTTTTAATTTTTCGTTTTTCATTTTTAATTTTTTATTTTTCATTTTTTTATTTTTAATTTTTCATCTTTTATTTTTAATTTTTATTTTTAATTTTTTATTTTTCATTTTTTATTTTTCATTTTTCCTTTTTCATTTTTAATTTTTTATTTTTCATTTTTTATTTTTCATTTTTAATTATCAAAAAGGTTATTACATATCATAATTTTTTTCACCAATACAATCATAAGACACACCGATTTTGTCTTACGCTTCTATTGTGAAATAGATTTTTACGCCCCTGCGTGTATAGATGTTTACACATAAAACAAAAACGATAAAACCGCTTGCTTGATAACCCAGGAATGACTTCTTATATAAAAGGAATGCCTACTTTGCTACATTGTTGTGTTATGGACTTCTCTTAATAATTTGCTAAAAATTATGTAACCACTTCCATTTAGAAGTGTTGGAAAACATTTTTCTTTTCATAGATTTTCAAATATTGCACTTATAAGAGACAAATAAAAGTTTTAACATTTAATGTAAAATACGTATGCACCGGATATTAAAAAAAAATATAAGAGAATTTAATCTTATTTTTCGCGAACTAACATTTTTATATACTACAACTATTTATATGTACTCAATGATTGTTAATGTAGGGCAACAAGAGTACCGAATGCTTTTCTCGATTTTAAAAATTTGCAAATTTTAACAACAAATAATATCAACTATTCTGTTTTGTCACTTTAACATAAAATATGAATGTGTATGAATGTTTATGTAAAAACCGACCTTAAGGCTATAACAACTGTAAATTCCGTATCTGCCATTCACTTTAACACATTCCATTGAAACTTGAGTTATTTAAAAGTCACATTTTAATTTAATTATCTCATGGTAATAAATGGTTTCTAAACCTCTAATTAATATATAAAATATTTATTTCTCTTCAAATAAAATCAAACATAATAGACAATTAAAAATATTTGTTTATATAGCAAAAACATACATTAGAATTGCATACAAAATAAATAAATCCATTATATGAAGGAAGGTTAGATGACAAAATATAGTTTTATATTAAAAACCAATAAAAGTTAAATTATTATATAAGGTCATCAAATATAATAAATAAAATAAAACGAATACAAATATGATTTAATACAAATCATTATATAACGGGTGATTTTTTAAGAGCTTGATAACTTTTTTTAAAAAAAAAACGCATAAAATTTGCAAAATCTCATCGGTTCTTTATTTGAAACGTTAGATTGGTCGATGACATTTACTTTTTGAAGATAATTTCATTTAAATGTTGACCGCGGCTGCGTCTTAGGTGGTCCATTCGGAAAGTCCAATTTTGGGCAACTTTTTCGAGCATTTCGGCCGGAATAGCCCGAATTTCTTCGGAAATGTTGTCTTCCAAAGCTGGAATAGTTGCTGGCTTATTTCTGTAGACTTTAGACTTGACGCAGCCCCACAAAAAATAGTCTAAAGGCGTCAAATCGCATGATCTTGGTGGCCAACTTACCGGTCCATTTCTTGAGATGAATTGTTCTCCGAAGTTTTCCCTCAAAATGGCCATAGAATCGCGAGCTGTGTGGCATGTAGCGCCATCTTGTTGAAACCACATGTCAACCAAGTTCAGTTCTTCCATTTTTGGCAACAAAAAGTTTGTTAGCATCGAACGATAGCGATCGCCATTCACCGTAACGTTGCGTCCAACAGCATCTTTGAAAAAATACGGTCCAATGATTCCACCAGCGTACAAACCACACCAAACAGTGCATTTTTCGGGATGCATGGGCAGTTCTTGAACGGCTTCTGGTTGCTCTTCACTCCAAATACGGCAATTTTGCTTATTTACGAAGCCATTCAACCAGAAATGAGCCTCATCGCTGAACAAAATTTGTCGATAAAAAAGCGGATTTTCTACCAACTTTTCTAGGGCCCATTCACTGAAAATTAGACGTTGTGGCAGATCGTTCGGCTTCAGTTCTTGCACGAGCTGTATTTTATACGGTTTTACACCAAGATCTTTGCGTAAAATCTTCCATGTGGTCGAATAACACAAACCCAATTGCTGCGAACGGCGACGAATCGACATTTCACGGTCTTCAGTAACACTCTCAGAAACAGACGCAATATTCTCTTCTGTACGCACTGTACGCATTCGTGTGGTTGGTTTAATGTCCAATAAAGTAAACTGAGTGCGAAACTTGGTCACAATCGCATTAATTGTTTGCTCACTTGGTCGATTATGTAGACCATAAATCGGACGTAAAGCGCGAAACACATTTCGAACCGAACACTGATTTTGGTAATAAAATTCAATGATTTGCAAGCGTTGCTCGTTAGTAAGTCTATTCATGATGAAATGTCAAAGCATACTGAGCATCTTTCTCTTTGACACCATGTCTGAAATCCCACGTGATCTGT
Organism: Cordilura impudica; assembly: GCA_963682025.1. NCBI lineage: Eukaryota > Metazoa > Arthropoda > Insecta > Diptera > Scathophagidae > Cordilura > Cordilura impudica. Next base: position 140,589,218 of record OY821517.1, on the reverse strand, counting down.
CAAATACTAATGCATGAAAATCCTAACCTCAAAAAAATCACCCGTTATAAATATATAAATAAAAACGTAAATATCATTCATAGGAAAACATTAAATATACTATACATACTCGTACATACATTTGCATAGAAATATAAACCTAAAAAGTAAAAATCAACCAATTTTAGGCATTAATATTTAATTAAACAATAATAATGGACAAAACTCATGTAAAATATATTGCAATATTAATATTAATCTATAGTGTTTTCGTTTAACGTCTCAAAAGAAAGAAAAAAACAACTTAAACATAAATTACAAAAACAAAGGAGCCGGCAATGTGTAATATTCGTGGTAGTATTTAATGAAGTAAAAAAAAAACATAAACAAAAATTATTCATAATAAATAAAAAAAAATAATTAATATTAAATATATATATATACTATAATAGGAAGGATTTAGTAATGCAAATTTAGCAATGGTTATGGTTAGAAATAAAAAAAATGTTAATTAAGCGAAAATGTTGTGAAAGCAAACTACTAATGAAAGATATAAGAGCTACAAGGGAAGGTGTGATAAGTTACATCAATGGATTTTTTTTAACTTATAAGAAAAGGAAAAGATAAAACCTAAGCTGTGGTATGAGTATCATCTTATCTGCAATTAAATTATGATGTTTTTTTTTTTTTAACAATTTTCAAAAAAATATATTCTATATAAGTACTTAAGAAAGAGTGTAAATATTACGCCATGAGTCATTGTATAAGAAGAAGATTGCAGAAAAAATTTCAAATTTCTTTTACATGGGTAATTCCATTTAAAATCAACGAAAACAACGCCATTTTCGACGTTACCCTCTTTGAATTGTACAAAAATTAGCATGTATGTTCTACAGTACTAAACTAATATAAACTCAAAAAATTGGGGTGTCTAGCTTTTGTTGTTCCCGAAATATGGCGCTTCGAAAAGTAGAAAAATCATTAAAAACACACATAAGTGGTCTGCCATTATTGCTTATCTCTTCAAACGTTTTAAAGGTAGAAGGTCGAAATTGGCCTCATTTAATAGGCATTAAAAATACCTTTGAAACTAAGTTAAGCGACTTTTTTTTCGAAAGGTCAAAGGTCATTATCACACGATTTAAAGTTTGGAAAGCTATATCTCAATAAATGAAATATTTCAAATTCTGAAAAAAATATATATTGATCCTGATAGTCTCCTCCGCATTCTATGTGAGTGAGCTCTTACTAGTTCCTGATATATTGATAAAAATGTGATATTATTAAAAAAAAAATTTTATTTTTTTTTTATTCTTTTTTTAATAATTTTTTTAATAACAAATATTTTTTTTTACCAAAAATTGTAAAAAACATTTATTACGTTCTTATATTTTATATTTTCTAAGGCTTAAAATTTAAAGGAAGATGCTGATAGTCTTGTTTGCATTTCGTGATACATTTTTAGGCGAGCTATTATATTAAACAATAACAGCTTGACTAAAATTTTATATAAATGTGGGATTTCATGTCAAGTGCACCAACTTTTGAAACCGATGTCTTCCGATCGGGATGAAATTTGCACCAAGGTTAGTCCTATTGGATAGTAGCTTAGACACAATTTTACAACAAGATCGGTCCAGATCTATCTGAGTTAAAGGGGATCAAAATTTGACATTTTGGCCAATCTGGTGTTTTTTCTCATCCATGTAACTTATTACCTATTGTTCTTAGAAAATTTTCTCCCAAATAGTTTAGATAGCTATTTCTTCAATATTTCGGAAAAAAATATAAAAAAAAAAAAAAAAATTTTAGACTTTTTTTTTTGCTAAATGAAAGCATTTTTGCCTTTTTTCAAAAAGGGCATTTTTTTTTTTTTTTTCATAAGAAAGCTGAGGATTTTTCCTTTAAGAGCTTTTTGGTCGCTTAGTGGGATGGGAGTGGGATATCTATCAAAATAAATATTTTGTAACTCAAGGCAACGGTTTCTCAATTTTTCACAAATGCACTATTTTGAATTTTTTCCTATTTGTGTCTAAAACCTTACAAATAAAACTTATACTGAGAAACTAGACAAACTAAACTTTCCGAAGGTATATAATATACCTAACTAGAATTTTATACCCTCGATACTGTAATACTCAGAATATGTTAACCTCAGGAAAAAATCGCTTTTTTTCTATAGAAATGTTGAAAAATTATTATTTTTTATTTATTTTTAATAATAATTAAATTAATGTATAATAATAATAATATTAAAAATAAAAAGATAAATAATTTATTAAAATTTAATCTTAATTGCATTAGATCCATTTATATCATAACTATTTTTATACTTAATTTATTGTAGCTGATGAAGTATTTAAGTCTTGTAAATTTTTAAATACCCAGTCTTTTATCCAGCTTTTTTGTCGCCTTTATTTACTGTGTTTTTTTGTCAATCCTTTCTTGGCGTTACTAGGTTCAGCTGTTGATTTCTCTGCTGGTTTATTTGTTGTCTTTGGAAAGAAATCGCATTGGGTCTTCCATCGACAAGCGGTATAAAAGCATGGTATTGAGCGGTGCCATCGATTGTTACCGCACCATCGAATCTGCTCTTCAGTGTTTTCAATGTTTTCTGATGATCCTCTTTGCTACTAAAAACTATTTTAATTTCTTTATAATAACTCTTTGCCCAATGGAATAAAGCAGTCGCATCTAAGATGCGATCTTGATGAGAGCACTGGAGGCTATACTTCGCTTCATTTCTTTGCCCCAATACCATCACATGCTCCTTTACCATGAGCAGTAGGATGAAAATGCCACTCAGCTGTCATTCCAAAATATTCTTCATGAGCCATAAGATTTGCCAAGCTACTTTTGCTTTTAAAATGTTGACGAGCTCCGTCCGAAACGTAGGATACCTTCTTTACTGTAAATTTAGATTTTATAAATTTTAGTATTCTCTTCTGGTACTCATACACTGCAACGGTATCATGTTTTAAATCGTCGGATATGATTGTCATACTTTTGTGTTCCAGTTTTTCATCTTTCATGTAGTAAATAACTACTGTGAATATAGTTGCTTGGTCGTTATTGAAGTTGAATACTTGTATGGCATCCTGAAGAACATATTTATCGTTTTCTGCAAAATCATATGAAATAACGAATTCACCAGACTTCAAATGTATCTTCAAATCCTTGAAGAATGACCATTGCTCTTTGACTAAAAAGTCATGGTTTCTCAAGTTTAGCAATCCTGTACACATTTCTTCCACAAAATCATCCACATTTAAAATGATTGTTTTCAATGTGCATCTGTCAGTCTGAATCCAAGAATTTGACCTCCTCTATATATTCTAGATCTAAAGAGTTGATTAAATTTTCTTTGATGAATGTGGTTTTCGGGCAATTGGTACATTCACCTAAGTGGTAAGAAGTTGTTGCATTAGGACACATAGTCAATTTAAGGCAATCGCGGTAATCGTGTAAATCTTCTGCCGAATCATCTGTTAAATACTTTAAGTTGATTTCCTTCAACATCAGTTTAACATTTTCATGGTAAATGCAAACGCATACTGTGCTGCTTTCTGCCAAAACGCAATGTTTTGGCCTCATTTGGGTTAATTTCGTGAAGCCAATTCTAACATCCTCGTGTTCAAATTGAAATTTTGCAAATAACTCTTTCAGGTTACAGATAACCATTTTCTTCTGTTATGTTATGAAGGTATGTTACATACCTTCGGAAAGGTTAATTTGTCTAGTTTCTCAGTATAAGTTTTATTTGTAAGGTTTTACACACAAATAGGAAAAAAATTCAAAATAGTGCATTTGTGAAAAATTTAAAAACCGTTGCCTTGAGTTACAAAACATTTATTTTGATAGATATCCCACTCCCATCCCACTAAGCGACCAAAAAGCTCTTAAAGGAAAAATCCTAAGCTTTCTTCTGAAAAAAAAATGCCCTTTTTGAAAAAAGGCAAAAAATGCTTTAATTTAGCAAAAAAAAAAGTCTACAATTTTTTTTTTTTTTTTAAGTATTTTTTTCCGAAATATTGAAGAAATAGCTATCTAAACTCTTTAGGAGAAAATTTTCTAGGAACAATAGGTAATAAGTTACATGAATGAGAAAAAACACCTGTTTGGCCAAAATGTCAAATTTTGATCCCCTCTAACTCAAAGAGATCTGGACCGATCTTGTTGAATTGTGTCTAACCTTCTATCCAATAGGACTAACCTTGGTGCAAATTTCATCCCGATCGGAAGACATCGGTTTCAAAAGTTGGTGCACTTGACATGAAATCCCCCAAATATTAATTATATATTTTTTTTAATTTTCGTTTAATGTTTACTTTTGCTATATATTAAATTTCTGTAATGTGGAAGCTATCCCATTTTACCTGAAGTTATTTTATTGTAATGAACTTTTGCTGGTTATGAAGTAAAATATTTTTATAAAAATTCAAATTTAAATAAAATCCTAGTGCACGTAGGATGTTTGATGTTTTTATCATAAAGTTTTCATTAAATCGAAAGCAGTGGTTTGGAAAAAAAAATTGTGTTTTTTCTTGGTGTGTTTACCATGACAACGTTTATATTAAAGTGCAGTAATCCTTTTAGTAAATCGGGAAATTCTAAATCTGTAAAGAGACTAACAAGAATCCAGGAGTGGAGTAGAAAATCTCAAGCAAAAACATGGCGGATGTTAGATTTTATAGATATTCCCAACATTTCAACGTCCCATAAAGTTTGTTGTACGTGCAGACTTCGTCTGTCGAAATGGAAAAATCATAGTGGGTGCTTGTACCATCCAAGAAATCGCTGGACCGTTTACATTTCAAGTGTGAAAATAAAAAAACTAAATGTTTTTAAATGTTGGCATTATTTAAAGAAAAACATTAAGGAATAAAAATTGGTCTTTCTAAATTTTGTGAGCTTCGTTCGAAAAATTGTGTATTGGTTAATGCGAGTGGAACTCACAATAACTGCGTGTGCACAAAACACCAAAACGTACAACTAATGATACACTCCTTGAACTTAAAAAAATTAACAGAAGCCTTAGAAGATTTCCACCTTGAAACGTATAAAGATTGCTTTGAGAAAATCACGTGAAATCCTGCGACCCCCAAATACTATTTAGCTAAATGTAAAGACGTCCAGGAGTAGAAAATCTCAAGCAAAAACATGGCGAATTATTAGAACCAAATCATGTTGATGAAATTACATATAAACAATGCATATGTGTGGATAGAGACTCATTAGAAACAAAGGTAAAGCAGGCTGATGATTTTCTGGTTTCACTTTGCGAAAAATTATTGACACTTTTGCATCACTCGTTTATCGCAAAGGAACAAGCAGCATTTTTGAACGCAAAAAAATCATCGCTTGGAGAACATGAGTATGTGATTTTTCGGAGTTTCTTAAAAACAGGTTTATTGGCTTGAGAACTATACCAGGAACACAAAAATTCCACTATTTTGTACCTGAAGGAAAATCAAAACTTAAAGTAACACTGTACTCCGAAGACCGAGAATTTTTAATTAAAAATATTTACAATTAATTAATCGCATATGTTTGTAATATATATACTATATATGTAAAATAAATATTTTAATATCACCCAAATAAATAAAAAAAAAAATATAAAATTTTTTCAAACAATTTCACATTTTTATCAATATCTCAGGGACTCATAAGAGCTCACTCAAAATTTTTGCCACAAAATGCAGAGAATACTCTCAGAATTAACATACATTTCGTCCAGAATTTCGAAAAATTTAGTTTTTTGAGATATAGCTTCCCAAACTTTAAATCATGTGACAGTGACCTTTGACCTTTCAGAAAAAAATTTTACTAAATGAAGTTTAAAATATATTGTCAATGCCTTTAAAATTTGACAAATTTTGATCCTGTATATTAAAAACTTTTTGATATATAAATTATAATGGTAGACCACTTATGTGTGGTTTTAATGATTTTTTTCATTTTTTGATGCGCCATATCTCAGGAACTGCAGAAGCTGGAAGTCCAAAATATTACGTTTATCTTCATTTATACAACTTTTTAAGCCTTATATCAAAATTATAATTATCGTAAGCTTACTTATTTATGTCTTCTGTGTTATTTAGTTAAGGCGTAGCAACAATTTTGTTGAAGAATGAAATGAGAAATCATTAATGGTTCTTGAGTTATAGCTGAAAACCTTAGCAAACATCAGCGGAAAAATTTTAAAGTTTAAAAAAAAAATCATTGGCCTGAGAACGCCCAACCCATTGGCCTAGTACTTTCATCCTGACTTAAAATTTCTCATCCCCACTGAAGTTACAGTGTTGTTTCACAGTCGTTACCTTGCACGGCGTTTTTTTTTTTTTTTTTTTTTCGATAAACTTTCTTCAGCAAATGTGTTCGGCATGTTCTAGGGTAAAACTTTTGATAACATACTAAATCCTAAACTTCAAGAGCCTTTGGTGCAAATGTTGAAAAAATTTAATTTTATCGACTTTTTTTGGATTTTTCAAAAATTAATATTTAAACAATTACATAATGTATGTATTTTGGCTTTTGTATTTACCACACCGCTGGGCAGAGGGTATATATCAAATTGTCATTCCGTTTGTAATAAAATGAAAAAATTTATTTGCAACTCCAGAGAGGATAAATATTCCTTGTTCTTATATAGCGATGTATGTCTGTCTGTCTGTCTGTCTTACTGTTGAAATAACGCTCGTTCTCAAATTAAACCATTTACATGGATAAAGTTAGGACAATATTGTTTGTCATTGTTACAAGCAGGTTTTTATTGAATTTGGAGCCTCTAGAATGACGTACGAAAATGTAAAGATACTCTGACAAAATTTCATTTAATAATAAGAAATAATGTTTATGCGTAACGAAACATGTGCATATAGATGTGTATCAACATGTTTGTTGGCTTGTTGTTTTTGTTTTTTATTACATGTGAACGAATGGTATATCGATGAGAGTAATAGAATAACCATGATGAATATACTCTTACTCTCTTTAAACAAACAATAATGTAATTGTATGTAGATACATTCATCCCCATTGTATTTAATAATTGCTTTCAGTTAATGTACCAAAAAAATGTTAATTAGCTTACTAATTTTAAACAGCATTGCAAAAAATCTAGCCATTATTATTTGAAATTTAGCCTTATTGACCCTTAATGTAGATAGCCTTGTTTCGAAGACGGGTGGAGGATATCAATGATTCAATTTAGCACTCTTACTTGTATATTTTATTATTCATCACTTTTAACTGTTGGAAAGCACGATAAAATTACGACTTTTCCGATATTTTGATGCAAAAGTCCACCAGTACCTGAATTTTGGGGTTTGATATGTTGCCGAAACTTTTAGCCTGGAACATTCTCAACAACCATGCTGAAGAAAATTTTGCAAAACAATAACACCGTGCAAGATAGGAACCGTTAAAAATTAGTTATTCTGTAAAAATTAGCAACAAAAACTTATATAAAAAATTTTTATTATGTTGTTTTGCTCGGTTTGATATCATGGATACATTTTTTTTAAATAGAAAAATCTATAATATTAATAGGCTAGGCGAGTTCTTGTTACCAATGTTTTGTTCTACCGTTTTATCCCGATTTTGACCAAACGTATATAATATGAAAGGTATTTCTTTTTAGCTGTTCACCAGATTTGCAGATTTTTAATTTATTTTTTTTCTTTATTTTGAGTAAATTGCATTTAAAGTTGCTACTAACACATACATAAAATTATACATATGCTATGTGTGTGTTTATTAAATTTGTTAATGCGTTTGTTAATGAGTTTGTTGTCTTCATTCACAATAATAATAAACCAAAAAAGTGTTGGTTTGTGAATTAGCTAAGTTAAAAAAATTAAGTGGCCTAGAAATTGCACTCGAATTTCGAGTGCTGGAATCTGCTAGTTTTCAATTAATAGAAAAAATAATTTTTTATGGAACCATAACTCGCTAATCTAATTATGTACTTCGATTCCTAGGACCTGAAATGGGGTGCAACCGATGATTGCACGTAAATTTTTAATAGTTTAATAATCAAGTTTTATGTATGTTTATAAAAAATTGTTCTGTATGTGACTTTTTTTGTATGTGATCCACATATTGAATGACTTTACAATGTATCAAAAATTCTCGAACAAAGAATTCATCAGATGAAAAGACATAAATTAATATTTTTTTTATTCTATCCAATATTAAATAACAAAATTCCATAATAAAACTGTAAATTAGACATAATAATTCCAATTTAGATTTTTGACCTTCGATAAGTTAATTTTATTAAAAATATTCAAGCCTGAGGTCGTTGGTTTTAAATTTTTAATTTATTTGGATATTTCGGTCCACTTCGTAGACCGTCAATTTACTCCTACAACTCATATTCGTAATTAAGTTAAAAATTATATGTCATTAGTAAAAAGATACAAACGTACACACACACACTAGGCAAATGTCACGCCAATTGTTAAGATTTATAAAAAGATCCATACATTTAACTTTGGGCACCTTCCTTATTAGATGGCCATACATCAACAATAAAACACATAATAAAGGCTTTTATGGAAGGCTTAAGAGATACAATAAAAATAAAAAAAAATAAATCATATGAATGTATGTTAGTTGGATATTAACTACGAGTACTTTAGTGAATGCAAACAAAGTATTAAGCAAAGCTTCGCAAAAGTTACAGTTCATGGACGTGTTAATAGATATAGTAATACGTATAGTAGATGTAAACATATAGAAATATCATCAAATTACAAAAAAAAAAAAAATACATAATTATTATGAAAATATATTCAGAAACAAGAATATTCAAATTATAATTGTAGCTGATGTCGAAGTTATAGTTATTTTAATTGAAAAGAAAAGTTAAAAAAAAATATTCGAATAAATAAAAGTTAATACTGTTTAAATTTCTTCTTTCACAAATTACTTCAAATAACTATTTAAACAAATAGAAAAAAAATATACATATATAAATTAAATTTACTGAACTGCTTAAAACCTAAACATCAATTGAGTTTATCTGTATGAGAGTTTTTAAACCGAACCGAAAACAGAGATTTTTAAGAAATTATTTTTCTGAAAAATACAAAATAAAAATTTAAGACTGGCTTAAATTTGACCGATTTTGTTTTATCTTCTCTAAAGCATTGATATAATTTGAAAGTGTCAAGACATATCAAGTTATATATGAATAACTCCATTTGCCAAATGGTTTAACTCAACTTAGCACCTTTTTTATTATAGAAATTTGTTTGGAATATATACAAGCGCTATGACATTAAAATTTTCGTAAATCAGAAAGTGGAGTTAAGCATTCAATTATTTAAATCTCTGAATTAATGTTTTCTTGAACATTTGTTTGATTTCAAATAGTTTCATAAAATTCATATTTTTATTCTGGGATATACATATATGTATAGTATTTATTTCTTAAAAATCTCTGATTTTTTTTTAAACAAAATTCAACTCTCTGTTTCAATTTCAACAAATTCAAGTTATTTATGTGTTTATTTAAAATAAATTATATATTATAATTAAAATAATTACAACTGAAATGTTAATCATAATTAAATATGTTCGTAATCAATTATTATTATACATTATATTAAATGTTATATAAAACCAAACCAACAATTTTAAATAATAATCGCAAAAATGTTAAATAAACAAAAATACAATAAAAACATTAAATAAAAAAAATATGTAAAATTACAAAAACTGAAAAAATAAACAAAAATACTATTGAAAAATATAATTGTTAACCAAAAAAAAAAAAAAAAACAAATTGTTTTCTTTGGATATTTTAAAATTTTTTTTTATTTAAGGGGAAGAAATTTATAACCCGACTATGTGTTCATTGGCTTAATTTGCGGCAAAATACTTCAACCATTCAGAAACAAGTTCAATATAAAGCGCTATCAATACACATTGGTCTGGCGAGCCACATTTTTTGGCCAATATTCAAAATTTTTTTCTTTATTTGTTGTTGGAATATTGTAGCAAACACTTCAGATAAACAAAAAAGTTATTTGTTTTTGCAAACTTCAATTAACCGTTATTCTATGAAGTGAGAAAGTTCGATGTTTTAAGTGCAGTTGTAAAGTGAAACACGCGGTTTAATTTTTTGTTTTTTTTTTTTGAGTCACAGGTTACACGAAAATAAAAACTTTTTAAATCTATTTCTTATGGATATTTCTGAAGATGGTAAGTAATTGAATTTTTAGTAGTGAAATATTAAATACAAATTATGGTAATAAGAAAATACATGAACACTTTCATAACCTCAAAATCAGTGATTTTTGCCTTAAAAAAAAAAAAAAATAGTATATAACTTAAAAAGTTCAAGTAAATTCAACGAACCAAAAACACACTAAATTACAGTGATATTTGGTGCTTACGAATCATCAACAAATTTCTGCTAGTTATTGCTTATTTTTAAAAAATCTGCTATTTTACATTCTTTATAATAACTCTCTTTCTTTGTCTGTCTGTCAGTCTGTCCCAAAATTTTGCAACAATTTTTTGACCAATTTCCCGACTAGCTAGAGCTCTGAAATTTTCAGCATAGTCCAGACTTGGATGATAATGCAATATTAACAGCTATGTATAACATAACAGGTATGTCAAAAGGATGGCCCGCGGGTCACTTGTAAAGTCGCCTCCCTCAGAAAAATTAAAAACCGTTATTTCCAATAAACTACTAAACCAATCGTCATGAAATTTTAATAGCAGACTACTGTTAAGCTTGGATGCTTTTCAGGCTGTATAACAGGTATGTCAAAAGGGTGGCCCGGGCGACTCTTATAAAAAAAAATTTTTTTCTTAATTTTTTTTCGTTTTTTTTTTCACTTTTTTTTAATTGAAATTTTAGTAAAGAATATTACCATAATTTAAAAAACAAAAGCATATAAAGAATGTCTTCAAATTTCTTTTTGATTTACTTGTTTCAGGAAGCTTTTCCTTCAAAAATTGTGATTTACTCAGAGTTTGGCAGAGTGGTAATAATAAACAAGAAAAAACCGAACGTGTTTTTATTTATATTTTGAAGAAAGTCGGAGAAACAAATGTTTGTAATGAATATAAGAAATATCTAAATGATAAAATTCGGATGTATTGCTTAAGACTGGATGTGAAATGGCAGAAATCCTCTAGATCAATTGACCAATTTAATGCCCAAAATGATACCTGGCTTCAAAATGAAATAGTATTCAAAAATCTCAAGGCAAATGACTCAACTGTAGAAAATGTTGTTTTTTTGGAAGAAGAACACTCTGAGGACAAGCCATCATCATTGTGTGGATGTCCTCGAATGCAATTTTCGGGTATGTCTGAACGCAGTAAAAGAAGGAAGGCGGCGGAACTATCAAAGTCTATAGCAAATGAAACTGAATTATTAATGCAAGCAACAATAATGTCGGCCAGAAAAGAATGTAAGAAAGATTTAGTCGTTGTTCTCAAAAAAGCAATGGAAAGTCCCACGAGACCGTATAAAATACGAAAATTGCGTTTGACAAGTGTCCCATTGCTCTCTCCGATGAAATAATTTCACAAAGAGGCAACATTGCGACATAAGACGGGAAAGTAAGCAAAGGAGCTCCGATATATTTCCGTCTTATATGTGACTATTGGCAGCAAAACAAGCATTTGTGTAAGTGAAACCGTGGCTAAAGTTCCTCTACAACAGCTTTTACAACACACTGCAACAAGGATAGTTGAAATGCAGAAGGATGTCATTTCATTAATAATGAATAGCAACAAAATCAACTACATCTCAGCGGAGTTAATTTTGAGTTATGGGTTTGATAGCAGCACGGGCCAAGCTCAATTCAAGCAATCTTTTCATGACCTAAATTCATCCCGTTATGCAGATTCCTCCCTTTTAGCAACCACGGTAATTCCTTTGAAACTTGTTGACATCTCAGGAAGAGTGATTTGGTGCAATAGAACTCCCCAATCTACAAGGTTTTGTCGACCACTAAAACTGGAATTCGTAAAGGAGACGAAATAAGTTGTTTTAAAAGAGGCTACTGAATTAAGCAAACAGATTGAAGAGCTGGAAAACCTTACAATACAAACAGATTAATCGAAGACAGTGGATATAACATTCCGGATGAGTTTAACCGTTATCGATGGAAAAGTTTTGAACATTCTGACAGGAACCAAATCAACACAATCTTGTTCCATATGTGGAGCGTCTTCTTCGGATTTTATTAAAATTAGAGATTATAAATCCGAAAGATTCCAGCCAAAACAAAGAAATTTGAAATATGGTATAAGTCCATTACACTGCCACATTAGGTTTTTGGAATTTATACTAAACCTAGCGTATAAAAGCAACGTTAAAAAGTGGAGAATAACAGACAATGACGATAAGGAGAATGTAAAGGCAAGAAAAGAGCGCATTCAAAACGAATTTTGGTCCAAGCTTGGACTCCGTGTTGATATGCCAAAAGTAGGAGGATTTGGATCAACAAATGACGGCAACACCTCTCGATGTGCGTTCGCAGAGTATAAAAAATTTTCTGAAGTAATTGGAATTGACATTCAAGTTATTTTTCGTTTAAAAATTATTCTAATTTCCTTATCATGTCAAATTCCCCTTCAGTTAGAAAAGTTTGAAAACTACTGCTTTGAAACCACGCAGCTTATTCAAAATATATACGCCTGGTGTCCCATGACGCCAACGGTCCATAAGGTCCTTATTCATTCAAAAGAAATAATGTTAAACACGTTATATCCGGTTGGTTGTTTTGGAGAGGATGCAGCAGAGTCCAGGCATAAGGTATACAAGAGCGACAGATTATGTCACGCTCGCAGAACTAGCCGCACCGACAATCTTTCTGATGTATTTAACAGAGCTTTAGATACGTCAGACCCGTTAGTATCATCTTTTCGCTTAAATACGCGGATACATCAAAGAAAGCGCTTAACATTACAATCGGAAGTTATTGCTTTATTGAGTTGCGACGATCTTCCTGAAATTTTAGCTTATGACAAAAATATAGATAGTGAAGAAAATTCAGGCGATGAACCAGAAGAGCAATATGAAGAAGCTAATTTAATTTTGGAAAACGAACTAATTGACTAATTTACAAATGTGTTAAAAGAATACCTCTTACTTAATTAACCAATTGAACATTTAATAGAATTCAAGTACAAATCAAGCTTAAATCAAGCCCTAATTTCCAGATTTAGATTTAGATTTTTTTAAATTAAATAAAATTTATGTTTTTTGCTATTAATTGTGTCATTTATTTGAATTCATGTATATAAGGGACTATTTTAGTTTTGGCCAAAAAATGTGGATCGCCAGACCAATGTGCAATGGAGAGATGTCGACAATAATGTTTTTTACGGACTTTTGTTTATATTTAAATGAGCTAAGTATAATTAAAAGCTTTGCAAAAATAACGTTTGAATTAGCAATTACAAGTCCTAAAAGCCAATGTAACATAAAATCAAAAAAAAAAAATGTTTGGAGCTATAATTTTCGGCAAAATTTATTCATGGAATTTGAAAAATTTCTAAATGCACGGACAGATGGACGGACAGACAGATGGACAGGCAGACGGACCAATGGACGGACGGGCAAACGAGGGGACTGACGGACGGACGGACACTGAGACAGACAGACGGACGGATGGACGGACAGATCAAATTTTTCGAGCATTTATAAACATCAGCACAAACTCATTATAGCCTCACCAAATAGCGTTATAGAGTATAAAAATATCTGCCCGTTAAGTGCGACTACTAATTTATGGCCGATTTTTTTTTTTTATGTTTTGAAAAAAATTTTTTTTCTGAAGAAGTTTAACTATTCTTGAGTTAAAAACAACCAAAGATTGTATGAAGACAGTATGAAATTTGACAAAAAAAAATGCTTTTTCTATCAAAATTTACATTTAACAAGTAAGAAAAATATAGTCGGTCTAGACCGACTCCATGCCCCTGCGACTATTTCCTGTTTCCAAACCTGGGGAATTGGTTATTCGGTTAGATCGAATGCTGAATTCATAACCACAACATATGGCTATTTCGAAGACCTATTATATGGAAGGAAGAAAAAAATTGGGAAAACGCTGGACTATATATACCGAGCTAATAGGAGATTATATTGAGAAAAAAACCATTTTTTTTTTTTGCTGAAAACAAATCTTTCATTCAAAAAGTCACCGAGTCATTTAACAAATTTTAAATATCTTTCCCAAACTGCAGGATGCAAATATTTATATACTAGCTGTTTTTACCCGGTCTTGCCCGGGATACAAAGGCCTTTGCCTTGTAAAATGGTTCACTATGCTTACCAGGCGCTGAGTACTTAGTCCCCAATTAACAAATTCCTCAATAAAATGAACTTTCTCCCCAAAAATTTGTATGGGCAGTAAATTCATTTTATATTTCAATTAAAATTTTTTTGATTTTTTAATTTAGAAGTTTTTTAAGATGCTGCAGCAAAAATGCTTCAAAAATAAGTTGCGAAACCGCTTTAAGTTTTTTTTTTTCAGTTTATTTATAAACATCAAATATAACGGAATGGTTCGCAAATTAAAGGAATCACAACTTTTAAAAATTTAATTACTTCATTCAATAAGTGATCATCATTGAGCAGAGATGTCAAATTCAAGTTTCAGAAATGAAAGACTAATGCGACGTTTAATATTGTGTCGCAAGGTTTCTTTAAGCAACTGCTTATAGTATATGTGTGGCCTATTTTGATCAACAGGTAATTATTTCACACACGTAGATAAAATTTATCATACGACATTTCACTAAGCTGTGTTCCGCGAGCGAGTCGCGCACGATTCCGCGCGTTTGGAAGCCAGACCCATGCTGCCGTGCAGTTGTTGTCAAATTATTTAATCGCCAAAATATATTTTTCAGATCATTGCGATATTTTTGCTGAGCTGTGTTCCGCGAGCGCGTCGCGTCCGCATCCGTCGCGTCCGCGGTCGCGCACCGCGCGCCGCTTCCGCACGTTTGGCAGCCACGCCCGTGCTGCCGCGCAGTTGTTGTCAACTTATTTTAATCGCCAAAATATATTTTTCAGATCATTGCGATATTTTAGCTGAGCTGTGTTCCGCGAGCCTGTCGCGTCCGCGGGCCTCGCGCCGTTTCCTCGCAGCTACTAACCGTTCTGCCGCTTAGTTCTCGTTAACTTATTTTAATTCCTAAAACATATTTTTTAGAGCATTGCGATATTTTAGCTGAGCTGTGTTCCGAGAGCGCGTCGCGTCCGCATCCGTCGCGTCCGAGTCCACGGTCGCGCGACGCGCGCCGCTTCCGTGCATTTGGTGCTGCCGCGCAGCTGTTTCCAACTTATTTTAATTGTCAAAATATATTTTTCAGATCATTCCGATATTCTAGCTAAGCTGTATTGCCCGTGCGCGTAGCTTCCGCGCAACGAAATGACGCTATTGAAAAAAAAATACTCATTTTAAATGCTTTTATTGTAGGACATATATTGAGAGCAGTATGCAAATGTTTACTAAAATAAATATTTAACAAAATTCATTAAATAAAAATATGTAAAAATTTAAGGATGAATTTGGGGAGTAAGTTCGTTCTTTCTTCTGATTAAAAAAAAGGGGAATTTGTTCATTTCTTTTGGGTACCTTTTTTTTAAGTTTGGGGAATTTGTTCACCGTGTAGTTATTTCCGTGTAAACCAAATATCAGAGAAATCCGTTGAAAAGTACAAATTTGTATAGGGAAGAAATATACCACACAACAAAATGTGAATTTTATATGAAAATTGGGCGTAAAAGTAGGCGTGGTCGGTAAAAATCATATGGCGACCTTCCCTGGAATATGTACTAAATTTCGGAGAAAGCCATTGAAAAATAAAAGTTTGTATAGCAATCAAATAAAGAAACAAATAAAAGGAAAAGAATAAGTTTTATATACATAGAAGTTGGCGCAACGTAGGCGTTGCCTGTAAGAAGCATATGGTGACCTTCCCTGTAGTATAGAAATCGTGTGACCAAATTTTAGACATCCCTAGAAAAATAAAAATTTCTATAGTGAACAAATATACCAAAAAACAGAAAATTAATTTTGTTTAAAAATTGGGCGTAGAAGTAGGCGTGGCCGGCAAGAATTATATGGCGAGCTCTCTGGAGTACAGAGATCGTGTGTACCAAGTTTCAGAGAAATGGGTTGAAAAATAAAAATTTGTATAGCAAACAAATATACAAAAAACAGAAACCGAATTGTATACAAAAAGTGGGCGTAAAAGTAGGTGTGGCCGCAAGAATCACACGGTGACCTGGGCCTGGAGTACAAAGATCGTGTGTACCAAATTTCAGAGAAATGCGTTGAAAAATAAAAATTTGTATAGCGAATAAATATACCAAAAAACAGAAAATGAATTGTATACAAAAAGTGGGCGTTAAAGTAGGCGTGGCCGGTACGGAGCATATGGCGAGCTTTTCTGGAGTACAGAGATAGTGTGTACCAAATTTCAGAGAATTCCGTTGAAAATTTAAAATTTGTATAGCAAACAAATATACCAAAAAACAGAAAACGAATTGTATACAAAAAGTGGGCGTAAAAGTATGTGTGGTCGATAAAAAGTATATGGTGACCTTAGGTGGAGTACAGGGATAGTGTGTACCGAATTTCAGAGAAATCTGTTAACAAATAAAAATTTGTATAGTGAACAAATATGAATAAAACAGAAAATGAATTTTACATAAAATGTGGGCGTGAAAGTAGGCGCGGCCGGTAAAAAGTATATGGCGACCTTTCCTGGGGTATATAGATCGCGTGTACAAAATTTCAGGGACATCGGTTGAAAAATAAAAATTTGTATAGCGGTCAAACAAACAAACAAACAAATAAACAAACAAACAAACAGAAAATGAATTTTATATATATAGATTTATTTATTGGGGATAAATACAATACAACAAGAACATGTCTTATATTACAGTACTGGGCAAACATAAAACATTGTTAAACAAAATAAAATATTAAAATATTAAATATTTAAAACAATAAGTAGTTTTATCTTAACAATTATTTACTTATAAGTAAAACAAGTATAATAGTTATTACAAAATATTTTTAATTAAGCTAAGTTGCTAAATGCAGCTGCTTTGAAGTGCTTTGCATTGTTGAATATTGAGGGGTAGTTGGTTCCAAATGCGAATAGAATTCAGGAAGAAATTACGTTCAGATATTTGCTTTTTATATCGCACAGTGTTAATTTGTTTACCTCTATTCTGTTGTAGAGGTATTCAGGTTGACCTGTATAAATTATTTTATGTAAATACAACAATGTTCGGCATTTTGGAAAGTTTTCGAATGATATATTATAGATTTGTTGCGAGTATTGTGAGATGCTGCTGAGTCTTTTGTGACCATATATGTATCTGGCAATGTTATTATAAGTTACATTTAGCCTTGGATCGGATCTGGAGAAAAGCTCACATCCATACATTAGTATTGGTAATAAGTAGGTCTTGGCAAGTAACATCCGAATATGCAACGCCGTATAATACTGTGACATCCATAGATTCCTCTGCGTAGCAAGAGTTTTATACGCAGACAATTTTAATGTGTATAGACAATTTGTATTTCAATGTATAAAACTAAGCATATAGGCATATAGAAGACATCGGCCCATGGTATTGATGATAATTAAGTTTCCAGGGACTGATAATCTATATTCTTAAAATCTCTGAAAGTTAAGATTTGTGATTGTTTTTATACCCTGGTTTGGGAATAATGATTTTGTGCTGCTTTTTGTAACTACAAAAAATATTTGACCTAGACCCATCTTTTATTATACAGATCGACTAAAAATTACTTTCTGAATCGATTTAGCGATGTCCGTCTGTCCGTCTGTTCGTCTGTCCGTCTGTGTGTCCATGTAAACCTTGTAATCAAACCACAGGTCGCAAATATGAATATATTTTGATGAAATTTGGTATATAAGCTTTTATCGGCCATAAGATGAACGCTATTGATCCAAATTATCATATAGATCTCAGTTAAATTGGGTTTATATGTGTTTATCATATCCATTAATCAGTAGTCCAAAAATAATCCTTATAGGACAATTCTTAGTCATAGGCCCCATATAGAGCTGCTTTTCGATCTTCACTTATATCTATCAAAAAACAAAAATATTGCACAGATTTTTCTCAAATTTGGTTCATATATATTTTTTCAAAATATAACTGACTTTACCAAATATGGTCAGGATCGGTCCATTTTTCGACCTAGTCCCCATATAAATATGGCACCCGATATGATGTTTTTTATATCTGCAGTCAAAAATAATAATAGCAATTTGGTTTATGCTTATTTTCTATATCCAATTAATTGGACCGAAGACATAGGGTATCTAAACCATGGTATAGGGTATCGTATAGTAGGACCAGACCGACTATAATTTTCTTACTTATTTAAATATGGGATTGAAATCATAAGACAGAAAGAGTAAATCATATCTTGAGAACATTGACGCAGAAAGCTGTTCAAATAAAAACAGTCGAGAATCATTACTGGTAAAGCAAAGATCAAGTAGAGTGCTTGATGTTTTCGTAGAATGGGTTGGCATTGAGTAATTTACTAAACTTAACCCTATAGCGCTCATATTTACCATCAAAGTGTTGTCTTCCAATATATTCGCGTTGAAGTCTCCAGTTGTAAGAACATCAGTGTAGCCGAAAGTAAGGGTACTCAGCTTGTCTAGCATTGGATGTATATCAGTACGTTTATTTGATCAGTATATAGCACCAATTAAGAGCTTTTCGTTATTACTAAAAATTTCCAGAAATAAGTATTCGATTATAAAAAAAAATTAGTTCTCAGAGTCGAAGGGCTCCGTTCTCTTACTCGCTTTTACTGTTGCATATCTATAATATTAATAGGCTAGGCGATTTCTTGTGACCGATGTTTTGTTCTACCCTTTTATCCCGATTTTGACCAAATGTATATTATTTGAAAGGTATTTCTTTTTAGCCGTTTTGCAGATTTACAGATTTTTAAATTTGTTCCCTTATTTTGAGCAAATTGCATTTAAAGTTGCTACTAACACATACATAACATTACACAATGCTCTGTGTATGTTTAATAAATTTGGTAATGGCTTTGTAATACAAATGAGTTTGTTTTTTGTGTTGATTTGTGAATTGGCTATAATTGATTAGCATACCTTTAGGGTCCTTATTTAATGAAAAAATAAAATTTTCTAGAATTTTTACTCGAATTTCGAGGGCTGGAATCTGCTAGTTATATAATATTATCTATCGTATTATATAATTCTAATAAAATAAAATAAATAAAATAAATAAGTATTATTTAAACTAAACTAAATAAAAGTCGTTGTCTTCATTTGAAACTACCTGTAAAAGCAATTTTTAAAAATATTTACCAACTTATTTTATATTGATAATACAGTCCGCAGTTTTCACTTGTAACTTTTCCAATTTTCCAATCATCCCTTAACATCGTACCTGAATATTTCTAATATCAACAAATATTATCTCACATGGTTTAAACAAATATTTTTAGTGTGTATAACAAATTAATTTAGCTATGCCTACTCCATTTAACTACACTCCATATCTGCAAATGTGTTAATGTTGGTAATAATTCCATGAAGAAGCGAATTGTATACGCATTAGACCACCTCCTCCCCCCCTACACACATATTTATTTTGATACATGAAAAATAAAACATAAAAAGAAAAAAGTTTCTACCATAAATAAATTATAAACAAACAACATAAAGTGCTAAGATGAAATATCAACAACAAGTTGAAAATTCGTCTACAACACAGAAATGTATTGAAGCCTACAAAAATCCCATTTACAAACATCAAAAAGCATCCCCCATACAAATGATGCTGTTTTCATGCCCACTATAATGCTTGGGCAAAAGAAAAATACGTTTAAGGTAGAGTTGGAAAGGGCGTGAAAATGGCAAAAACAGATGTGCAAAGCCACAGGCATTATAATTTAGACTTTACATATTTTTTTATATTTTTTTTTTATTTTTGGGAATAATAAAGTTGTTTTGTGGCGTTTGCTTTCCTAAAAAGTTCCTATGTTCAAAAAAATATTTGAAATTAAAAATATTATTACAGGGTTAGAATATTGTTGCTATTTGAAATGATTTTTGTTCGATAATATCTCTAAATCCACAACCTGCCGTTGGAATGTCAACCAATATACCTATTTTTCTCTTAATTCAAGTAGAATTTTTGTTTTGGTTTGTTGAGCAATTTCTTTATTTTCTCCACGAATTTGCCAATTTTTTATCGGTATTCTGTAGGCGAAATGAATTATACACTCGAAGCACCGTATCCAAGCATGAAGTGCCGACAATCCATATTCGTATGTGGTTTTGTTACTGCCTCAGTTGAACTAAATTTAGATTGTTCATCAATTTTGGTGTCGCTCCACATATTCCACAAGCCAGTGATGATGACTCCGCTATGGTATTAAACACTTTTCCATCGATCATGATCAAATGAAATTCGTGTGTTACTTCAAAAAATCTAAATTTTGTCGACAGAATTTGTGCAATTTCCCTATTTACATTTGCTATCTCAGCTCTAACTAAATCTTTTTCAAAAATCATTTTAATTGGTCTGCAGAACCGAGTTGAAGAAGACCGGTTGTTTTGCCATAGTATTGCGGGTCCTTTTTTAATTTGTAAAGGAATAATACATAAAGCAAATATCTGTGGTTTTCTCGAATAACCGCGTATGTCCATTTTTGTCAGTTTTGAGTTAACGATGCCAAATATATTAATTTTTAACGCTCTTTACATGTGTTCAATTTAAAAAAAAAAAATATTGACCATTGCTGAGTTTTTTCTTTAAATAACGACCTAACTTAAATCTTTATTAAATTAATTTGCAGCACTAACGACGTATGTCAACATACGTTTGATCGCTGACAAATTATTTTCTCAGAAAACGACACATAGCGACATACGTTGTTATTAATGAAAAAAAATTCAAAATAATTTTGGATTAGTTTTCAGTTTATACCCACTTGTAAAAACTTGTGTGTTTATTTCTGTTATTTTTTGTCACTATTATTCTTGATACGTTGTTATATTCTCATCCTAAGTCCCGTTAACTTTTTGTTGACGAACCAAAAAATCCATTTTTCAAGCAACAACATCTTATGTCTACATGAGTGGTTGCATTGGTAGTTTTCTTTTTCAAAGAAAACGACGTTTGTCGACATAAGTTATATTATCTGCACACACCTAAGTGTAATTTACATATTGTTTTTTCGTCCTTCTCTAGGATCTATTCCTCTGAAGATTTTTGACTCAAAATTTTACATAAAGTATTTATTGCCCATATCTACAGGACTGTTAAACAAAAATCTCTAAAATCTTATATCGAGCCCATAATTTCAAATATAACGTTTTTAGGCTCCCCTGAACATTTTGATTTTATGACATACGCGGTTATTCTTTAATCATCAGATATCATCAACTGTTCCAGTATCAGAAACACTGAAACGTTGACGGTAAGTAGCGTGCCCACTGCTACCGTCACAGCCCCATTTATATATTGCTTTTCTGCAATCTTTATTATTGCCTACAGTCATGAGATCCTCAAAAGCTGTTGAAAAGCCTTGTATTATACGTGCAACAGTATGGTCTACGAGACTTTGCAAGCCAACCTAAGCTGAACGTTCAGTTACGTGTATGTCACTGGGGTAACACTCCGTTTTAGTTTTAGCCAAAATATCGAAGCTTGGATAGATATTGCAGTTTCGTTCTTTGGCACCAGATTGCATTAGTTTGTATGACCTTTTTAAGTATCCACCATCAGTATAAAGAGTTACAGCTTCCTCAGGGGTTTTGGTTCAGAGTTTACAGATATAAGCATTTTTGGAGCTATTGCAGATTCTGAACATAACTTTGAAACAACCTTTACAATCAGCCTTGCCGCTACCATTAACTCTTGGTTCGGTGTTTCATTTGCCGATTCTGAATTTTAGAATTTAGCTAAAGTGCTGCTAGATAAGGTATTTCGGCCACTGGGATACGGTATGTTGTTACCTCAAGCGCTTCTATATAATTTTGTGTTATTATTAACCGATGTTTTATTTACAAACTACATACCTAATTTTAGAACTAATTCCTTAACTAGGGCTGTTATCCAGCTGTACCTTTCACATTAAAGACAATTTATATTGAACTAAGTTATCTATATGAAATGAATATAATTCTAAAATTTATTGGAATCTTGGTTTGAAGACGATTGAAAAAGTGTCAAACCAATTATTTCATATAAAAAAACTCTCAACTAATGTTTGTTCTAGAAAAACTTTGTTTAATTATAACAACAGTTGTCACTCTTAAATGCTAGTTAATAGCAATAACGGATATCCTTCAATCTTGTCATGTCCTTTACAATAAATTTTATTCTTCATTTACTTTGACAATTGTTGTTTTCCTTTTATACATCATATTAAAGTTACGTGTATTTCTTTTCTTCTTTCGGTTTAGACTTTAACATACTTTTATTTGGTAGTTTCTATTTTTAAAATCATCCCCCAAAAGAATATTTGGTCTGTTAAAAAAATTCTCCCCTTATTTGTTAGAAGTTTCGAATTTTAGAATAAAGTTGCTAATGGAAATTGCAAACATGTAATAAACATTTTCAAGGCACGCACGTATTCGTCTCTGACCTGCTATGAATTGATGGTATAATTTTACTTTATATACCTTCCGGTCATTCTTTCCGTAGACAATTATTTCCGTTTGTATTAATGTGTGTGGTTTGTTTTTGATGCTAATGATGAGTTCTACTATTTCAAGGTAATCAAAAAACAGTGTATTATTTAGAATTTAATACAAAAGAACTACCACCAACTTTTATCATAGTTACCTTAAAATTCTGGAGGTTGCTTTAAGTTTATTTAATGTTTACTTAAGTTAGTAATATTTGCTGGATTCTATGCAATGTAGACGTTAGCTTGGAATTGAAATATTTATCTAAATACACTCACCAAAAAGGGTACACATTTTAACTTAACTTTATTTCTTTATAATTTCACATTCTATCTACTTTATCACATTACGAAATAGAAGTAACAGAATAAACAGTTAATAGAGAGCCTGTAAATTTGTTTGTGGTAAGAAATTTCTGCTAAGAATTTTTTCAGGAAGGTAGAGAAAGCGTCGAAGATAAAGATCGCCTTGGAGGAGAAAAACATCAGCTGACAAACAACATGTCAACGAAATCAGTGATTTGGAGCTGAAATATCATCGATTAAACATCTTATGAATACTGTTTACAATTGCTCTTCATACGCTTCAAATGTCGAATGCTTCCAAAAACACTAAATATATTGGAAAAGGAAATTTTCATTACAAGAGACAAAAGGTGAAGTAAGACCGAAAAGAAAACGCCAAAGTCAAGGTCTTGTTAACAGATTTCTTCGATTACCGTAGTGTAGTAAATTATGAATTTCTTCCGAGGGCCAAACTGTTAACAAAAATACTGTTTGAGTCTTATGAATTATGGAAGCAGAATTTGGTTCTTGCCCCATGATAGTGCACCGTCTCACACCTCATTGGTTCTGCGAAACTATTTTGCACAGAATTCGATTTCTATCTTTCTGTAACTATCGTACATAACCGTTTTAGCAAATTGTGACTCCGGGCTATTCAATAATGTTTTAAGTATATTGAAAAAGCCCGGCAAACAATGTTTTGAATGTACTGAGGAGATAAAGCCAAATATATGTACCTTTGGGAGGTCCGGAAATCGACTTTAACAACTGTTTCGATGATTGAAAAACAACTTAGTCAATTTCAATGGTGCGGGGTAGAGAAGAAGAAAGCATATATTTCTAAAATTCATAAGTAAACTGTACCTTTTATCAGTCTAGTTTCTGGCATTTCAGCCTTCATCAGTGACTTTTATTGATTTTTAATTTTTATTTAAATTTTCAATTTTTAATTTTTAATTTTCAATTTTTAATTTTTAATTTTTAATTTTTAATTTTTAATTTTTAATTTTTAATTTTTAATTTTTAATTTTTAATTTTTAATTTTTAATTTTTAATTTTTAATTTTTAATTTTAATTTTAATTTTAATTTTTAATTTTTAATTTTTAATTTTTAATTTTTAATTTTTAATTTTTAATTTTTAATTTTTAATTTTTAATTTTTAATTTTTAATTTTTAATTTTTAATTTTTAATTTTTAATTTTTAATTTTAATTTTTAATTTTTAATTTTTAATTTTTAATTTTTAATTTTTAATTTTTAATTTTTAATTTTTAATTTTTAATTTTTAATTTTTAATTTTTAATTTTTAATTTTTAATTTTTAATTTTTAATTCTTAATTTTTAATTTTTAATTTTTAAGTTTTAAGTTTTAATTTTTCATTTTTAATTTTTAATTTTGTATTTTAAATTTTAAATTTTTAATTTTTAATTTTTAGTTTTTAATTTTTAATTTTTAATTTTTAATTTTTAATTTTTAATTTTTAATTTTTAACTTTCACTTTTTACTTTTT